>CM075480.1:40845000-42045000 GCA_037950665.1 Hypophthalmichthys nobilis | reverse complement strand
TACTGCGAGACTGCAGTCGCCGTTTTGAAGATTTTAAGGGTACTTCCAATATTGACTTGTAGCTTGGCTGGATACAGCATCACGTAGCGATCACCCATATCTCGAAGTCGCTGCTTGACCGCGTTGAATTCTTTACGCTTCCGTATTACTGAAGCCGAAAAATCCTGGTAGAATGATACCTTGCTGTCCTCATACCGCAAATCTCCATCCGCCGATCATCTCCTGCTGGCATCGAGATCCCTCTGTTTGTCGCCATAGTTGTGGAACCGGACAATCAGCGCCCGTGGCCTATTCTTGGCACCCGGTTTTGGGGCCAGTGTACGATGTGCCCTTTCAATCTTAATACGACCACTCTTAGTATGCAGGCCGAGAAATTCGGGGATCCACGATTCAAGAAAAGTAACCGCATTGGCACCCTCCACCTCTTCGCGAAGGCCCAGAATTCAGTTTTTACGCCGGCCTCTATTTTCCAAGTCATTGATATGTTCGGTAAGCATGTCAACTTGTTTTTCAAGAGTGAAAGCGCGGGATTGTGCGTCTTCCGAGGATGCCTCCACTGCCATGATTCTCCGTTCTGCCTCATCCAATTGATTATTAACACTTTCCAGCTGCTGGGTATGATTATGCACTGTTTCTGCCAGCGGGCCTAGTTTCTCATCTATTGCATTAGAAATTTTCTCAGTCATAATTTGAAACGAATAAGCGTGACAGGAGCAACTTAAAACTGCTGTTACTTCCAAGCCGCCATCTTGCGCCCCCCCAATTTTAACTTTTTAATTAAAATGTACTTTAAATATGAAACTAAACTGCCAGTAGGTGGCAGCAATGAGTGAGTGAGTCATTCATTCAACCGATTTGTTCAAATGACTGATTGATTCAGGAAGCAAGCAAGTGACCATCTTTATTGAATGGGTCATTTAATCATTAAACTGATTCGTTCTAAACGCGGATTCAGTCAGTTTAACAAAAACATTTCTGTCTGTTGCACGGGGGCTCTGTTCTGCTGTTCATAATTTTGAAATTTTCGTTGGCGAAATAAAGAAAAAACAAACAATATTGTGTCTAAAATGTAACTCACATTGTTCATTTAACAATAAGTTAAATGAACATTGCATTTGTGCTGATTTGGGGAAAATGGCACTCTTGCTCGTGTGATATTGTAATACAACAACATCTTATCATATGATATAATGACAAACTCGTCGGGGCAAAAATGCCCATGTATCTTGAATTTTGAGGGCATATAACTGCATGCATAGCTACATCACGCTGAGTAAGACGAGTAAAGAAAACGCGGTACTTATTAAAAGAATAACCCTTTATTTAAATATATGAACACAGAAAATCACTGTTAACAGGTTAATATGACATTTCCCATTCCACGACTAGTAAAATAATCGCAACTTACTCTCTGTAAAATGGCGTAATCCGCAGGGTGATGGACACGGAGGTGGGTAAAAAGGTTGGTGGTGTTGCCACCCTTCGCACTGACTGTAGCCAGGTAAATCCTGCAGATTGGGCGGCTAAGGAGCTCTTGGAAGCCGAAAAACTCCCATACTGTCGTGCTTACTTTACTGTTTTTGGGTGTGGACAGTCAGAGCCTCTCACTCTCCCGCTCGGACGACATGGTTCTTCTTGGAATAGCTGCGTCTTCTTCTTGTTTGACAGGTGTCAGCATTAAGGTGCAATACTGCCACCTGAGAGGTCAACCAGGTATTGGCGCTGGAGTATTTACCTGTCATGATATCATAAGCGTCCTATTCATTTTAAATATTGTGGTTATCGCCAATACCGGTATATTGTCACACCCTAAATTAACACGATATCGATATTTCATGCTGTGAATACCGGTATATTGTCACACCCCTAATATATATATTCAAGACTTGTCACAACTGACTTTTTGTCCAAAGAATCCTCTATTTTGTTGTACCACATTGCTCCCAATTGCGTTGGAGCCCCCATGTTTGATATTTATGATTCTTGATTGGGCTGCCTCTTTAGTTCTAATGCACTACCAAAGACGCTAAACACCTCATTCTCTAGCAGGCGTCAGTGTGCAGTAGTTTAACTGCAGAACTCTCACTATCTGGCCTCTGTTACACACACAATGTGAGTGGATGTCTTTTTATCACAGCTGACGCACAACAAAATGCTTCACGTAAAATAAAGCACAGATGATGAACGAATGGCAAGGAAGCACAAAAGAATGAACGTACAGTACACAAGAGTAAATACAAAGCGTTCGTTGTTAGTCGCAAACAGCACAGCAGCTCCAGACAATCAAAACCCAGTGTTACTCACATGAGAAGCAGGATCAAAGCAGTTTTCAGGCCTTCCCTCTTAGCTCTCTCCAGCGCTGGAAAGCTTTTCTAATATAAACGCAGGTCCTAAAGCGCTTGCCCAGTCATAAACCTTCATTCCAGTGATATTCTTTTGAGCTGTTTTGTATTGTGTCCCATCTCTCATTCTGCAGTTTTTTTTTCTTATTTTTAAATCTCCCTCTTGCTCGTTCTCTCTCCTCGACCGTCATACGCCCCCTAATGCTGACTGGTTAGACATTTGTTTATGGTATCGGCCCGACTAACTTCCAAACAGTGTTTTTGAAATTCTGCTGAGTCCCCTTTAAGTTGAGTAAAAAAAAGTTTAGATTTTTTTTTTTTTTTTTTTACAATGTATTAACAAAGGCACAGGGAAGAGACGTAATACTACAAAAATGCAACATTATAAACAATAATGATTTGTCTACGTTTTTTAAGCAATCTCTGGTATTTTCCATAATCATATGTGTATTTATTATGCCAATGGGTAGCATAAGTAGCCTTTAGCACTGCATATAAAGATAGCCTCATACGGTGATCAGAATCCCTATGTGCTGTCTGAAGGTGAGTTCTGAGCTGAAAATAGTTTCAAATGTCTTAAATGTTGAAGTTAGCTGGTAGCCTGATTTAATAACATGGGAAATGAGCAGCAGTGTTGACCCTCTCCTGACTCAGGTAAACTCAAGCATCAGTTGGCCCGCTTTGGACCAAAGTATTCTGCGGGCCAAAAGCCCTGAGGAAGCCCCAATGAGGCCCGATCAAGCCTTGATATTGATAGTGGAAACAACTGGGACTGGCACGCACTATCATGGCTAGTGAACAGCGAGAGAGGACCAGGCCTGGGAAATTTTATGTTGCTTTTTGTATTATTATGTATATGCTTTTAGTTCATTTTATTGTTTATGTATATTTTATTATTAAAGTTACGGTTAATGTTTGGTGGTTCCCTCCTCCTCTTTCCCTGAACTTGAGCTTTGTTACACTTAAATTCACATTATTTTAATTTATTCTAATGAAATTACCATGAGAGCTGAGTTAATACTCATACAGGTCACTTTATTTGACAAATTACATTTGTGGAGTAACGCAGCGCTGTCAGAACAATCATACTAATAATACATTTGAGTGTGTTGAAAGTTATAACAAGGTTTTGGGATATTTTAATCCAAAAATATGACATATTATCATGTGACTATAATAACCCTGATGTATATGTTTATATATTTATGTATTATCTTTAATCAATTAAATTGTTTATCTATTACATGTTCACATAATTAAACTGTGTTTCTGTTGTTGTTGTGTTAGTGTGGCACATTTAGCTGGATGTCTGGTCAAGAGTCTGCAAGAGAAACAGCCGGAGCTACATATTAACAATCGAGATGTTCTTTGTGTCCAAATTGCTGGTCTGTGCCATGACTTAGGTGAGTGCTAAAAACATAATTAATGAAAAATTTACATTATTAATATTTCAATATTATATCAATATATCAATATTTTTGGGTCCACAGAACTAGTTAGTATATGCATAGTGAAATGCACAGAGCTCTTAGTGGACATGGAGGGAATTTATTTTCTGAAATGTTTCCTCACAATTCCTCACAATTCATCTGTTAGCTTCCATATATGAATGAGTGAGTTTACTTCATGTCTTGATAACATCAACAGCTGCTGTGAAGGGTGAATTGGCAAGATAGCAAATATTTTTAAAGTAAAGAGAAGAATGTAGCTATGGGAGAAATAGATTCAAATTAAACACAGTTACTTAAAAAGTAAATAAAAAAGAAATGACTGTCATGACATCTCTGGCGACACCTGTTGGCCAAACCAGTATAAAAGCAATGAAAAAAGTAAACTCATACCTTCTGCACCAATTGCAGATGTTTTAATGTAAGTTTAGCGTTTAAAATGTAATCATTAAAATAAATAAATGCCATTAAATATGAATAATCTGTATAATATATGCTCCTTTGTTAATGTGTATGTCTTGTTTTATTTAAATGGCTGGTCAGGCCATTCAGCGATGATTACGACTCGACATTTAAACCATATATTAGCCTTTTAGTCATTGTTTTGCTTTCTGATCAGATGGGTTCTGATGTCAGTGTTATCATTCAGCAGGAAAAAATGTCCAATATCATTCCTCTGTATTGTTATTGTTATAGTTGTGTTTCTGAAACTTTGTGCTTACCTCCCTGACATTTTCACTCCAGTTACTGGCTGCCGGTAAAAGCAGCCATCCCCAGGCTGAAGTTGGCAATATGTTAAAAGCTATTTAATTTGTAATAAAATACAGACAGTGATGGATCTGCCACCACAGAAAGAAAATATACTTCCATATATTTATGATCAATGTATTAAATTGTTTAAATATATTGAAAAATATTTGGAATAATACATTGTGTTAGTTTAGGTATTTTTGAGGTAAACCAAGAAAGTATTTTTTACAGTGTGTGGAAACTGATTTCCTTAAATTTCTCAAGCATGTTTTACTCAAAGTTGTTAATACAAAGACATGAACTAGCTAACATTAGTTAACATGAACTAATAATGAACTGCACTTATACAGCATTTATTAATCTTTGTTAATGTTCATTTCAACATTTTTAAATGTTTTTAAACTAATACATGATTAAAATCAAGAGTTGTATTTGTTAACATTAATTAATGCACTGTGAACATGAACAATGAACTGCTGTATTTTTATTAACTAAGATCAACGAATACAGTAATAAATGGATTGCTCATGGTTAGTTCATGTTAGTTAATACAACAACAAATAAATTAAATAATAAATGACAAATTAAACCTTATTGTAAAGTGTTACCAACCATTTACTGATCATAAATAGATGGAAATATATTTATTTCCATAAGGGTGTGGATGTGTCAACTGCTAGTGGTCCCACCAAATTATATTTATACAGATATCAATTTTACATTTGTTTTTTATTCTTAAGGTCATGGTCCATTCTCTCATTTGTTTGATATGAAGTTCATTCCTGAAGTCAAGCCTGGTAAATATCAGAGTTTCTAACTTCTCTAGTGTTACTGTTTGTAGTTGGGTGTTTAAATCAGTAATTATTCTGTTGTACTGTTATATATATTATCATTAAAACCCACATCATGGTGGATTTTTAAAAGATTAGTTAACTTTCACACAGCTCTTTTCCATAAAACAGCAGCTTATAGAAAACCATACTGCAAATCTTAAAAAGGACAAAGAAACTCCAAAAAGGCACCATTAAATTTATAATTATAATTAATGTTATCATGATTGCAGTAGTCCATACCATGCACTATATTCCAAATGTTCTGAAGTCATATGATAGCTTTGTGTAATGAATCAAATTTAAATGGTTATTCATTGCTTCCCTTCCAACATGTTACACTTTGACACGTGAGAAATAATTGTGTATCTGCATCAATATCATCTCCATTTCTGAATTCTGGATATGAACGTGGACTAATCATGATCTTCACACTGATTATTCGTGAATAAAGAATAGTCTGCATTTGCTTTTTGGAACTGCTTTTGTATGGAAAGAGTCCTTCAAAATGTCTGCTTTTGTTACAAGTTTGCTATTTTATTAAGGTGTGAAGATGCTTTAAAACATTTAAATTCAAGCATCTAGTGGTGGTTCTTAACCTTTTTCTACACATTTTGAATGTCTCCTCAATCAAACGCACATGATTTGACCTTTAGTCAGAGACTCCAAAACTTTAAATAAGTGTGTCTGACAAAGAGACGTTCAAAATGTGTATGTTGAGAACCACTGAGCTAAAGGACAAACAGTTCCTTAAAAGGTGACCTCATTAACTTTTTCCACATTATAAAGTTTTGCATATGAAGTTAATAATACTCTTTGAAAATATGTTTAAAATGATGAACATTCACATTATATGAAGACATACCTAGAGCCTGATAAGATGTTTTACTTTACAAGGAACAGATTATATGACACACCAAATACTGATTTAGTGTAGCAATTTTGTTCATGTCGCTAGGTGTCAGTCCAGAGCAACAAATTAAATTAACTGGTGCACCTTTAATGTGACATTACGTCATGCAAATGTTACTGTCTTGTGGTCTTTAGTTGGTAATTAACCTTTATTGAAAAACACAATGTACATATCAAACATTTCATATATAATCAGTGTTGTTGTTGTTTTTTTTTTGTTTGTTTTTTTGCTAGGTTCCGAATGGAAGGTGCGTCAAACTACATTCACAAGACTTCAGGCTGAGGGCAAATGAGATGCTCTTTATGCTTTAATGAGGGTTTAAACAGACAGTTAATGCAGAAACTCATGTGCACTGCAGATCCATTCACAATCTGATGATGTTTCTGACTAACCTCATGCTCCACTATCTTAGCTCTAATAATGAAACTAAAGAAAAATCCTTTGCACTGGTCCAGTGTACTGTGTGTTATTAACAGAGACAGATCAAAATTGTCATGAGTTTACTTTGCCTTTACAGTTTGATTTTTGCAATTTGTGTCAGCATGCAATAAAAACACAAAACACTAGTATTCTCTTAAATTTAAAAAGCAAAAAGCAAAAGAAGACAAATCTATAAAGAAAATCTAATTTTATTTCAACACATTTATGTTTGTGAAAATGTTTGATTTGTACATTAATGATTGTGTGTGTGTGTGTGTGTGTGTGTGTGTGTGTGTGGTTGTTACTTTCAGCATGAAGAAGCCTCAGTTCAGATGTTTGAGCACTTGGTAAAAGAGAATGGACTGCAGCAGCAGATGGAAGCATATGGACTGAAATTCAAAACTGATCAAAATGAAAATGACCTTTCCTTTATTGGAGAGTTAATTAAGGGTGTGACAGAAGACAGAGACAGAAACTCAACGACAGAGGTACAAACTCTAGTTAACTGTGATTGCAGACAACTTTCAGTATATAAATGTTTAATAGTTGATAAAAGTGTTTTCATTCTTCCAGTGGTCAGCAGAGGGCAGGACTGAGGAGAAAGCTTTCCTGTATGAGATTGTGTCAAATGAAAGGAACAAAATTGATGTGGACAAATGGGACTATTTTGATCGGTAAATATGTATTTACAATTCTGTAATAATATTTTTGTGTGACCCATGCTGTATGCAGTTTTGATGGACAGGAAATAACCTCTGGACATCCATGGATGGGTTGACTCATTTATTATGATAGAAACAAAAATTATTATTTTTTTTTCTTTTCTTTTTTTTTGTAACAATGTATTTGCCCGTGAGAAACTTTCTTCTGATTAGTGAGCATATGCTTTAAGGTCAAAGTTGAGTCAGTTTTATTTGTATAGCACTTCATACAATACACATTGCTTCAGCATAAAAATGGAAGAAAACCAAACAAGTTATATGATATTTTACAATTATTTTATCTAGTGAACTGATTTGCATTATTGAATTAACATGAGACCTGGTTGTCATATTTAGTGTAATTCTACAAAAAAGGGGAAAAGTGTATGTAAGTGTATCTCTTAAGTTATAATTTGTATTATTATTGTAGATTGTTGTCCAAGTTTTAAAGTGCTCCTAATATGCCTTTTTTAAGGTTTCTAATTTTTGTATGTTGTAAACTCCCATGTTAGACAAGCACAAATGTCAATAGCTGATAATGCATTGCACTTTGTAAACAAAAGTCGTGCTCCATCCTTGATCATTACTCCAAGTAATAAGACAGACAAGCTGCATTAATCGACACATTTTTAGACAATACTGGACAATATTAGTTGTGAGTTAGCCGGTTAGCAGACATACAGACTATAAGGTGTACATTACACAACATAACATACAAAACTACGAATTTTGAACGATCGCTAGAAAATATAAACATCAATTATTAATCATACTTACAGATTGAGATTCAGAGGAGAAAGCTGGTCCAAATAAACTGGGCATTGATCCATATTTTAAGACCAAGCGTTTTGTGAATCCTGAGTTAAACTCCCCGAGGTTTGAGAAGCAGTCGTCAGTAAAATGACAGGAACACAACAAAAGATTGTACTGTTGTGGTATTGTTGAAAAAATGAATTTTCCTTGGTATCTGCGTGCGCAATAAGTGGGCGGGGAATATGCTAATGTTTTGTTGTGACGTCACAATGAAATGGCATGGAATTCAATTTACAAACAACTTGTTTAATTGACTCAGAGTCAACTCTTACTTTTGAGAGACAATAACTTTATATTTGGTGCACTTTCTTAGATTTAAAACTTTGCAGGATGCTTTCATTCACTTAGAGCTGTGTTACACACTACATGAAAGGGCATTTTCAAAAATCCATAATGGGGCACTTTAAACAACTACAAGCATGAGGGGAAGATCATATAGTTAAAGGAAATTATAATTCTTTAAATCTGAATCATTGTACTTCAATCATCATTGAGTTTTATTTCACAGAGACTGTCATCATCTTGGCATTTCAAAGAGCTTTGACCATCAGCGGCTGCTGAAGTTCGCTCGAGTGTGTGAAGTGGAGATAAAGGGTGAGGCTGGAAAAACGAGGCGATCCATCTGCTACAGGGACAAGGTACATTTAATACGTTTATTCTCATCAATCTGTACATATCACTTTTCAAAAAAAAAAAAAAAACATTTACCACTGAATTTTGGACTTTTTAAATGCTTGTTAAATAAGTTATGTTATATTGTAGTATAGTACATTATAATTTTAATGAATCAGTCTATGACTCTACAGCATCTTTTGACTCATTTTATGCATTTGCAGATTAAATATAACAACTTTTGATAACACCAACCATGATCTTGTGGTACAAATCTATGATACACTATATAATATAATATAATATAACATAAAATGCATCTTATTTAATTTTTAGTAAGTTATGTAAATAAATGCCTGCATGTACATCACATTCTGGTGCATTTTTCTTTCTCTAACAGGAGGCAGATAATATTTTTGACATGTTTCGCACCCGATACACACTGCATCGCCAGGCCTACCAGCACAAGACTGTCAATATTATTGAAACCATGTAAGCTTTATTTTTTGTGTGTCACAAATTAAATAGGCTCTCTAAAATACTTGATATAATGGTCAATCACAGAATTAATATAATTTCTGTATAATGACTGCTGCAGATTTTGTATTTATTTATTTATTTTTTGCTGGCTGACTGACTATAGGGTTACATTTTACCACAAAAGTATATTATTTATTTTATAGCTGTGATACATGCATATTTTTGTGTCCTGTTTCTAGACATAAAAATGGCTTGGTATTGGAAAATTTAGTACACTGTGTTCATCAAGCTTTGTTATTTAATATAGGCCCTGTAATATACACAACATATATATACTTGTTTTTCTTTGCATTTTAGGATTACAGAAGCCCTAGTAAAAGCTGATGGCCATTTCCAGATCTCTGAAGCAATAAAAGATATGGAAGAATACACCAAACTCACAGGTCAGTGGGAAGCTTGTGTATGGGACTAAAAGAAAAGGAAAAGGGAGGGAGAGGGAATTATATCCACATATGGTACAATGATGTATCTATATTCTACTCAGTAAGTTGTTCATGGATTTGTTATTAGGAATGTTTCAACTAAAATGCAAAAAAAAAAATAGTTTTGTTGTCTCTTTTCTAACAGATCATATTCTTGAGAAAATATTGTACGCTGAGTATGATCACAAAAAGATACTTGAAAATGCCCAAAGAGATCTTAAAGATGACCAAACAAAGCCAGATGCGGCCAAAATAATACTTGAAACTGCTGAGAAACTCAGAAAGGGTGCAGTAAAACTTCAAAAAGCTGCAGAGAAACTCCAAAAAGATGCAAACAAACTTGAAAAAGACAAAAAACTAGAGACAGCACGAGAAATCCTTCAGGCTGCCCAAGAAATACTTCAGGAAGAAGATCTTCAGCTTGCTAGAGAAAAAGTGATGACAATTCTCAAAAGGGAGCTGCCAAAGTTTCTGGGAGAGGCCAAACTGGAGAAAAGAGACATCTCAGAGGTATTTGACCGTGTAAAACTAAAATAAACTGCCTAGTAGCTCATTATATTTTCTATTGTAACATTGTTTTCAGTTTGTAACAGCTTGTACAGGTAATGAGACAAAATATCACAATACCAGCTTAAGATCAGATATTACAGATATTAGTATAGATGGTATTCTACAAACTGAAAATATTATTCATGCTATTATTTTTGCCATTTGGTGTATTTTACTGTTGATTTTCTCAAACCCTCATAAAGGTAAAGCGTGACTGGAGCGCAGCAGTGGAGAAATGGAATAAGGAAAAGAAACAAGATCTGAACACTGATGATTTTGTGGTTGATGTATGTTCAAAAATAAACCTTTAATCTGCATCTCTTGATCTCTTCAGTTTAAGTTCTCTCTTAAATTATCTAAATGGGGATTTTCTCTTATTCAGTTGGTTCGCATTGATCACGGCATGAAGGATAAAAACCCCATGGACAATGTCTATTTCTACCGCAAGAGGGACCCCGACAAAGCCTTCCTGATTACTGATCAGGTACCCATGTGACTTTGAAATATTAAAAACACATATTCAGTTACTGACTAGGATTACAAACAAATTATTTACACAAAAAAGCCCATTAATTCCTAACAATAATGTACTCTCTAAAGAAGGGTAAACTATTGCAAGATTTCTCAATTCAAGTAAAGTCATATTTATTTCTATTGTGCATTCCACATTCTGTCTTTTTGAAGCCTCTGTAATGAAAAACATGTATTAAACATGTTGAAAATAGTTCACAGTACAGTACAGTACAATGTAGTGGATTATTATTCCATTAATTTCTGACAACTCTTGTAATGACAGATGTTCCTGCCAAAACGTTTTTATGAAAAGCTGGTTAGAGTGTACTATAAAGGCCCAGAGGAAAAGCTCAAGGAAGCTCAGCAGTGCTTTGAGAAGTGGAGCAGAGAATATTTTAAACTGAAGCCTGAGGTATGACCTGTTGTCTTGATACCCTCTCTTAATGTGTGTGTTCATATGTATGTGTGTGTATGCAGGATAAGCTTACATTTGCATGTTTATGTTTTCATTCAACTTGAATTCCAGAACAAATTCCACAAAGGGTTGAATTGCCCCTATTATGCTATTTTAAAGGTTCCTAATTTTGTTTTGGAGATCTCCTACAACAGGTTTACGTGCATCCAAAGTCAAAGAACACTTTCATTTTCTCATCATATACATTTAATATCACCTTGTTTCTCAAAGGTTCTCAAATGATTCATTCAAAGCAGATTCAGTCTCTCTAAACCAGTGGTTCTCAACTCCAGTCCTGGGGACCCACATTTTGTATGTTATTTAACTTACAAATATTTAACCCTTATTTAATGCACCTGATTCAGATCATCAGCTTGTTAGGAGAGAACTCCATGACCTGAACTGAAGCCACATCCACATGAAGCCAGAGCTTTCCCTATTTGATCTGGGTTTTTTTCCCCCTCTTCTCAAGAAATATCTGCGTACAGATGAAACCACTGAAACCAACTCAAAACAATGCAGTACGCATGCCAGATCAGTATGTGGTGCTGTAATTCTGCCACAGAGATAGACTAAAAACAGAGAAGATGACTTGGAGCATGAGCATAAACCTTGCGCTGTATACAAACTTTAGTAAAGCTTAGTAATAAAGCTTTATTTTAGTAAAGCTAACAGGCTCAGTAGCTTCTGCAGCACAAACACAAGCATGTAGTTCACTATTGTTGTTGTTGTTGATGTTACGTGACATAGCGGTGTCTGATTAGGGTTGAGACGTGGGGTGATGACCTCATCATTTCACAAAATATACGGATTGGCTGTACACACAAAAACACAATGGTGTCCTTTTCAGATTTATCCACTCTGGGACCAGGTAAAAAAAAAAATAGTGGTTTCAGGCTCTCAAAAACACCTGAACGAAACGCCGATACGATACAAAATTTTTGCGTATACAGCTAAACGCGTTACCGTGTGTATGTCAGATAAGAGAGACATACAAAATGTGCAGAGCAGTGGGTCCCAAGGACTGGAGCTGAGAACAACTGCTCTAAACCCCTCCTTTCTGTTAGCCTACTGTGTTCTGATTGGTCAGATGGCCCAGTCTGTTGTGATTGATCTACCATGTACAAATGTTAGCTGAGCAAAAACATGAATGACTGATGCATTACAGTTTGTAAACCAAAATCTTGCTCCATCCTTTATCATTACTCAAAGTAGTAAGAACGACAGACAATCTGCAGTAATAGTGGCCCACAGTTGATTAGCAGAAGTATTTCACTAAGACAGTAATAACTTGAGTTAGCCAGAGACCTACACAATATAGAACACAAAACTACATATAAACCATGTAACAAAACTATGTTTAAAACACTCAACAGAAAATATAAAAAAATATTAATCAAACTTACAGGTTGTGATTCTGAGAAGGAAGTTGGTCCAAATAAACTGGATAATTACTGACCCATCTTTCATGACAATTGTTTTGCGAATCCTGTGTTGAACTCAGCAAGATTTACAAAACAGTTGTCAGTAAAATAACAGGAATACAACAAAAGATTATACTGCTGTGGTTTCATTGTAAAAATGATTTCTAACCACTGATTCTTCACATCCTCATCCTTTGAAAGTAAAAATAAGATGAATTTGCTGTCACAGCGCAGAACTCACGTCTTCTCGAAATTATGTAAACCACACTAACCAGCTACAGTATTTGAGGGCAGGTCAAAGTAGACGTTGTTTGCTGGCAGCCAATGAAGAGCATAGGTGGGCATTATGCAAATGTGTTACCACATTAAGTATGCAGGTCCTGGAATAAGATTGAAATTCCTGACACATCGTTTAGGCGGTTCAGAGTCGATTCTTTCTTTTGGGAGACAATAACTTTATTTATCGTGCACTTTCAGCTTTACAACTTTGCAGACCGTATAAATTCACAGATAGCTACATTACACACTGCATGAAAGGGAATATTCGAAATGGCATAATAGGGGCACTTCAAGTTAAGCAAACTCACTGGATAAGAGAAATAATAACTTAAGTATTTGTTTTGAGGGCTGGGGGAAAAAAATAATCATATTTTGTTTCCCTCTATGTGTGGATGTTTGTTCTTTTTAGATTAGGTTTACTTTTAGGTAAGTTTTGTTGTTGTTGATGTTGTTAAGGTAATTTAATTAACTTTCTTAGTATACACTGTAAAACCCAACAAGTCAAGGTAATAAATATTTAACATTAACGATTGCCTTAAACCAGTGGTTCCCAACCTTTTTTACACCAAGGCCCCCTCCTCTCCGAATCAATACTGCATGCACACCCCCACCCCCTTTTTAATTCACAAAAACATTTGTATTGTTATTACTTTTCAACCCCATGTTATTATTTCTTTAAAATACAGTACATTAATTTTGTCAATTACATGAATATATTGAACTGTATTCATGCAGAAATATGATGTTATAGTGATCAGTCAGTCTAGAGCGCAAATGTGCGGTTTGTTTGCGCATAATAACGGACTCGTGCGTGCCTTATGAACGACTGCTGTATGTCACTGTAATCGTCTTTACCTTCATTACAATCGCCATCCATCAAAACCTTTTTAGCGACACTGTTTTTTTTTTTTTTCAGCTAAGAGAGTTTGTTTGCGTATCTTATGTTCATAAGGCAGTTGGGCATTTTGAGCCACCGTTCTGTGTTTCACAGCAGCATGATGAGAAATGGCCTGGGCTGATCCAAAACAATCACAGAATATGTTTTAAATGTATTTTTTAATTAATTTATTTATCTATTTTTATGTAACGTATTAATAATAAATTTAAATTAATTTTAAGTTATCTCGAGGCCCCCCTGGAGGATCACTGAGGAAAATGACTGCCACAGGGATGTAAAGTCCAGGGGTCAGAAAGTAAAAGTCCTGCCATATGTTTATTCCACCCACTGAAGCAGTGTTAAAGTTAATGAGATAATTAAGTGATTAATTGAGTGATGATTGACTGTTATTGAAGACACCTGATGTTAACAAGCAGAATCACCAAAGGACCACTGCAGCCTGATCAAAGCCACCTACATAATATAAATAACAGTTTAAAAAGTAGTTTAAAGTATGAAATAAACAGTATGCTTAACAATATGTTAAAACATACCAAATACACTGAACAATAGAAACACACTTCACTAAATAATCAGAGGTGTAGTCAAGAAAAGGTCTTAAAACCAAGACCATTCAAGAGCCACACAGCAAAATCCTCAGTGTTTATATGTGTCCATACTAGAGTGTTAAAAACACTGAAGCAGTGTTGAAGTGATTCATCAAGCAATGACTGAGCATTAGTGATGACCACCTGCAGCATCACGGAAGGAAAGAGGAACAACAAGAAAATAAAAAGAGAAACACAAGAACTACAACTGACTTCCAGCCACAACCTTAGATGAAATCAAGCTGAAGACAGTGTTGATCGAGTTCCATTGTAAATATCATTTAATTCATTTAATCTGTAAAGCAGTTCAGCAAAAAATAAATAAATAAATAGTGTCAGTACAGTCAGATCAATAATATTGCTGAATATTAAGTGTGTCCAACTAAGCAAGCCAAAGACGACAGTGGCAAGAACCCAAACTCCAGCAGTGACAGAACAGAGGAAAAGAACCTTGGGAGAAACCAGGCTCAGTCAGGGGGACCAATCCTCCTCTGGCCAATGAAGAAACACAGTGTGATTATGATTAAGGCTGCATCACAAGTCAGAATTCAGACTGGGAATTAAAAATGCTGTTTTGATTTATATATATATATATTTAAAAAAAAGAAAGAAAAAAAAGATTATCCCCTCATTTAGAGACACAGACATCAAGAATCAGCCTGTGAATTTCAACAACAGTGACAAGCAACTTATTCTGATAAACAGATCAACTCTGAATACTAAAAAACAAACTACTAAAAAGTCACATAAACAGAACAAAATAAAATAGTGAGAATAAAGGAAATTACTAAGACAATTCAGCTCCTAATTTATTCATGCAGCAATCCATGATGGGAGCCATGGATGAATTTTGATTGGTGGCACCCAGAATGCACTGCAACATGCTTTATTATTCTCACCGCTGTTGAGATTCACAGGCTGATTCTTGATGTCACATTCTTGAATGTCTGTGTTTGATGCAGTGAATGTGGATGTGTTTCAATCAGCTCTCTAGTTCATTAGTCAGCGCACTGATCAGGGAGTTGACCCCATTTGTTTTCACGATGTACTGATTCATGAGCTAGAGAGCTGATTGAGATACAGGGTTTGTCAAAATTAACACAAGTGTTGTCCCAAAACACAAGCACTGATGTGTAAGACTTTTTTTTTTTTGACTGGATTTGACAAAAGGACCATTGCAAATGTGATCTTCATGTTCAGAAGTAGCACAGGTGTTTTATTTTGTTGTTGTTCTCCTCTTTCCTTCAATGATTCTGCCTGTTAACAGCAGGTGTTCATCACTAGTGTTTAATTAATGACTTGATTATCTCATTAACTTCCCTCTTGAATGGTCTTGGTATCAGTCTTTAAGGGTCTGGTCTTGACTACACCTCTGGTTAATTCCTTAACTGTCACGATCCCGCTGGCGCGACTCCTCCCAGCCAGCACACCCATGTAGGGCCCACATGGTTTAGCCCAGATGAAATGAACATTGTTCAGAGTGCACACTACAGGCTGTTCAATTTAACATTGAATCAGTGTTGGATTTAATGAGATAATTAAGTAATTAATTAAGTGATGATTGAGCATTATTGAAGATAGCTGCTGTTAACAAGCAGAATGAACAAAGGAAAGAGAAACAACAAGAACAGAAAAAATCGAAACACTAGAACTACAACTTTCTTCAGCCACAGCCTTAGATGAAATCAACTGAAGACTGAACATTAAATCTCTCAAGATCTCAGCAGAGGAGGATTAACCAACTCCATATATAGAAGCTCTTATTGAGAATTAAGAGAGAGAGTTTTTTTGTTGTTAATTTTTTATTGAAATTTGTTCGTTTTTTATATCACCATCATGGTGATCAGTGTTTACTTTAGTTGGGTAGTTTGACTTGACTTGGTAATGTTAGAGTTTATCAGACTGCTGTAACTGAGTTTGTTATAGCAAGAAAAAACACAATCTGTTGCTGTGGCTGCTTCATGATAAAAAAATATTCATTGTGCATTGGCTTAATTCACTGATCTTATGACTGAGTTTAATATGAGCAGTATCTTACTAACATTGTTTTATTGTGATTCACGTAAAGATCCAGCACAGATTCAATCAGAAAATCTGAATGAGTTTTAAAACCGACGGTACACTTAACACTTTAAACAACAGTGAGATTTACTCACAAACATACATCAAGAATCAGCAAATTAATCTCAACAATGGTGACATGCTTAATTTTTTGCATGAGGCACCCAGAATGTATTGTGGCATGAAGCATGTCACCATTGTTGAGATTCATATGCTGATTCTTGATGTCTGTGTGTGAGGAAGTTTTGCCGGAGTTTTAAAGTGTTTAGTGTACAATGTGTTTTAAAACTCATTCAGCTTCTCTGTTTAAAACCGTTTTATCATTGTATTTCTAGAAGAGATCCAACAGAAACTTAACATTTTATTTACATAAAGCTTAGTCGTTAGATCAGTGAATTAAGCCACTACATGACAATTATATTCTTATCATAAAGCAGCTGACAGTAGCTGATCACATTTTCTCTTATCATTATTGCCATAACAAACAGCTACAACAGCCATAGAAAAACTAACACTAAAACTGTCAAGAGTAAAACTGCCTAACTAAAGCAAACACTGACCTCGATAATGGTGACATCAAACCAAACTATTATTTTCAACAAATCATCAACATCTAAACCTCTGGTAATTCTCAATAACAACTTTTGTAGAATTATGTCAGAAATAAACTCAGTCTTGTTAGTAATAAGTGAAGCTGGTAATGCTGTTTGTGGAGTTGTTTAATCAGATCTTCAGAGATTTAATGTCTTTTATCTTCAGTTGATTTCATCTAAGGCTGTGGCTGAAGTCGTAGTTCTTGTTGTTCTTCTGTCCTTCTGTGATTCTGCTCGTTATCACCTAATTATCTCATTAACTCCAACACAGATTCAGTGTTACATTTAACAGCCTGTAGTGTTCACTCTGAGTAGTGTTCATTTCATCTGGGCTAAACCATGTGCTAAACATGGGTGTGCTTGTTGGGAGGTGTCCGGCCAGCAGGACTGTGACAGTTAAGGGGTTAACCTTCCTGACACATTGACTGTGTTAAAATCATTGACTCATGAATGTGTCAGAATTAACACAACCAGTGTTGTCCCTAAACTCACCCATTGATGTGTAAGAATTTAACACATTTTGAGGCAGTTTTAACACATCCTTTCTAAGAGTGTACCTGCATCTAGCTGATAGTCTTCAGGTCAATCTTATTTTCATAATCACAAAATCAGTTTGAATGTCCGCTGACGAAAGGAATCTTTGTCTTTGTCCTTAACATCAGGCTGTCATCACTCCCATGACAGCACTAGTCAATGCATTTGTCAGTTGCGTCTCGTAATAATGTTTAATGGCTGGGAGTCAGTTGTAGTTGTCGTGTCTCTCTCTTTTTCTCTTGTTGTTTCTACAGTGATTCTGCTTATTAGCATCAGGTGTCACTACTGATTGTCAATCATCACTCAGTCATCACTTAATTATCTCATTAACTTTAACACTGCTTCAGTGTTACTTTTAACACCCAGTAAGATGGACTCATATGTACACTTTGGGGTGTTAATTTAACACTGCAGATTTTGCTGTGTAGGATGTTGTTCAAAGTAAAGACAACTTCCAGTCCATTTCAATATAAAAGTTTTTGCGACTGACTGACTCACTCATAAAAACAGTCTTTGCCGCCATCTCATGGAGTATTAATGTAACTTTCACTGAAGTAGAAATCACTAACGGAATCTTTCTCAATACCAAAATATGGCATGTTATTTAAATAAAACATTATTTATTGAACAATAATATTTAAATTAACAACAATAGCCATTACAACAGTATAAAGACTAGACACAGAAATGTAATAAATATATATTCACTCTGTCAAGTGAACAGATCATTGTAAGCTAATGTGGGAAATAGTGAATTAAGGTATAGGGTGTGACTTTGGATACATTCAGTCTCTGAATTCGAACTCTGAACACTGTTAATTCACAGTATATGCAGCAGGCTACTTTATAAACTACTACTAAACTACTACTATGTATTTTTCATCTGCTTGAAGATCATTTTCTTTGAGGACAAGTTCTTCCAGGGTAACAAATACAAGTGTACTTCTGACTGTCCTGATGTGCAAGTGCTCGGATTGAAGCGCTGTAGTTCCTTCTATGTGGCGCATGCGACCTGGGTGTTTCATGAGAGGGACACTAACATGAAGTATGTTCTGACCCGAGGAGAGTATCCTGATTTCCAACTGTGGAAAGGCCCCATGGACCTCTGCTCTGTCAAGATCCACTCTGTAAGCCCAATGCAGTTCACCTAATTTCAGTCATCGTTTACACATCCATAAAACAAAAGATTTGCAACAATATTCAATATTCTTTTCCATACAATGAAAGCTCCAAATTTAATGAGCCAGAATAATTTTGTGTTTATTTTTGTATTTATACTACTTAAACATGTCCGTAACACAATCCCAGCCTTATACCTACCCATTTGTATATTATATACTATAACAGGCAGATACAACTACAGACATTTTATTCAAAAATACAAATATTCCAAGTGTTATGAGGCCAAACAATTGATTTGTGTGAAGAACAGACCCAAAAGTCTCCATCTGTTGTAAAGCTCAGATCCTGTGCAATTGCCACCCGAAGAAGCATTATGTCAGCTTTGATAATGGCATTGGCTTTCGTGTGTCTCATGACCAATTGCATCATGCAAGTGTTTGTCTGTATTTTTGAATGAGGTATGACTGTGTCCGTTCACTGAGTGGGGCCATTTAATTATATTGCATGGCTTCAGAAGACTTGGAATGCAGCACAAGTTGTTTGTAGTACTTTTATACTGTTTTTGGTCAGTTTTGCAATAAATAACTGACTGTACTTTTATTTGCCTGTTAACTGTTTCATATCATTAAGTCTGTAGGTTTAGGGTAGGAGTGGGGTGCTCCAAAATGTCTATTAAATTTGTACAATCATTTCAACTTTTTAAATGTATGTCACATGCTCATTTGTGCACTTCAATCTAGTAAAAAGAACAACTGCTCGTACAAAAAAAAAAAAGTCACACCCAAACAGAACATTGTCTAATGAGCAGGTGTATCTCTATTTACCAATCTCTATTTACCAACCTCCTCCTTTTTGTCCCCTTCTCCAGGACACAAGTTCTACTTTTTAGACCCAATGTATGAGACCACTGTTGAATGCCATTCTGTGGAGGACCAGTTTGGTATAAATGCAGTTCGCTCCTGTAAGGTGATTAGTGGTGTCTGGGAGCTTTATGAGGGTCGTGACTATAATGAACCCCATTACCAACTGTCTGAGGGGGATTATAGAAATCCTGAACAGTGGGGTTCCCAGTCCAGTGCTCCTGCTCGGTCTCTTAAACATGAGTGAGAGGGTAAAATCTGACCACTACATCCATCCATCTATCACATTTGTTTATCTTTAAACTATCTTTAATGTTACAATTTTTACATTACATTTCTTTAAGCACTGTATGTGTGTAAGGATTTGATTACCATTGTGAGTAATCTTGGGGGTTACACAGTTTTAGAGATAATAGTTTATCTAGAATGTATCTTTCTATTATCTATTCATCTTTTACCCTTTTTTGAGAATGCAGAAGTTCTGTTATATTTTTTCTCTGTGGTTTCTGGGAAAACGAGTGATTTACAAAAATCACTTGCTTAACAGTTATTTAGAAATGCTTTTATCAACTGTAGTGGTGAAGCAGCGATTATCTCTTATATAATAAATGTGATGGTGTTTCTGTTATGTTGTGTCTGTGTTCACATGTTTCACACACTGAGAATCTCCCAAGCCTTTAAAAAGCCAGTTCAAGACTTTGGAATGAGGGAATTAAGTAACATGGATGTGCTACAATTTAAATGTTCACATGGTGCAATCAAGTAATTGTTCCAATTACAGTAAATGTGTTATTATGAAACTGTAGTTTCTGCAGCCTGATCAAAGCCACCTACATAATATAAATAACAGTTTAAAAAGTAGCTTAAAGTATGAAATAAACAGTATGCTTAACAATATGTTAAAACATACCAAATACACTGAACAATAGAAACACACTTCACTAAATAATCAGAGGTGTAGTCAAGAAAAGGTCTTAAAAACCAAGACCATTCAAGAGCCACACAGCAAAATCTTCAGTGTTTATATGTGTCCATACTAGAGTGTTAAAAAACACTGAAGCAGTGTTGAAGTGATTCATCAAGCAATGACTGAGCATTAGTGATGACCACCTGCAGCATCACGGAAGGAAAGAGGAACAACAAGAAAATAAAAAGAGAAACACAAGAACTACAACTGACTTCCAGCCACAACCTTAGATGAAATCAAGCTGAAGACAGTGTTGATCGAGTTCCATTGTAAATATCATTTAATTCATTTAATCTGTAAAGCAGTTCAGCAAAAAATAAATAAATAAATAGTGTCAGTACAGTCAGATCAATAATATTGCTGAATATTAAGTGTCCAATCCTCTGGCCAATGAACAAACACGGTGTGATTATAATATAATTCATTATAATGCATCACAAGTCAGAATTCAGACTGGGAATTAAAAATGCTGTTTTGATAGAAAGATTATTATCCTTTTTCATAAAAGTAGGAAATCACAGTATCTGAGAACCTAGGCTAGACTTTGTTGCATGCAGAGTTTCAAAAGCTTAATCCTTTTGTTCATTGACCCTGACAATACAGTAACTGTAAAGAGTAGAATATTCAATATGACTTAAGCAACATAGCTTAAAAAGAATATCAAACAAAGATTTATTTCACACGTTTGTTTGATTGTTTTCTTTGTTGTTGTTGAACCTATTCTTCAGTGTTCTTCAGTCTCCTCCATATTGACACAGAGCTGTTAACTTTAAGGAAGCTTTTTTTACGGCAACCTTTCTTGCAGCCACAGCTTACAGTTTTTGGGTTTTTTTATTCGCTTTGGTACTATTTTCACAAGTAAGGTGTTCACAAGCATTTTCAAAACTTAGTACAAAACTCCAAACCGATCACACTTGTAACAGTCATTCTTTCAAAACCGATCTCATGCTTTCATTCTAGGTGTACATATTTTCATTCTTCATAATCACTGTTTCAAAACACAACATCATTGTATCTAATGAGAACATTTGGTTTACACACAGCAAAAACTCCAATGTTAAATGAACTCTTTAAATTTTTTCTAAATTAACTAAGTGTTAAAATAAGAGTGTGTTATGATTGACCATTACTGAAGACACCTGATGTTAACAAGCAGAATCACCAAAGGAGAAAATCACAATTTTAAGTCACCATCATGGAGATCAGGATTTGCTTTAGTTGAGCTCTTGACCCTTGAGTTTGTGATATTAGATTTTGTTTGGTCGGTTGTAACTGAATTATAACAGTCAGACAAGCAAAGAGAAAAGATGATCAGGTGGTGTTGGTTATGTTTTCACATAATCATTATTTGACCTGAATCACTGAACTCATTTGGAGCCCAATCTCTGAGTTAGATTTACATTATTGATTACAGAAGCACTGTGATTCTACAGCATAAAGGCCCTTTCACACTGAATGTGACGTTAAAAAGTAAGGCAAATCGCGGAAAAACTGACCTTTGGTGTTTTACAAACACATATACTAACAGCCAACACAGTAAGTACAAGTCTAATACAATAACTCCTGTACGTGTGTATGTGTGCACGCGTTTTTGTGATT
Organism: Hypophthalmichthys nobilis; assembly: GCA_037950665.1. Lineage (NCBI taxonomy): Eukaryota > Metazoa > Chordata > Actinopteri > Cypriniformes > Xenocyprididae > Hypophthalmichthys > Hypophthalmichthys nobilis. The sequence continues at coordinate 42,022,769 of CM075480.1, read as the reverse complement.
TATGAGGACACAAATTTGTATAATGACATGGGTATTACACTGGTGATACGACGTAAACATGAAATATGAGGACATTTCATGAGTCCTCATATTTAAAATAGCTTTAAAAACATACAGTGTTTTATTAAAAATGTAAACATGCAGACAGTTTTCAGTTTCCTGTGATGGGTAGGTTTAGGGGTAGGGGTAGTGTAGGGGGACCCAGATAGCAACTTTGTGTCGGCCCAGATCCGGCCCACATCTGGCACATGCGGAATGATGATCTGGGCCACATGTGGCAGAAATGATGGCACTTGGGCGGAGCGCTCCTGTTTGCCAGATCTGGGCCACAAGCAGACCATAGAAATGCCACATGTCAGCCAAGAGCAAAGAAATAAACCAGAACTGGACCTTATCTGATCCACAAAATCTTTATATATTATTTATAGAGTCATCTCAGCTTTAACAAGCCAGTTATCAAGCAGAATCACTGAAGGAAGGAAGGAAACAGGAAAAAAAGAGACAAGCAGAAACACAAGAACTACAACTGACTTCAGCCACACCCTTAGATGAAATCAACTGAAGATGAAAGACATTAAACCTCTGAAGATCTGATTAAACAACTCCACAAACAGCATTACCAGCTTCACTTATTACTAACCAGACTGACTTTATTTCTGTCACACATCTACAACAGTTCTTATTGAGAATTAACAGAAGTTTAACTCTCATGTTTGTTTCATTTGAGGTTACCATGATTGAGATTGATGTTTCCATTAGTTGGCCTCTTAACTTTTATTATGTAATTGTTTATTTTGGCTGCTGTGATAGTGTGTTTGTCAAACACATTTGCAGTAACAACAAAAATTGAAATGAGATCAGGTGTTGGCTGTTAGCTATGGATGATTCCCTTTCAGTCGGTCACGTTCGACGTACATCAGTAGTGACCGACGAATTGGGATATCGAGAGCCCTATCAGCTTTGAGTGAACTACAACAGGCCAATGGAGTTGGCGTGCAATATTTGCATAATGCGCACCGCCCCCGCCAGGTGGTATAAATAGGGGAGCAGATGCCATCGCACTCTGTCTTTCGCTTCGGAGCCAACCTGTGTGTTCCTGCTGTTAGTCTGAGAGTGACTTCGCAAGCCTTTGAAGAGCTTTTGTTCTACAGTGCTGGCTTTATGGCACCTTACAGCGAGGCCGCGAGCTTTCCCAGAGTGAGCTTCTCGAGCTGTTATACAGCTCTCAACTGCTGTTTTTACAGCATTATTTGCCCCATTTGGTTTGCGATTTGGGCCGGTTCCTCTGTGTCTGTGACTCAGGGAGTGAAAAGTGTACCTGCAGTCACATCGCGGCTGTTCCCTGTGTGCTTCGGCACAAAGAACAAGAGCTTCTAAAAGAGCTTCACAGACAGACACTGCGTCTTTTTCAAGACGTCATTCTGTCTGTGCGTTTCTGGAGGCGGTCGTTTCCTATCCTCACTGACGGCCACAATCACTTTTTCTCATGTCTGCTTAACGTGATGAGACTGTGTTTGTGGGTGGTTCATATTCTCTTGTAAAAAAAAAAAGAGAGCATGCCCACGTCGGTGCGTTGTTCATCTTGCCTTTCTCGTAAGGGCTTGAGCGCTCAGTGCGCCGTGTGCCGTCGAGCTGCCGGCTGACAGCGCGCGTTGCCATGGCAACCCAGCGCGTTGTTCGGCGCTCTAGATGCGTGGTCGAGACTCGAGTGCCTCAAATGAGGTGGAGTCCCCTCACCTATTCCCCGATCTAGTTTCTCTTTCTGAATCAGAAAAGTACTACTTTTGGTGAATAAGCCAGGGTGACCAGAGGATCACAGTGGGGCAATACCTGCCGAGCCAATCTCCGTGGGCCCCCCACTCCTCTAATGCATCGCAAACATGTTGTGACTGTGTTCGTGGGTGGTTTATGTTTGGTAACAACATGGCCACGTTGGCGCTCAGCGCCGTGTGTCGTTCAGTTAGATGGCCACGTTCACTGTCCCACATGGCTGGTAGCTTCTGGGTGGATTGCTGGTCCTTCTCATGGGGGACCTAACGTCTTAGTCAGGGCTCCAGCAGAGGATCAGATGTCGACTGCTACATTGGAGAGAAGGTTGTTGGGCTCGGGACATGAAGATGAGGCTGAGCGTCCCACGGTTGTGATGTGCTCATTCTGAATCAGATTCAGAGTTAATGACCATGCTTTCCCGGGCCCCTGGTGGTGTGGTGCGACGCGTACTCGCCTTGCCCCGCCCCCTGTCTTTAGCCCAGACATGCATGAAAAACTTGGCAGTTTGGAAGCCTTTTCTGGTGCCAAATATGGAACGCCAAAAAGGTCATAATCTGCATTAAGTTTTTTCTCTCTCACTACCCTCTGTGGTGGGGTGGCAGTGCTACGGGCACACCACCTCTGCCCTGCATGGGTCTTGGCCCCCAGCAAGTCTGTAGAAGGCCAAAGCACTCATTGCATATGGGTAGTTCTGAGTCGGGGTTGAGCTACGCATGATGTAAGTCATAGCGCAGGCCCCTGGCCAGACAATGTACACCATGGTGGTCCGGAAACACCCCTGGCTAGCCTTGCAGAGGTATGTCGTCGTCTAAGTACACTTTCTCGATGCTCTCATTTCACAAGCTGGCCTAAAATCCAGCCCGCTCAGCCCGCAGCCAAGCAAGTTGGCTAGCGAGAAGCGGTCCTGGAGAAACGGGTGACCTGGAGCTGAGGTAAACAGTTCTTCGGGAGACGATGCCCGCATCGCTCCCTCCCCGGAGGAGGGCCGGGTGGAGAATTTTGGTTTGTTCCACTGCTGGCTCTCCGGAATCCAGTGATACCCACGAAGGAGAACTGTTTTCTAACTCTCCAGGTCCCAAGAGGTCGCGGCTGGCAGTGCGCGAGGCCCCGCCACGCCACTCTCAGCGCCCTCTCACTTCGCCAGCAGGTCCCAGTGTGTTGGTCGAGGCCGCCTCCCATGTGCCGTCTCCCATTCACACTGCCACCTTGCAGAGTCTGACCCCACTACGGGCCACTATGCCATCCGAGTCGGGTCCCAGCGCTCTACCTCGCTGCCCTACGCCCGGTACGTCTGTGGTGCATTTGGTCCCGCTGGCTCGGTGTCTGGAAGCCTGGCTAGCGCTTTCCAGCCCGTCCCGCTGACTCATTCGTACCATCAGACTCGGCTATGCGATTCAGTTCGCCTGGCGTCCCCCGGTGTTCAGGGGTGTCCACTCGTGTGTCCCTGGACAATGCACCTGTTCTCCGAGCGGAGATTACCGTCCTCCTGGCGAAGGATGCAGTCGAGCCGGTCCCTCCAGCCGAAATGGAGTCAGGGTTTTCCAGCCCCTACTTCATTGTACCCATGAAGGGCGGTGGGCTACAGCCAATCCTGGATCTGCGTGTCCTGAATCGGTCCCTTCACAGGCTGCCGTTCAAGATGCTTACACAGAAGCGCATTTCCGAATGCATCCGTCCCCAGGATTGGTTTGCAGCGATCGACCTGAAGGACGCGTACTTTCATGTCTTGATTCTGCCTCGTCACAGACCCCTTCTACGGTTTGCGTTCGAGGGTCGGGCATATCAGTACAAAGTCCTACCATTCGGGCTGGCCCTGTCGCCCCGCGTCTTTACGAAGGTTGCGGAGGCGGCCATTGTTCCGCTCAAGGAACAGGGTGTTCACATCCTCAACTACCTCGATGACTGGCTCATCCTGGCCAGCTCGCGGGAGCAGTTTTGCGAACACAGGGACATGGTGTTAGCTCACCTCAGCCGGTTGGGTCTTCGGGTCAACTGGGACAAGAGCAAACTCTCCCCCGGGCAGAGGATCTCTTATCTCAGTATAGAACTGGATTCGGTCGCCCGGACCGTGCGCCTCACCAAGGAGCGCGTCCAGTCAGTGTTGACCTGCCTGAGTACGCTCAAGCGCAGGACAGCAGCCCCACTGAAACTCTTTTAGAGGCTCCTGGGGCATATGGCATCCGCAGTCACGCTGCTCGAATTGCTTCATATGAGGCCGCTTCAACACTGGCTCCGCGGCCGGGCCCAAGATGGGCGTGCAGCATGGTATGTTCCGTGTCCCTGTGACACCGAACTGCTGTCGCACCCTCACCAAGTGGTCGGACCCTTCGTTCCTGCGGCTGGAGTTCCCCTCGAACAAGTGTCCAGGCATGCTGTGGTCCACACAGATGCCTCTGCCATGGGGTGGGGGGCCACGTACAACGGGCATGCAGCGTTGGGTCTGTGGACGGGGCCCCAACTGCATTGGCATATCAATTGCCTCGAGTTGCTAGCAGAACGTCTTGCACTGGGCCGCTTCCAGGAGCTGTTGACAGACAAGCATGTACTGGTCCGCTCGGACAGCACTGCGGCCGTTGCGTACATCAACCATCATGGTGGTCTACGTTCCCGCCATATGTCGCAACTCGCCCGCCATCTCTTGCTATGGAGTCAGAAGCATCTGTGGTCACTTCATGCCATTCACGTCCCAGGCGTGAATGGCATGAAGCTCTCACAGCAGCCTCCGCTTCCGGGCGAATGGAGACTCCATCCCCAGGTGGTCCAGCTGATCTGGCAGCGCTTCGGCGAGGCACAGGTAGATCTGTTTGCCTCCCCGGAGACTGCCCACTGCCAGTTGTTCCATTCTCTGACCGGCGGCACACTCAGCACGGATGCCCTGGCACTCAGCTGGCCCCGGGGCCTATGCAAATATACGTTTCCCCCAGTGAGCCTTCTCGCACAACTCCTGTGCAAAGTCAGGGAGGACGAGGAGCAGGTCTTGTTAGTGGCTCCATACTGGCCCACTCATGTTCGGTCAGAGCCATGCTTTCCTTTATGCAAGAGGAGCTGGAGCGAAGGCTGTCTCCCTCCATCCTCAAGGTGTATGTTGCCGCTATCGCCGCACATCACTATGCAGTTGATGGTAAATCCACCAGAGGAGTGGCCTCTTCCTGGGCGCCGGCACACGGTGCCTCGCTGACAGATATCTGTAGAGCTGCAGGCTGGGCGACACCTAACACGTTCGCTAGATTCTATAGCCTTCGTGTAGAACCGGTATCTTCCCATTGTTGTGAACAACAGTCAAGATGGCATTCCAGGGACCAGTTTACGACAGGGCCCCTCTCTAACTGCTGGTGTGTAGGAAGATGTGCCACACCGTGATTGGATCTTTGGTGAATGAACATAAACAAATGTTCATTAACATCAGATAAGATGTTGGGACAACTACCAGACACCTCTTCCAGAGCAGGAAGGGGGACCTTCTGCACCCACCAAAACCAAGGAGAGGACTTCTCATTGGACGACACATTGACTCTAACCACCAAACTCATTCCTAAGGTTTAGGCAAGGACTGCCATAAAAATTCCTTCAGGACCCCCTGGATGGAGCAGCAGTGACTGAAATAAAGAGAGGCCACAGAGATCTATCTAAATTCATTCATATCTATGTTTGGAGGCCTTAGGTTGATCTAAACTGCATCACATCCACTCCATCTTCATGCAAAGCACAGTTTATGCTCATGGTTACTGACTGTTAAAACAACAGGTCATGGGACAGACCTGTTCACAGATAAACAAATGCACGGATGATGATTTAACCATTTCATAGTGTGTTTGGTGTCTATCTGTTCCCTACGATGCCTTTAATAATTTGAAGGTGGTTTGGTAAAGATATAATGCATGGGTAAAATGCTAAAGATACTATTTTAACACTGTACTTTATGCTATGCAAATGAGTTCCACACTAGGGTGGGCAACACCGGGGCTACTTCAGATAACAGTGGCCAATCACAATCCAGGATCGGCAAGGCGCTACATTTCAATCTCCTCCTCATCATAAGGGGATAAATATGTCCCCCGGGTAGACACACCCTTGTTCTGCGTTTCCAGCTCGACGGGGAAGGAGACATTAACAGACACTCCACGTCCTGAGTTTCTGACCTGACGAGGAAAGAGACTACAAGACAGTTAAGGTTAAGCTTTTGCGAGCAAAACCTTTTACATTGCTTCCAGCTGCACTCTAGCTGCAAAAGAGCCCCAGCATTGAGGGACTTCATCTGACCCTCACGGCTCCTACAGCAGCGCAGCCCAGTCCGCAAAGGACCTCTGCATCGGCAGACATTGCCTGTACCACACGGCTCTTCAGCGACGCAACCAGCCTGCAAAGGAACCTGTGACGATTCATCTGACCCAGCTGCCCAGTCCATCCTAAAGGACCCTCTTGGCGCAACCGAAGTTCAGCATCCTCCAGCCCAGCGTGGCACGACTACTGGATCGCAACTCCGCGCCCTCCCATTGCACGCAGCCTGCATCATCAGTGGAAGACGTCTCTGCTACCGGATTGATCACCCGACTGTGTGGAACGTAAATATAAACTTATCAAACCTCTTTCTAGAGACCTTGGCATTAGTTTATACATGCAGCATATGTTTTTCTAACCTGTTTAGATAACAGTTACTTGAGGTCAGCTTGTTACAAATAATAGGGATATTATTTGTTGAATGATAAATAAGAAATTATTTATCACCATTTTACCAGAGCCATTAAGTGGCTTCCATAAGAAGCATTCCCATACAGTTCTCTTCCATTCTACATTCAGTTCAACAGCATTGCATTTATCCATTCTGTGTTCACTTCACTTATTTGTTTCTTTGATTTAATTTCGTATTCTCCTTTGGTTATTATTTTACTATCTTTTAGAAGTGCATATTCATTATTTCATTATTAATCGTTTGTGGTATTTACTCTTGCATGTCTATTGTTAATAAATTTCATTGATTTTATTATAACTGTGTCTTCCTTGTGTTGATGATCAAAGACTCTACTAGTTGACCAGACTCTCACAAATCCTTCAGACAAATCAGTTGACTGACTCCCTCCAGTTTATAATAATTTTGAATTATTGAACAGCTCTTTTGGAGTGTTCTTAAATTGTTAAGATAGTATTCTTAACTGGTGCCCCGTATTACAAAAGGGGGGAGGGGTCATCTGATACACTCATAACCACACCTTAAGTGACATGTGATCAAAAGTCACTACGTCACCGGTGAAAGAAGTAAAAATCACTACACCATGTACTTGTTTCCACCATCCGGTAGACATGAAGAGCCCATTCTAGCGTCGGCTTGCAATGCCAATCCCGCCCCCTGGGCCGGATACGTGCATCCTTTTTACTCCAGTCGAGTTCCCCGCTTGACGAACCCTGTCGAGTTCCTCCGCCTCCCCCTTCGGCTCGGACATTGCGGAGTGTCTGATGCCAGGCCAAACCTCCGTCACCGACGTTGATGTTTGGCTGGGTTCCACATGTCGTGACCCCTCCACGTGAGTGGTCCCATGTGTGTATTTGTCCACGGTCAATTCTCTGGCGAGCCCGTGTCTTTCCCTTAGCAGAGCCAGCTCTGCTGTCACCTGTCAGATGAGTCTCCCCTACCCAGGTGGAGCCATCCCAGGGACTCCATATGTGTACTGCCCACGGCCAGTCCATATGTGTACTCTCCACGTAAATTCCTCCCTACGGGTGGGTAGTGGTCTCCATGGCGTCCCCTACGGGTTCGCTTCCCCAGTGTAGTCTAGTTTACTTAGTGGGTTTATTGGAACAGCAGTAGACTCTCTCGGCGTGGCTCGCCCCCTTCCCCGTCCCACTGGTGCGCCGGGTGGGTAGAGCTTGCGCTGGGCACTGGAAGGGGTTCATACTGTGGTGCTTTATTTGGGATCCCAATTCGTCGGTCACTACTGACATGTCGAACGTGACCGACTGAAAGGGAACGTCTCGGTTACGTATGTAACCCTCGTTCCCTGAAGAAGGGAACGGAGACGTACGTCCTGTCACCACAGTTGCTGTACCCTCGCTGTAGTGCAGACTAGGTTGTCTCCTCAGCGAAAAACAGAGTGCTATGGCATCTGCTCCCCTATTTATACCACCTGGCGGGGGCGGTGCGCATTATGCAAATATCGCACGCCAACTCCATTGGCCTGTTGTAGTTCACTCGAAGCTGATAGGGCTCTCAAGCGATATCCCAATTCGTCGATCACTACTGACGTACGTCTCCGTTCCCTCCTTCAGGGAAAGAGGGTTACATACGTAACCGAGACGTTTTGTTATTGTTGTGAAATGGCATGAATCGCTGATGTTGTTTAAATGTTAAAATTTTGTGCCATTAATGTTACAAACACTGTGGAGTAGCGAGCTGACAGTGGTGACGGCAGGAACGCGTAAGTGCTTTGCTGAATATCTGAATATTTGCTTGTCCTATTTTCTACCTTGACTATAATTGTATTTTAATTGTACTCATTTAGAATAACAGCCGCGTTTGCAGAGTTTTATTGGTGTTATTGCTCGTAGTTGCACTTAGTTTCGATTTTTAGCCATTCACGGGCTTTAGGCTTTTGCAGTGCTAATTTTCAAGGCGGGCTTAGCTGTTTTCAATCATGTGTTAATAAGCAGCATATTTATTGTGTGTGCGCGCGCTGTTGCGGAAGCGTCAGCCGGAGCGTTCAGCCTCCTCGTGTGAAGACCGACTCGAGTAAAGACCTGCGACTCTACCTGCCGGTAGGCACTTAAGTATCTTCCTTCCCTTTCTTTCACACTTTTCCGTTCCTTCTTCCTCAGCATGCGCTTTCAATACATCCCTGTCGTCTCTCGGCAACGCTCCACTAACCCACGTAAAAGGCAGTGCAATGCTTTTAACCTGCATCCTATCTACTCATCTTCTAATACTAATACTCCTCTCTCTGTCTCTGTGGGGCTATGGAATTGTCAGTCTGCAGTTAACAAAGCTGACTTCATTCCAGCCTTTGCTACTAATTCTACTCTCAATATCTTGGGCTTGACTGAGACCTGGATTCGTCCAGAGGACTCAGCAACCCCTGCTGCTCTCTCTAACAACTTCACTTTCTCTCATACCCCTCGCCAGTCTGGGAGGGGTGGGGGCACAGGTCTTCTTATTTCTGACAATTGGAAATACTCGACTCATTCCTCTCTTTGCAACTACAATTCATTTGAGTTTCATACTATTGCAATCTCAATTCCTGTCAAAATTAATATTGTGGTAATTTATCGCCCTCCAGGCCAACTGGGTACCTTTGTAGAGGAACTGGACATGCTGCTGTCCTCATTCCCAGAGGATGGTAGCCCACTTGGCGAGTTTTTGGCGATTTCAACATTCATCTAGAGAAGCCTTATGCTTCAGACTTCCTTTCTCTTATAGCCTCATTTGATCTCAATCGGCTCATCACAAGTACACACAAATCTGGCAACCAACTTGACCTCATTTACACACGCAACTGCATCACTGACAACATTTTGGTAAAACCTCTGCACATTTCTGATCATTTCTTCATCACTTTTAGTCTACAACTCCCTATTTGTTCACCACCAACCCCTCTACCAGTTACCTTTAGACGAAACCTGCGCTCTCTTTCTTCTTCTCATCTTTCCTCTGCCGTATCTTCCTCCCTTCCCTCACTCACACAATTCTCATCTCTGGATGTGATACAGCAACTGACACTTTATCCTCTTTGAGGACTTTGTCCTCTGTCATCCAGGCCTGCACGTGCCACTCCCTCTAATCCCTGGTTATCTGATGTTCTTTGTGAACACCGGACCAAACTCAGGGCTGCAGAGAGGAAATGGCACAAATCAAAAGACCAATCTGACCTAGGTAGCTATCAATCCCTGCTCTCATCCTTTTCGGCTGAAATTCATGCTGCTAAATCTTCCTATTTCCACAACAGAATCAACAGCGCTTCAAACACATGCACACTTATCTGTGTTTGTCATTGTAGTTTGCTTTTTTGTGTTCTTTTTTTTCCCTCCATCTTCTAACAGATTTTGGCAATACATCTGGATTTCATGTTGCAGTAACAATTATGTTCAAATGACACAGGCTATTTCATGATGATAATAAAATCATCAATAGCTAACTAACATCACTCAATCACACTCCAGTTTTCTATGCTACTGCTAATGTGCTTAACAGAAACAACAGCCAGAAAAAACAAATGTATATGTACATATTAACAAAAAGTTAATAGGCCAACTAATGGAAACACCAATCACCATCATGGTAACATCAAATGAAACAAACATGAAAGTTAAACTTCTGTTAATTCTCAATAAGTACTGCTGTAAATGAATGGCAGAAATAAAGTCAGTCTGGTTAGTAATAATTGAAGCTGGTAATGCTGTTTGTGGAGTTGTTTAATCAGATCTTCAGAGATTTAATGTCTTTTATCTTCAGTTGATTTCATCTAAGGCTGTGGCTGAAGTCATAGTTCTTGTTGTTCTTCTGTCCTTCTGTGATTCTGCTCGTTATCACCTAATTATCTCATTAACTCCAACACTGTACACACATTCAGTGTTACATTTAACAGCCTGTAGTGTGCACACTGAGTAGTGTTCATTTAATTTGGGCTAAACCATGTGGGGCCTACATGGGTGTACTGGTTGGGAGGCATCTGGCCAGTGGGACCGTGACAGTTAAGGGGTTTAACAATCATCCCATTTGGCCACAAGTCTAAAGACTGCATATATATATATATATATATGCATATATATATTGAGGGAAAAGTCGTAGTTAATAGTTTATATGTGTTCCTTATACTAAAGTGTGACCATATATATATATACACTCTAAGAAAAAATGTGTGAAAAAGTGACACGTATTATGTGTAACACTCTAGTTTACACATTTTGTGTCAATATTGCATGAAAATTTGTTGGAAGAATTCAGTTGTTTTACACATATATGTGTAGTCTTAAAATGAACACAACCTGTGTATTTGTTCACAGCATCAACACAATCTGTGCAGCCAAGAACACCTGTAATGTCTTAATATTACACATTTACACATCTTTGTGTTCATTTCAGAGGTGAAGACCAGACCTCCGAAACCAAGACCTTCCAAGACCAGAGGTGTGGTCGAGACCAGACCTTCCAAGACCAAAACAAGACCATTCAATCAAGATAATTCATTAATCGTGTGACTATTGAACATTAATGATGAGCACCTGATGTTAACAAGCAGAATCCCCAAAGGAGAAAAGTCAGAATTCTTAAGTCACCATCATGGAGATCAGGATTTAGTTGAGTTGGGCTCGTGACTTTTTAATATTAGATTTTGTTTGGCTGTTGTAATTGAGTCATAACAATCAGAAAATCAAGGAGAAAAGATGGTCAGGTGGTGTTGGTTATGCCCAATCTCTGAGTTAGATTTACATTACTGATTGCAGCAGCACTATGATTCTACAGCAGAAGATCAGCTTTTTCAATATAATCCAAAGCATTTCACAAAAGTTGTTCTATAACATTTCTGCTCATCACATCCATGTATCCATCATTGAATTCGAGCCGATACTCTGACATGAGAGAGTTTATGGAGGTTAAATGAGTCAAACATCACGCTCATTTATATTTACATGTATTTGTTTATTTGTTTAACAGGTTTTTTAACCAAAGTAACTTACAAAGGAGGACAAATACAAACACAGTGATTCACTGAAAGAAGAATAAACCATTTGAAGCGCTGCAATATTATCCTTTAACTTTTGCACAATACTTGTGTGTTTTCTTTTGATTGAATAAATAGAGTGACAGTAACTGGTCGACTCTTCATTTACTCTTACAAAGAAACAAAAGTCTTTTATGATGTTTGCCCTCGCCCTCAACATTTCTCTCCCATGAAAAGACAATGCAGAAAAAGCAGAGATGAACAGAGGAATAAATCAATAAAATTAAGATGAATAAAGATATACATGAATGACAAAAAAACAAACAAAAAAACAAACAAAACGAGACAAAAGTCTTTGCCTTCGTCTTCAACATTTCTGTAAAAATACATTTCAAGTGCAATACAATTAACACATGCCTCAAGTTCACGGATGATGCATAAAACTAATTATAACCTTAATTAAAGTGAAAAGATGAAAATAATAAAACATACATGGAAAATAATATTATAAATATAATTTGGAAGAAGAATGAGAGTATAAAAGTGATTTTAAGGCAAAGATGAAGTTAGATGATTCAAAGTTTATTAGAAACCTACCTCTCCCATGAAAAGACAATGGAGACACAAAGACAGGAGCCCTTACAGAACAAAAATATATGGGAATATACTGCAAAATATAATGTGACATATTACATAATACATTTCCATATATGAGAAACTAGTGCTCATATATTTTTTTATATATATATTTAATATATTTTTGGACATTTTTGTACCCTTTTTACTCCAAAAAGGTACTAATTTTAGAGGTGTAAAGTGCAGGTTCAGAAAGTAAAAGTCCTCCTCAGTATTTTGTTCCAGTCGCCTGGATTTAAATGAACTCTCCTGGCAGTATATTTGAGATCATACTCAAGAGTGTTAAAGTGTTAAAATAAGAGTGTTAAATGAACACTGAAGCAGTGTTAAAGTTAATGAGATAATTAAGTGATTAATTGAATGATGACTGACCATTATTGAAGACACCTGATGTCAAAAAGCAGAATCACCAAAAGAGAAGAGGATCAGCTTTTTCAATATAATCCAAAAGATTTCTCAAAAGTTGCTTTGCTCAAAAAAAAAAAAAAAAAAAACACATATACTGCATATATTTTGTTTTAGGCACACACAGACATCAAGAATCAGCCTGTGAATCTCAACAATGGAGACAAGCAATATATTCTGATAAACAGATCAACTCTGAACATTAGAAAACAAGCTACTAAAAAGTCACTTAACAACAGCAAAAAATAAAATAGTGAGAATAAAGGAAATTACTAAGACAATTCAGATCATAATTTATTCATGCAGCAATGCATGATGGGAGCCATGGATGAATTTTGATTGGTGGCACCCAGAATGCACTGCAACATGCTTTATTATTCTCACCGCTGTTGAGATTCATACGCTGATTCTTGATGTCTGTGTGTGCATATATATATACATATATACATACATATATACATATATACAGGTGCTGGTCATATAATTAGAATATCATCAAAAAGTTGATTTATTTCACTAATTCCATTCAAAAAGTGAAACTTGTATATTATATTCATTCATTACACACAGACTGATATATTTCAAATGTTTATTTCTTTTAATTTTGATGATTATAACTGACAACTAAGGAAAATCCCATATTCAGTATCTCAGAAAATTAGAATATTGTGAAAAGGTTCAATATTGAAGACACCTGGTGCCACACTCTAATCAGCTAATTAACTCAAAACACCTGCAAAGGCCTTTAAATGGTCTCTCAGCCTAGTTCTGTAGGCTACACAATCATGGGAAAGACTGCTGACTTGACAGTTGTCCAAAGACGACCATTGACACCTTGCACAAGGAGGGCAAGACACAAAGGTCATTGCAAAAGAGGCTGGCTGTTCACAGAGCTCTGTGTCCACGCACATTAATAGAGAGGCGAAGGGAAGGAAAAGGTGTGGTAGAAAAAAGTGTACAAGCAATAGGGATAACCGCACCCTGGAAAGGATTGTGAAACAAAACCCATTCAAAAATGTGGGGGAGATTCACAAAGAGTGGACTGCAGCTGGAGTCAGTGCTTCAAGAACCACTACGCACAGACGTATGCAAGACATGGGTTTCAGCTGTCGCATTCCTTGTGTCAAGCCACTCTTGAACAACAGACAGCGTCAGAAGCGTCTCGCCTGGGCTAAAGACAAAAAGGACAATGTTCCCTGATGAAAGTAAATTTTGCATTTCCTTTGGAAATCAGGGTCGCAGAGTCTGGAGGAAGAGAGGAGAGGCACACAATCCACGTTGCTTGAGGTCCAGTATAAAGTTTCCACAGTCAGTGATGGTTTGGGGTGCCATGTCATCTGCTAGTGTTGGTCCACTGTGTTTTCTGAGGTCCAAGGTCAACGCAGCCGTATACCAGGAAGTTTTAGAGCACTTCATGCTTCCTGCTGCTGACCAACTTTATGGAGATGCAGATTTCATGTTCCAACAGGACTTGGCACCTGCACACAGTGCCAAAGCTACCAGTACCTGGTTTAAGGACCATGGTATCCCTGTTCTTAATTGGCCAGCAAACTCGCCTGACCTTAACCCCATAGAAAATCAATGGGGTATTGTGAAGAGGAAGATGCGATATGCCAGACCCAACAATGCAGAAGAGCTGAAGGCCACTATCAGAGAAACCTGGGCTCTTATAACACCTGAGCAGTGCCACAGACTGATTGACTCCATGCCACGCCGCATTGCTGCAGGAATTCAGGCAAAAGGAGCCCCAACTAAGTATTGAGTGCTGTACATGCTCATACTTTTCATGTTCATACTTTTCAGTTTGCCAAGATTTCTAAAAATCCTTTCTTTGTATTGGTCTTAAGTAATATTCTAATTTTCTGAGATACTGAATTTGGGATTTTCCTTAGTTGTCAGTTATAATCATCAAAATTAAAAGAAATAAACATTTGAAATATATCAGTCTGTGTGTAATGAATGAATATAATATACAAGTTTCACTTTTTGAATGGAATTAGTGAAATAAATCAACTTTTTGATGATATTCTAATTATATGACCAGCACCTGTATATATATATATATATATATATATATATATATATTTTTTTAAATGAATAATATAATCATTTGGATTATATTGAAAAAGCTGATCTTCTGCTGTAGAATCACAGTGCTGCTGTAATCAATAATGTAAATCTAACTCAGAGATTGGGCTCTAAATGAGTTCAGTGATTCAGGACAAATAATGATTATGTGAAAACATAACCAACACCACCTGATCATCTTTTCTCTTTGCTTGTCTGGCTGTTGTAATTTTAGTTATAACAGCCAAAAAAAATAAATAAATAAAAAAAATCTAATATTAAACAGTCAAGGGTCAAGAGCTCAACTAAAGCAAACCCTGATCTCCATGATGGTGGCTTAAAAAAGTTGGTTATTAATGTAAATATTGTGATTTTCTCCTTTAGTGATTCTGCTTGTTAACATCAGATCACCTTCCTGACACATTTACTGTGTTAAAATCATCACACAATGAATGTGTCAAAATGAACACAACAAGTGTTGTCCCTAAACTCACACACTGATGTGTAAGAATTCAGCCAATTTGAGTCGTTTTCTAACAAATGCTTTTTGACACATTCTGAATGTCTGTGTTTGACACAGTGAATGTGTCAGAATGAACACAAGTGTTGTCCCAAAACACAATCACTGATGTGTAAGACTTTTTTTGACTGGACTTGACAAAGAGATCATTGCAAATTTGATCTTCATGTTCAGAAGTAGCACAGGTGTTTTTTGTTGTTGTTGTTTTCCTCTTTCCTTCAATGATTCTGCCTGTTAACAGCAGGTGTTCATCACTAGTGCTTAATTAATGACTTCATTATCTCAATAACTTCCCTCTTGAATTGTCTTGGTCTCGGTTTTGGAGGGTCTGGTCTGGACTACACCTCTGGTTAACCTTCCTAACACATTCAAGCACACAACAAGCGTTGTCCCTAAACTCACCCATTGATGTGTAAGAATTTAACACATTTTGAGTCAGTTTTAACACATCCTTTCTAAGAGTGTATGATCCAAATCGTACTGCCATGCTTCTGTCAGTCAAGTATGATTTAAATCAATTTAGGGCCTTACCCTGCAACCCTACGTACTCTTCTAGCCATGAAAGCAGCACTGTATGATCTATTGTATCGTAGGCTGCAGTTAGGTCTAATAAAACTAACACTGCTGAATCACCAGCATCCACAGTCACCAATAAATCATTAAACATTTTTACAAGGGCTATCTCCGTGGAATGATACTTTCTGAAGCCGGCCTGGTAAAGTTCACCAATCTTATTCTGTTCTAAAAAAACATGTAGCTGACTAAACACTAAACTGACTAAACTGACGATAAAAGACATTACATCTCTCAAGATCTCAACAGAGGATGATTAAACAACTCCACAAACAGCATTACCAGCTTCACTTATTACTAACCAGAGGGCTGTTTCATAAAAGATGCTAAGAAAAGCGAGGATTAAACTCCAAAACCTGATTTGAATGAACCTAACAAATGAGTTGGGGCTAAAGCGGTTTCATAAAAGGTAATTGAAGTTCACGCAGTCCCGCTAATTCGATCCAGGTTTACCTAGTCAAGATAATTGCGCGTGCACACTTTTCTTAAGCAGCCCTAGAAGATAATCATGGATCAAATCGTTCCACCATAGGAAACAGCATACATTTTGTGCTTTTTTATGCGTTTGAGACATGGTGTTTTCCTCAGTGCATAACTTACATTTCACACATTTATTCTCCATCTGTAAATGTTAGAAAGCCACGCTGGTAAACTTCACAGTGAACGAGCGCTGCTGCACGCATGCGCGCCAAACAGACAGAACGCAATAGGAGCGCAATAATTCTGTCTAAAATATAAATTTTGCTAAAATATTTGATGTTGGACATGTGCAGTTATAAACCTACAAGTACGTGTATTTTTATGATAGCAGTAACTGTAAATGTACTATTGTAATAGGGTAAATCAAGGCAAATATACTTTAGGCCAATTACTGAGTTTAGATTCATCTTACTAATTAAAATTTAGTCTGTGCATATTTATTTAAAATTTTTAATTTTGTGATTTTAACTTCTGCTTTAAAAAGCATTTTTTTTTTTTTTTTTTAGAGTGTAATGTTCTAATGTTCTTCTAATAACCATATTAACCATATTAACCTAATAACCAAGGTACTACAGCTACCAAACAAAACCAGAGAGAAATGTATTCATATATTTTAAAACAATCCAATTAAATCTTGGGCTTACACACACACACACACATTATATATATATACACACATATATGATACCAGAGTATTTATTCCCAGAAATCTATATATATAGCTGGTTTTGACTACAGTAGGTAGTTCCAGTGAGAACAACAACCATGCATGTCACCTCTGCAGGCTGCATCTTACTCTGTGAGATAAACACACTCTTTTCATAGCTTTTGCTAGCTCTGGCACTTGCTTGGTATTTCTCCTGCTTTTTGTCTAGCACAAAAATCCCTCATCACTAAATGAAAGCTTAAAATGAAGGCCTGATTGTTTCAGAGGCCTTGTCACAGGTCCATTGATTTTGAAATTGATGTTACTGTGTTACTTTTGCTATAGTTTCACACTTAAATTGTTTGCTATATTTTCACACTAATTGTTGTCAGTATTAAGTCTGAGAATGACTCAGTGGGCTATATAACACTTAATTTTTAAGAAATTACTTAAATGTAAATGTTTTGGCTCATCATACTTACCTTTTTATCAAAAATTGCCTTAAATTTACACCATTTTTTAGTATTATTTATTTAGCTCTATTTAGTAAATTATTGTTCTCATTTTTGCAACACAACATTTTATCACTTTGATAAGAAAATCTTATTTATATTTATTTATTTTTGGACTGATAGTGGTTAATAAAGTCAAATAATTGTATGTGAGAGAGTCAGCTGTAATATCATTGCGTTTCTATTGGTCAGTGTTAGAGGAGCCTGACAATTAGCCTGCCCCGGACCAGGCTAGTTTCGCAGCATAAGTTGAGTTTGAACTAATTTAAGTTTGCTTTATGAAACAGAATTTACTGGCAATAAGTCTGGCTTGTTTTCTAATCTTGTTTTATGAAACAGCCCTCAGAAACTCAACAAAAGTCAAGGGTCAAAAGCTCAACTAAAGCAAATGCTGATCTCCATGATGGTGACCTCAAACTAAACAAACCAAACTAAAGACATCAACATCTAAACCTTTGTAGATGTGTGATAGAAATAAAGTCAGTCTGATTAGTAATAAGTGAAGCTGGTAATGCTCTTTGTGAAGTTGTTTAATCAGATCATATCAGATTTAATGTCTTTTACCTTCAGTGGTATACCAACACCTCAGTAAAACATTCACCTAAGTCAGATTAATCACACATTACTGGGTTTCTTGAAGTGAATCCTGTGGATCCGGTTCTTCTGTTTAATGAAGGACCAGATGATCATCTGAGCTGTGCTTATACTTCCATTTACTTTCACAGCTACTTTACACTTTGTGTTTTGTCATTTGTCAGAGTAAATATTGATCTAAACTATTATTTTGTTTAAAAAAAATGAGATAAAGAAACAAACAAAAAAAACAATACAGTGCATAAGACAAAAGTGAAGCATCTAATGTGTCTTTTTTTGTACAGAATTATAGTACTGTATATGTAGTCATATTAACTTCTGTAACCTTGTACTTTGTTGCACACACAAAAGAGGCAGTGTTTTCTGCTGCCACATATGATCTTTTATTTTCATCACACAGTAAGAAATCATCAAACGCAACATGAAATTCGATTTTGTTTCAGTGTGTTGCAGTGACTGGCAGTGTGACTTCTTCATATGAAAATTAAACTCTTGTTCAATAAACTCACATTACACAATTTCCTGATCAAAAAATGAGAACAATGTTTTCCACTAAATAAAGACTGAAACTCACTGACATTAGCTCTACATTAATCAGACAATAATGCTCAATGAACATGCATAGTGTACAAGAACTTTAAGTATCTGCCATAACTCTCCTTTAAACTCTATCCACAGCATCGTAATAGTCATCAAACAATGACATAATGTTACTGGACATAAACGCCTTAAGCAAATATTACTCAGCTCTTTCTACAAACATTGAGCGCATTGTCATCTCTGACAAAATACAGTACAGTACTTTATAAATATATTTATTTCTTCTTTTACACAAGAAAAAATGTTTTTGTCTCTGTTATTTTCTTGAATAGTAAATTGCTCTTTGGGTTTTATTAGACAAGCTATTGTTAACATTGAATTAGACATATCTGCATTACATCTAAACAATGGAATATTACAGGCCTTGTATTATATTATAATATTGTAATATATTTGAAAGAAAGCATTTAATTTTCAATCCAGATGTGCAGTGTAAAAAGTTGTCGTAAATTTACAGGATTAAAGAATATTATTTTACAACTAATTACTGTAGTCAGGAATTTACAGTGAAATGAATACATGCTGGGTCATTTTCTTATGGATTACTGTTAATCAAAGTCACCATAATGGTGATTAGTGTTCATTAGCTTGGGATCTTGGACCTTGTATATTCATATTCAAATTTCTGTTCTAGCCAAGTCAGAAGTGTGACAAATAAAAACATTTGTTAAAACAATGACAATTTAGAACATTTACACATCTTCGTGTTCATTTCAGAGGTCAAAACCAAGACCATTCAAGACCAGAGGTGTGGATGAGACCAGACCATAAAATCACAATTTTTAAGTTGGGCTTTAGTTGGGCTCTTGACCCTTGACTTTTTAATATTAGATTTTGTTTGGGCTGTTGTAACTGAGTTATAACAGCCAGACAAGCAAAGAGAAAAGATGATCAGGTGGTGTTGGTTATGTTTTCACATAATCATTATTTGACCTGAATCTCATTTAGAGCCCAATCTCTGAGTTAGATTTACATTTCTGATTACAGCAGCACAATGATTCTACAGCAGAAGATCAGCTTTTTCAATATAAACCAAAGGATTTCTCAATAGTTGTGTAGAAAAATTATTTAAAATCACCTATGAAACTTTAATGTAAAAAATAATGAGGATTTTAAAGATTTCTGGTAGATTCCAACAACCAAACTAGCAGGGACTAGCAACACCCTTCCAGACAGGAAGCAGGTTAAATGTTTTTCAAAAAAAAAAAAAAATCACTGGATTTAGAGGTATTTCCAAAATTATTAAGATGAAACACTTTCACTGTGAAATGTAAATTCTTTGCAGTCAAACATTAACTAGCAATAGGACGCCTGCATGAGCTAACATAACTATAGACATCAGTTAGTGACAGTTACTGTCTTTAAATAAAAAAAAGCATTACGTAAATGTTTTCTGGCCCATCCTGGACTGAAACACAGGCTGTACTCTTCAGCACAATGGTGACCTCACAACGGAAACCCTTGAAATCCCAACAGAACATTAAACACTAACAGATCTCTCAAGATCTCGGCAGAGGAGGGTTAAACAACAAAAACAGCATTACCAGCATTACCACGTTACATTGTGTAAAGTGCCTGCTTACCCTTCTTGGCGCTGGTGTATTTAGTGTTTGTTTGTGGTTAATGATTGGTTTCTAGGTGTTGCCTCTGTATAACTTTTACCTTTATTAAAATTTACATTTTTATATGTGTCTCCTGCCTATTCTCAGTGACCTAACCTGTGTTGCCTTTGGGGAATTCATTTGGTGAGATTCCGGGGTGGTGTAGTTGCTAAGCATCAAATCTCTAAGCTCTCCATGAATAACATGTTGTTCTGATAATTTGTCATGATATGTACGTGTGTATGTATGTGTGTGTGTGTGTGTGTGTGTAATCATTAAGAAAAACACCACAACAGAGTTTATCTGTTGTTCTGTGCATCTGTGGTGTGTGCATGCACCACTCAATGAAACCAAGAACTTATTTTGGACTTGCTTTTTCAAACCAGGGTTGCGTTTCCCAAAAGCATTCTTAGCCAACTACAGTTGCAAGTTCTACTGAATTGTGTTGGTAACGACGGAATTTGTTGGCTTTGGGGAAAGAAAAACCTCAGGTCGCTTGTTTCTGGCAATACTGATCTCAAAAAAGCCTACTGTTAAATCAACATAGCTCAAATGGCTGCGACGCCACCATGTTACTATGGTTTCAGGAAACAGTCGTGACTAGTTGGTTAGTTTCTCCAATGATGCATCATAGCTATGGTAGTTAATCAGCACGTTACTGTAGGGGAAATGTATGCAGCCCATTATAGTACAAGCTAGAACAGGTAATGTTAATTGACTGACTCGCAGATACACAAATGCTACAAATGATTGAAATACTGCATATTATACAGATTAATGCTGTTTATGGATATTATAGTATAGTTTAAATGAAACGTCTAGATATCTTATGTAACCCGTTCCCTAAAGGAGGAATCTTGCCTAAGAGTCTAATCACCTTCGAGTGTTAACAAAAACAAGCCAATGGACATTGGCAAGTGAGATTTGCATTGCAAACCGCTCCCGGCAAAGCAAGTACATCAGAAAATGTGCAGCACTCACTCATTGAACTTTTGCACTGAGGAGCTAAGACACTGTCCCGGCCATTCAGCGGTGGTACAACGATTGTGGCGATGGGACGCTATCTTCAGTTGATTTCATCTAAGGCTGTGGCTGAAGTCATAGTTCTTGTTGCTCCTCTGTCCTTCTGTGATTCTGCTCATTATCACCTAATTATCTCATTAACTCCAACACTCCACACACATTCAGTGTTACATTTAACAGCCTGTAGTGTTCACACTGAGTGGTGTTCATTTAATCTGGGCTAAACCATGTGGGGCCTACATGGGTGTGCTGGTTGGGAGGCATCCGGCCAGCGGGACCGTGACAGTTAAGGGGTTAATATTTCTCTTGTGGCCCATACGTAGTGAAAAAAATGAGAAGCGGTGTAGGTGTTACAAGTTTTTTTTTTTTTTTAAATGAGGAGCTAATCTTATTACAGCGCATCGGTTACGCGTGATGCTCTATAAATTATTGCGGGGCAAATTAAAATATTAATTTAATTCTAAAAGTAGCCTAATCATCATCATCATCCAGATCATCGCAGAGGGGCTTGAGATTGCTGGGCCTGGTATGTGCTATTTGCAGTGCGTTTGTCTATTTGTATGTGTTGTCAAACTGATGATGTTTTCTTCATCTGCAGTGCGTTGAGCTCTCCCGCCCACCATAATTTGCATGTGTTGTGGACTTTTGCAAAAAGTTTTCTAAAAACACCAGCAATTGCTGATAAAGAAACAACTCTGTAATAGTCAAGGGTCAAGAGCTCAACTAATGCAACCACCAACCTCCATGATGGTGACCTCAAACGAAACATCTAAACTTCTGTTTATTCTCAATAAGAGCTTCTGTAGACGTGTGACAGAAATAAAGTCAGTCTGGTTAGTAATAAGTGAAGCTGGTAATGCTGTTTGTGGAGTTGTTTAATCAGATCTTCAGAGATTTAATGTCTTTTATCTTCAGTTCATCTAAGGCTGTGGCTGAAGAAAGTTGTAGTTTGTGTTCTTATTTCTCTTTCTTTCAGTTCTTGTTCACAGCAGGTGTTTGAATGATTGAAAGAATGTTTCAGGAACATCATACTAACCTTCAAATAACATTCTACTAACATTAAGGAAACTGTACATTTTATGTTCTTGGAATGTTACAAATCAACATTCCTACAATGTTGAATTTTAGAAGTTGATAGAACGTTTGAGGAACATTATACCTTATAAAAACGTTTGTCTAATGTCAAGAAAACTGGACGTTTTTTATGTTCCCAGAACCAACACTGAATATTGAGAGAACGTTCTTATAACAAAATTCTGTTAGCTGGGATCAGCTTGTCAATTTGTGGCAACAGCACAAGTGTTTGTACAACGTGTCCAGTAAAACTTACCAAAATCATTCCAAACACTATCAACGCAATTTCTTCCTGCCTATCGTTCGTCATGTTTATTCGTGTTTAGTCCCGTGTTCACAGTCGGGACTGAAAATCTGTTGGTGTGTGGTGTGCTGTCTTTGTCACATTACGGCACACCACACACTATAGGAGCAAAATGGTTAAATCTAGGATTTTTTTTGTCCTCATGTTTGTGGTGTCTCAAACATGAGGACCGTTTTCAAAAATCTTTTAGTGTGTACTCAGCATAAGCCACACTGCTGTGTTCTTTTTAGAGAGTTTCTCCTGGTCATTAACTTCTTTATCATTTAACATGTTAACTGAGGCCTGTAGAGTCTGAGGTGTAGCTCTTGTGTTTTTTGCAGTTTCTCTCAGCATTACACAGTCTGATCTTGGGGTGAATCTGCTGGGACGTCCATCCTGAGAAGATTTGCAACTGTCTTGAATGTTTTCCACTTGTGAATAATCTTCCTCATTGTAAAATAATGGACTTCAAATTGTTTGGAAATGGCCATATAACCCTTCCTAGATTGATGAGCAGCAACAATTGATTCTTTAAGATCATAGCTGATGTCTTTCCTCCTTGGTATTGTGTTAACACACACCTGAATGCCAAACTGCCAAAACTTCAGCATTTATACAGTGTTATACAGCTCACATTTGCTGATAATCAGATAATCACGTGATTAGCAGTGCCTGACTGATACTTACCTTCTCAATTCATATGGAAGCAGTAAGGGTGTGCTTTGTCAGCCATGGTTTTGCCATGTTGGCCTAACTTTTGTTAAATAAATAATGACACAGTATAATATGTCATGTGTTGTTGTTCATCTGAGGCTGTATTTACCTAATTTACGACCTGCCAAGGACCACATGATTTTTTTAAATTTTTTTCCTGATACATAAACCCATAAAATTTGATAGGGTGTACGTTCTTTTTCATGTGACTGTACATGCATGAAATAGCATTTAAAAGCCAAAATAACAATTTTGGATCAGAGAGAGAGAAATATGGATTGTCAAGAGGTTGTTTTAAAACCCCTGCCATCATCTCACGGTAAATCCAGGTAGGATTATTAAACCACATGGGTAATAATAATAATAATAATTCTGCTTTATTTTCATGAAGCATCTCACTGAAAGTGTCTATGCCATTCCTCAATGTCTTACAAAATGAGTCTCTGATCAAGCAGAAAACATGTGCTTTGTTTTAGGTTCAAATCCTTCTTTGATCTGTTTAAGCTACAGTGTGGCAAAAATTGATGTCATCAGCCAATATTTAATAACCTGTATGAAACATCTTTAATTTCTGTCTCACCTTCACCTCTTCTCAAGTCTCTGATGTCAGTGATCAAGCTCAGCAGTCTTTGTGACACACCCCTCACAGTCTCACAGGTATAAAAGCTGAAAGCAGATCGACACATCTTCATTAACATACTGTAGATTGTTACAGCTGACCAAACTGATAACAACAGATGGACAGAAGAAAAAGAAGAAAGATGTCTGATGAAGAAATTTTCGACAAAACTTTTGAAGAATTAAAAACATTGTTTCATCAAACAACGGGTAAGACAGAGGTTTTTACCTTTTTTGGTTCTTTTCAACAAATTGTTTTTATATTAATGTGATTTTAATTTCTTGAGGAAAAAAAAAGAAAAGGTGCAGAAAGACTTCATGCAGTTGTGGTTTTGTCATATTTTCAATAATTTCCTCTCACTTCCCATCATATTTTCATATTACTGTTGCTGATAAGTTAAAGTCAGCATGAAATAGAAGTTGCAATCCTCTTCCATATTGTGATGTATCTGATGATTGTGATGTAGGGACCTGGGGCCAAATCATTCCTTGGGGCCCCAGCTAAATAAAGTCAAATGCATAATTAAAGAACCACTGCTGTAAAGGCTAAAGGCAATACTTGCCAAACTACAAATATGCCAACATGCTCAAACAAGGAGCGCATAATGAAAACTTGCATTAAATATTTTAATCAAATAAAAATAAAGAGAAATACAGACTGCATGTCACAAAAGCAAGACCGTGACAAACAACAAGAACTGAAAAAACAAGAAACACAAGAACTACAGCTGACTTCCCTTATGGAACAAAAATATATGGGAATATACTGCAAAATATAATGTGATATATTACATCATACATTTCCTTATTTGGGAAACTAGTGCTTATATTTTTCAATATACTGCAATATATGCATTGATCATGTATGGCCATATATTGATACATAAAAAAAATATTTAGAAATGAAGACAAAATGGCATTACATCATGTAATATTCATAAAGTTTTATCCTTTATTGTGTATGCATATTGCACATACATGTTCCCATATAAATGTGAATGTATTGTACATGTTACGGGTCCCGGGCGAGGAACACGTAAACAGATTACAAAAACCTTGAATTATCAGGAGAAATGAATGCAAGAAAACATCAGTGGCTTTCCTCATACGCAGCTTGTAGCGTCTGAAGTTAACACAACGCGCATCACCATAGCAACCCACAACGGACTCCCTCTAGTGGCAACAGTATTTTATATTATATTAAGTATATTCATTGTATTTTCTTTTAAAACCTCAGTCTTTTGTGGTGATAATTAATGACTCTGTGTACAATAAACTCTTTTTGTCACATAAATACAGAAATAAATACATAAATAATTAAATAAATGCATAAATAAATAAATATTAATAGCAAATGAAGCATTATGACTACACATGGGTGTATCACATACATAGCTACATACACACACACACACACACACACACACATTCACAGAATGAGTTACAGCAGATTTCTAGTTCCCAGCATGCTTTGCTTCTGACTGTTAAATGAGAGTAAATGTTAAATTAAATGTTATTTCATGTGTTTTGCTCAATATTAATATAGGGGAAGATCTGGTTTTCTGGTATGTGTGAGTTTTTGGGGTTATCATTGTGTTGAAGAGTAGAGTCTGTAGTTAGATTGATGATTGAACGAACACCATTAAGACTGTATGTTACTTATTTAAAAAATGGTTGTGGCTAAATACTTTAGTACATGCTTTAATATGTGTGCTTTTGCTAACTAGTTTGAAAATATGAAACTTTTAAAATGCAAACAATTACAAAATACAATAAATACATTACTTTACATATTTATCTATATATATGTGTGTTTATACTGCATGAGTAAATATGTCTGCAATGTATTTATACATGCAGTACCATATCTGATTACAAATACATCTATATATTATTATGTATACCGTCAGCCACTCCCAAGAGTACTTACTTCTGGGGCAAAAGCAATTTTAGGCATTTTGTCTTCATAATAGCAATAATGACATTTGTAATAGAAGCCATGCGCTTCTACAGCATGAAATCCAACATTACTGCTGTTGAATAACATGCACAAACAAACAAACAAACAAACAAACAAACAAAAACAAAAAAAACTTTTTCATGCACATAATGTTTTCATCTACAGCATTACTTAGACACACAAAGACGTCAAGAATCAGCATATGAATCTCAACAATGGTGACAATCAATAAAAACCTTCATGCTGCAATGCATGCTGGGTACCACCAATCAAAACTCACCCATGGCTCCCAGCATGCATTGCATCCTGATTAAATTATGCAGCTCAATTGAAACTTTCTTTGATTCTTACTGTTTGCTTTTACTTTTGCTGTTTTTAGTGGCTTGTTTTATGTTCAGAGTTGATTTGTTTATCTGAATATTTTGTTTGATTGTCACCATTGTTGAGATTCATATGCTGAACATCAGGTGTCTTCAATAATGGTCAATCATCATTCAAGTAATCACTTAATTATCTCATTAACTTTAACACTGCTTCAGTGTATTTTGAGTTGTTACACGAGCATAATTTTTGGCTACTTCTGTATACTTGGGATTTCTTGTTGTTTTGTTGAAATAAATAATTTCTTACAATGAATGTGTAAAATGTTTTTTAGATCCCACAGTGAGAAAAAAGAAGATCAATGGGGAGTTGAAAATCATTGCAGAGAAATACTCATTGAAGCTTCCAACTGATGTGAAGGTGAGCTCAATATAACAAGATATATAGAAGAAGATCTGAAAAATATGATATAGTTTGAGTCACCCTTTGTTTTTAAAATCGTGAAACCCATATCATATTCTATGGTCAGAAATATTTGTCAATGCAAATGTGTCCAGATTACCAACATACAGACAAGATAATATGAGGATGACCCTTATTGTGGCATTAATAAATGCTCATAGTAGTTTAATATATAACAGTGATAATGTGGAGTGCACTGTGAATTTTGTAACCTGTAGGTTGTTAATGACTCTGTTCATGGTCACATTGAGCTGCACCCCCTGCTGGTGAAGATCATAGATACGCCTCAGTTTCAGAGACTCCGAAACATCAAACAGCTGGGAGGCGGGATACTGGGTCTTTCCTGGGGCTTCACACAACCGCTTTGAACACTCCATTGGGTGATGCAAATATACAACAAATATATACAATACAATGCAATAGTGTGTGTGTGTGTATATATATATATATATATATATATATATATATATATATATATATATATATATATTCAAGACTTTTGTCCAAAGAATCCTCAATTGTGTTGTATCACATTGCTCCCAATTGCGTCAGAGCCCCCATGTTTGATATTTATGACTCTTGATTGGGCTGCCTCTGATGTGATACCTGCAATTTTAGTTCTAATGCACTACCAAAGACGCTAAACACCTCATTCTCTAGTGGTCGTCAGTGTGCAGTAGTTTAACTGCAGAACTCTCACTATCTGGCCTCTGTTACACACACAATGCAAGTGGATGTCTGTTTATCACAACTAACGCACAACAAAATGTTTCACGTAAAATAAATTGCAGATGATGAACGAATGGCAAGGAAGCACAAAAGAATGAACGTACAGCACACAAGAGTAAATACAAAGTGTTCGTTGTTAGTCGCAAACAGCACAGCAGCTCCAGACAATCAAACCCAGTGTTACTCACATGAGAAGTGGAATCAAAGCAGTTTTCAGGCCTTCCCACTTAGCTCTCTCCAGCGCTGGAAAGCTTTTCTAATATAAACCGGGTCCTAAAGCGCTTGCCCAGTCATAAACCTTCATTCCAGTGATATTCTTTTGAGCTGTTTTGTATTGTGTCCCATTTCTAGCTCTGCAGTTTTTTTTTTTTCTTATTTTCAAAACTCCCTCTTGCTCTTTCTCTCTCCTCGACCGTCATACGCCCCCTAATGCTGATTGGTTACATGTTTGTTGTTGGTATCGGCCGACTAACTTCCAAACAGTGTTTTCGAAATTCTGCTGAGTTCCTCTTTAAGTTGAGTAAAATATTATTATTATTATTATTTTTTTTTTTTAAGCAATCTCTGGTATTTTCCATAATCATATGTGTATTTATTATGCCAATGGTTAGCATAAATAGCCTTTAGCACTGCATATAAAGATAGCCTCATATGGTGATCAGAATCCCCATGTGCTGTCTGAAGGTGAGTTCTGAGCTGAAAATAGTTTCAAATGTCTTAAATGTTGAAGTTAGCTGGTAGCCTGATTTAATAACATGGGAAATGGGCGGCAGTGTTGACCCTCTCCTGACTCAGGTAAACTCAAGCATCAGTTGGCCCGCTTTGGACCAAAGTATTCTGCGGGCCAAAAGCCCTGAGGAAACCCCAATGAGGCCCGATCAAGCCTTGATATTGATAGTGGAAACAACTGGGACTGGCACACACTATCATGCTCTCTTTTGGCTAGTGAAGAGCGAGAGAGGACCAGGCCTGGGAAATTTTATGTTGCTTTTTGTATTAAGTTTATGCTT
The DNA here is from genome assembly GCA_037950665.1 of Hypophthalmichthys nobilis. NCBI lineage: Eukaryota > Metazoa > Chordata > Actinopteri > Cypriniformes > Xenocyprididae > Hypophthalmichthys > Hypophthalmichthys nobilis. The sequence goes on along the minus strand of CM075480.1, from coordinate 41,994,524 downwards.
TTAGTTAGTTTTATTGTTTATATACATTTTATTATTAAAGTTACGTTTAATGTTTGGTGGTTCCCTCCTCCTTCTTCCCTGAACTTGAGCTTTGTTACACTTAAATTCACATTATTTTAATTCATTCTAATGAAATAACCATGAGAGCTGAGTTAATACTCATACAGTTACTTTATTTGACAAATTAAAATTGTGGAGTAAGGCAGCGCTGTCAGAACAATCATACTAATAATACATTTGAGTGTGTTGAAAGTTATAACAAGGTTTTGGGATATTTTAATCCAAAAATTTGACATATTATTATGTGACTATAATAACCCTGATGTATATGTTTATATATTTATGTATTATCTTTAATCAATTAAATTGTTTATCTATCACGTGTTCACATAATTAAACTGTGTTTCTGTTGTTGTTGTGTTAGTGTGGCACATTTAGCTGGATGTCTGGTCAAGAGTCTGCAAGAGAAACAGCCGGAGCTACATATTAACAATCGAGATGTTCTTTGTGTCCAAATTGCTGGTCTGTGCCATGACTTAGGTGAGTGCTAAAAACATAATTAATCAAAAGTTTACATTATTGAGACTGGTACAATATTCCTGGGTCCACAGAACTAGTTAGTAGTTTGTGAAATGCACAGAGCTCTTAGTGGACATGGAGGGAATTTAATTTCTGAAATAGCTTTGTGTTCCTTAGCAGTGACATTAATGTTTCCTCACAATTCATCTGTTAGCTTCCATATATAAATGAGTGTGTTTACTTCATGTCTTGATAACATCAACAGCTGCTGTGGAGGGTGAATTGGCAAGATAGCAAACATTTTAAAGTAAAGAGAAGAATGTAGCTATGGGAGAAATAGATTCAAATTAGACACAATTTCTTAAAAAGTGAATAAAAAAATCATCTCTGGCGACACCTGTTGGCCAGACCAGTATAAAAGCAATGAGAAAAGTAAACTCATACCTTCTGCACCAATTGCAAATGTTTTAATGTTAGTTTAGTGTTTAAAATTTAATCATTAAAATAACTAAATGCCATTAAATATGAATAATCTGTATAATATATGTTCCTTTGTTAATGTGTATGTCTTGTTTTCTTTAAATGGCTGGTCAGGCCATTCAGCGACGATTACGACTCTCCTTTTTTTTACTACTATACCCATGCGTTATCAAAATGTTAACATTATAAAACATTTAAACCATATATTAGACGTTTAGTCATTATTTTGCTTTCTGATCAGGTGGGTTCTGATGTTAGTGTTGTTATCATTCAGGGAAAATGTCCAATATCATTCCTCTGTATTGTTATTGTTATAGTTGTGTTTCTGAAACTTTGTGCTTACCTCCCTGACATTTTCACTCTAGTTATTGGCTGTCGGTAAAAGCAGCCATCCCCAGGCTGAAGTTGGCAATATGTTAAAAGCCATTTTAAAATGCGGACAGTGATGGATCTGCCCTCACAGAAACAAAATATTTCCATATATATATATGATCAATGTATTAAATGGCTTAAATATATTGAAAGTTATTTGGAATAATTGTTAGTTTATTGAATAATACATAAGGAATTTCCACTTTTCATGTATTGAAAAATATGTGACAGCATATGTTACACTTGAAAACTTCTAATGATGTGAACAGTTGTCTCAGTTATTTTTGAGGTAAACCAAGAAAGTATTATTATTATTATTATTATTATTTTTACAGTGTGTGGAAACTGATTTAGTGAACATTAGTAAACTACATTAGTTAACATGAACTAATAATGAACTGCACTTATACAGCATTTATTAATCTTTATTAATGTTAATTTCAACATTTACTAATACATTTTTAAATACAATACAAAGAGTTGTATTTGTTAACATTAATTAATGCACTGTGAACTAACATGAAAAAAAAAACTGCTGCATTTTTATTAACTAACATTAACAAAGATCAACAAATACAGTATTATTCCTTAAGGATGTGGATGTGTCAAGACAACTGCTAGTGGTCCCATCAAATGCTATTTTTTTTTTTTTTTTTATAAAGATATCAATTTTACATTTGTTTTTTATTCTTAAGGTCATGGTCCATTCTCTCATTTGTTTGATCTGCTCTTCATTCCTGCAGTCAAGCCTGGTAAATATCAGAGTTTTTAACTTCTCTAGTGTTACTGTTTGTAGTTGGGTGTTTAAATCAGTAATTATTCTGTTGTACTGTTATATATATTATAATTAAAACCCACATCATGGTGGATTTTTAAAAGATTAGTTAACTTTCACACAGCTCTTTTCCATAAAACAGCAGCTCATAGAAAACCATACTGCAAATCTTAAAAAGGACAAAGAAACTCCAAAAAGGCACCATTAAATTTATAATCATAATTAATGTTATCATGATTGCAGTAGTCCATACCATGCACTATATTCCAAATGTTCTGAAGTCATATGATAGCTTTGTGTAATGAATCAAATTTAAATGGTTATTCATTGCTTCCCTTCCAACATGTTACACTTTGACACGTGAGAAATAATTGTGTTTCTGCATCAATATCATCTCCATTTCTGAATTCTGGATATGAACGTGGACTAATCATGATCTTCACACTGATTATTCGTGAATAAAGAGTATAGTCTGCATTTGCTTTTTGGAACTGCTTTTGTATGGAAAGAGTCCTTCAAAATGTCTGCTTTTGTTACAAGTTTGCTATTTTATTAAGGTGTGAAGATGCTTTAAAACATTTAAATTGAAGCATCTAGTGGTGGTTCTTAACCTTTTTCTACACATTTTGAATGTCTCCCCAATCAAACACACCTGATTCGACCCTTATAGAGACATTAGAAACTTGAAATAAGTGTGTCTGACAAAGAAAGATTCAAAATGTGTATGAAGGCTCCAGGAACAGGGTTGAGAACCACAGTGCTAAAGGACTAATTGTAAACGTAAATGAATTAATTTTGGACAAACAGTTCCTTAAAAGATGAACTCATTAACTTTTCCACATTATAAAGTTTTGCATATGAAGTTAATACTGTTTGAAAATATGTTTAAAATGATGAACATTCACATTATATGAAGACATACCTAGAGCCTGATGAGATGTTTTACTTTACAAGGAACAGATTATATGACACACCAAATACTGATTTAGTGTATCACTTTTGTTCATGCCGCTAGGTGTCAGTCCAGAGCAACAAATTAAATTAACTGGTGCACCTTTAAGGTGACATTATGTCACGCAAATGTCACTGTCTTGTGGTCTTTAGTTGGTAATTAACCTTTATTGAAAAACACAATGTACATATCAAACATTTCATATTTATTCAATGTTGTTGTTTTGTTTTTCTTTTTGCTAGATTCCAAATGGAAGGTGCGTCAAACTACATTCACAAGACTTATTTTCATGGGTTTACGTTGCCTTTGATTTTTGCAATTTGTGTCAGCTTGCAAAAAAAATAACAACACTAAAGTTTTATTATTCTCTTGGTTAAATTTAAAAAGCAAAAGACAGAAATCTATAAAGGAAATCTAATTTTATTTCAATACATTTATGTTTGTGAAAATTTTTGATTTGCACATTAATGATAGTGTGTGTGTGTGTGTGTGTGGTTGTTACTTTCAGCATGAAGAAGCCTCAGTTCAGATGTTTGAGCACTTGGTAAAAGAGAATGGACTGCAGCAGCAGATGGAAGCATATGGACTGAAATTCAAAACTGATCAAAATGAAAATGACCTTTCCTTTATTGGAGAGTTAATTAAGGGTGTGGATAAAGACAGAAAAGACAGAGACAGAAACTCAACGACAGAGGTACAAACTCTAGTTAACTGTGACTGCAGACAAATTTCAGTATATAAATGTTTAATAGTTGATAAAAGTGTTTTCATTCTTCCAGTGGTCAGCGAAGGGCAGGACTGAGGAGAAAGCTTTCCTGTATGAGATTGTGTCAAATGAAAGGAACAAAATTGATGTGGACAAATGGGACTATTTTGATCGGTAAATATGTATTTACAATTCTGTAATAATATTTTTGTGTGACCCATGCTGTATGCAGTTTTGATGGACAGGAAATAACCTCTGGACATCCATGACTTTGACTCATCATTTATTATATAAAAATACTTTTTTATTTTTTTTCCTTTTTTTTTTTTTGTAACAATGTATTTGCCCGTGAGAAACTTTCTTCTGATTAGTGAGCATATGCTTCAAGGTCAAAGTTGAGTCAGTTTTATTTGTATAGCACTTCATACAATACACATTGCTTCAGCATAAAAATGGAAGAAAACCAAACAAGTTATATGATATCTTACAATTATTTTATCTAGTGAACTGATTTGCATTATTGAATTAACATGAGACCTGGTTGTCATATTTTGTGTAATTCTACAAAAAAGGGGAAAAGTGTATGTAAGTGTATCTCTTAAGTTATAATTTGTATTATTATTGTAGATTGTTGTCCAAGTTTTAAAGTGCTCCTATTATGCCTTTTTCAAGGTTTCTAATTTTTGTATGTTGTAAACTCCCATGTTAGACGAGCACAAATGTCAATAGCTGATAATGCATTGCACTTTGTAAACAAAAGTCATGCTCCATCCTTGACCATTACTCCAAGTAATAAGACAGACAAGCTGCATTAATCGACACATTTTTAGACAATATTGGACCCACATCTGAATATCAGAACTACAGAGTTGTGAGTTAGCCGGTTAGCAAACATACAGACTAGGGTGTACATTATACAACATAACATACAAAACGTCTCAGGTTACGTATGTAACCATGGTTCCCTGAGAACAGGGAACGAGACTCTGCGTTCGAAAACGCAATGGGGAACGTCACACGTGAGCTGATGTCTGAAAGCCAAGTATCAAAAACTCCAATCCTATTGGCCGGCGACAGCCTATGACATCATCATAGCGCGACCCGGAAGTATATAAGGAGCACCTAGAGAACCAGTCAGTATCTTTTCGTCTTGAGGGACTGTTCAGCAGGCAGCCCCGAAGCATGGCAGGGCAACGCAGAGTCTCGTTCCCTGTTCTCAGGGAACCATGGTTACATACGTAACCTGAGACGTTCCCTTTTGAAAGGGAACTCAACTCTGCGTTCGAAAACGCAATGGGGAACGATATACCCATGCCGCCATGCTTAAGGAGAGTGCATGCCAAAAGATGGCTAGACAAATGTCAAGCAGTTTCGAATGAAACGCCAGATAGCAACTCACCCTCGGGTCACACAAAGGCTGTCAGTGACAGCATTCCCTACGGCCAACAGCCCAAGCTGAGCCTCAAGAAGGCCTTCCGCAGAAGGCCTACCAAGGCCGCTAAAGGCATCTGGAACCAACTTTTCTGAAAAGAAAGTGGTCCCTTTAAGGGAATGTGGCCAGAGAACTGAAAGGAACCCCGGCCATTCACTAGAGGGGAACGAAGTCACCCTCAATGCCACCAGGGAGGCCGACCTGGTCTGTTATAGGACAAACTTGGTCTTGGCCAACACTGTCTGAGTACAGAATCTCCATAACGCATTCTTCATAGAAGAGAGCAGGTAAGAGTGACTGCAAAAAGGCAGGAGCAACTCAGACCCACGCGTAGAGACGGGCATCCTGGAGAGCAGAACTCAGCTGAGTGCTATGAACCCTCGTATTGAGGGGACTATAATCCGCTCATCCTAGGATCTACTCAGCGCTTAATTAACGCACTGAGGAGGCTGTGCGCTAAACGCCTGTTTATACAGGGGAGCACAAACCAGCCTAGGGCTGAATCTTAGGAGGAGGCCTGATTAAGGCCTACCACCATGATCAGCTTAGGGAGCTAAGCACTATTACAAACATAACCCTAATAGGGAAGTACAAAGCTCACCTAACAGGTAGACCATGCAATGGGCACATAATCATGGAGGCCGAAGAGGGGCCTACAGCATGATAGTAGCTATATGTGAAACAGAAGTAAATTCAGAAAGTGGCCTGGAGGGACCACTCTGAACACCTGTCTTGCTGGGGCAGACAGACAACTTCAATGGCAGCAAAAGAGGCTGCAAATGTGCCCGCATGACAATCCACCTAACACAATCCAACGAGCAGTGTACTCAGTAAAAGCACCTTTTTACTCTTTAAAGCAAGAGGAGTACAACATACGCCAACACGTATTAAGGAAGGCCTGGATGGGCCTATAACCTTAACAGACACGTGGCATCAGCTCGTGGCAGTGTTTTAGGCACCAAGACCGATAAATAACCGAACCATAGGAGGTTAGATTTATCACCTGGGCCTCTGGCCAACCGGAAGTGTATATAGATAATTCTCAAAGAGAAATATACACAAACATACACCAGTATGTTCAAAAAGGGTGGCCCATAAGGCCTAGCAACCTCTAAGACATACGGCGTAAGTCTAGTGGCCATTTCTAGGAGCACAATAGATCCACCCTAGGCGCTAGGTGGCTATTCAGCTCAACTAGAGTAGGAATCAGACTCAGGGAGGCAGATGTAGTTTAAACCAAACCTCAGTAAGGTTTCACCACAACATTCACCCTGAGGGGCCAGCCACTCAAAAGTACTCGGTAAAAGCACCCTATTACTCTCACAGCGAGAGGAGTACATAACTGAACTCCACATGCTACACCGGAGGCCGAAGTAGGCCTACCTTAGTAAACACGTGGCATCAGCAAGTGGCTATCATAACCATACCAACAAGTAGGCCATGTATTTTTCCAAAGAGGGAATACATAAAACGCTGCCATACATCGTGAACAGGCCTGTTTAGGGCCTATCCGTCAGCGATGGGGCGTGGCCGATGGTGGTATGGCTTCCCAGGCATCCTGCCATCAAGTCAGCTAAAAAAGGAGGCCTTGAGGCGCCTACCATTTCAGCAACAAGCGGCGTTCAGCCTGTTTGCAGAATAAAAACACAAACTGTGCCAACATGTGAACTAAAAAGGAGGCCTGAAGGGGCCTACCGATTCAATGACACGTGGCTTCAGCTCGTATTGGATTAGATTCACAAGCATCCTGCCAGCATGTCAGCTAAAAAAAGGAGGCCTTACGGGGCCTCCAAGTTCAGCAACACGTGGCGTTCAGCCCGTTTGTCCATATCAATGTAAACTGTGCCAACATGTAAACTAAAAGGAGGCCTTATCAGGGCCTACCCTAGTAAACACATGGCATCAGCCAGTCCAGGACCATACCAACCTACCGGCCACGCATTCAGTGGAAAACCTTTCATGCATAATACTGAGAGAAGGTATGCATATTACGCCACCATACTCCACGAGAGGCCTGCTTAAGGCCTACTCAACAGAGGTGGGGCGTGGCCGATGGTGGTATTGGACCGATGGTATGGGTTCTTAGATTCGCAGGCATCCTGCCAACAAGTCAGCTAAAAAGGAGGCCTTGTGGGGCCTACAATCTCAGCAACAAGTGGCGTTCAGCCTATTTGCAGAATGAAAACACAAACTGTGCCAACATGTGAACTAGAAAGGAGGCCTGTTGGGGCCTACCATTCCAATGACACGTGGCTTCAGCTTGTGAAATTAGGGAACCAAACTACAGGGAACCAGCTCTAACCCAACAATAGCTGTGGGAAGCTAACTGCAACCTGAGCTAGGCTACACATTCCGACAGGCAATGTACCCTAAATCATATGTGACTAAAGGGAACCAAACAAAGCCAACATGGTCTAAGGGAGGCCTATATGGCCTACTACCTCAAACGGACACATAGCAAAAGCCTGTGGCAGTGTAAACTATGTGAGCAAATTATGATCAACTAACAGCACTTGTTAGAAATACAATTGCTAACTAGAAGGAGGCTAATTAACCATAGAGTCTACAATCGAAGTTATATGCAATATAGCTGTTAACAGATCACAAAAGGGAGCTAATAGAAACCAGCTTTTCTCAAAAAGTGGTTCTATACTACCCTGAGTATGCAATCCAACAGGTGATGCACTCAGTGACACAAATAAACCTCAACTGGGGAATATAATAGTCACCAATCTCTCCAATAGAGGCTAACATCAAAGAGCCTGCTATTACGAGAACAGGTGCTAACCTGTGGCAGCATAAGTAAGCTTACATACAAATGTAGGGCAAAAGTCTAGAGCTCAAAGCAAACGTAATGCTTTGACATACATGCTGTTTCCAATAGGGAAAAACATTTTCTCCACACAGATTCTCAAATCTGTGTTAAGCTCTAGAGGATGAAGGCTAAAAGCTAGCACCGTCAACTCAAACTTGATTAAGAGAATCAAGTGGCTCAGAGGAAAAAACATTTTCCATAGCATGAAAAGTTCTAGAAAGTGGGGCCTAGCATACACTGCATAACTTATCTACGCAAAGATAAGGGCCTACCACCTGAGAAAACAGCATCAGGGAGTCTAAAAACAGTCTACCACCTAGCTGTTAACCTCACCAATTGCACCTACATAAACAAGGGGACAATGGGCATACGGCCTAACAGCTCCCTCGGGAGGAGGCCAGAACTAGGAACTATACCACCTGATGAGGGATAGTATACATGGGGTTAACATATAACACACTTAACCTAGCTCTAGCCTGGCCGCTAAGCTACGGGCCTTCTTACAGGGCCACAAGCCTAGTGAAGCCTGGGCTCCACTTCCAAATCTCATGTATAAGAGAAAGAAAGCGAAGCTCACAGGCAAACAATGTCAGGCGGCCGATTAAGGCCGACCTAAACATACATATTAACTGAAGTGACGAGTGCTAACTCAATCTACTCTAGCAAACAGCAGATGAGAAGCTACTCTAACAATAGGTGGCTAAGAGGCAACCATTTTGTGGCCTGCACAATATATCATTCTAGCCAGCCTATCAACTTCAGTTTGCCCAAAAAAACCCTTACTTTTTCCTGACTACATGCTCAGAAAACTATACAGGAAAACAAGGTCTTATTTTGAACACATAAAATATAGACCCTCCTGCGGCTCAAAGACCGAAGACTCCTAATACTCCTTTTTTTGTACGTGAAAGGATGGAATCTAGGGTTCTTTTAAGCCTAAAAGATCCTCTCATTACCAAACCGAAAAAGCGGGCCGACAGAAATAATTACTATGGGCCCAGCCATCAGTCTGACCATAAGAAGCATCTGAGCATGATATATTAATGAATATATATATATATATATATATATATATATATACACACACACTATATATATATATATATATATATATATATATATATATATATATATATATATATATAGGAGGTGAAGGAAGAAGAGGAGAGGGTAGATAAAAATCGCCCTTATGTAACTGGGGAAATCGATTACAAGCATAGCGGTGTTTACAATCGATCGCCCAACTCACTCTCGCTTCTTTCCCATCCCGTCTGTCTGGGCTCAGATACAAATCTGAATGGCTAGGGGTTTTTCCATGCCCTCCCGATCTCAAACGCAGAGATCAGGAAGGAATGGAAAGTTATGGGAGCTGCAACGTTCACGGGCGGCCCCTTTCCTAACGCGCTCTCATGGCAGCCCCAGCCCGCCGAAAAAGCGCGTCCCAGAAAACACAGCAGCTCTGCATACACAGCAGCCAGAGGAGCGCGTGCTGCCGAACACGATGGCGTTAAACACGCACGCCATTGTTATCCAGCAACTCATCCTCATCAGCCCCGGGGAAGCCGAGAGAGAATACAACTCTCTCTAACTTCCCAACGAGCTCACCTGCGAGCCCTATGATTGCAGCCACCGTTTTGCCTCAGCAGACACAGGGCCAGAATCATCAGGCACAGATGCGGACGCCTCTTCCCTCGAGAAGAGTGCCGAACGAGAACGGAGCGTCCCGATAGGGAGACGCTCACAGTAAACAATAGACAGACACACAGACAGCGCCCTCAAGCACCGTCTATGCGCGCTCCTCTCCCAGACAGAGAACACCCAGAAATGTGTATATCAAGTGTCAAAACCCTGGGACACGGATACACACACTCTCTCTTGGACGTTTGTAAGGCATAAAAAAAGATAACCTTACCGGAGTCGATACAATCGCGATCAGACAGAACAGTTCCGAAAGACGAAAAAGATACTGACTGGTTCTCTAGGCGCTCCTTATATACTTCCGGGTCGCGCTATGATGATGTCATAGGCTGTTGCCGGCCAATAGGATTGGAGTTTTTGATACTTGGCTTTCAGACATCAGCTCACGTGTGACGTTCCCCATTGCGTTTTCGAACGCAGAGTTGAGTTCCCTTTCGAAAGGGAACTACGAATTTTGAACGATCGCTAGAAAATATAAACATCAATTATTAATCATACAGATTGAGATTCAGAGGAGAAAGCTGGTCCAAATAAACTGGGCATTGATCCATATTTTAAGACCAAGCGTTTTGTGAATCCTGAGTTAAACTCCCCGAGGTTTGAGAAGCAGTCGTCAGTAAAATGACAGGAACACAACAAAAGATTGTACTGTTGTGGTATTGTTGAAAAAAATAATTTCCCTGGTATCTGCGTGCGCAATAAGTGGGAATATGCTAATGTTTTGTTGTGACATCACAATGAAATGGCATGGAATTCAATTTACAAACAACTTGTTTAATTGACTCAGAGTCAACTCTTACTTTTGAGAGACAATAACTTTATATTTGGTGCACTTTCTTAGATTTAAAACTTTGCAGGATGTTTTCATTCACTTAGAGCTGTGTTACACACTACATGAAAAATCCAAAAATCCATAATGGGGCACTTTAAACAACTACAAGCATGTGGGGAAGATCATATAGTTAAAAGAAATTATAATTCTTTAAATCTGAATCATTGTACTTCAATCATCATTGAGTTTTATTTCACAGAGACTGTCATCATCTTGGCATTTCAAAGAGCTTTGACCATCAGCGGCTGCTGAAGTTCGCTCGAGTGTGTGAAGTGGATTTAGGTGAGACTGGAAAAACGAGGCGATCCATCTGCTACAGGGACAAGGTACATTTAATACGTTTATTCTCATCAATCTGTACATATCACTTTTCAAAAAAAAAAAAAAAAACATTTACCACTGAATTTTGGACTTTTTAAATGCTTGTTAAATAACTTATTTATAAGTTATTTATAATTACTTGTTATATTGTAGTATAGTATATTATAATTTTAATGTATCAGTATCAGTATCAGTCTATGACTCTACAGCATCTTTTGACTCATTTTATGCATTTGCAGATTAAATATAACAACTTTTGATAACACCAACCATGATCTTGTGGTACAAATCTATGATACACTATATAATATAATATAATATAATATAATATAATATAAAATAAAATAACATAAAATGCATCTTATTTCATTTTTTTAGTAAGTTATGTAAATAAATGCCTGCATGTACATCACATTCTGGTGCATTTGTCTTTCTCTAACAGGAGGCAGATAATATTTTTGACATGTTTCGCACCCGATACACACTGCATCGCCAGGCCTACCAGCACAAGACTGTCAATATTATTGAAACCATGTAAGCCTTATGTTTTTTCTCTGAAAATACTTGAAATACTTGATATAATGGTCAATCACAGAATTAATACATTTCTGTATAATGACTGCTACAGATTATTTATTTATTATATTTATTTATTTTTGCTGGCTGACTGACTAGAGTTACATTTTACCACAAAAGTATATTATTTATTTTATAGCTGTGATACATGTATATTTTTGTTGTTGCCTGTATATTTTTGTGTCCTGTTTCCAGGCTTGGTATTGGAAAACTTTGTACACTGTGTTCATCAAGCTTTATTTAATATATGCCCTGTAATATACACAACATATATATACTTGTTTTTCTTTGCATTTTAGGATTACAGAAGCCCTAGAAAAAGCTGATGGCCATTTCCAGATCTCTGAAGCAAGAAAAGATATGGAAGAATACACCAAACTCACAGGTCAGTGGGAAGCTTGTGTATATGGTACAATGATGTATCTATATTCTACTCAGTAAGTTGTTTATGGATTTGTTATTAGGCATGTTTTAACTAAAATGCGAAAGAAAAATAGTTAAAAAGTGTTCTTCCTTTTCTAACAGATCATATTCTTGAGAAAATATTGTACCCTGAGTATGATCACAAAAAGATGCTTGAAAATGCCCAAAGAGATCTTAAAGATGCTAGAGAAAAAGTGATGAAAATTCTCAAACGGGACCTGCCAAAGTGTCTGGGAGAGGCCAAACTGGAGAAAAGAGACATCTCAGAGGTATTTGACCGTGTAAAACTAAAATAAACTGCCTAGTAGCTCATTATATTTTCTATTGTAACATTGTTTTCAGTTTGTAACAGCTTGTACAGGTAATGAGACAAAATATCACAATACCAGCTTAAGATCAGATATTACAGATATTGGTATAGATGGTATTCTACAAACTGAAAATATTATTCATGCTATTATTTTTGCCATTTGGTGTATTTTACTGTTGATTTTCTCAAACCCTCATAAAGGTAAAGCGTGACTGGAACGCAGCAGTGGAGAAATGGAATAAGGAAAAGAAACAAAATCTGAACGCTAAAGATTTTGTGGTTGATGTATGTTCAAAAATAAACCTTTAATCTGCATCTCTTGATCTCTTCAGTTTAAGTTCTCTCTTAAATTATCTAAATGGGAATTTTCTCTTATTCAGTTGGTTCGCATTGATCACGGCATGAAGGATAAAAACCCCATGGACAATGTCTATTTCTACCGCAAGAGGGACCCCGACAAAGCCTTCCTGATTACGGATCAGGTACCCATGTGACTTTGAAATATTAAAAATACACATTCAGTTACTGACTAGGATTACAAACAAATTATTTACACAAAGAATCCCAATAATTCATAACAATCATGTACTGCCTGAAAAAGGGTAAACTATAGCAAGATTTCGCAATTTCAAGTCATATTTATTTATTTATTTATTTATTTACTTATGTCCCCTAGGGGCTTTGGTTTCACAGCAAGACCAGCATACAAAAGACAATTCACAATACATTAATAATTACATTTAAGAACACAAGACAACAACAGGATAAAACAACTACCTACATCCACCTACTCCCCACATGCCAGAATTTATCAAAGAAATAGCAGTAGGAATAAATGAATGTTTGTACCTGTTATTCCTAACAGAAGGAAATCTTAACCGAGATCCTGAGGGTAAAAGTTGAAACTCAGAATAGAGTGGAAACAGAAAATTCTATTGTGCATTCCACATTCCATGTCTCTGTAATGAAAAACATGTATTAAACATGTTGAAAATAGTTCACAGTACAGTACAGTACAATGTAGTGGATTATTATTCCATTAATTTCTGACAACTCTTGTAATGACAGATGTTCCTGCCAAAAGATTTTTATGAAGAGCTGCTTAGAGTGTACTATAAAGGCCCGGAAGAAAAGCTCAAGGAAGCTCAGCAGTGCTTTGATGATTGGTTTGATTTGATGAAGGTATGACCTTCCCTCTCATATGTTAATACCCTCTCAGTGTGTGTGTGTTCATATGTACATGTGAGAATACAGGGTCGTCATATGTTTGTGTGTTTAAATTAAGATATCATTCATCTTATGTTCCAGAACTCAACCCAGTGAGATCACACATCAGGTCAAGGGCAGCAACCTCGTGAGGAGTACTGGTTAAGACACTATGTGTTGATGTTTGTTGTTTTTAGATTAATCAAACAAGTTTCATCATCATGGCCATATCATTTACATTCATAGTATACACAGTAAAACCCAACAAGTTAAGTTAGCTCAAACCATTTGAGGAAACCGGTTGCCTTAAACAATTTGTTTAAAAAACAATATGAGTACCATGAACATATTTGTCCACAAACAGAGACAGCCTGAAATCACGCCCTATACTCCCATGTACTATTCCCTACAGAGTGAATTCAGACACTGATGAACACCTGCTGTTAACAATAAAAATCAATGAAGAGATGAGCAGAAACACAAAAACTACACCTGACTTCCAATCACAGCCTTAAAAGATGACGATTAAGTGATGATGACTGATTGACAGCTCTGCTCTAAATCTCTATTAATGCTGTACTCTCTTATGATTGCTACTGAAGTCACACGTGTCCATATGAGTTTATTTCTGAATAAACCTAATGACAGAGATGACAAAACAGAGGACAAAAAGTGGTGCAATGAAAAATCAGTGATGATCAAGTAAAATCATAAAAATTACCCAAATCAAAGTAAACAAAGTTGCTAAATTAAGGTGGAGGAAGACTTTTGCACTGGAGTTGACCTCGGATAGACTTAAAGTGCTGGTAATGGGATGTTTTAGTTTACAAATATTTAGGCATAATAGCAGATTTATATTCTATTTACTTGCTATTATTTTTCACACAATGTGGTGTTGGATGTTAGACAGGCACTAATTAGTGATTAACTATAGAGGATGGTGAAGGGTTGTGCTATAACAAGCTTGTTTGGTGATTGATGAAAACAGGTAACTGATGGATCATTTTAATATTATGTCACTCCTTTGAATGTGTGTAGAGTAGAGATCTGGTTACTGATCTTGAGAGATATTTTGGGGTTTTAGACATTTTTAGGGATTAAAATGTATACAGAGGCTTTCTAGATCTAACCTTTGACCTTTATTCAGTTCAGCTACATATTTCTTGTGTTATTTCTAGGAAAACAAGTTATTTATGAGAAAATTTGTTGTCATAAACTAAAAAAAAACTGTATTGTGTTTACAGCAATGGTGGAGCAATGATTTATCATCTCTTATCTACTGTAATAAATGTTGTGATCTTTCCTTTATTTTGTGTACGTGTCTTTGCTTCATGTGTCTCTCTAATTAATCTGTTGCATACTAATGAGAAAGTGCTAAACCTTATCACTGAATTAAAAGAAAAACTATAAAGCAATTGTGTAAATGCACATAAGTATGGAAATGCAATTTTTGTCACATACAGAATATTTAATATAAATATATAAAGACTAGTTCATCACCAAAAAAAAAAAAAAAAATTAAAACTATAATTTTACACTAACCCCTTAATGTAAAAAAAAAAAAAAAAAGTCAACAAAGCATTAAATTTCACTCTACTCATAAAGTAAAGTGCTTTCATCACATCAGAGGAAGCAGAAGGTGGATGAAGATCGAACTGGAGAAGTTCAACTCGAAGGGAAGAGAGATGATTAGATTAATTAGAATACATGCAAAAATTAATAGGAAATGCAACTAGTGAAAGAATTACATGTTCAAAATGTTTTGGATTTTGAAATGGAAAAACTTACCATCAAGCCTCACAAGTGGACAGTGTAACAGTAGGCTGCCTTTTGGTCTTCCATGAGACCAATGCACCATTTTTGTTTAGGTTAATGCAGTAACCCGTAGCGCTTCGTCTATCACTTACATCAGCTGCCCAATTCGCGTCACTGTATGCATGTATCAAGTTCTCATTTGCACCTTTCCTGTAGCACAGTTCTTTGTCTTGGGTGCCTTTCAAATATCTTAAAACATGCTTGACAGTATTCCACTGTTCTATGGTTGGCTTAGTAAAGTATTGTGACAGTTTACTTACTACAAAACCTAGGTCTGGTCTTGTACATGTTGCCAGGTAGATTAAGCTACCTACTGCCTCCTGTATTTTCTCACATCACTCATCTCAGCATCATCAGTATAGTCTAGTTTTTGTTCGGTAGCTCTGGACTTACAATTTTTCATGTCAAATCTCTCAAGTATTTTCTCAATATACCCGATGTTGTGACATTTTAACACAATCAACATCTTGTACATAATCAATGCCAAGAAAATGTGTCAACTTTCTTAAGTCCTTCATTTTAAACTTTAACATGAGCATCTCCTTCACATTTTTAAGCACATTCATATCACTGGCAGCAATAATCAAGTCATCAACCCATATGATTATGAAAACTTTCTCAGTTTCTGTTACCTTTGAGTAAACACAATGATCAGCTGGGTTTTGAACAAACTTGATTTCACATAAATACTCATGCAACATTCTGTTCCAATTCCTGTCCGACTGTTTAAGTCCATACAGTGATTTCTCCAGTTTATACACCAGTTTTTCATTGTCTTGAGATTTTACCTCGTAACCCTCTGGCTGTTCAATATATATTTCACATTCTATTGGTGCATGTAAATATGCTGTCTTCACATCCATCTGATGAACAATCAAATTTTCCTGTACTGCTTTTTGTATCAACACTCTGATGCTGGTCATACTGGCAGTTGGAGAAAAGTCTCATCATAGTTCACACCTCTCTGTTGACTGTACCCTTTGGCAACATACTTTCGTGCTGTGTATTTGTCTGATCCATCACTATTCTTCTTAATTACATGAACCCATTTACCCCCCACTAATTCTTTACCTTCAGGTGGATTGATCAGGGTAAAGGTCACATTCTCCTTTAATGATTGCATCTCCTCATCCATAGCTTTAACCCAGTCATTCATGTTCACTGATGCAACAGCTTCTCTGTATGTTTGGGGTACATTGCATACAAGTCTGTAACAATAATCAATGTCAGTTACATCACCTTCAAAACCACAAACATAATCATCTAAATAACCTGGCCTTTTCCTCTCCCTGGCAGGATTTCTCCTTTGTTCAGGTTCATCTTCATCTTTTTGTGTTTGAATGCATACTGCTGTGGCCTGTTCCTGAGTACTTTGCAGATTAACTTCTGAGCTTTTTCTAGATTCTCTAGGACTATTCATAACCCCAAAATCATCATCATCATTCAATATCATGTCTGCCTCAGTACTCTTTTGGGTACAAACTCAACTTGTCTGTGTTTCTGTATTTTCTTGCTAGTAGGGTAGTAGATCATGTATGCTGGACTATTCTTGTCGTAACTTACAAAAATACCTTTCTCACACCTTGAGTCCAACTTCTGTAAGCATAACATGCTAATCCAAATTTCTGCATTCTAGAAATGTTAGGTTGTTTGCCTGTTAACATGAAGTAAGCTGTCTGTTTAGTGCGGTTGTTGAAACATCTGTTTCTCACTACAGCAGCTGTCTGGACTGCATAGGTCCACAACATTTTTGGTAACCCACTTTCTATTAGCATGCACCAAGCCATGTCAAATAAGGTTCTCCAGTTTCGTTCAGCTGTGCCGTTTTGGTGTGGAGAATATGGTGCTGAGGTCTCATGTCTGATACCATTTCTACTTAATAACGCTTGATACTCTCTTCCTGTGAACTCTGTACCATTGTCAGACCCGATGCACTTAACCTTTCCATATGGAGCCATGTCAGCAAGGAATTTTTCTGTGGCAGTCACAGAATTTCTGCCTTCAGCTCTTCTGCATTGTTGGGTCTGGCATATCGCATCTTCCTCTTCACAATACCCCATAGATTTTCTATGGGGTTAAAGTCAGGCGAGTTTGCTGGCCAATTAAGAACTTTACCTTAAACCAGGTACTGGTAGCTTTGGCACTGTGTGCAGGTGCCAAGTCCTGTTGGAAAATGAAATCTGCATCTCCATAAAGTTGGTCAGCAGCAGGAAGCATGAAGTGCTCTAAAACTTCCTGGTATACGGCTGCGTTGACCTTGGACCTCAGAAAACACAGTGGACCAACACCAGCAGATGACATGGCACCCCAAACCATCACTGACTGTGGAAACTTTACACTGGACCTCAAGCAACGTGGATTGTGTGCCTCTCCTCTCTTCCTCCAGACTCTGGGACCCTGATTTCAAAGGAAATGCAAAATTTACTTTCATCAGAGAACATAACTTTGGACCACTCAGCAGCAGTCCAGTCCTTTTTGTCTTTAGCCCAGGCGAGACGCTTCTGACGCTGTCTGTTGTTCAAGAGTGGCTTGACACAAGGAATGCGACAGCTGAAACCCATGTCTTGCATACGTCTGTGCGTAGTGGTTCTTGAAGCACTGACTCCAGCTGCAGTCCACTCTTTGTGAATCTCCCACATTTTTGAATGGGTTTTGTTTCACAATCCTCTCCAGGGTGCGGTTATCCCTATTGCTTGTACACTTTTTCTACCACATCTTTTCCTTCCCTTCGCCTCTCTATTAATGTGCTTGGACACAGAGCTCTGTGAACAGCCAGCCTCTTTGCAATGACCTTTTGTGTCTTGCCCTCCTTGTGCAAGGTGTCAATGGTCGTCTTTTGGACAACTGTCAAGTCAGCAGTCTTCCCCATGATTGTGTAGCCTACAGAACTAGACTGAGAGACCATTTAAAGGCCTTTGCAGGTGTTTTGAGTTAATTAGCTGATTAGAGTGTGGCACCAGGTGTCTTCAATATTGAACCTTTTCACAATATTCTAATTTTCTGAGATACTGAATTTGGGATTTTCCTTAGTTGTCAGTTATAATCATCAAAATGAAAAGAAATAAACATTTGAAATATATCAGTCTGTGTGTAATGAATGAATATAATATACAAGTTTCACTTTTTGAATGGAATTAGTGAAATAAATCAACTTTTTGATGATATTCTAATTATATGACCAGCACCTGTACTTCCGCGTCCCCTCTGTGTTTGGCGACCCCGTTGCACCAAGTGCCATCAGCCAATTCCATGGCCTGGAAACGGCTGTCAAACCTCTGGAACTTCGCGACGTCCGTGATGATGTGTGAAGTTGCACCCGCATCCACCATTAGGCCTCTCCTCCTGACATCATGACCCCGAGTCTCAGCATCACTTGCCCAAAAAGCATACTCCTTGTCACCCGTCTCCTCTGACACTTTTCTTGTGTTGACTCTCTGCTTTCTCCGTCTGCAGGTTGCATCGCAGGGAGTGGTACTTTTACACTGACTGCACCACTGTTTACGTTGGGATGTCCTGCCTTTGTGGCCTTTTGTCCCACACCTGTAGCAGACGATGTCAATACTTGCAGCCCCACAATCATTTGAAGCGGATTTCATTTCAGACTGCGCTCTTGCTTTCATTACATTGTCCCCGGATGCAGCTGTTCTCATATTTTCAATGTCCTCATAACTTCGAAGCCTTGTCTTAAATTCGGCAAAAGTCATTTTATCACCGGTCTGAGTAACATGAATAGAAAATGGTTTAAATGTCTCTGGAAGTCCTTTCAGAACCATTGCTATTAAAAGTCCGTCACTCAGATTCTCACCTGCATTTCTCAAAGTAGTGATTGCAGTCTCAGCTCTGATGACATATTCCGTAACACTCTCACTGGGCGACTTCTGCAGTGAAGTTAGCTCTGTGTACAAACTTATTACCCGGGGCTTCCCCTTGCCAGCATAATATTCACACAGAATCTTCAGCACCTCTCGTCCATCGTCTGTTGCTTCTAGAAACTGTATCAGCTCCGCGTAGGCTTCAGCGTTCTTCGTAGGGTGACCACCTGGTTATTGATCTGTTGCAGGACAGTAGATGTGATTTTGCAGGACACATGAGACAGATAAATTTACAACTATTACAAATATTGATTTACATTTGTTGGTAAACTTGGCATATGTGCCGATTAATGTTTCTGCCGGTGGGTGCCCACACTATAATGTTGCGCTTATGGCAACATTAAATGCTGGAGAGAAGACAATGTACTCTATGCACAGAGCGTTCTTTAGAACTTCCGCTTTAATATAAGCCGGCTCGAACACTTCCGGTGAGATGTCATTTGTTGGTGTGTTGAGCATCAGTAGTATAATACTTAGTTTATAATCAGAATATAATCACTTAAATAGTCAGGCATAACATTAATTCAGTTATTCAAACGTAAGACGGCATAATAAATAAATAAATAAAGACGTACCTCAGTGTTCCTCCTCGGCTAAATTCAATTCAACCATCAGTTTACACACTTTTATGTGAAAAAAAGCTTCAAAAATTAAATATTTATTGTGCTTTTAGTTAGA
This sequence comes from Hypophthalmichthys nobilis, assembly GCA_037950665.1. Classification (NCBI taxonomy): domain Eukaryota; kingdom Metazoa; phylum Chordata; class Actinopteri; order Cypriniformes; family Xenocyprididae; genus Hypophthalmichthys; species Hypophthalmichthys nobilis. Next base: position 41,974,742 of record CM075480.1, on the reverse strand, counting down.
TTAATTGAATAAAATGTGTGTTTTTACAAGTGTGCTTAAGTCATTGATCTTGCGCTGCACTGACTGACAGCTGCTGTGGTTACAAAGGGAGAGCGCGGTGCTCGCTTTCTGTCATGAATCACAAGAAAAGGTATTGTTTTTCTTAAGATTTTTTTATGAGTATTTCATACTTCACATTGACAAAATACATTTTTAAACCTAGTTATTTTATAATATTTAATATTTAGTCAAAAACGAAGTGAAAAACGATTAGAGGAAATGACTGATATATGCGCAAATAAATGCTACTTTGCCGCCACCTGCTGGTTAAAGTGGTAATTATTGTCTTTTTTATTTTTAAATAAGTGTTTTCAAATGTTGAATTTCCTACATTTTGAAACGTTCGGTTTTACAATCTCAATCTTGGGGACAATCTCAGAAGGATAAACAAGTAGTGTTTGTGGTCATCACATTAAAAAAAATCCATCTCCATTGACTTTGTATTGCGTGAGGCTGCCTCCTTGTCATTTCTGACTTATAACAAAAAACAGAACAATGTCTAAAAGCTGCTGTGTGACAAGGTGAGATGAAATCCTTGCTGGTGTGAAATGTGAGATGAAATCCTTGCTGGTGTAGTTGTGTTTGCTGTCTTTGATGAGGCCTGCTCTGATTCCTTTGTGCTTTCCACTCAGTTGTCATCAGCGGGTAAAACTCTCTCTATGATTGCGTTGGTTGGTTATTTTCACAGCTAGAATATGACGGCTGCACAAATAGATTTTTAAATGCCAGTCACAGTTATGATATTTCTTACTGTAGTATTTGTTGTGTATTTTGTTAACACTGTTTATTTAACTACATTTACTATAATGCACATTGTTACATGTGTTTCCAAAAATGTTCCGGTGTTATGTCTCTGACGCATGTGAGTAAACAGAGCAGTCACGATTAGTAAGTGTGTGTGTGTGTGTGTCATCCTTGCCTGCATGTGCCGTTATTGTCTCCTTAAAAGATACAATAAAGTGGCGACGAGGATCTCGTTATTCCGCGTGTGTTGTGAAGATGCGGAAATGAAGCAGCTTGACGGCGAGATCGCTGAAAACGCGAAATACGAGTCTGCTGATAATCCACGTCTGGGCAGAAAAAGGGGGGAGGAAAGACAACGATTCAGATAAATGACTGAATTGATTGTCAAACAACAGAGAATGGCAAAAATGGCATCAGTTTTTGAAAATATGGGTCACTTTGATGAAAACAGTGAGCAGTGGAGTTCTTACACAGAAAGATTTGAGTACTTTGTAGCAGCGAATGCTATTACTGAAGAGAAAGTTGTACCCACATTTTTAAGTGTGATGGGTCCAAAGACATATACACTTGCGTAACCTCCTGCAACCAGAAAAACCTGGAGAGAAAACTTATGATCAAATAGTAAGCACTCTTAAAGCGCATTTCTCCCCAAAGCCTTTAGTAATTGCAGAGCGATTTCGGTTCCACCAACGAAATCAGCTAGAAGGGGAAACTGTGACAGTGTTTGTGGCAGTGCTAAAAAAAATTAGCTGAACACTGCGAATTTGGTGATGTGCTCAATGATACACTCCGGGACAGATTGGTATGCGGACTCCGCTGCGAGGGCATACAAAAAAGGCTGTTAACTGAGAGCAACCTTACACTACAAAGAGCAATTGAGCTGAGTGTGTCTTTGGAATTGAGCTCAAACAGTAAAGTGTACAAGATGGAGACCGAAAAACAAACTGAAAATAAAGGCTCATGTTTCCATTGTGGTAAGACTGGCCACTCACCCGTTTCATGCTGGTTTAAGGATATGGAGTGCCGCAGCTGTAAGAAAAAGGGACACATTGAGCGTGCGTGTAGAAATAAAACAGAAAAGAAAAAAATGCAGCAGAAACCAGTATTCAGAAGGAAACGTGTATTTGCAGTCGGGCAGGAAAACAAAGAGGGTACGGACACATCTGATAAGGAATTTCTCTTGCATGTGCTCACTGTGGCAGGTGGAACCAAGGCTTATAAAGGTCACTGCGCTGCTGGAAGGACAGCCAGTGAAAATGGAGATCGACACTGGTGCAGCTGTGTCGCTGGTGTCGGATGCGATACACAGCGAAATACTGAGCCACCTGCCACTCAAACCACCTGATGTGGTCCTTAAAACTTATACTGGGGAATCAGTGACCATGACAGGACTCACCCAAGTAACAGTTGAGCTAAACGAACAAACACAAAAACTGCCATTCCTGGCTGGAGAAACTCAAGGTGGACTGGCCGGCCATACATATGATGACACCTAAAACACTTGACCTTGAAGGTGTTCTTCAAAAACACACTGAAGTTTTTAAACAGGAGTTAGGCAGCATGGAAGGAATCAAAGTGAAATTGACTGTGGAGCCGGGAAGCCAGCCAAAGTTCTTAAAGTCCCGGCCCCTGCCATATGCACTCAAACCTAAAGTAGAGGCGAGCTTAGCTGAACTTGTGAAGAATGGTGTGCTGGAACCAGTCAGTGTGAGTAAGTGGGCAACACCTATTGTTCCAGTTATAAAAAAGGATGGAGGCATAAGGATCTGTGGCGATTTTAAAGTCACTGTAAATCCAGTGTTGTCAACAGAACAATACCCCCCGCCTCACATTATTGACCTTTTTGCTGGGCTGACAGGAGGACAAAAAAAATCAGCAAAATCGATCTCAACCAAGCATACGTAGCAGTTTTACTCTGGTTGTGTTTTGTTGTTCTCAATGAAGACAATACGGGTGGAGCAGGTCTCAGGATGTTTTATTCTGAAGAAAGCAGGTCTGCAGAAATACACAGAGCACAGTTAATTTGGGATACACGTCTCTCCCCTTCAGTTGTCCATACAGCATGGAGAAAGCAGCACTCTCGTTTGAAGAGCGAGAGAAAGCACAACCGACCTCGTCAATAGCAAATGTGCTTCTAAAGATGGCGCTGCTCACACATCGCACGAGGTATCATGTGCGTCACCAATATGTGCCCCATAAAATATTCTGCATGAACAGTTCCTACTAGAATTAATTATGTACGTTATGCCTCATTATAACTCTGAACACAAACATGAAAATATAAGAAAATAACATAAGTTTTGATGAAGTTCATTAACATTATGCTTTATATATACTATCTGAACCAGCTACACATACCTACAGATGCATGTGGAGGAACAGTCCAGAGAACCTCTCACTATCAATACACACAAAGGCCTCTTTTGTTACAAACGCTTACCGTTCGGAATCACCTCGGCTCCAATACACCTATGGCAGACCAATACAAAGAAAGGATTTTTAGAAATCTTGGCCAACTGAAAAGTATGAACATGGAAAGTATGAGCATGTACAGCACTCAATACTTAGTTGGGGCTCCTTTTGCCTGAATTACTGCAGCAATGCGGCGTGGCATGGAGTCGATCAGTCTGTGGCACTGCTCAGGTGTTATAAGAGCCCAGGTTGCTCTGATAGTGGCCTTCAGCTCTTCTGCATTGTTGGGTCTGGCATATCGCATCTTCCTCTTCACAATACCCCATAGATTTTCTATAGGGTTAAGGTCAGGCGAGTTTGCTGGCCAATTAAGAACAGGGATACCATGGTCCTTAAACCAGGTACTGGTAGCTTTGGCACTGAGTGCAGGTGCCAAGTCTGGTTGGAAAATGAAATCTGCATCTCCATAAAGTTGGTCAGCAGCAGGAAGCATGAAGTGCTCTAAAACTTCCTGGTATACGGCTGCGCTGACCTTGGACCTCAGAAAACACAGTGGACCAACACCAGCAGATGACATGGCACCCCAAACCATCACTGACTGTGGAAACTTTACACTGGACCTCAAGCAACGTGGATTGTGTGCCTCTCCTCTCTTCCTCCAGACTCTGGGACCCTGATTTCCAAAGGAAATGCAAAATTTACTTTCATCAGAGAACATAACTTTGGACCACTCAGCAGCAGTCCAGTCCTTTTTGTCTTTAGCCCAGGCGAGACGCTTCTGACGCTGTCTGTTGTTCAAGAGTGGCTTGACACAAGGAATGCGACAGCTGAAACCCATGTCTTGCGACGTCTGTGCGTGAGTGGTTCTTGAAGCACTGACTCCAGCTGCAGTCCACTCTTTGTGAATCTCCCCACATTTTTGAATGGGTTTTGTTTCACAATCCTCTCCAGGGTGTGGTTATCCCTATTGCTTGTACACTTTTTTCTACCACATCTTTTCCTTCCCTTCGCCTCTCTATTAATGTGCTTGGACACAGAGCTCTGTGAACAGCCAGCCTCTTTTGCAATGACCTTTTGTGTCTTGCCCTCCTTGTGCAAGGTGTCAATGGTCGTCTTTTGGACAACTGTCAAGTCAGCAGTCTTCCCCATGATTGTGTAGCCTACAGAACTAGACTGAGAGACCATTTAAAGGCCTTTGCAGGTGTTTTGAGTTAATTAGCTGATTAGAGTGTGGCACCAGGTCTCTTCAATATTGAACCTTTTCACAATATTCTAATTTTCTGAGATACTGAATTTGGGATTTTCCTTAGTTGTCAGTTATAACCATCAAAATGAAAAGAAATAAACATTTGAAATATATCAGTCTGTGTGTAATGAATGAATATAATATACAAGTTTCACTTTTTGAATGGAATTAGTGAAATAAATCAACTTTTTGATGATATTCTAATCATATGACCAGCACCTGTATACCATAACTTGCACTGCTGCACCCGTGGGAGTATCCTGAAAAACCATGGCATCGCATTCATGTTGATTTTGCAGGCCCAGTTGAGGACAAAATGCTGTTGGTGGTCATGGATGCACACAGTACATGGCCTGAGATGGCCATTATGAAATCTACCTCAGCTGAGAAGACAATTGAAAGACTGGGAGAATTTTTCAGTAGATTTGGATCACCAATGCAGCTTGTCTCAGATAATGGCCCCCAATTTACATCCCATGAGATGGCCACATTTCTACTAGCAAATGGTGTACAACATATCACGTCATCACCCTATCATCCTGCAACAAATGGGTTAGCAGAAAGGTTTGTCCAAACCATGAAACATGCCTTGAAAGCTTCTCTCGGGCAGGGCACATTTCATCAACGCCTTCATAGCTTCTCACTGTACTCTGCACGCAACTACCTAAGTGTCACCAGCGTATTTGTTGTTCAACAGAGAGCTCAGAGCTGCTTAAACCAGCAACACTCAAAGAAACTGTCTTGCGGCAACAAAAGAGTCAGGTACAGCGAAGGAACCTGTGAGCCAAGGACAGAACCTTTTCAACAGGCTCACCAGTGCAGGCCCGGAACTATGGCAGTGGTCCGAAATGGGTTCTGGCTACTGTGGAGGCCCAGACGGGTCCAGTGTCGTATAAGGTCAAAACTGCTGGAAATCTTTCCTGGAGGAGACACATTGATCAGTTGCTGGGTGGAGCCAGCACAGTCACAGATCTTCCTGAGGTCACTGATGTCACCGATCAAATAAATGACAGTTCACCAACTTCAGTAGTCTCCACCACTGAGCCTATTATGACCTCAAATTGTCCAATTGTTAAGGAACCATCATCACCGGTTGTTCCGACAGGAAATGGAAACTCAATAGGTCGCCAGTATCCAGTAAGGAAGCGGCGTCAACCTCAGCGTTTATTGGATTACACTTCATTAGGGGCTACCCTTATTGCCTCGGGGCAGAATAATCCCCTAAGGGTAAGCTAGGGTCTGAGGTAGTCTACCCTCATTTCCAGGGAAATAGTTGTGTTATTAAATATAAGAATTCAACATGAAAGACTCAATGTTCTGAGTTGAAAGAAAAAAAAAAAGATGTCTATGTTTATAATGTGTTGAAAGGAGAAATTGAATTTTATAAATTCCTGACTTCAGTTGGCACAGTTTAATTTGTAATTCTTGTGTTATACCTTAAAGAGTAAGAGGGGAGGAAATGTTGTGTATTTTGTTAACACTGTTTATTTAACTACATTTCCCATAATGCACATTGTTACATGTGTTTCCAAAAATGTTGCGTTATGTCTCTGACGCATGTGAGTAAACAGAGCAGTCACCTTAAGTGTGTGTGTGTGTGTGTGTGTGTCATCCTTGCCTGCATGCGCCGTTATAGTCTCCTAAAAAGATACAATAGTATTGTAATTTCAGGGATGAAAAAAAATTACAGACATAAATGAAATGCGGGACACTACTTTAGTCTTGCGGGACAAAGTTCCCAATTTCGGGACTGTCCCGCAAAATGCGGGACGGGTGGTCACCCTAGTTTTTCGCCCTATCGTCCTCATCTTCGTCAGAAGGCTCATTTAAAATAGTTTCTTTCAGTCCTTGTAAACAAAGGTGGCCCAAAAAATTTGTCTCCCATAACTCATAATTCTTCTCATCTCCGTCGAAGACAAGTCTTGACCAACAGCTTGTTGTGGTCGCTTCCTTTTACCTTCTACTCATATTTTCAGTAGGTCTTGTCTCGGGTCAAACTCGGGTACAGTATCATTGCGACTTTCACACTTTCACTATATTACGTTATCTGGGCCCATAACCTGTTAACAGACAGGGTTAGGGAGTAACGAAATACATGTAACGACCTTACGTAGCCTATTTAAAATACAAAATTTGAGTAGGCTAACTGTATTTCGTTACAGTTACATTTAAAATGGTAATCAAATTACAGTTACATTCAAAAAGTATTTTAGATTACCAATGTGATTACTTTGAATTTTAATGTAATTTATTTCATTTAATATTAACGTAAGCTGTTTAAGGATTTTTAACCAACGAGGCAATTGTTGATGATTCTCCGACTCTGAAACATGAAAAAGGACGTTACATCACAGTGGAATGCAAGCTACGTCTACCTGCAACAAAACTTCTATCGGCTTCAAAGGATTCAACATCTAATCTGAAAAAGTATCTTGAGGTAGGCCTAAGTTGTTCTTGGTCTTTGAAAATTATTTACTCGTACATTGAGCTTTGTATGGTTATCATTAGCCTACATTTAATATTTAAGAATTTTAAGTAACTTGGGTCTTTGAAAAATAACACGAAATCCTCATAGAAATTACATCCAATTAATCATGCGTTAAATAATGTTTTATAAAACCAGCTTTGTGTACTTTACAGACAAACCTTAATAAATCTTAATAATTCATTCAAAATGTTCAGGTAGCCTATATGGCGTGTTTATGCGAGTTCATGATCCAATTCGTGAACAAATTATTCTTTTGAGCCGATCTTTTTAATGAATCGTTTGTTTTTGTTTAAAAAAAATACTGTGAATGAATTATTCACGAATTTGATAGATCTGGTGTGTGTTTCCCAAAAGCATCATTAGATAACTATAGTTGTAGCCTAAATTCCATTGAACTTCATTGCGACCATATTTAATTTGCGAAACGCAACCTGACTATCAAGTTTGACTCAGTGATTCTGTTGTAACGGTAGTCTCTCCACAGAGAGAATAATAAGTGAAAGAATCACTCAAAGTTTTCTCCATTCATTAAGAAAAAATGTTGTATTATTTGGAGAACTGTGCCAGTCGTCTTAGCTACTTTTATTATTCCTTTTATTATTCCTTTGGCGCGTTAGGATTCGTTTTGAAGCTTAACTCTGAATCCCATTCACTGTATTTGCAATATAATATAAAAATTCTTTTTTTTTTTTTTTTGGACAGGATGCTTGCTGCATTAGAAACAAACAAACTTTGTTTATAAAACATTTAAACCACTGTGTCAATTCGACTCCAACAACCTATATTATTAACAATATTTTATTGTTGTTATTTAATATTTTGTTATCCCTCTGATGCACATCTTAACAAATATAATTTAGGAATTATATATGGATATATGAATTTTGTTTTACCGAGAACTCGTAACACCCGTCACGTGCAATTGCACACAATCTTTGATTATCTCGAACCACAAGTCATATGCTGTGTCCGAAATCACCCCCTATACCCTCATTCACTATTCCCTACATTACTCCACTAATATAGTCCACTTGAAGGAGTGAATGAAATGAGTGAGTGAATTCGGACACTGAGTGCGCCGGAAGGACTGCCGATTTCGCATAGTTTGTGCTTGCTGTTTAATCATTTGAAATATAGCAAACTGGCAGCTCCAGTAGTAATGAATATTTATGTTAAACTCTGCCATGAAAACTAGCATGTACAAACCTTAATTAAACGATTTAACGATCAATTAAAAAGAAAAGTATACCTGTATGATATATACTGGACCGGCGGGGTTTGGAAAATGAATAGATGATTGATTCGCTGCGGGCAGAGCCGTTTCTTTGAAGACAGAACATTCAAGGAACACTTGCCTACCCTCTCCCTGGATATAATATATAATTAAATGTTTTGTTTAATGCAATTGTTTGCCTTGTATATTTTTCACTGTTGACCAAACTTCTTTGTTGACTTAAACTGAGCAGCTTCATTCATTGATATTCACTTGTTGTGCATGTTTATGTAAATGTCTTAACATAACACAACATTAGGATGTTAGTAATTATGACCATAGAAGCACGAGAAAAATATATACAGTACATGCTGTAAATGTATAAAATTAAACACAAAAAAATTAATTCAATTCAAAGGGCTTTATTTGCATGAAATATATATTTCATGCAAATTATATGTAGTCAATGTAATAATCAATTTTATTCAATATTTAATCAATATTATGCGTTAATATTTACCGAGAAAATGCTGCAAATTGCTGTAAATGTATTTTATGTTATGGGAGCAGCCCCTCTTCCCTCCAAAATTAAACACAAAAACTGTTTAACGCTGTGTTTCCGCCACTCCCCAGGGGAAAAAAGGCTATTATATGTATGTAATGTAAGTGTCAACGTAATAATCAATGTATAGTACGCGTCAATATTTACCGATAATTGCTGCAAATATAGCAGCTGTCTGTCCCGCTTAAACCCATTCAAACTGTTTGACAGCGCGGATTTGTTTGGAACTATTGAGAGCTACACGAACCACGTGACAGCGTGGCGGCGAGATCAAAGAGTGTCGCAACTCTCATATTTAACGGCTCTGGCTGCGGGCGCAATCTCCTGGCGAGACGCGGGAATTCATTCTCTCACAGTGCATTATGGGTATTCTCTAGCCGTTGAGCGTGCATCGGTTGTACACTCGTTATTGCAGTGCATTGTGGGATTGAATGAGTGCACTCAACATCGTCCACTATGGTTTTGGACACCACTACAAATGGCTGTCCCCTCAAATAGTGCCCTATTTAAGAGTATAGGGGGCGATTTCGGACACAGTCATGGATTTTCCAAGATTAGATTGGTCTCATGCACTGCTTAGCTTTCTGTCTCAATATTCCACACTTAGCGCGTCATCATCAGCAGCCGCTCTCTAAAAGGGGAAGTGCATCTTTTTTGGGGGGTTATCTTCTAATAACACCCGGTTACATATATATTGAAAAACTTGTAACAGAATAAGGCCGCACCTCGGGTGAAGACTTCCTCGCAGTTGTGTTGATTTTTTATTCTGATCTTTTTTTTATTAAAACGAAGCCATTGTATTTGGTGATTCGTAAACCTCTCTAAACAAGTCTCTTGTAATTTTTCTGTATAACCTATTATCAGTACTTGAACATTAATTCCATTAAGCTTCAGGAGCATCCGGACCTGACCTGAGTTTGGCTGGACTCCCCCTTGACATTTCCGATCAACAGACAGCGCTCTCAATCTGAACAATTAAACAACTAAAGGTATGGCCAAATCTTTTGATTTGAGAGGATTATGTAAATGTGTGTTGGTGGATTAGTTATTTTTTAGACATACGACAGAAAAAAAATACGATCTTACATGTTTTTGAATTTAATGTTATTGAATTTTAAATACAAATTTGGGCTTTCATTTTCAATTAAAACTGTACTCGTATGAGTATAAAAATAAGTAGGATGAAAATGAATATGAAAATAAATTATTTGAAGCATCTGGTAGATTTAATCAATCAAAATCAAACGAATGTCATGAAAAAGATGTTTATGAAATGCAATATGAACAACTTCAATTTCTTTTTTCTTTTTTTTCTTTTTTTTTTGTGATGTTTTTGTCATGTGTCTGACATCGACAGACTGAATGAATTAACTGGAGACGAATTCCACTAAGAAGGCAGAGGGCCAGCCATTACGTAATCGTTATCCATTATTTAGAATTATAGATGTAGCTTGCGTTGAAGTTAATAATTAAAAGCATGATCAAATAATCAATAAAAAAAATCAAATTATTTAAAATCAGTAAGCAATGTAGATTCAGTTTTGACGCGTTTAGAGTGAGAACAGGTTGACATCATGTGACGGTCGATCATCAACATCCGGAAGTGAAGCAGATGCACTGCTTTGCAGATACTAGACATACAGTTTTCGTGGTGGTTGATCTTGGTGGTCCAGTTCATCCAAGCTGAAGAAAATAAACTTGAAGTTTAGAAAGTGGAAGAATGGCTCAACAAATGCCGTCTTTCAGCCCAGTAAGTGACAAATAATGATTTTTCCTAGTGTGTTATAGGCAGATCTTAATATAGCCTATTGTCTATATATTTTTTTTAAAATCAGTTCCTCTTGTGAGTTTAAATAATCCAACTATTAGCCTATTCTACCACCAAGTTGTGAGGAACATGGAGTGCAAATTAACATTCCGTTGGAAATCATGTAGGGAAGAGCAGGGAGTTTTGTAACTAGGGCGTGACAAGAATGAATTGTAACCCCATCAGTTTAACTAATTACAAATGCACTGCAGCAGGGGTGAAATCATATAGTACGCAATGCGAGAAGGTAAGAAAGTAACATTTCATAACTGTTTCATAATTCGTTTCTTTCTTTTCTTTAATGGACGTTAAAAGATAATGAAATAATTTCGAATGATGCGACCTCAGGAGGACACTGCGGTCAAGCCAGCGTGCGATAAAAAAATAAAATAATAAATACATAAATAAAAGTCTGCGCGTATTACACTGTGTCTACACTGGACGCAACAACGCGCCTGTTGCAAAGCATTCGTCCTTTATGTCAGTAGGGGAGAGCGGGGCACAACCTAACGCTTTTTGTCTTGCTCAGTTTGTGTAAATCTACTTAAGAGTTCAGCGTTGCCATTTATTTTTTCCACATTAATTTCACACATGTCTGGTACAAATATGTGGCTTTGTTTCATTAATACAGTGTATAGGGGAGCGCAGGGCACAAACTAACGCGGGGTTAGTTGTAACACACATGGTTTAAATGCTTCCACACACGCTAGCATGAAGAAACTTAGCATATTTACTAGTTGCCATATCGACAATATATAGAGAAAAAAACGCGCCAAAATTCAGAAATATTTTGAAGATATCACTGAACATTTATTTAACAATAGCAAAAGTAAAATTCTTACTTAAGCTAATTTTCATCTATATTTTTTGTTTTTATTTAAAATTAGACATATCTGATATTATTTTAATCTCCAGTCTGTTGTTTAGCAGTTTGAGTAGTTCTTTAATGCTTCACTAACTATCAGAAGACGCTAATCAGGTTTAAATTCCAGTTGCACAGATAGGGTTCGTTGTAACACTGCGTTACAATGTGTCCGTTATTAGAACTATACTGTTCTATACAGTTATGATACAACTGGCATAATTAACTTTTATGAATGTCTGTTGATAAACTATGGAAAAAAGGTGAATAAAGACTGAGAGAACCTGAACATTCAGAAAATATTATTTCAAGAAATTTACAGCATTTGTACTGTCTCGTCTATTTATCTCATGTTCTGTGAGAGTGTTCACTGTCAAACCACAAAATTATTTAAATTTGAATTTCTAAAAAAAAATGCCATTATTTTATATGAAAAAAAATAATAATAATTGTCTTTTATTGACAAAATATTTTAGCTTGTCATGTATATTTTTTAATTAAATCAGATAACATTTTTAGTTGTCATATGGTCATGTTACAATGTGCCCCACCTATTTACCTTCTTTCGGGGTAAATAAAGAAAAAAGTATACACTGTATTAATGAAACAAAGCCGCATATTTGTACCAGACATGTATGAAATTAATGTGGAACAAAAGAAATTCTCTGAACCCTAAGTACATTTATACAAACTGAGAAAGTCAAAAAGCGTTAGGTTGTGCCCCGCTCTGGCCCCGCCTATATGAACCTTTTTGCAGCATGTTCTCTTTCCATTGACTAGATGCATGGATAATTGAACTCACCTGGAGGACATTTAAAGGGTTAGTTCACCCAAAAATGAAAATAATGTCATTAATTACTCATGTCGTTCTACACTCATAAGACCTTCGTTCATCTTCAGAACACAAATTAAGATTTTTTGTTGAAATCCGATGGCTCAGTGAGGCCTGCATTGCCAACAATGGTACTTCTTCTCTCAAGATCCATAAAGGTACTAAAAACATATTTAAATCAGTTAATGTGAGTACAGTGGTTAAATATTAATATTATAAAGTGATGAGAATATTTTTTGTGCGCCAAAAAAAATAAATAAATAAAAAAATAACGACTTTTCAACAATATCTAGTGATGGCCGATTTCAAAACACTCTATATATTTTCGATATCACAACTATTAAAGGGGCTTTATGTAAGATTTTCACTTTAATAAAGCATAAAAATACCCCAATATGTTTGCAGATATTTAGAAAACATGTTAAGTTCACCTACTTGTTTCTCAGAAAAACAACACTACAGCCAGATATTCTACTTTGAAATGTGCGTTCCGTGTCGGAATGTCTGTCTTTGTTTTGGTCTGTGCGAAACCGTGTGCTGCCAGTTTATCCAATAGAGACAGAGCGCATTTATTATAATCTGAAAACCACGCCCACCGGGGGGAAAACAATCCAACCGTCTCCATTGACTTTGTATTGCGTGAGGCTGCCTCCTTGTCATTTCTGACTTATAACAAAAAACAGAACAATGCCTAAAAGCTGCCATTTGACAAGGTGTACAGCTAACAAGCTAAAAAACCCAGAACTAAGTTTTTATAAGCTGTCAACCCCAAAAAACGGACACAAAAGTGGATACAAGCAGTGAGACAGATCGCAACGGGTCATATTACTGTAAGAAATACACTAGAGGGGAACGTAATCGGTGACAACATATGCTAAACAAACAAACAAAAACAAACCATTCATTATTTTTAACCATGTCAAAGAATTATTTCACCTGTCGCCGATTACGTTCCCCTCCAGTGTATTTCTTTTAGTAATATGACCCGTTGAGATCTGTCTCACTGCCTGTATCCACTTTTGAGTCCTTAAACATTCATTTTTTATTAACACTTAAGTCACTACTGTTAACTACTAAGGAAGATGTATTAACTAATCAGTATGTAACAAAATTTTATGATTATGTTAAGTAACAGTTAGCTAATCAGTAACTAATGAATTATGTCATACCTCCTGAAGAACTACTATTAATTATCTACTGATTAATGTTCAAGAAATATAACTATGAAGTAACTACTAATGAACAGAAAATTATTCATTTCATGATTAAATTCAAAATTACTTGAGTAAAATTACAACTAGTTTGTACTACTTTTGTTACAGTCTATCACTTATTATTGTTATTATGGAAATTAAATATGCATTTATATACTGTACTCCCAAAAAGACTTGTTACAACAAATTGTTCAGAAGTTTTTGCCTGTATGGTGATTAGCTATTTTGTGCGCATGTTCTGTAAGAAATCAGCTTCAGAAAGGAACCCCACCCCCACTGCCTTGCCATAACTATCCAACTTACCACAGATATAAAATGTTTAATTTATTTATTTACCCAAATGCTGGGATGAGGCTGTTGAGTCATTTTGGGGTTATTTTTTCAGTGTTGGGTAGTTTTTGTGTTGTTATTGACCAATATATATATATATATATATATATATATATATATATATATATATATATATATTTGAGTCAGAATTATGTGGTAATTATTTATTATTTACTAATGGGTTCCTTAAATCTTCACTTTAGAATACTGTTTCAAGTTCTAAGTAATTCCTGCAGAATTATCTAATAATTCTTTATGCATTACTAATGAGTTCCCTATATTTTCACTTTGGAATACTATTTCAGGTTCTAAGTAGGCTAATTCCTGCAGAATTATCTAATAATTCTTTATTAATTAATAATGAGTTCCCTGTATTTTCACTTTAGAATACTGTTTCAGGTTCTAAGTAATTCCTGTAGAATTATTCGACAATTCTTTATTAATTACTAATGGGTTCCCTGTATTTTCACTTTCCCTCAGTCATTGCCTTACATACTGGAATTTAGTCAATGGTAATGTGATAAGCTGAGGAAAACAGACACACTTACAGTACTGTATGAAATATAAAAACTAATCTGAGGTAAGTTGGCTATGGAAAGGCATTTAGAGTGGGGGTGGGGTTCCTTTCTAAAGTTGATTTCTTACAGAACACAGTCACAAAACAATTATTTACCACACAGGCAAAAACCTCTATACAATTTATTGTATTTATTAATATTGCATTTTCATAATATTACTACTGATGACATTAGTAAATAAGAAAGGGCCACAACTCAATGTAATTGTGTTTGACTGTTCATTAGTAGTTACTTCATAGTTATTTTTCTGGAACATTAATCAGTAGATAATTAATAGTAGTTCTTCAGGAGGTATGACAGAATTCATTAGTTATTGATTAGCTAACTGTTACTTAACAAAATCAGAAAATTCTATTACATACTGATTAGTTAACACATCTTCCTTAGTAGTTAACAGTAGTGACTTAAGTGTTAATGAAGAATTACCTTATTGGTTCTTCAGTAATTCCTTATTAGTTATGCAGTAAGTAAGAAACAGTATTCTAAAGTGTTACTGTTAGACCGAATTAGTATCTTAATTATCACAAAATAGCCATGTCTGTTACCTAATTAACACAAGATGTAGTTTTGTGTTTAAGTGGGAACAAGCTAAACTGAAGTGAGATCAGTTACATCACATTTAATAGTGATACAGGAATATGAATGATTACCTGATAAAGCAGTAATCAGGGAGCAGGAGATAGGATCAGGTGATTATGCAGTTGACTGTGACTCGATGTATAATAGGGGTGTTGAAAATTGTTGCAGTAATAGACCATAATCGATTATAGCCTACTGACGTTTCTCTGACATCATTCGTCACATATGCGCTTGTCGAGCTAGTGTAAAATGGCAGAGTGAGGCGAAACACAAAAATGAATAATAAAAGATGCACCCACTGTTTTAAAAGCTGAAGTCTGGGCATATTTAGGCTTTCACGAACAAGCTGGTAAGCATGAATTGGACAAGACACACACTGTGTGTATAGGATGTCACACACAAATAAAAAATGTAGGGAATACAACTAACTTAAGAAACCACATTAGCCGTTTTCACCCTGAGATACTAAAGCCTGCCAATGCCACTGCCAAGGTGGACCCAGCTCAGCCAAAAATAGATAAAACGTTATCGATTTTGCCACCCAACTCTGAAAAAGAAGTATACTTCGAGTTCATTTTTATCAAGTATACTTAAGTAATGTTCAAGTATAATTTTTTAAGTATACTTTATGTAGTAAGTATACTATTATCAATGTACTAGTAGTAAACTTGTAAATTTACTATTTCAATACCGCTTGGGTCTAAATTGGCCCAATTGAAGTATACGTTTAAGTGTACTGTAAGTGTAACAGTAGTAAACTTTAAGTACACAACTAGTTCACAGCTACGTTTCTGAATGAAGCGCCTGGGGGAACAGGAACTCTGGAAGAAACACAAATGGAGGACAGCCCCTCTCCTCCCAAATGAAAGGCCTCATAGCTGCTCGTGAATTTGCTGGGACAGTCTTTAGCGGCATTCTGTTACGTGTGGGTGCTGTAAAAACGAGGCAAATAAGGAAATCCACAATATATGGGTATTTAATTAACGAAGGAGCAGGAAACAACACATACACGGTTTAAACAACAATAAGAACAGACAAGGAGTGCTAGGAGTGAGTCCAAGTTAAAGGGAGTGCTGATGACAGTAAACAGGTGCAGGGAATCCAGGGGAAACGGCGGGAAGGCTGATGAGGGAAGTGAGTTCAGGTGTGCAGACAGAGGATCATGGGAACTGGAGTCCGGGAAAGCGTGGCTATAACACATTCACACCGGAGGAACCTTTTCATAGTTCCTAGAACTATTGTCTGAAGTACCCAGATTTTGCTGTGTTCGCACCGCAGGAACTAGGAAGGATTTTAGTTCTAGGACCTCTTTCTGGGGGACCTAAATTAGCTCCTACATCAGAGTAGGGTCTAAACCAGCACTATAGGAACTATCAGTGACGAGAGTGTACGTTGATTGGTCAAACCCATGTCAAACACCGGCACTTTATTATTTTCAATAAAACAGCGCTAAGGGGCCAACGTTTTGCCAATGAGCAAATTCTCAGGGGCCCTGTGCTGGCAGCCCTAAGTGGACCCGTAAAGGCTTGTTTGCAGGGACTGTAAAGCCCCATCTCTGCTTCTCACTGATGACCCTTTGAACTGGTGGCGTGCCCTTGAGATCACATTTCCTCTCCTCTCTCAACTGTCAAAGCGATACTTGTGTATCCCAGGTACAAGCGTGTCTTCTCCACTGCAGGAGGTGTGGTCACTGCTAAAAGAAGTGCTCTCAAACCAGAGCATGTGGATGAATTAGTGTTCTTACAGAAAAACCTGCAAGTTCCCAAATGCTGAAAAGTGACTCATGTTTGTCACATTCAGGAAGTGCCCTGTGCCCAGTGCTGTTATTTTATACTTATTTGCTTTTATTTTGTATATTAAATAAAACTGCAGAATGTTTTGTTTTTGAACAATAAGTAGGCTTGGCCTCTACTATTTATTTTGGTTTATAATTTAATTTAATGTTTATACTTTTGTTAACATTTAAATATGTTATGGAGAAGTGCACTATATATACTGTAAGTACTTAAGTACACTACTTGAAAGTTTCAAGCACTTTTAGTATTTACTTGTGTTTATTAGTTTTAAATGTTCCTGTCGTCTGCTGTGTTCAGACTTAAGTTTTGTTTGATGTTTGCTGCATTCAGGAAGTGTACTTTCTTGAAGCAGATTAAATAAAAAGGGAGTTATAATATGTCTGACTGCTTGTATTCACTGACGAAAATGTAGCCATGTGCAGTAATTGTTACGGTGCTGCTGTAGAGATGAGGCGAATACAGAAATCCACAATAGTACAGGCTTTATTAACAATAATGGGAAGAACGAACAGCAACACACATTTAGTTAAACATAAGAACAGACAAGGAGTGCAGGGAAAGTGTCCATTATAAAGGGAGTGATGATGATGAAGTCCAGGTGCAGGTGATCGGTGATGATGGGGAGATGACGAGGAAGTGAGTGCAGGTGTGGAAACAAGAGGATCCTGGGAAATGGAGTCCGGGGAACACGGGAACTGTGACAGTACCTCCCCCTCCCGGTAGGCGCGACCTCGCACCGTAGAAGGAGCAACCGGGGAGGGGGGGTTGGCGCCCTGGAGACCTCACGCAGGTGCAGGGAGAGGAGCAGACGGGACCGGAGGTCTCCAGGGCGGATCTAGGAGATCAGGCGGCCATGGCGGGTCAGAGGCCGTGGGCGGCCATGGCGGGACTGGAGACTTGGCGGGTGGCCATGGTGGGACTGGAGACTTGGCGGGCGACCATGGCGGGACTGGAGACTTGGCGGGCGACCATGGCGGTTCTGGAGACTTGGCGGGTTGCCATGGCGGTTCTGGAGACTTGGCGGGTTGCCATGGCGGGTCTGGAGCCTTAACAGGCTCTGGTGAACCTAGAAGCCCACCCAGGAGTTCCCCACCCATGGGTACCAGGCCCCCCCCCCAAAATTTTCTTGGGGGATTTCCCCGTTGATGGTAAGGTGGGCTCGGCGGCGGCTGGCGCTGGAGCGGGCTCGTGACAGGCTGGCACTGGAGCGGGGAATAGGGCCCAGTCCATCCCCTCATACTCGACCAGAAGCCCCACCGATACAGGCGCGGGCTGCATAGAGGCAGAAAACTCAGGAGACTGGGACTGCTCGGAGGCAGAAAACTCAGGAGACTGGGGCTGCACGGAGGCAGAAAACTCAGGAGACTGGGGCTGCACGGAGGCAGAAAACTCAGGAGACTGGGGCTGCACGGAGGCAGAAAACTCAGGAGACTGGGGCTGCACGGAGGCAGAAAACTCAGGAGACTGGGGCTGCACGGAGGCAGAAAACTCAGGAGACTGGGGCTGCACGGAGGCAGAAAACTCAGGAGACTGGGGCTGCTCGGAGGCAGAAAACTCAGAAGACTGGGGCTGCTCGGAGGCAGAAAACTCAGGAGATAGAGGTTGTTTGGCAGCCTTCCTCTTTCTCCTTCTCGGCCGTTTAAGCCCAACGGAGGATCCTTCATCGGCCCTCAGGGGTTTTAGGTCCGGCAGGACACCGGGGAAAAACTCACTGGAGGGGCATGCGGAGGAAAGCGGCAATTGGCGAACTGGCCAGGCCGCCGGTGTTTCTGAGGAAACTGGACGAGGAACACACGATTTCTCAAGAACCTCCTCAATAACGAAATCAGAACAATTCAGGAACAGAACCAGATTAATGGCTTCAACTAGGGAAAAGTAGCAGGCAGTTTCTTTAAAACGAATCGTGTCCTCGTCCAGCCCCGCCAGAAACACTGCGTTCAAACAGGCATCTGGCCAATTCGCCAAATAAGCTAGCTCGACAAACTCCTCCACATACCTCTCCAGCGAGCGACCGTCCTGTCGGCACCTACACAGGCGATCCGACGCTGTAGCAGGCGTGGGAGGCACAGGAGATACAGGGATCTCAGAAAGGAATAAGCCCATGATTAGTTTGTGGAAGTCCAGCGGTGTGGGTCTGTTCTTCTGTTATGGTGCTGCTGTAGAGATGAGGCGAATACAGAAATCCACAATAGTATGGGCTTTATTAACAATAATGGGAAGAACGAACAGCAACACACATTTAGTTAAACATAAGAACAGACAAGGAGTGAAGGGAAAGTGTCCATTATAAAGGGAGTGATGATGATGAAGTCCAGGTGCAGGTGATCGGTGATGATGGGGAGATGACGAGGAAGTGAGTGCAGGTGTGGAAACAAGAGGATCCTGGGAAATGGAGTCCGGGGAACACGGGAACTGTGACAGTAACATTGAAAATTGAGGATGCATCGTGATATTGAATCAAATCATTGGCATGCTGATCGTAATCGAATTGAATCACTAAACCAGTGACGATTCACACCCCAATGGATAATCAATGGGCCTGTCCAAATACCTACACTTGCAGTGTTTGCACTTGACCACTTGTCTACTTATGACGTATTTCTGGAGTTTGTTCAAGTGGGCGTGAAGGCTGCAGTTGTTACTCAGTGGGACACACTTATTCACTGCAAGATTGTGCTGCTTCATTTTCAAACATTTTACAAATGTTCTCTCATTAATGAAAACTCAATATTGTATCGATGCCTCCTTGTTATCGAAGTCATATCAGACAGGTACATGTAAGAAGATGGACGAGCACTGATTTTATGAAATGTCTGAAATGTATGAAAATCTGTCACACAGACTGCGCCATTGACTAGACCAGTCCAGGGAGGACTGATGGATGGAATGATTATTACGGTATGTGGACGGGTTCTGCCAGGTGCTGACAGGTGAGTAACAATTTATTCTTTAAAACTATTAATAGAATTTATGATTATTAATTTAAAAACATAACATTTGCTTTTTGAATATGATATTCTCAGCACTTTTAGATTGATAGATAATATTTGGTATAATGCTTGTAACTTAAATGTATCTTACTATTGATAGAATAATAACTTTATAATATCCTATACAGGCTGCAGATTGTTTGTGGCTAACTAATTTTACAGCAATTATTTTCTTTATTCTGTCTTCGTCAGATTTCAGGTGGACCTCCAATATGGGTCTGATATTGTTCTGCACGTTAACCCTCGCTATGACCGTGGTGGGTATGTAGTGCACAACACCTATCAGAAAGGTAAATGGGGTTCAGAGGAACGCAAGTATGAAACTCCATTCCCAGAAGAACAGATGTTTGCTCTCCAGATCCTCGTCACCCAGGAGTCATACAAGGTCATTGAGTCTGTTTCAGTTCACTTCAGTTCTGCTTTTCTGTTTATAAATAAATGAAGAAAAGAAGGACTTTTCTATTGTCCACCACCTACCCAGCTAACATAATTTTGTTATAAGAATGTTCTCTAAATATTCAGTGTTGGTTCTGGGAACGTAAAAAACGTCCAGTTTCCTTGATGTTAGAGGAACATTTTTATAAGGTATAATGTTCCTCAAACGTTCTTTCAACATTCTAGGAACGTTGATTTGCAACATTCCAAGAACATAAAAATGTCCAGTTTCCTTAATGTTAGTAGAATGTTATTTAAAGGTTAGTATGATGTTCCTGAAACATTCTTTCAATCATTCAAACACCTGCTGTGAACAAGCACTGAAAGAAAGAGAAATAAGAGCACAAACTACAACTTTCTTCAGCCACAGCCTTAGATGAACTGAAGATAAAAGACATTAAATCTCTGAAGATCTGATTAAACAACTCCATAAACAGCATTACCAGCTTCACTTATTACTAACCAGACTGACTTTATTTCTGTCACACGTCTACAGAAGATCTTATTGAGAATTAACAGAGGTTTAGATGTTGATGTCTTATTGAAAATGTTTAGTTTGAGATCACCATAATGGAGATCAGTGTTCGCTTTAGTTGAGTTGCTTCTTTATCAGCAATTGCAGGTGTTTTCAGAAAATATTTCTGCACTGATAAAGCAGAACAACATGTCTGTTTTAATAATATAATAATGACTGCATTAAAGTGGTTTAAACAGCTACTTTTTTGTAGTTTTGCTTATTTTTGCAATTGAAATGTTATATGAGAAAAGTAATAAACTCAAATGATGTGATAAAAACCATTTGTAACACTGAAGTGATTTGTGTAAGATTGACCAAAACAATTTAGAAGTTAAAAATGACACACTTAGACATCAGCACTCATCATACAAACCTCAACAATGGTGACAATCAAAAAAAAAATTCAGCTGCATAATTTATTCATGTCGCAATGCATGCTGGGAACCATGAATGTGTTTTGTATGCTGGCATGAAGCATGTCACCATTGTGTTTCATATGCCGAATGTTGATGTCTGTGAGTGTATAAATGACACAAAAACAGAAAGTTAACAATGACTATTATTTATACACTCACATCAACATTCAGCATCTGAAGCACAACAACAATGTTACAAATGTTCTTTTTCACATTGGTTTCATATTTCTCAATAGCATTTTCTTAAATCAGCAATTACAGAGAAAAGTTGTTTAAACCACTTTAATGCAGTCATTTGTCGGTTATTAAAACAGACATGTTGGTCTGCTTTATCAATGCAGAAATGTTTTCTATAAACACCTGCAATTGCTGATAAAAAAGCAACTCAAGGGTCAAGAGCTCAACTAAAGTAAACACTGATCTCCATGATGGTGACCTCAAACGAAACATTTTCAATAAGACATCAACATCTAAACCTCTGTTAATTCTCAATAAGAGCTTCTGTAGACATGTGACAGAAATAAAGTCAGTCTGGTTAGTAATAAGTGAAGCTGGTAATGCTGTTTGTGGAGTTGTTTAATCAGATCTTCAGAGATTTAATGTCTTTTATCTTCAGTTCATCTAAGGCTGTGGCTGAAGAAAGTTGTAGTTTGTGTTCTTATTTCTCTTTCTTTCAGTTCTTGTTCACAGCAGGTGTTTGAATGATTGAAAGAATGTTTCAGGAACATCATACTAACCTTTAAATAACATTCTACTAACATTAAGGAAACTGAACATGTTCTTGGAATGTTACAAATCAACATTCCTACAATGTTGAATTTTAGATCAAAATTAAGTTGAAAGAACGTTTGAGGAACATTATACCTTATAAAAACGTTCCTCTAACGTCAAGAAAACTGGACATATTTAATGTTCCCAGAACCAACACTGAATATTTAGAGAACGCTCTTATAATAAAATTCTGTAAGCTGGGATAGGCCTCATAGTAGAACAACA
Organism: Hypophthalmichthys nobilis; assembly: GCA_037950665.1. Taxonomy (NCBI): domain Eukaryota; kingdom Metazoa; phylum Chordata; class Actinopteri; order Cypriniformes; family Xenocyprididae; genus Hypophthalmichthys; species Hypophthalmichthys nobilis. The sequence goes on along the minus strand of CM075480.1, from coordinate 41,952,686 downwards.
ACAGTATTTCTGTTTTTTTTTCTAGATAAGTACCAATGGGAAACCCTTCTCAGAGTATAAGCACCGTATCCCATTCTCACATGTGAACTGCATCTGTGTGAGTGGAATGGTGGTAGAGAATTTAATTGCCGTCCAGAATCATGCGGTAATGAGTTGTCCTTTTTTAACTGACGATGATTCATGGGATAAGCAAAAAATATAATAGAGTTGCCTGTGGAATTCTCAGAAAATAAGAAATGCTTTAAATAAAAAATCTTCTATACAACTGGTTTTGAGGGTGCGTCAACCCTATTGTTACTTTACAAACCTTTACCTAAGTAGGATACTGTTTATGTGACAATAATTGCCATGATGTGCATGAAAAACACCATGATAAATACCCAAAATATTTAACAATATTATATTTTTATTATAAGTCACTTCCACAATAATTTGTAGCATTATCACTCATATACCTGTGAGATGAATTTAGAGGAATTCAGCTAATCGTGTCACTGTCAAGATAGCAACTCTATTATCTTAAATACTAATAAACAGATTTGCACATTCATTTACAGTTACTTTGATTCATGTGTTCTTGTAATAGAATCTTTAAATTAATTTTATTTGCAGCCCCATCATTCTGCAACTTCAGGAACTTTTGTAAGTTATTTGAAATATTTTAACAGATCAATTATTTTTCTGCATGAATCTCTAAACACCTGATGGCACATAAATCATAAGATAACATTATGGTAACACCAAAAGTGTTTATGTTTTTTAATGTCTTTGAATGTCTTATGTTTTTGTTTTTGAAACATCTCTGTAAAACTTCTATGACCATTCATGACCCAATCGATGATCTGATCTAATGAAACTATCTATTTTATAGCATATACATTTTATTATTATTAGTCTAATAATGCTGTCATGACTACTGTATTGGAGCGATTGTATTTTCTTAGCCATGGACAGTGCATGGACTTGCACATGAGAATCTTGTTCTTGGGCACATTTTATACAGAACCCAACATATTTTGAATATGTGTTTTTAAACATAAAAACCTATTGTAAATATTGCTTTAATGGATTATTTAAAGTTGGACAAAAACAATAAATATATTTAATTATCAGATGGTCCCGTACAAAAGCATCATCTGCGATGGGCTACAGGCTGGCAAAGTCATCATCATCCAAGGAATTGTAAATTATCTCGCTAATAGGTTTGTGAATAGTAATTATGGTTTCATATTTTCTCTAATACCCTTAAAATGTCATAAAGACATTTGTTTCTTTTTCTTTTTTTAAGATGCAGTTTTCTCTGCTCCTCTCAACAGAATAGAGATTAATTTGCGTCACAAAACTGGAATTGCATTCTACTACAGTGCTAGATTTGAAGAGAACGTGGTTGTGCACAACACATATGAGGATGGGAATTGGGGCGATGAGGAGCAGTCTGGAGACATGCCATTTAAAAGAGGGCAAACTTTTCAGGTAGACATACAGCTTTATGATCCCTCTTCATTCCCTGAATTGCACTGTTTAATGTTTGACTTAAAAATAACCAGTGGTGGACGAAGTACACAAATCAAGTACTTGAGTAAAAGTACAGATATTACTCCAGTAAAATGGAAAAGGTGTACTTAGTAAAAGTACAAAAGTACTTGATTTTTAATGTACTTAAGTATTAAAGGAACGTTTACACGACAACGATGTACTAAAAACTGAAAGTTGTTTTTTTCTTTGTAAAGATGACAACGTTGTCAAAATGACAATTTGGCAGCATAATACAGCGTTTTTAGTTGTTTTCATGGATATGCAGTCTTTTACAGAGCACTAGCACCAAGCACGCGTGCCTAGAGACTAAACATGTAATACGCATGTGCATGCTGTAACCATTTTTACAGATCCACATTTTTGTTGTTGATAATGGTATCATTTTCAAAAATTTGCACTTTAAACACGTTTTCAAAAGTTTGTATTTTCAGGCCCCCAAAATGCTGTTGTCGTGTAAATGAATGGCCAAAACGCATAAAGTTTTAGTTGAAAACGTGTAAACGATCCCTAAAATTGAAAAGTACTGATTGATGAATGTTTATTGTAATTTTGATACTTATAGTATTATATTTAATAATTTTATATTTTATGTTTTATATAATCCTGCCACTGCTTAAAATACCTAGGGGAGGGACAATTGCTGGGTCTAACATTATTATGAATTATTATGAATTGTCAAGTAGCAAGCACTAGTCAGAAAGGAAGATTAGTGGATGCAGATACATATGTATTGATCTGCAAGTAAGAAAACATTTTATTTTATTACCAAACTTGTCATACACTATCAAAACATTAAATACATTAAAATATCAGTTTAGGTTACTGGTACTTCATGTGTACAAACAAGTGAAAGTAACAGTATTTAAAAATGAAGAAAAAAAAACAAATGTGTGTTGCCAATATAAATGTCACATTGGGCAAAATGCATAACATTCTAGGAGGAACGCTATGCAAACAGTAGCAGTCCTTTGCTATGTTTCACCCGTTTCACAACTAACTTTTGGAAACAGTCACTTGCTTTGTCCCTGAATGAATCAGCCATTTTGAACGGATTGTTTGACTGAATTATTGAATGACTCACTCGACAGTGATCTGTAGCCTCCTAATGACAGTTTTAGTTTCATTTTATATTTTTCCCCATCATTCATTTTATTTTTCTATATTTATCTTGCACCTGCGATAAATCATTCCTGCGGTCCTCTCCGCACTCCGCATTCCTCTGTTTCTTTGAAACGGCCCTCCTAATTGCAAAGGCCGCCCCTGTATGCATACATACTAGTTTTATATAATTTAAAACTGCTACGGCAGCGGGAAGATGCATAGACATATGATTTTGAGTCAGACTTTTGAATTCAGTGAATGTTAACTAGAGACTCGCTCTGAATACATCATTGAATCAGTGAGTCGTTGACTCGAGAACAGCTGCAGTCGGATCAGTCCAGTTCGTGAAAGAATCGTTTGGTGCGATTTTGCAAACCGTTTTAACAGGTTCATTGAAAAGAATCAGTTCGTTCATTAATCGGACAGTGTATTGCATCTCTGAGTGGGTAACAATTTAATCAGTTCAATAATAGTAATTGAAAAATGTACTCAAGTACAGTAACAAAGTAAAAATCCACCACTGAAATTAACCTGGATAGTCGGAGTTAAGATAAGAGCATTGACAGGGCTTTAGTCAGACTAGAGTTTTGTTTATTTGTGACATGAAGATAAATTACATCACTGTCTAACATCTTGTATGTTCATTCCAGGTCACCATTTACTGCAGTCATCATCAATATGAGGTGTTTGTCAGCGGCATCCAAACTCACACTTACAAACATCGTTATACTAAACTGGAGGATATTGATGTTTTGGAAATTAGTGGAGATGTGCAGCTGAACTTTGTGCAGAACTAGCAAGGATTGTACAATCCACGTTATAAGAAATGCATGTTTAAAACCGACATGAAAAGTACTAGTTTGTCAACTCAAATGCAAAAGATGCATTTACAGTATCTATGTATTCATATGTAAAGATATTTAGCTTGCTTCAACATTTCTGAATATTAAGTACAATATCTGAGTCAAATCTGGATTGTGTAATCGCCTCTATTGGCAATTATAACTTTGCTTGCACACAGTTGCTCAATGAACATGAAAAATAAAGAAAATTACATTTTCCATTTCACCATTTCACAATGGTGTCCAATGGTAAGGATGGTGAAGGGTTGTGCTATAAATAGCTTGCTCGGTTATTGATAAATATAAGTATCTAACATTAATATTATGTCACTCCTTTGAATGTGTGCAGAGATCTGGTTACTGATCTTGAGAGATATTTTGGGGGTTTACACATTTTTAGAGACTAATTTGTATATACAGTCTTTCTAGATCTAACCTTTGACCTTTTTTCAGTTTGTTGTTAACTGACAAAAAAGAACTGTATTGTGTTTACAACAATGGTGGAGCAATGATTTATTCTCTCTTATACTGTAACAAATGTGGTGATCTTTCCTTTATTTTGTGCATGAGTTTATCTGCTTCATAGATCAGAAGCATAGATCTGCTTGTCAGGATCTGCAGTCACCACAGCACACTTCATCTCCCATAATCCTCCCTGGCTACCACCTGAGCACACTCCACAATCACCACACCTGTCTGCCATCATCCTCATCAGCTGCTCTCCATATAAGCCAGCACCTTAAACATTCCTTGTCTGGTCTCAACGTTTACGGCTAGGACTGCTAATATGGCTGATGTGTTACTTACCTACCTTTGTGTGATACTCACCGTTCTCCATCTCCTGTGTTCACCTACTCCTGTGTCATCTGCTTCATCTGACAAGATCTGGAAGACAAGAGACATTGTTATCTGTTCCATGAACTGAGATCAGAAGGTGTTTGTGGTGCAGCTTACCCTTGACAGACTGTCCTCATCTCTCACTGCACTCTGGTGTTTGTGTTCATTTGCTGCGGTCATTCAACCCTATTGTCAAACTGTTACTCCCCGTCACCTCTGAGTCTGTGTTCCCTGACACTGCTTCATAATATCTTGTGATTAATGAATTGCTAATTAATCTGTTTCATACACTGAACAAGTTTATCAAGCTTTTAAAGGATTGCTGGTTAAACACTTTATTCGCAGACTGTTCTGACAAGATTTTCTGAGCGCTTACACCCGGAATGTGTACACACTAAAAGCCTGTCAAACAGCGTGTGAGTACTAAACTAAGTTATGTTTTGTGTCTTATTGTTTTTTTAAACTGTCAAACACAGTTGGTTATGTCTAAAGTGAAAATGGCTTTTTTTTTTTTTTGGCCAAAAGAGAAAAAAGGCTGAAAATATGCCGCCCCTCCATGTTCAGCGATCAGATTTCATTCTTGCGCAGCATGTTTTTTAACTTTGCAAGTCGCTCCACTTCAGAAAAAGTGCAATTTTTAAGTGACTGCTCAATATTCTTCCTCTCCGTGTGTGCGCTCTCTGCTCGGTCCCTCATAGCCCAAACCCTCCACTCATGTACCACTCACTATAAGAAAAATAAAAAAAAGCAAGAAAAGCAAAGTCTGCTCAAATAATGTGCCGACATGAAATTTGATCCTGTTGCATAGAATTTCTGTGTTACTTAACCACACTTTTATTTATTTATTTTATTTTATTGGCTTGTAATTTTTAAATTCAGATTCAGTAAAATTATTGAATTTAATAAAGTCTAATAATTAAATTATACAAAAAAAGAAATTAAAATGAATAAATTAATTAATTATAAAAAGTCATTTTCGGTTTTCATCCAAGGTTATCCAGAATTTTTGGTTTCAGCCCAAAATTTATTTCAGTGCATCCCTAGCTTTAATAAGAATCAGTGTATATATAATTTATACAGTGATGTCTATGTAGTGTTTTATTTTTTACAATGTTTTATTAAATTTCTTACTTAAAGTATACTTTAAAAAAAGACTGTTTATTTTAATTTGTATATTATTTGTATATTTGTGTACCTTTTCTTATTTTTAATAACAAAGATAAAATAAAGAAATAAAGATTTTCATCATCTCCCACCCCAACTTTGGCCTAAATGGTCTGTAATTCTTTTTTTTTTTATATATATATTTTGTTACCATGTAAGGCTACATTTAAAAAAAAAAAAAAAAAAATAGGGAAATTAGTTTGGCTGTACTGCTCAGTCACTTGCAAAAACCAACATTAAAAAAAAAAAAAAAAACATGAAAAAATCATGAATCTGATTTTCCTGAAAAAAAGTGTGATATTTTTGGGATCAGCATTCTTTATTCCCACATTATTATTATTATTATTTTTTTTTTTTGTAACTGTAACTGTGTCAGAACATACATTCAAATCTAATTTTCTTGAGCTGAATCACTACACAGACTATCAACAATCTCTACAGGAAGACTTGATATTCTTAATATCTCTATAGATTTTTACTAACTTGTAATAAATTGTAACTAATTTCCTACCAATTGTACTTCCTTGTGTATTTTTTTTTATTTATTTTTTTTTTAATAATAATAATATTTAAAAGACATATGTTATTATAATTATTATATGGACATGCTTCTCCCCTCTTCTTAAACAAGAAGTAAACAACTGAAAAATGTAATTCTTTATCCATATTTTTAGAATTTCTAATTATTTGGTTTATGCATAAACATGCCCAGTCAAAAAAAAAACAAAAAAAAACATTAAAACTATATCTTGATTTCAACTTCCTTATAAAATTGTGAAAGGCCCTGTCCATTAATAATAGCTTATTTTACCAATCATAAACATCATTATTTTTACTTAAATAGAAACAAACAGACTTCTAACTAAATAGGCCTTTATCACAGTCCACTTGTCATCACATCCGGCTCCAATTAGTAGCAGAAAATAATTTCCACCTGCATTAATGTCAGTGGACGCAAGATAGTTTTAAGAAAAATATTAAACTAATTTAGTTTAACTAAGCAATAAACGTGAACATTTAAAACTGTTTATTTAGATGACAAATGATACCCTACTATGAATGTCATCTTTTGATTATTTTTGCATTATATTATGATTAACTGGCCATTTTTATCTTCAGTATAATGTTATCCAATCACTCAAACATGAAGGATATGACTGGTTTAAGATTATCGAACCAGTTATTTTTGAATAATCATCTATGGTCTGGAAATATTCCTTTATTTAAACAACTTTATGAAATAATGTTACAAGCTGAAAAACCCTAATCTTGTGCTATTAAGAACTATTTTTGTTTTTATTTAGGGTATTAGAACTTCATCGCAATACAAGTTACACTCAATACAGTACAACTGCAGTTCAGTTATTTCCTTTGAAACATGTTTTTCAGGTATTTTGTTATGCTCAGATCTTTCATTTTCTTACTGTTCATTTAATTTTTAATGTTTGCTACAGCAGTGTGTGAATGCAGGAAATAGAAATCTGGACAGAAATACAGCCCCTGTATTTGTGATATTTTTCATGTATTTTTGAAACTTTATTTACATCAGTCTTTAGTACTTTGTGAAGTTTAACACCAGTGTATTAATATACATGAAGTATTTAGAACTGTTGTTGTGGTGGTGTCAAATTTACCACAATTGAACTAGACCTACATTTATTTTTGTGGTGCGTCACGACAAGCTTCTACTGGTGTTTGTGCAACAGAATCAACAAACACTCATTCATTTTGCTTTTACTGATACGCACTAATAATAATAATAATAATAATATAATAATTATAATAATTATTATAATGTGATCATCAGTTTATTTCACAGATTACATCATATCACATAATCTAGAAATATTTGTAATTTTTTTTAGTAATTTATAGGCCTAATCGTCAACGTTTCCGACATATTGGTTAGTTTCTTTTTTGTCAAAATATAGTCTAATGATTAGTGTTTTAAATCCCATGTAAAGAAGAGCATAAACAGCAGCTCATTTTTATGTCACTACATAGTTACATGAAGAATAACTTCTAAACTTACCACAAAATGTTTAAACAGCTATATTTAAAAGGTTTAAAGCCTCGGAATGGCGTCTCTTCTTCCTCCTCTTTTACTTTCGTTTCTACCTGGTTTAGGTGTGTCTTGTTTTCTAGTAACTCTCCACTATGAAAAGTAAACTTACTCCCTCTAGTGGCGTAGGACATCATCACAGGTTGAACGGGACTGTAGTCAGATGTGTGTGTTGCTTTCTTGTTTTTACCTGTTTGTTTACTATTGTGCTGAACAGGATATCAGTGTGTCAGGGGTTTCTCTCACTCACAGCTGACAGCGGTCAGATGATCCAGACAGAACAGAGACAGACTCCGGCCGTGTCCCACAGACTGTCCTGGACACACAGACTCACAGAGACCCCCGTCCAGCAGCAGAGACTCCAACATCACATCCATTCAGGACATGAGAGAGGAACCAATGAAGATGAAGAATGAAAACAGACTGAGAAATCAGAAAGACACATGAAATGGAGGAGAACAGACAGTGTGAGAGTGTGACGTCTGTCCACAGACACATGCTTTAAACACACTAAATCACTGCATCATCTCAATGTTTAGTGTCTGAATCTCTCAGTCTCAATCTGAACTTTACAGATGTAACGTGACAGACAGTCAGTGTGATTCACCATGTGCAAAGACTTATTGAAGAAAACCAGTAACCCAGTGTTACACTGTACAGATGTTACAGTAAAGTGACATTTTCACCTGATTTGATGCTTAAAAGTTACTTTCACTGCTGCATCATAATGAAGTCAGCTTTATTCAATCATTTTCATTAATATTTGTAATTTATTTTGACTTTTGACCACATTTGTTTTAGGTTACCTAACAAAATGTATTGACAAACCCAAAACACGGGAAAAAAGAAATAAATATAAGCAGAAAAATGTAAGATAACAAAACAAAATCAAAGAAAGATAATAGTGCAGACTGAGACAATAATTAATGTACAACAAGAGTCTTGAATGCATCATTTCAGGGCTGCAGAAGATTATCTCATTAACAAAATTATAATGTCAGTCATTAAGGTGATTTTATCTGCATAATAAACTTATTGTTACGTAATATACAGTTCTCTGAAATGACATCTACAGGAGCTTTTATAAGATCACAACAAATTAAGAGCTTATAGTGTTTCTACAGACTATCACCTTTGACTCACTGAAGTCTCCACTGACTCACACAGAACAGATGATACCTGAACAGCCCATTTATAGGATGAGCTTGACCACAGATATTCGTCTGCTGCATTTGTCCTGGAAACTCCATCTCATCCAACACTTCAGCTTTACTTTCACATTTTGTTAAAGCTTGTGCAAGCATGTAGATTAGCTAAAGGCTAACAAACTAAAAACAACAAAATTGTAATATAAATGTAGTCTTGGACAGTTAAATGTGTAAGTGTTTGTATGTAAGGAAGGTGGGTGGGAAAAGTTTATGACCATGAAAAAGTGACTTTGGTATGATGTCTCAGTTGTTTCTCACAACATGTTGTTTAATCTGACACAGAGACACTGAGGAATCATAAATCCAGCATAGAGGGGTTCAGTGAATGTGGTGTTGAATGTGTGTATGTGTGTGAGTGTGTGTGTGTCAGAGACCCTGTAGAAGGACAGAGTGCCGGCTGACACGTCCACATACACTCCTACTCTATTAGAGAGAGATGTAGGGGCTGGTATGTCAGTATTTATATTATTGTGCCAGGCAGTGAATCTGTTCTTAAAGCAGTACAGGCTCCAGGATTTGTCATTGTATCCAAACCTACAGTTATTCCCACCTTTATAGGCTACTGCTATATTAACCCAACCACTTCGTTCAACCTCCCAGTAACAGCATTCATTCAGACTCTCTTGACACAGAACCTGCTCAGAGGAATCAAATCTCTCTGGATCATCAGGATATGACTAATGCTCTTTGACATGTCTCACTTTCCTGTTCTCCTCAGACAGGATGAGTTGAGTGTGTGCTGTGTTTGGATCCAGTGTGAGATCACACGCATCTGAACACAAGAGGAGAGGTTAGCAGTATATAAAGGACAGTTTTAGAGCTGTGTGTGTGTGCGTTTTTTGTGATTTATGAGGACAAATTTGTATAATTACATGGGTATTACACTGGTATTACAACGTAAACATGTTTTATGAGGGCATTTCATGAGTCCTCATATTTAAAATAGCTTTAAAAACATACTAAACAATGTTTTATTAAAAATGTAAAAATGCAGAATGTTTTCTGTGATGGGTAGGTTTAGGGGTAGTGTAGGGGGAGAGAATGTACAGTTTGTACAGTATAAAAACCATTACACCTATGGAGAGTCCTCATTAAGATAGCAAAACAAACCTTTAAGAATTCTATGTGCAGGCCCAAATCTCTGTTTGCTATGGTCAACAAACTCACTAATCCTCCACAACATGTTATTTCTGGCTCTGAGGTGCTTGTGAATAATTTTTCTCATTACTTTTCAGACAAACTGAAGTCAATCCCTGAATCCATTTCCAAAGACACCCCCTATACAACTGACTCAAATGTTCACTTGATGTCAGCTGACTCGGCTCACTCAACAAACTCTCTCTCTGCTTTTAATCTCACTACTTCTGCTGCCATAAGTGATCTAATTGTGAAGTCTAATTCTACATCCTGCCAGCTTGATCCTACACCTACTGTTTTGCTTAAGATGTGTGTTCCTGAGGTTGAACCTTTCATAACACATATGATAAACTGTAGTTCAGTATCTGCCATTGTTCCAGCAGAATTAAAAATGGCTGCAGTGACACCCATTCTTAAAAAACCATCTAAACATGAATAATTACAGGCCAATCTCAAATTTACCATTCTTGAAAAAGTTGTGGCTTCACAATTGAGATCTTACTTCAACGCTAATGGCCTTTTTGAACCTTTTCAGTCAGGATTTTGCTCCTCACATAGCACTGAAACTGCTCTTCTTCGTGTGGTTAAAGACATTCTTCTGTCCATGGATTCTGGGTTAATAAACATCCTAATTCTTCTCGATCTAAGCTCTGCATTTGACACAGTCTGCCATGAAATACTTTCTATCACTGGTTCAGCTCTTTCCTGGCTCATTTCCTAGATCAGTGACAGAAAATATTATATCACCATACAAGGGTATAAATCTGCCACTGCTCCGGTCTCACAAGGTGTTCCTCAAGGTTCAGTTCTGGGTCCACTTCTGTTTATCATTTATATTTCTCCACTTGGTGACATCATACGCATGCATGGACTTCAATTTCATTGCTATGCTGATGACATTCAAATCTACCTTACCACCAGCTCTGATAGGCTATCCCTGCCTGACTCACTTACTGCATGTATCAGGGATATCAAGCATTGGATGTCCTTGAATTTTCCTAAACTTAACAATAACAAAACGGAAATATTGATGATTGGCTCTGCTACCTCAGTCAAAAGGGTGGACCTGTCCTTTGAAATTGACAGGGTTCATGTTAAGCCTTCTTCATCTGTCCGTAATCTTGATGTCTTATTTGACTCATCTCTATCTTTTGCCTCTCATATTTCTTGTGTCGTTAAAAACTCGTTTCCACCTTCATAATATTGCGCGTCTTCGATCTTCTCTCACTCTAGCTGATGCTGAAATCTTAATTCATGCATTAATCACATCATGTCTGGATTATTGCAATGCTCTATTTCTTGGTCTGCCTAAAAATCTCATAGCAAGGTTACAGTATGTTCAAAACTCAGCAGCAGCACTGGCTACTTGTGGCATCACATATTCACTTTAAGATATTACTTCTAACATTTAAGGCATTAAATGGTCTTGCGCCTCCATATCTGTCCGACCTACTCCACTCCTACTCTCCTGCCCGGTCCCTCAGATCATCTGAAATAAGAACACAAACTACAACTTTCTTCAGCCACAGCCTTAGATGAACTGAAGTAATAAGTGAAGCTGGTAATGCTGTTTGTGGAGTTGTTTAATCAGATCTTCAGAGATTTAATGTCTTTTATCTTCAGTTCATCTAAGGCTGTGGCTGAAGAAAGTTGTAGTTTGTGTTCTTATTTCTCTTTCTTTCAGTGCTTGTTCACAGCAGGTGTTTGAATGATTGAAAGAATGTTTCAGGAACATCATACTAACCTTCAAATAACATTCTACTAACATTAAGGGAAAAAATGGTCATTGAGTGCTGGTAGTTATGTATTGGTGAAAATGTACAACTATCACATAGTCTCTTGATTCACCATGTTTAATCTCTCATGTTACATTGTTAACAGACTATAGTTTTACAATTTCACCACTGTGAAACTACAGCAAGAGTTCCAACAACAACCCGTTACAATGAAGAACTTTTTTAATCACCATGCAAAAAAAAAAAAAAATCCAAAAAACCAAAATAAAAACATCATATAGACACACACAGATATCAAAAATCAGCACATCAATCTCAACAATGGTGGCAATAAAAAAGGACCATTCAGCTGCATAATTTATTCATGCTGCAGTGCATGCTGGGAGATTTGTACTATGCTGGCACCCGGCATGCATTGCGACATTTTAACTTTTAAATGTCACCATTGTTGAGATTCATATGCTGATTGTTGATGTCTGTGTGTGTATCTTGTGTGTATCTTATGCACTACATGACTTCAATATTCTTCTAAATAACTGATTACTGAAACATTGCTGGATCTCATGCTTTTAAATCACAGACATAGTACAACCAATAAATACAAAATACCCATGAAATCAAAGATTAGACACAGAAAGTGATCAGGGAACCAGACAAGTCCAAGATGTTTACAACATCATCACAAGAGCCAAAAACACCTGATCAACTTCCTGTTGGCTTTTTCTTGCCATAACAAATGTGTTTTATAAACACTCAGTTACAGCAGCCAAAAAAACTAATATCAAAGAGTCAAGAGCCCAACTAAAGCAAACACTGGTCACCATGATGGTGACTACAAACTTTATTATTTTCAATAAAACTTCAGCATCCAAATCTGTTAATGTCAAACTGATTTGTAAACTGGTTTCACACTCAGTGTGGCTGAAGTCAGTTGTAGTTCTTGTGTTTCTGCTTGTCTCTTCTCTTTTTTTTCTGGTCTTGTTTCTCTGTCCTTCAGTGATTCTGCTTATCAGGTGTTCATCAGTGTCTGAATTCACTCACTTCTTTTCATTCACTCTGTCAAGTGGACTATATTAGTGAACTAATGTAGGGAATAGTGAATGAGGATATAATTGTTACTGCAACATGAGATCCAGATGTATTGCCAAAATCCGTTAGAAGATGATAAAAAAAAAAATAAAAAAAAACTACAAAGACAAACACAGATATCAGTAATCAGCATATGAGTCTCAACAATGGTGACAATAAACTAAATATATGTGTCTTAAATGTGTTTTTAAATTATTATGATTATAAGATTATATGATATAAAATTCAATTTCCATGTATGTAAATGACATATTCATATTAACTCTGCCCATTAAATACAGGTTGAGCATTAGATCCTGTAAATATGGTTCAAAAGCAGAAATAAATAATATGTGTGATGTTTCTTGAAAATGAAGAAAGTGACGCAGCAGTCGAGTCCACACACATGCATGACAAATACATTCAAATCGGGAAAGGAACTGGTTGTTCGGTGCAAAATTAGGCTCTACTGAAACTATGATTGATATAACGATTTATCTCAGCAACATAAAGCTCTAGTTAACCATGTGAGATTATTAAAACCAGAAAGAGTTGAGCTGTGTGAAGTCGAGGTCTCTGTAGAACAAGTTCAGGAGGAAAAACCTTCTTCAAAGACTCTCACTTTCCACAAAGATACAGTCATTATATCTGCCGCATTACAAATGTACCTCAACAGACACAAACAGCATCAAAAATATTCACACGTGCTCCTCTAAATCACAGGCACACACATTTAGATGTTTTGTGGAACCTTTGGCTCCAGAGAGCATGAAATCCATATAAAATGTGTTTGTTTAAAGAAGAAAGTGCACAATTTGTATGCATATCGTATCACAAATTGAAGCTATGAAGCATATCTAATAATAATTAATAATAATAATAATGTGAAACAACATTTAAGACATGTTTCTAAGGCCATCACTGGATTCTTTCAGAGAAGAGACTGGAGCAGATACGTGACATGAGAGAATTATGGAGGTTAAATGTGTCCAGCAGCTCACTTTTATATTTACATGTATAAACATGCATTTCCTTTAACAAACACCAATACAAACAGCAGTCATTCATCCTCAGGAGAATAAACATTTGATTAATAAATTAAATATTTGCATTTATCAGAAGTTTGACTGTCAAAGCTTCAGCTGCTCAGCAGGTCAGTGTATGAAACTGTATTTCATTGTGAGGAAATCACATGTAAAACACTGGACATTTGGTTTAGATCAGATACAAAGAACCTGTGAGGAAACTGGCCCAAGGACAAGATATATTTGAATTTATGCCCATTTGTCCTGATGTGTGGAAGTTTATCTCCATCTCTCCTCTTGTTCTTTCTCTCACTTTCAGTTCTGAACACAAAGGCTTTGAAAAGCAATCAATAAATTGAACCACTCTTACACTGTGAAACATTTAGTGTGAAATTACAGTATATTCCAGGTTAATAACTGCATTAGTTTGACAGTTATTTCACAGTAGGACTTCTTGTATCTATCTGCACTCTTAAACATTTCTTGTAAAATCTACAGTACTTTACTACCAATTTCAGTCAAGTTTATTATTGCGCTGTAAAAAAAAAAAAAAAAAAAGCTTGGTTTTACTGTAAGTTTACAGTATTGGAAAACAAAAAATACTAAACAACATACTATGCATTTGTACAACATATGTACTATGAAGGTACCCAGCATGCAGTGCGGCATGAATAGATTAAGTTTCTTGATTCTTGTTGTTGTCAGTTTGTGTTGTTGGTTTATTTTATAATCTTTAGAGTTTATCTATTGTATGATTATTATTTGTCAAGTGTCACCATTGTTGTGTTTTGAAACACATGTATCAGGCTTTCCTGTAGAATTCCGACAGTGTAGACACTGCTAAGTGTATTACTGCCCTCCACAGTTCAAAGTTTGAACTAAATTGTCATATACAATATGCTAGTGCAAGTATATAACAATAAGTTCAAACTTTGACCTGTGGAGGGCCCCAGCTAACAGAATTTTGTTATAAGAACGTTCTCTAAATATTCAGTGTTGGTTCTGGGAACATTAAATATGTCCAGTTTTCTTGACGTTAGAGGAACGTTTTATAAGGTATAATGTTCCTCAAACTTTCTTTCAACTTAATTTTGATCTAAAATTCAACATTGTAGGAATGTTGATTTGTAACATTCCAAGAACATGAAAATGTTCAGTTTCCTTAATGTTAGTAGAACGTTATTTAAAGGTTAGTATGATGTTCCTGAAACATTCTTTCAATCATTCAAACACCTGCTGTGAACAAGCACTGAAAGAAAGAGAAATAAGAACACAAACTACAACTTTCTTCAGCCACAGCCTTAGATGAACTGAAGATAAAAGACATTAAATCTCTGAAGATCTGATTAAACAACTCCACAAACAGCATTACCAGCTTCACTTATTACTAACCAGACTGACTTTATTTCTGTCACACGTCTACAGAAGCTCTTATTGAGAATAAACAGAAGTTTAGATGTTTCGTTTGAGGTCACCATCATGGAGGTTGGTGGTTGCTTTAGTTGAGCTCTTTGATTCTACAGCCAAAGATCCAGCTTTTCAATATAACATGAAAGTTTTCTCAAAAGTTGTTCTGATAAAAAAAAAAAAAAAAAAAAAAAACACTTTCTTTTAGGCACACACAGACATCAAGAATCAGCCAGTGAATCTCAACAACGGCGACAAGCAACATATTCTGATAACAGATCAACTCTGAACATTAGAAAACAAGCTACTAAAAAGTCACTTAACAACAGCAAAAAATAAAATACTCAGAATAAAGGAAATTACATAGACAATTCAGATCAAGTTATTCATGCAGCAATGCATGATGGGAGCCATGGATGAATTTTGATTGGTGGCACCCAGAATGCACTGCAACATGATTTATTATTCTCACCGCTGTTGAGATTCATACGCTGATTCTTGATGTCTGTGTGTGGCTAAATGAAGGTTTTTGTTTGTTATTTATTTATTTTTATTTAAATCAGATCAACTTTTGAGAGATTCCTTGGATTATATTAAAAAAAACACAACTGTATCTTCTGCTGTAGAATCACAGTGCTTCTGTAATCAATAATGTAAATCTAACTCAGAAATTGGGCTCTAAATGAGTTCAGTGATTCAGGTCAAATAATGATTATGTGAAAACATAACCAACACCACCTGATCATCTTTTCTCTTTGTTGGTCTGGTTATTAAAATTACAACAGCCCAAACAAAATGTAAAATTAAAAAGTCAAGGGTCAAGAGCTCAACTAAAGCAAACCCTGATCTCCATGATGGTGACTTAAAAAATGTGATTTTCTCCTTTGGTGATTCTGCTTGTTAACATCAGATCACCTTCCTGACACATTTACTGTGTTAAAATCATCACACAATGAATGTGTCAAAATTAACACAAGAAGTGTTGTTCCTAAACTCACACACTGATGTATAAGAATTCAGCCAATTTGAGTCAGTTTTTTAACAAATGCTTTTTGACATTCTGAATGTCTGTGTTTGACACAGTGAATGTGTAAAAATGAACACAAGTGTTGTCCCAAAACACAAGCACTGATGTGTAAGACTTTTTTTTTGACTGGACTTGACAAAGAGATCATTGCAAATTTGGTCTTCATGTTCAGAAGTAGCACAGGTGTTTTATTTTGTTGTTGTTGTTAACAGCAGGTGTTCATCACTAGTGCTTAATTAATGACTTAATTATCTCATTAACTTCCCTCTTGAATGGTCTTGGTCTTGGAGGGTCTGGTCTGGACTACACCTCTGGTTAACCTTCCTGACACATTCACTGTTAAAATCATCACACAATGAATGTGTCAGAATTAACATAACAAGCGTTGTCCCTAAACTCACACACTGATGTGTAAGAATTTAACACAGTTTGAGTCAGTTTTAACACATCCTTTCTAAGAGTGGACAAAGAGTCATTATATCTGCCGCATTACAAATGTACCTCAACAGACACAAACAGCATAAAAAATATTCAGACGTGCTCCTCTAAATCACAGGCACACACATTTAGGATGTCTTGTGGAATCTTTGGCTCCAGATAGCAGGAAATCCATAAAAAATATGTTTGTTTAAAGAAGAAAGTGCACAATTTGTATGCATATTGTATCACAAATTGAAGCTATGAAGCATATCTAATAATAATTAATAATAAATGTTGTTTCACATTATTATTAAGACATGTTTCTAAGGCCATCACTGGATTGTTTCAGAGAAGAGACTGGAGCAGATACGTGACATGAGAGAATTATGGAGGTCAAATGTGTCCAGCAGCTCACTTTTATATTTACATGTATAAACATGCATTTCCTTTAACAAACACCAATACAAACAGCAGTCATTCATCCTCAGGAGAATAAACATTTGATTAATAAATTAGTTATTTGCATTTATCAGAAGTTTGACTGTCAAAACTTCAGCTGCTCAGCAGGTCAGTGTATGAAACTGTATTTCATTGTGAGAAAATCACATGTAAAACACTGGACATTTGGTTTAGATCAGATACAAAGAACCTGTGAGGAAACTGGCCCAAGGACAAGATATATTTGAATTCATGCCCATTTGTCCTGATGTGTGGAAGTTTATCTCCATCTCTCCTCTTGTTCTTTCTCTCACTTTCAGTTCTGAACACAAAGGCTTTGAAAAGCAATCAATAAATTGAACCACTCTTACACTGTGAAACATTTAGTGTGAAATTACAGTATATTCTAAGTTAACAACTGCATTACATTCACAGTTATTTCACAGTAGTATCTATAGCTCAGCACAGCTCAGCTGATCATACACTGTTCTCATATATTGCATCTATCTGCACTCTTGCACATTTCTTGTAAAAAAGTTACAGTACTTTACTGCCAATTTCAGTCAAGTTTTTAATATTTTACTGTAAAAATGAGTTTACAGTATTGAAAAAAAAATACTGTAAACAAACAATATTGTTTTTCCACAGTTCATATGTACTATGAAGGTACCCAGCATGCAGTGCGGCATGAATAGGCTATGTTGTGAAGTTTCTTGATTCTTGTTGGTTTTATCTGTGCTGCTGAACTTATTTTCATTTTACTTTTAGCAGTGTTGTTTATTTTGTAATGTTCAGAATTGATCTGTTTTATTATTATTATTTATTGAGTGTCATCATTGTTGTGTTTTGTATGTCAAGTATTGATGTATGTTATGTGATGGTAGAAATAAATCTTGTGTTGCAAGATGATGTCACACCTTAACAACTGTCACACGTTAAGTCTCAGCATCTGCTTTGCTATTGTGAAATATCCATCTACAAGCTATTATGAATTTGAAATAAGATATTGGTTAATCTTTATGCTGAAATAATACTGGTAATAGTATAGTTTCACTGATTTAAAATCAACCAATTAGTTTATTTTATATTCTAGCTTGTCATTGTTTTAACAAATGTATTAATTTGTCACATTTCTGACTAGATCAGAATTTTGAACATGGAATTAGAAGGTCCAAGATTCCAAGATAATGAACACTAATCACCATTAATCCTGTAAATTCCTGGCAATTTTTTTTACAGTGTACATCTAGATTAGAAATGAAATGCTTTCTTTCAAATATATTATATAAAGGCCTGTGATATTTCAGTGTTTAGATGTAATGCAGATATGTCCAATTCAATGTTAACAATAGCTTGTCTAATAAAACCCAAAGAACAATTTACTATTCAAGAAAATAACAGAGACAAAAACATTTACTTGTTACATTATTGTCTGATTAATGTAATGCTAATGTCAGTGAGTTACAATCTTTATTTGGTGGAATACACTGTTCTCATTTTTTGACATTGTGTATATTAGGAAATTGTGTAATGTGGGTGACAAAAGTAGTGAGTGTGAGTGTGAGTGTGTGAAAAAAAAGATCACATGTGGCAGCAGAAAACACTGCCTCTGTGTGTACGAGGTTACAGAAGTTAATATGACTACATATACAGTACTATAATTCTGTACAAAAAAGACACACTGTACTGTTTTTTTCCCCTTTATCTCAGTTCATTTAACAAAATAATAGTTTAGATCCATTTTTTTTTTATCAATACACATCCCATATAGCAAGCAATGTTTGAAACAGTATTAAATCAATGTTAATGTGCCAACGTTAACCTCGTTGAATCAATATCACTTTTGCACCCGCAATTAATGTTGAAAAAATGTTGAAATTTCAACAAAAAAATCAATGGAAATGGCATTGATGTTGGTTCAACATCATTCTTGCACTCTCAGAAAATGAAACACAACTACAACTGACTTAAAGCCACACAGAAAAATCAAATGAAGATAAAAGAAGACAATAAATCTCTCAAGATCTCAGCAGAAGAATAATTTTGAGAATTAACAGGTTTTGAAAAGGTTTGGTCACCATTTTGTTGGTCAGACTCGTGAATTTTTGTGTGAGTTTGTGGTCTTTGTAACAGTGTTTACCAAAACACAATTTGTTGCAAAGAAAAGGAAACAAAATGATCCAGTGATATAGTTTTCATCATCATAAAGCAGAGTAGTTTACTAATCTTGTTCCTGACCAAAAATGGTTATTTGTAGTTAAAATATTATATTCACCAATAATACTTTCTTGTCATCGTGTTCTGATTTTTCTTTTCTTTTCTTTTAAATACATTATGGGAAAAAAATATTTTGACACACAGACATCAAGAATCAGCATATGAATCTCAACAATGGTGACATCCTTCATGCCGCAATGCATGCTGGGAGCCACCATAGTATACAACTCATGACCCCCAGCATGCATTGCTGCATGAAGGATGTCATCATTGAAGCATTTGTAGTCACCATTGTGATGACCAGTGTTTGCTTTAGTTGGGCTCTTGACTCTTTGACATTAGTTTTTCTTTTTTTTGGCTGCTGTAACTGAGTGTTTATAAAACACATTTGTTATGTTAAGAAAAAGCCAACAGGAAGTTGTTCTGAGGTTTTTGGCTGTTGTGATGATGCTGTAAACATCTTGGACTTGTCTAATTCACTGATCACTTTCTGTGTCTAATCTTTGATTTCATGGGTATTTTGTATTTATTGGTTGTACTATGTCTGTGATTTAAAAGCATGAGATCCAGCAATGTTTCAGTAATCAGTTATTTAGAAGAAAATTGAAGTCATGTAGTGCATAAGATACTGCATGACTTAAACACACACATACATCAACAATCAGCATATGAATCTCAACAATGATCACATTTAAAAGTTTAAATGTCGCAATGCATGCTGGGTGCCAGCATAATACAAAACTCCCAGCATGCACTGCAGCATGAATAAATTATTCAGCTGAATTTTTATTGCCACCATTGTTGAGATTGATGTGCTGATTTTTGATATCGTTGTGTGTCTATATGATGCTGCAATTTTTTTTTTTTTTTTTTTTTTTTATTTAAACATGGTGTTTAACAAAGTTCTTCATTGTAATAAACTGTTATTGGATCTCTTGCTGTAGTTTCACAGTGGTGATAATGTAAAACTAGTCTGTTAATAATGTAAGACAAAGGATTAAACACAGTGAATCAAGAAACTATGTAACAGTTGTACATTTTCATCAATACATAGTTATCAACACTCAATGACCTTTTTGTACCCTCCACATTTGTTTCTACCATAACAAAAGTGGTTTGCAAAAACAGTTAAAGCAACCAGAGAAGGAAAAAAAAACTGATGTTAAAAAGTCAAGGGTCAAGATCTCAACTAAAGCAAACACTGCTCTCCTTAATGGTGACATCAAACCAAACACTTTCAATTAAACATCAACATCTAAACTTCTGTTAATTCTCAATAAGATCTTTTGTAGAAATGAAGTCAAACTGGTTAGTAATATGTGTAATAATGTGTAATGGCTTTAAGACAGTTGTAGTTCTTGTGTTTCTGCTCATCTCTTTTTTCTGTTCTTGTTGTTCCTGCTCTTCTCTTTAGTGATTCTTGTTAACAGCAGGTGTTCATCATTAATGCTCGATCATCACTTACACATTCACTTAACTATCTCACTGCAACACAGCATCAATGTTACTTTTACTAAGAAAAATAAATCGAATTCGCTATCAAGAAACAGCAAGTCAAACGAGATAAAACACGCGCCTCTCTCCTCTCGTCATTTCCGGGTCTTTATACGAAGCAGGCGGGTTCGGATTGGTTCCTTAGGGGAGGTGTCATTTATCTATGTATTTATTTATTTTTATTTTGGCAGGTTTGGCATTCCGTACTTGATATCTTTTATCTTGTTGATTTCATCTAAGGCTGTGGCTGGAAGTCAGTTGTAGTTCTTGTTTTTCTGCTGCATTGTCTCTTCTTGTGGTTTCTCTTTCCTTCAGTGATTCTGCTTGTTAACAGCAGGTGTTCATCACAAATGCGCAATCATCACTCGATTAATTAATTATCTCATTAACTCCATTCTTGAATGGTCTTGTTTTGGTCTTTGAGGTTCTTGACCACACCTCTGGTCTTGAATAGTTTGGTCTTGGAGGACTGGTCTTCACTACACCTCTGAGATTAACAGGTTGTGTTAAAACTATACATAACTATGTGTAAAATAAATTAATTCTCCCAACACAGGTTTATTTAATTGTGACACAAAATGTGTAAAACAGAGTGCTACACATATGTGGAATGTGTAACCGCATTGCTGAAATGTTTTCTTTCATTGACAAGCTAAGGAAACAAACTATTTAAAATATATATTTTACACTGAGGATATAAACTGTCACATTTTTTCCAGAGCCTGAGAAACAACAGTTATGGGAGATCATTAATGATGAATTGCAAGACATCTTGAAGAAATACTCCTTATTCTTCTCAAAAAAAACAAAAAAAAAACAAATGAAGGTATGTGAACTACTCGTGAACATTTCTGCTTATAATGTTATTTCACTTTTCACTTGCCTTTTCACTTTTCACAGCCGATATGTATTATATGTGGATTGTAATTCTCTACCATCAAACTGAAATGTAACACCTCACATGATGTATGTGTGTAAAAGTTTCCTCCATTTTGTGGACATAAGCATGAATGTACTTTATATTTCATGGATAACAGAAAGCACCTTTCATGGAAAAAATGGCTGAAATCTGTGCTTTACTTATCTTTTCTTGTGACAAAACCAACTCAGATCAGATAAGTAAATGAATCAATTACTCAAGTGTTGCCCTGTTGGTCAGGATGCATTTGGTGTGTGAAATGGTCTTCCACAAAAGGAGTTTTGTGGGTCATAAAATCACTTTGGTCAATGACATGTTTTTGTTAGGCCTACATGGTGAGTTGAAAAATCTCTTGCATGTTAGTGTGATAATCTGGTGTGTTTTGCGTGCTGTAGATTTTCAACGACCCCATTCATGGTCACATTGCGATGCACCCCTCCTGGTGAAGATCACAGATACGCCTCAGTTTCAGAGACTCACACATCAAACAGCTTGGAGGAACATATCTGGTGTATCCAGGAGCTTCTCACAATCGTTTCGAACACTCTCTTGGGTGAGATATTATTATATTTATAGCTGAAATTTTTGGTTATTTAAAAGAATAATTCACCCTACAATGAAAATTAAAAAAATATATATTTAAATCAATTAAAAATTAATTAATTAATTAAATAAAATATCACTAACCTTAGTGTAGTTCTAATGCTCTTCTTTCTTTGATGGATCACAAAAGGAGAATTTTTAATAAATGTCCCGCTCGCACTCGTCCATATAATGGCAGTGAACAGCGACCAGCATCAAGCTATTTAAAAAAGATGCAAAAGTATTATAGAATAATGTCAAGTGGCTCATCATACACAGCAAAATCCCCAGTGTTAAATTAACACCCCTCAGTGTACATATGTGTCCACACTACAGGGTGTTAAAAGTTACACTGAAGCAGTTATTGAGATAATTAAGTGATGATTGACCATTATTTAAGACACCTGATGTTATTATGCAAAATCATTGAAGGAAAGAGAAACAAAAAGAACAGAAAAAAGAGAGACACAACAATAACTGACCAGAGGTGTAAAGTCCAGGGTCAGAAAGTAAAAGTCCTGCCATATGTTTATTCCACCTACTGAAGCAGTGTTAAAATTAATGAGATAATTAAGTGATTTATTGAGTGATGATTGACCGTTATTGAAGACACCTGATGTTAACAAGCAGAATCACCAAAGGAGAAAATTACAATTTTTAAGTCACCATAATGGAGATAAGGGTTTGCTTTAGTTGAGCTCTTGTCCCATGACATCTTAACATTAGATTTTGTTTGGCTGCTGTAACTGAGTTATAACAACCAGACAAGGAAATAGAAAAGATGATCAGGTGGTGTTGGTTATGTTCTCACATAATCATTATTTGACCTGAATCACTGAACTCATTTAGAGCCCAATCTCTGAGTTAGATTTACATCCATGATGGTGACTTAAACATTGTGATTTTCTCCTTCGGTGATTCTGCTTGTTATTATCAGGTATCTTCAATAATGGTCAATCATCATTTAATTAATCACTTAATTATCTCATTAACTTTAAAGGGTTAGTTCACCCAAAAATTCTGTCATTTATTACTCACCCTCATGCCGTTCCACACCCGTAAGACCTTCGTTAATCTTCGGAACGCAAATTGAGATATTTTTGTTGAAATCCGATGACTCCGTGAGGCCTGCATTGGGAGCAATGACATTTCCTCTCTCAAGATCCATAAAGGTACTAAAAACATATTTAAATCAGTTCATGTGACTACAGTGGTTCAATATTAATATTATAAAGTGACGAGAATATTTTTGGTGCGCCAAAAACAACAAAATAAAGACTTATATAGTGATGGCCGATTTCAAAACACTACTTCAGGAATCTTCAGAGCATTGTGAATCAGTGTGTCAAAAACAGATTAGAAGTTGTTAGAAATCAAGATTAATCAATACGCGACATGAAATGCAATGCCTAGAAATCCCTCCCAAAAAACTATCCGTGTACAATCTTCACTTAATTAAAAATCTCTGGACCATAACTCCATTTGTCTGACAGTCAGAATGACATTTGATATGCACCCCACTGAAGAAGGTACATGGATTGTATTCTGTGTCCCACATTTATGAATCTTGATTTCTCACAACTTGTGCTTTTTTCTGGGTGAGTCGGAGTCAACTGTGGCAGTAATAGTGTCTCATAAACGCGCAGTTGAACACAGAAGACCAACGGTCAAGCTCAGGATTTTTCTTTAAGAATACATTAAATTTCATGTCAATCAGCCGGAGCTCAAAATCACCAAACAGGATTTCCTGTGTGTTCAGATCGCTGGACTGTGTCACGACTTGGGTGAGTAGCACTGATGCTTATGGATATATAAAACACCTGCAACTTTATTACTGAAATCATCATCACATGTTTGTGTTAATTTTATTTTTTTTTTCTAAAGTACTGCTCATTACTTTGTGTATTTATTTGTTTGGAAAAATGTTATTTTAAGATAAATGTCTAAGTAGATTAAAACCATCTATCTATCATCTACTTTTAGGTCATGGTCCATTTTCCCATGTATTTGATGGTCTGGTTATTCCTAAAGCCAAAAAAGTTTAAACAAATAAGAGGTAAGTGTGTCAGTGTGAAATTGAATTCTAATCAGAAGGATCTGTGGACATGCAAATTTCTTAGTCGTGTCATTATGTTTGAAAAAAAAAAAAACAACCTCTGTTTTGTGTGTGCATGTCTGATAAGTGAAACTGAAAGTGTTCAGTAATGTGCAAAATATGACTTACAAACTATTCTTAGGCTTGCCTGATGATATCCCTGAGAAGTGGAGGGTGAGAAAGCTGCATTGGCTGCATGAGCAATGTGTTCAAACAGAATTTTTTTATGAGAAGTAAAAAAAAAAAAAAGTTTTCTTGACCAGTTCCAGTCCAGTTTTCTTGACATTAGAGGTTTTATGAAAAGAAAGTAATAAACTCAAACAATGTTATAAAAATAATTTATAACAATAATTTGTGTTAGCTTGTCCAAAACTATTTAAAAGTTGAATAAGACACACTTAGACATCAGCTCGTCATGCTAAACATGGCCAAAGTTTCAAAACACAAGTTGGACGTATGATGAAGTATTTCTGTGCCAAATATACAACTTCCAGTTGTGGACGTTTCGGCAATTTTTTTTCGAGTATGGCCTTTATCATGTAGTAAAGGGCGGAATTCCTTGAATAGGCACTTCTCCCTGATAAGCATGCACACACACACACACACACACACACACACACACACACACAGAACAAGAGCAAGAGCATGCCCATCAACGCGTTTCTGTCGGGATACGGAAGCCGAGAGATTTTTCAACAATGGCTGTGTTCCAATTCAGGGGCTGCACCAGGCCCGTCGCCAAGGGGGGGCATTAGGGGGCAGTGCCCCCCCAGATGACACAATGTGCCCCCTAATCTTATGGTTTTACGATTGAGAGCAAAAACCTTATTTCTGTGGATTTGGCCATTCATGTATTCCATAACGAATTGTCTTCAGCAGCATGTATCTCACAGGAGCACTATCTCTACAACGGTATCTTTAAATAACACATTATCCGAGATCGCGATGAACTAAAATGAGTGAGATTTAGGGTTTGCCCTTTGCGCACTTTCTGCCAAATCCCACATATGTAATCTGTTAAAATTAACAGTGGTTTGTGAAAGTAGATGCTTTATTAACAAATAATTTATCAGCAGTGTTTATGTTGGGATATGTAGGTTGTGCAGTGGCAAGTAACTTAAAACTATTTCAAGGAAATCTCTTTACCCTGGAGTTGGTTCACCCTCCGCCTATGATCAGAAAATTCATAGTTAACGTATTATTACACAAAACGGAACTTGAAACATAATTAGGCTATATTTATAAATGACTGTCACTTGAGGCCCGTCACCTTCAGTTATTTTAAAAGTGAGTACACTTAAGTCTTTGTTGCACATCAATATGCTAGCCTACAAATGCAGGATGTTTTTTGTGTGTGGTGTAAATATAACTTATTCTTAAGCAATATCTCATCTCATTTAAATACATTTTTTTTTTTTTTTTTTACCTTTAATAAAGGTAAATTATTTTTATAAAGGGTATTTTCCCCCTAACCTTATTAAATGTATTCTGCATCTTTCATTTTAATTTTTTTTTTATTTGATCAATAAATTCAATTATAATAATTAGACACACATGGCTATTATCAATCAAATCAAATCATTGACACTTATAAATGACAGCTGCTTTAAATAAGAGATTGTTTTAAATATTTTTTGAAAATACAATTAAGAAATATTGAGGAGAAAATTATGACTTTTAAACATGAAACTAAAACGGCAGTAGGTGGCGGCATTTGACCGCCTTAATGATTGAGTCATTGAGTCATTCATTCAAAAGATTCGTTAAAACGGCCGATTCATTCAAGAATGAGGCAGCTGTTTATGAATGGGTCATTGAATCTTTGATTCAACCGATTTGTTCAAAACACTGGATTCAGTAAAGAATGACGGCTGAGTGTTGCTGTGAGCAATGGTTCTGCTGTGATCTTTGTTTGGAACTGTTTTCACTGCTGAAATAGAACAAAAACAGTGACTTAATATTAACTACTTGTTTATTGAACTGTCATGAAATCAGTGTCGCATTTTCAATCGTGATGGTAACGTAATCGGGAGGACAGCACTCTTTGTCGTGTGATGTTGCTTAACTGTATCATATATTATAAATATAAATCTTCCACATTTTTAATTTTTACCACATGTTAACTGAGTTTCTCTGTGTGTGCTGTTCTCATTTGTTTTGATTTCTGCTCGAGATGAGCTGCACGAGCCTCAACAGTGCAAGGCCTACATTATTATCCGCTATCGATCCCCAATTACACCACATGTAATAAAATCAGAGTCATTCTTTAGTTTTTGGTGTAGTTTGGTCAAATTAGGATGGACTATCTTGTGTTTTAGTGTTAATATAGTCTATTTCATTAATAAGAAATATTGTTTTGGTGAGTCTGTTTCTCGTATCATAAAAATGTGTGCCCCCCTATGAAAGCGAAATGCTGATACAGAAGCAACTCAACAAAAGTCAAGGGTCAAGAGCTCAACTAAAGCAAACACTGATTTCCATGGTGGTGACCTCAAACTAAACATTTTCAATAAGACGTCAACATCTAAACCTCTGTTAATTCTCAATAAGAGCTTCTGTAGACGTGTGACAGAAATAAAGTCAGTCTGGTTAGTAATAAGTGAAGCTGGTAATGCTGTTTGTGGAGTTGTTTAATCAGATCTTCAGATATTTAATGTCTTTTATCTTCAGTTCATCTAAGGCTGTGGCTGAAGAAAGTTGTAGTTTGTGTTCTTATTTCTCTTTCTTTCAGTGCTTGTTCACAGCAGGTGTTTGAATGATTGAAAGAATGTTTCAGGAACATCATACTAACCTTTAAATAACATTCTACTAACATTAAGGAAACTGAACATTTTCATGCCTGATTCCACCACAGACACAGAGCCTGCGCCTGCCATGGAGAAAGTGCCAGCGAGCCCTGCTAAGCCGTTTTTCACCCCAGAGCGAGTCGGCAACAACACCCGTACCCGAGGGAGTTTTAGTGGAGCTTGAGGACTCGGATGGAAGTCCCGCCCACACTCCCGCCGCTGTGTTTCATTTTCTGAGAGTGCAAGCATGATGTTGAACCAACATCACATTGTAACATTGATTCAATGCCATTACCATTTATTTATTTATTTATTTTTTACATTAATTGCAGGTTCAAATGTGATGTTGATTCAGTGCAGTTAATTTTGATACATTAACATTGATTTAACGTTGTTTCAATGGGTGCTTGCTATCTGAGACATATTTTAGGGATGTAAATTTATCTGGAATATATTTTCTTAATTTTTCTTATTTTCTTAAGGACCTGGGGATTTAATTCTGTTGCATCTTTTAATGAAAATGAGTGTGAATTCTGGAAACAAATGTGCTTTTCAATTAGTTATTCAAATTGACATATTTGTTTGTCTATATATAACTCATCAACAATAAAGTCTGTCTCTTTTATAACAAGTGTGGGTGTAACGTATCGGACAGGACAACGGAGTTGGAGATCCAAGTGCAGGCATTATTAATATGAGCGTAGTCGTACAGGCAGAGGGCAAGGCAAAAGAGTAATCCAAAACACAGGCTATAGTCAAGGCAGGCAGCAAACGGTCATCAAACAAAGAAACAGTCCAGGGTCAAAAACACAGCCAAGGCAAGGAACACGGAGACAAGGTTGAAAACAAGGCTAAACAATACTCAGCCGTGGCAGCCATCTCGGCTGAGGGCTCAGGCGTGGCAGCCATCTTGTCGGAAGGCTCAGGAGGAGCGGCCATCTTGTCCGTAGACACTGGCGGAGCGGCCATCTTGTTCGTAGACACAGGCTTGATGGCCATGACGGGATGAGACTCTGGAATGTCAGCAGTGACGTGACGTGACTCGGGGCGATCAGCGGAGACGTGACGTGACTCTGGACGATCAGCGGAGACGTGACAAGGTTCTGGACGGTCTGCTGACACGTGACGAGGCTCTGGACGGTCTGCTGACACGTGACGAGGCTCTGGACAGTCTGCTGAGACGTGACGAGGCTCTGGACGGTCTGCTGAGACGTGACGAGGCTCTGGACGGTCTGCTGACACGTGACGAGGCTCTGGACAGTCTGCTGAGACGTGACGAGGCTCTGGACGGTCTGCTGACACGTGACAAGGCTCTGGACGGTCTGCTGACACGTGACGAAGCTCTGGACGGTCTGCTGAGACGTGACGAGGCTCTGGACGGTCTGCTGACACGTGACAAGGCTCTGGACGGTCTGCTGAGACGTGACGAGGCTCTGGACGGTCTGCTGAGACGTGACGAGGCTCTGGACGGTCGGCTGAGACGTGACGAGGCTCTGGAAGGTCTGCTGAGACATGGCGAGGTTCACGAAGATCAGCTGTGACTTGACTTGGCTCATGAAGATCAACTGGGACTTGATGGGGTGTTGTTGTGGCCGCCATTTTGTGAGCATGCTCTAGCACGGCAGCCATTACATGATCAGACGAGGTGTCTCATTCCTCCGCGACACCCACAGTGAATAGAGAGCCAACAGTCAATAAAGCAAAATCTAAAAAACAACTCAATGATGAACGCGGATCCTCTCGTCTAAGCTTGGACTGTAGGGGTTGGTTAATGCCATCACAAAAAAAGTCTATCAAGAGACAGTCCGGCAGATCAGAAAAGTTTGCGATGGCTAAAAGTTCACGAACATAGTTCTACAGTGATCGTGGGCCTTGTCTAAGGGCTAACAAAATTCTTGCTGTATCCATACCTGGCCAGTGTTCCTCAGAAAAGCTGCTGGATCCTTGGTGTGGCTGGAAACGCTCATAAAAGCCGCTGGATCTTGGTGTGGCTGAGTATTCTGTAAAGTGTCACTGATGAGAAACAGGTGTGGGTGTGTGATTAGGTCCTAGGTGGGGAATTGTGGGAAATGGAGTCCAGAGTGAAGTGACTGCATGTGTGCAATGAAAAAGTCTTAATGGTGAAATGGAGACCTCTGGTGGGGAGTGAGAGGAAGCAGCAGGCGACGGAAACGTGACAGTGGGGCAATGATTCATCTCTTTATTACGCATTCTAGTTGTTTGTGTCTGCTGGTTTCTGCACTGATGGAGAAAAACAATTTTACAGATAATATTTATGCAGGAAATAGTTAATGTAAGGTTAGTGAGGTGTGAATGTGAATATATCTAAACCTAGCACAGTTAAATCAACTCTGCTCGAAGTACATATGGTCCAACTCTACAGAGAGTTAAAGTAACACTGAATCAGAGTTAAAGTTAATGATAATTAAATGATGATTGAGCAGAACTTTCTTCAGCCACAGCCTTAGATGATCTGAAGATCTGATTAAACAACTCCACAAACAGCATTACCAGCTTCACTTATTACTAACCAGACTGACTTTATTTCTGTCACACATCTACAGAAGCTCTTATTGAGAATTAACAGAGGTAATTATTTACCTTATATGAGGTAATTATTTTTTTATATGTACAAAAATTGTAGTTTTAGGGTGAACAGGAAATTGAAGACTTGCCCTGACTTTGAATATTCAAATACAGTTTACAGTATATGAATGGATCTTTCTTTCTTTCTTTCTTTTGTAGAGCTATTTTTTTTCTTTTTTTTTTAGAATTTCTTTCTCATTTTATTTGAATAAATGCATTATTAGATCAAATATTAATCTGACAAACATTATTAAATAGGCTTCCAACTGTATGTAAGTGAAATGTAAGTGAAAGTGAATGGAAATGTAAGCACTGATAATTAAACAAAAGAACCTGTGCCACTGGATTCATTTACATTGAATGTTTTTCACTGTTCTTGTGAAAGCTTAAAGAAAAGAAATGAAGTTCTGTGTGTTTAATGTTCCTCGGCTGGTTACATGTAAAATGTGATCTTAAAATGTGTTTTTAAAATAAAGCATATACATTAATTTGAATAAATGTGTTGGCATAATCAAGCCTTGATTATGATTTGTTGAAAAGATCATGATCATGACAAGTTAATAATCACATACAAAAGTGCAATTTGTGACTGAAAATGAGGTTGTGGGGGATAGAAAATGCAGTATGGATTGTAATGTTGTTTAACATAATTGTTCAAATGACAAAACATAAGAAATCAAATTATATAATCAAATTGTTGGATTCTGTAGCATTTGCCAATTAACTTTACAGACATTTTTAACAGAGCAGCATTTTAGAACCTAATTATATTCTGTGTATAATTTAGACTGAAAGAAAAACATTTAACACAAAACATTTAATACTTAAAATACTGATTTACAAGGGAGTGTTAGGTGTGTTGTTAAGAGAAATATGTACATTATTTTTTTAGGCTACATTTTTTTAAATTCTGCATTTTGACTATTGTATATTAATCAATTTAGCAGTTTTTCCTTCTTTTGCAGATTTATTTATTTATTTTTCTTCATTTGATTTTTTGGATCAAGAAATCCATATGAAGTAGAAATATTGTTTTCTTGCCTGTAAAAAAAAAAAAAGTTGTCATATTGAAGCATAAGCTACACACGTTATTTTGCACATTAAAACCCCAAGCTTGTTAACGTTTCTTTCTTTGAAAGAAGTGTTGTTATTTATGTTGTTATTATGAGTGTTGTTTTTCCAACTGTTTTGATATTCCAATCTATGCCATTAATATTTTTCATAGCACTAAGCACATCACCGTTCTCTGCAGCATTATACGTTGATGGTTTTTGCTGTACATTTTGGTATTTTTTTAGGGATTGAGCATTTGAGATTTAGCCCTTAAAATGATGCCCTCATCAGTGCCCTGACTACTGAACTAGGGAGATTCCAAATAGTGAGTCCAATTTCTGCAAGAAATGTTCTGATCACAACATTATGAATTCACATTACGGTCTCATAAGTTTATGAGGAAAAAACCTGCATCAGCTTTTCATTAAACGCAAAGGTGAGCCCCATGCTTAATTACATTACCCTGTGTGTTAAAGATGGGTAGCCTTTACTCAAGTATCTAAAGCACATGATCAAATCTTTATGACACACCCTCACATTTTACTGACAAGAAGCTTCCTGATAGCATGCTGTTATGTAGTGGGTTGAGTCTGTGAATCTATAAAATCTCCACACAGTTCTACAGATGATCATTATCATCATCCTCTTTTGCAACAACAGAGAAGTCAACAGGTCATTGAGAAAAAATGTCTGAAGATACAACAGATGTTGAGGACATTCTTTGTGATATAAAAAGGATTTACAAGAAATATGAAGGTAATGTTTTCACTTGATGAAATTTACACTTATTTTTTTATTTTTTATAACAAATTACATTTATATTTTTCAATGATTTAATGATTAAATGCTAAATATTTATTGTAAGTTTTCAATTCACAATCTGTATAACCCAATCTGAAGACCAATAAGAGGGGTTAGTACATTTTTTTGTGCCATTTTCTCCTAGTTAAAGGGATAGTTCACCCAAAAATGAAAATTCTGTCATCATTTACTCACCCTAAAGTTGTTCCAAACCTGTATAATTTCTTTGCTCTGCTGATCAAAAAAGAAGAATGTTTGTAACCAAGAAGTTTTGGGGTGCCATTGACTTCCATAGTAGTTTTTATTTTTTATTTTTATTATTATATCTAAAATTGTATATTTATATATTTTTTTAATTTATATAAATATTATATTATTATTATTTACTATGGAGGTCAATGGTGCCCCCAAACTGTGAACATTCTTCAGAATGTTCCCCCAATAAATTAATTACATATCAGAAGCAGAACCAAATATCGCATGATAAAAATTGCTAGATGGGAATGCCAAGATGCAAATTGATTTTTAAAAATGCTGATAAAAAATGTGTACGCTCAATTGAGCCAGATTTTTTATGCACAATTGCACTTAAACTATGATGGCAACACCTAAGCCTAACTATAAGGCTGTAATTGGACAGCTGGACTAACTAGCGGATCAATTGCATCACATCATCTCAAATGTAGGTTAGGTGGTTCTGAAATGCCCAATTTGGTTGAATTCGCTCAAAAGCGTCTCAGACGATTGTGTTCCCAAATACCAGCATCAGAATGCATGAGAACATGACAGAGTTTATTGTGTTTCATCTGCTGCTCTGAGACAAACTCATTTATGATGGAGGAGAAAAGAGCCACAGTAATATTTTATACAATTTAATGAATTATCCCAGGATTTAGAGTAAACTTAAAATTTATTTGCATAAAATTCGTTCTCAGTTAGTTAAAGGGAACATATAAAACCTTTTTCAGTCATTCTAAGATTTAAAACAAACAAACAAACAAACAAACAAAAACTATTACCTAGAGATGCAGCGATATATATAGGCAAATTTTCACACTATTGACTATCGGCCGATAGTTTAAAAACATATAGTCAGGGCCGATATATCCTGTCAATCAAAATAGGGCAGGAAAATACACTGCATTTGTGTAAATAAAATGTTAAGAAACCAGTTTGATGTTCAATATTAATAGTAATTATATGAATTCATAACATTCAGAAAGTTCAGAATTTAGTTATTGTGTGTTAATATTAATTGGAGTAATGCGTTTATGTTTATAACTGATACCAGTTACTCTGAAACAAGTTAATGAAATGGAGAGAATAAAGTTTTTATTTGCATTTATTTCAAAATATAATATTTAAAAATATAATGATTAATTATTAATTATAATGAAACTATCATAAATTTAAAAGAAGGTATAAAAGGCAGAACCCCAAACTATCAGTATAGTTACCGGTATTGGCAGATATCACTCTGAATAATCAGCTATTGGTATCAGTGGAGAAGTTTAGTATCGGTGCATCTAATATTTGCTTGTTATTAAGGCTACTGCTTTGTTAAGTCAACACTAAATATTTCTATGAAGTATTTCTAACAGACAAAATGTCTCTCCACAGAAAAAAGACAGACAAAAATCACTGAGGATTTGCAAAACGTCATACAGAAATACTCCCTAGACTTTTCAAAGGACACCATGAAGGCAAGTGATGTATCAAAAAAGGAAAGAATAATGTTTCCTGTATATAGTAAATTCAGCCTATATAGCAAACAAGAGTCATGCCATTACAATCATATGAATAGTGTTTAACTGCAGGGCTGCCTGGTTGGAGTGATATTAATGTCATGGGCTGAATCAATCATTTGCCCTTTTGAAACACTAACATATAATATGATTGAACCAATGCAAATAATGAAAAGTTGTGCAACAATTAATATCTTTCCCAAACTGACTTTTTAAAAAACTGATATCAAAGATTGTCACTGATTTAAATATGTATTATTATTTAAAATTATTTTAAATGATATAATAAATAACCATTTATTGTGGTTATTTAAAATTTAAAGCCATCGTGCCTTAAGAGAAATATTTTAAACAGCAATTAAAATCAGTAGCCAAAGGATTTATAATTAAAATAAACTCATAACAAATGTCACATTTATCTGTTTTGTTAGGTACTCCAAAACGATGTTTGTTTGCTCTTTTCTTATGACCATTTCCTTTAGGTAAGTTTTTTATAAATAAATAAATATTTTCTATCCTGTAGATCTTCAACGACCCCATTCATGGTCAGATTGAGCTGCACCCCCTGCTGGTGAAGATCATTGACACTCCTCAGTTTCAGAGACTCCGTCACATCAAACAGCTCGGAGCAACATATCTGGTGTTCCCTGGAGCTACTCACACCCGCTTCGAACACTCCATTGGGTAATCTTTTTTTAAACTCTTTTTGAGGCTGGACCTTTGCATTGTTTTTCCTTGAAATAAAGGGATATTTGTTGTCTGTATGTGTTAGTGTGGCGTATTTAGCTGGATGTCTTCTCAGAAGTCTTCATGATAATCAGCCAGAGCTCAACATTACCAAACAAGATTTCCTGTGTGTTCAGATCGCTGCTCTGTGCCATGACATGGGTGAGTAGCACAAACTTTCATGTAAAAACACAGGTGTGTATTTCATTGCTTTTGCTTGATATATTGTTTTAACCCTCTGGTCCTCTTCGGTCAAAAAAGACCAAAAACTTTTAGCGCACAGGGGGGACACTCTAAAATGCCAAGAGTGCAAAATAGACACACCCAACCCCACCCCCCCCACCCACCACACACACACACACACACACACACACACACACACACATATATATATATGAACTAGTGCAACTATAACACAGAGCAAGTTAATGCAAATGTGTGAAATAAAAAATAATTCAGCCACAAAGCAGTAAAAAAATGAACAGTGAGGAAGATGTTACACTCATTGAGAATACAAAACAGACACACCCACTCAAACACACATTCACTTACACACACACAACACACTATTATACACACATATGAACCTGTGTGGCTGTAACAATATGGTAATATTGAGCCAAAAGACTCAAATAAAAGGTTGAAATCAGATCAGACCCAGATTTATTAAGTTGTGATAAAGCATACCTGTTTTTTTTTTTTTTTTTTTTTTTTTACATTTTTGTTGAATTTTGCTGTTATGTGTAACAAAATGTCCTCCTCTGTGTTCAGGTTTGACTGTAGTAAAATTAATGCAAAAACTGACACTTTAAACTAAAATTTTAAACAAAAAAAATCTAAACTTTGACAAAAAAGTCTTTTGAGAATGTCCAAGTATAAATCCAAATCCACAACTTAATAAACTAAAAACGCTAGATAATTACAAGCCACTTTGTATAGAACTATATAGGAATCTAGTGGTTACACTATGGCATCACAAAAGTTTTTCTTTTTTTACTCCCACCAGATGGCACTAATCTACTCTTAAAAAATGGATTTTAAATGCCTTGTCTCTATTTTAACATGGAATACTGTTTTACTTTAAAAATAATCATAATAAAAAAATTAGAAAAAATAAATTGTGTACTATTTTCAATGGGGAAAAATAGCTAATAAAAATTGTATAAATAGTATCATTAATTACCCTCAAAATTTGAAATAATAATCAAAAATATTATTGAACAAAAATATATTTCATTGGTTTTCCTCGGGGGTGGGAGTTACATTTTAAGGCTTTGGTCATTTTTGACTGTGAAGCCAAGTGTGACTCCTAAACAACGAAATAACTATATTATGCATGTAGATAATGAAGCATGTTTGTAGGACATTTAAATGCAAAATTATTTTCATTACATGTAAAGTGCTATGGACATCCTGAAGGTTATGGATAAAAAGTCCTTTAAAAAAGTACCATTATGTCTTTTCAGTTTGTTTCCTCATTTGTTTGAGAGAAGTTGCCAACATTATAGTCTTTCATACAACCCTAATACACACAAAAACTAAGCATAATATGTACATTTTGTATTTTCTCATAATCAACATATGAGAAAAAAAAAAAAAATTAAATGTAAAATTGAAAAGTAATTTAAAACACTTTACCTTTTTTGTCATTTCAGGTCATGGTCCATTCTCTCATTTATTTGATGGCATGTTCATCCCTGAAGTCCGACCTAGTGAGTATCTGAGTTTTTTTAGTTTTTTTTTTTCACTTCAGTCAATTCAACTTTGTATAAGCAAAAATTCATACTTGTTAAAGCCAATGGATATTAAAATAAATGCCTTTACTGCTAAACCACATGCAAGGCAAATACGTCATGACTCTATAACTGAATGAAAATGGTGCTCAAATTACTTTTATATTTTATGTATAAAACATTAACATGATTAGAAATTCAAAACTGCATCACATTATGTCATAACATAATCTATTATTTATTTACAAATCACAATTATTTATTCAAGAATTAAAATTAAGTTAATCATTGTAGCAGTTTTTTGTTTGTGTGTGACTGAGACAGACAAGCCTGTACATATGTACTTTATTAAACCTACCTTACATAATATCTAAAATCTCTTTTCATTTCTCAGATTCCCCTTGGGAGGTAAGCATCATAACTCTCTTATAAATATATGCTGATACACAAAGTCTGTGAGCTAGCATATACAATATTTAAGTCAACATGCAGTCACACTCATTTCGTTTCTCAATATGTATCTGGTCTTTTGAATACTAGGTTTTAAATATATTTAAAATATGGTAACAGAAGACATTACTGTCATTGCATTTACTGAATGAGTAAATTGGAAACGGTAAATTGAACACAGTAAATGCAGTACTGCAAACTGCACTTCTACATGTAAATGAGCACACATGTATTACAGTATTTCAGAT
Organism: Hypophthalmichthys nobilis; assembly: GCA_037950665.1. NCBI lineage: Eukaryota > Metazoa > Chordata > Actinopteri > Cypriniformes > Xenocyprididae > Hypophthalmichthys > Hypophthalmichthys nobilis. The sequence goes on along the minus strand of CM075480.1, from coordinate 41,916,243 downwards.
TGTATCCAGAAAATGGGTAGCACTTTAGAATACCGAACCTTCATTAATGAATAACTACACAGGAACAAATGAGTAATGCATTATTAACACTCTAGTAACTACTATTAACTAACAAGAAACTCTGATTAATGAATTAGTAAGTAATAGTGCTCAGTTGAAGGTAGTAGTTCACTATTAGATAATCAGTAACTACTGTTTTTCATTCCTTCCAGAGAACTACTAAGAACTACTATATACAGGTTCATAATCAATGTGAATAATGCATAATGTATAATTAATTCTAAAGTAAAGGTCATGGTAACCCACTAGTAATGACTGAAGTATTACCAAATCCTTCAGAAAGAATTACTAATTATTTGGAACAGTATTCTAAAGTGAAAAACATGATAACTCTCTAGTAACTACTGAAGTCATTGTAAACTTTTGATGTTTTTGCATGATTTTGTACAGTTTTGTACAGCAATTCCTTCTGATGTATTTGGTAACACTTGAGTAATTACTAGTGGATTACCATGATCTTCACTTTAGAATACTGATCCAAATAAGTAGTAGTTACTTTAGAAGGATGTTGTAACTCTTGAGTTATTACTATCCAATACTTTACAAAAACATCAAAAGTTTAAAAAGGACTTCAGTAGTTACTAGAGAGTTATCATGTTTTTCACTTTAGAATACTGATCCAAATTATTAGTAATTATTTGACGAGGGGTTGGCAAGCTTAGGCCAAGGGTGCTCAAATGAGTATTGGAAGCATTTCAGGGTAAAAAAAAAAAAAAAAAAAGTACTGATCCTTCATTAATAAATAACTAATGAACAAATGATTAACACAACATTAACACTCTAGTAACTTCTAGTAACTACTATTAACTAACAAGAAACTCTGAATTAACATGAATGATGCATAATGTATAATTAATTCTAAAGTAAAGGTCATGGTAACCCACTAGTAATGACTGAAGTATTACCAAATCCTTCAGAAGGAATTACTAATTATTTGGATCAGTATTCTAAAGTGAGAAACATGATAACTCTCTAGTAACTACTGAAGTCAATGTAAACTTGTGAGGTTTTTGTACAGTTTTGTACAGTAATTCCTTCTGAAGGATTTGGTAATACTTCAGTCATTACTAGTGGGTTACCATGATCTTTACTTTAGAATTAATTATACATTATGCATTATTCACATTGATTATGAACCTGTATATAGTAGTTCTTAGTAGTTCTCTGGGAGGAATGAAAAAACAGTAGTTAATGATTAGCTAATAGTGAACTACTACCTTCAACTGAGCACTATTACTTACTAATTCATTAATCAGAGTTTCTTGCTAGTTAATAGTAGTTACTAGAGTGTTAATATTGTGTTACTCATTTGTTCCTGTGTAGTTTTTCATTAATGAAGGTTCGGTATTCTAAAGTGTTACCCATTTCAGATATTTCAGTATTGATATGTATAGAAAAATCTATAATTTTGACAACATTGCTTTTAGTTTATTATTTCAGATGCCTTTTTAAAAGACTACAATTGAAAAATGCATATTTAGGCTATAAAATTCAACACACCACAGTGTAGGAGTAGAAGTGACAGCGTTACACACCACTACTGAAATACACCCGCATTTGGCGGGTGTCAGTGTCAAGCCCTGGATGTGTAACATTATATTATAATTTGTGCATTCGGTCTTAATTTAATAAACATGCTGCTGTCTATCATTAAGGTTAAACAATAAAAGTAAAGAGAGAAGCACTCACTGCTCTTGACTGTTGTAACTTTTTGATTTATTTGTAATACACAAAAAATGCAGTGGCTATTTGAGCTAGTTGCTTGTAGATGACAACTGAATGAAAAAGAACATTAGAATAACATTTTCTAAGCATGGTTATGTAGTTCATGTATACAGTTTAATTGTACTTTGATGTGCATTTATGTTCATCTTCTGAAGCACGAGAAAGCCTCTGTTGACATGTTTCACTGCATGATCAAGAAGAATGGACTGAACAAAGAGATGAAACATCATGGGCTTAATCTACATGAAGACATCAGATTTATTGAGGAATTAATTCTGAAAGGACAAAAAGATGTTAAGGTAAAAACATGTTTAATGTATTGTTTCAGTCAGTGTTTATCAGGATACAGTATTTGGGTTCAAAATATTTACCATTCCGCAGTGGTCAATGAAGGGCAGGACTGAAGACAAGTCTTTCCTGTATGAGATTGTGGCAAATAAACTGAACGGCATTGACGTGGATAAATGGGACTATCTGGCTCGGTAAGGATGAATTTAAAATTATGTTTAAATCGTTTGAACAGGTATTAAGCAGTTAAAGAAAGAGTATAAATGTGGCCCACCTGGTAAGGTGCCAGCAGCAATAGAAGTTATTTCCTCTCTTATTTTACATGCAGCGACTGTCATTATCTCGGCATTCCTAATGGTTTTTACCATAAGCGTCTGCTGAAATCTGCACGAGTGTGTTATGTGAACAAGAGGAAACACATCTGCTTCAGGGACAAGGTACCTGTTAATTCACCTTTACATTTACCCCTTTTCCACCAAGGCAGTTTGAGTGCTGGTTCAGAGCCAGTGCCTAGTTTTAAATCAGTTCTTTGTCTTTCACCCAAAGCACCAACTCTGAACCAGGAAAAGTGGTTTGCAAGTAGCACCAAAACATTGCTGGTCTGAAAGTAAGAACCGCTTGCGTCAGGGGCTGGGGACGGGGTTACTGTGACCAACAAGCAGGCTTGGGAGGGTTACTTTTGTAAGGAACCCCCCATCGGCCCAAAAACGGAATCCGACGGCCTGGGCGAAGGTTAACGCATGTATGTCTTTTCAGCGCCTCTGTGAAGTTCACTTAATTTCACTCGTTTAATCTGAGTCCAATTTCAAATGATTTTTACTCTTAAGTCGTGTTTCCAATTAGAAGTTAATCATTGGTTATGCATTAATTTAGATATTTGATATTCTGATTATCTTTTACTTTCAATTTTTCGTTCACTGCGGTCCCGGTATCGCTTTAGAAAAGTCACTTCGGCCTATTGAGTGCTTTCTCAGACACAAACTTGTCAGTTCTGACCTTGAACATTGGATGCAGGGTAAATATCTACCTTTAAGTCGGTCGCGCTCTGCTTACTCGTAACAAAAAGCATAGTTTTTATATATTTACAAAAACTGCAACTTATTTAAGGCAGCGATAGTCAGAAATCGAAATGGACTTAATTGATGTGCCCTATGCTCCATCTCTTAAACCTTCCAGATGATCTATCCTGAACACAGATTTGCGGTAATACCTTCGCTTTAATCTACTAGCAATAATGAATTAAGAATCATGCAGAATAAATCAAAAATAATATTTATTTGTCAAGTAAAAATGTATCATGCCAATTACATAGTTGGACAATTAGAAGCCAATTTAGAAATAATAAATGCATAACATCTATTGCTCAAAGAGTAAGAAATGCACATACACACAGTGGTGGATTAGTGTTTTTAAGACACTTCCCCATCACTGTATGGGGGCTTCTGGCTACAGAAGATCCCACATGACTGCTTTGCACTTTACCTTATATACCCAGACCAGAACAAAAGGATTGTAAATATTTACTACACCAACACCTGTTTTGGGGGAAGAGGAGTGGGTTTTCAGATATCTTGAAGAGACAAAAGGAGGACAGAATTCTCCTTAGTTCTCAATCTTCCTCATAACATAAGTGACTGCTGTGAAACTGAGACCATTTTACCAATCGCACTGAGACATTTAAAATGATACCAAACATGAAAGGGGAAAAAACAATAGATACACAAGTTACATTATACATCTTGAAGAACTTTCAGTGACTTGAGTTAGGGGAAAGGGAAGGAGGGTGTGTGTGTGTGGGGGGGTTGCATCCTGTAGATGTTGTGAGGGCAAGGTGTTGTCCTATGCTATTTCTTTAGATCTTCTCTCCAGATGAGTTTTATTGCTTTATTGCAGGGCACTTGATCTCAGTTTTGTCTTAGCAGGAAAATCAAGTCTTACACTTTAAAAATGTATTCCGTTACAGTTACAAATTACTTTTCCGTTACAGTTCCGTTATTCCGTTACAGTTACAAATTACAAATTACAAAAAGAAGTATTCAGTAACGTAATCCAAGTACCACAATCTGAAAGTAATGTAATCTGATTACTGGATTACTTCAAGGTCACAAAAAGAAAGAAAGGGGGCAACTTTACTGTAATTTTAATTATTTCTTCTGAATTTCTGCAAGTTTTGAAATTTTACACGTTCTATACTTTTGAATGGGTCTCAACAACAAAAAAAATATTTTAAAAATCTGATAAATTATCTATTGCAATATTATTATCGTTGTTGTTGTTTAGAGCTTAAAAATATAAAAGTCACATCAGATCATAACCAAACTGAACAAGCTCAGATCAAACATTTCTGTTCATGTTTGTTTAGCATTTTGGTTCCCATTCAGTCGGTCACGTTCGATGTACGTCGGACAGACCGACGAATAGGAATCTCGCTAGAGAGGCCAATCTGCTTTGAGTGTAACTAAGACGAGCCATATGCAGCAGCTGCTCGCCTCACAGCGCAGGTATATAATGAGCACCAGGTGCGTTGCATCTTCAGCTTTTCGCTTCGGAGCCGAACAGTGTTTGTTCCTGTTCTCTGTAAGCAAGTATCTGCTAGAAGATGAGTCGAGCTTTTTGGTTGAACTTCTCTTTATTTTTTTCAAGTGCGGTCGTACAACACAGCAGCGGGGTCGAATTTCTCTCTTTATTTTCTGTTTATTGTTTCGTTTGCCATTATTGAGCAAATAGCTGTTTTGACAGCGTCAGAAGGCTATTCTCGCGGCCGGTATGGTGCGCTTTTGAGCACTGAAAGCCGTTTTTATTGTTGGTAAGAGTGAGCGCCTTCAAAGAGAGAAAGCACACAACAGGCTGCAGACAATCCCTGTCTGTGTTGCAGCGGCCATTCCCCTGCGTGCTTCAGCACTTTTAAAAGAGTAAAGTCCCTAAAAGAGCTTACACAAGTAGTCTTTTTAAAGATGACATTCTACTTGTGTGTTTCTGGATGCAGTCGTTTCATGTCCTCACTGACGGCCACGATCACTGTTTCACATGTCTGGCTGCGTGCTGAAACGATGTTCGTGGGTGGTTCGTGGTTGAGTCTCCTCTGTTGTTGCCAGGCTGCCGCTTGTGTGTAAAAGCATAGCTGTGGGTCTGCTCGACACTCTGGGAGACCGTGGAGTTAAGCGACTGCAAACCTCTCGCTCCTCTGCATGTTGTGTGCCATCGAGCTGTCAGGCTGCAGCTCTGGCTTACCTTGCAGAGGTGCGAGAGGTCGTCAAGCTAAAAACGTTTTCTCGACACTCCCACCTCACAAGGTGGCCTTTTCGTCTACACTGTTGTGGACTGAGCCCAGCAGTTCTCCTCAGTTAATAGTAGACCGGGGACCTTCACCTGACAAACCATCGAGTTCCTCGTAGGCCGCCCCTCAGTCTGCTCGTTGCCAAGGGTGTCATCCCCTGCAAAAAAAAAAAAAAAACAAACTCCGGCACAGCCTGCTCTACTATGTTCGCTGCAGGGAGACAACGCCACCCGTCTCTGCTGCTGTTTAAGTGGTCGGTGAAAAAATCACCCCTGAGATGGGTGACCTGGAGATGGGTGGGGCTGCTCTTCCCCCTCGGAAGAGGGCTGAATGGTAAATCCTTTGTTAGATTTTGTTTCTGTTCCTCTGTTGGCCTAACAGCAAGCGGTACCCAAATTTTCAAAAAAAGAGCAGTTTCCTCCATCTCAGGGTGGTCAACGCTCCCGTCGCATGGTCCAACTCACCCGCCATCTCCTCCTTTGGAGTCAGAAGCATCTGAGGTCGCTTCGCGCCATTCATGTCCCCGGTGTGCTCAACTGTGTGGCCGATGAGCTCTCACGAGCTGCACTGCCGGGAGAGTGGTGACTCCACCCCCAGGTGGTCCAGCTGATTTGGTGAGAGTTCAGCGAGGCTCAGGTTGACCTGTTTGCCTCCCCAGAAACCTCCCACTGCCAGCTGTTTTACTCCCTGTCCGAGGGAACACTTGGTACAGATGCTCTGGCGCACAGCTGGCCCCGGGGCCTTCGCAAATATGTGTTTCCCCCAGTGAGCCTACTTGCACAGACCTTGTGCAAGTCAGGGAGGACGAGGAGCAGGTCCTGCTAGTTGCGCCCTATTAGCCCAACCAGACCTGGTTCCCGGAACCGTCACTCCTCGCGACAGCCCCTCCCTGGCGCATTCCTCTGAGGAAGGATCTTCTTTCTCAGAGACGGGGCACCTTTTGGCACCTGCGTCCAGACCTCTGGAAACTCCGTGTCTGGTCCCTGGACGGGACGTGGAGGTCCTAGGTGACTTACTCCCTGAGGTACTTAATACCATCACTTCAGCACATGCACCTTCTATGAGACATTCTTACGCCTTGAAGTGGAACCTGTTCGTCGACTGGTGTTCTTCTCACCGAGAAGACCCCTGAAGATGGTCGATCAGAGTCGTGCTTACGTTCAGCAAGGGTTGGAGTGTAGGCTGTCTCCCTCCACCCTCAAAGTTTATGCTGCTGCAATTTCCCCATACCATGACCACATCAATGGCAAGTCTGTTGGTAAGCACGACCTGGTCGTCAGGTTCCTTAGGGGGGAGAGATGGTTAAATCCTCCTCGAGCCCCCACCATACCCTCTTGGGACCTTGCTCTGGTGCTAAAGATTCTGCCTATGAAGACTTTGCTGCTGGTTGCATTGGCCTCCATCAAGAGGGTAGGGGGCCTGCAGGCATTTTCGGTCGACGAATCGTGCCTAGAGTTCGGGCCAGGCGACGGCCACATGGTACTGGGACCCCAGCCTGGCTATGTGCCCAAGGTTCCTACCACTCCCTTCAGGGACCAGGTAGTGAGCCTGCAAGCGCTGCCCCCGGAGGAGGCAGACCCAGCCCTGGCTTTGCTCTGTCCATTCCGCGCTTTGTGTAGACAGAACTCAAAGCCTCAAGACCTCAGACCAGCTCTTTTTCTGTTACGGAGGCCAGCAGAAGGGAAAGGCTGTCTCCAAGCAGAGGATGGCCCACTGGATAGTGGACGCCATTGCCTTGGCTCACCAAGCACAAGGCGTGCCCTGCCCACTCAGATTGCATGCTCACTCTACGAGAGGTGTTGCATCCTCCTGGGCGTTGACTCGTGGCGCCTCGTTGACAGATATTTGTAGAGCTGCGGTCTGGGCGACACATAACATGGGAGGGGTCCATGGAGATTGGTTCCTCAGGGGGAAGCCCTCACCATCCTCAGGTCACCCAAGCTATTTCACCAAAATAGCCCTCTCCTGGTGGCCAGGAGGGAAACTAAATCGGAGAATAGACTCCACCTCATTTGAGGCACTTGAGTCTCAACCACGCACCTAGAGTACAGAGTGAGCACTCTCAAACAGCGCATTGTTACTAGCTGTGAGAACAGCCTTTTAGCGCTCACTGAAGGCACAAACAAACATCAACGAGAGGACTCGACCACTGCTGCAGTGCCGAAACAACAACAACACCAAACAGAAAGTTTCTTCCCTGAAGAACTGGCTCTATTAGATAACACTTGCTTGTAGATTAGAGCAGGAACAAATAAATGCTCATTATATACCCGCGCTGCGGGGTGCTGCAGCTGATGCAAATCTCGCATGCCAATGTCCATTGACTCGTTTAGTCCTTTCAGATAGACAATCCAGATAAGTACATGAAATATGAACTGGCAATGCATATAAAGAATGCCTGATTTTTATTTATTCTTTTTTTTAACCAAATTGACAAGGCTATTTATATACAATTGAAGACAATGTACTGAATTTTAAAACACTCATTTTAATTAGCGATCATTAACCTTACCTCTTGTATAAAAATATTATCTTGAATGCAAATAAATTTGCTCTGTTGTTGGCATTTTTACTACCTTTCATTATGAAATATACACTGTTTCTGTTTTCTAGTCAGTCTGTTACTCTTTGTTTCTATCTCAGGTGGCAGAAAATGTTTATGGCATGTTTCACACTCGATACACTCTCCATCGTCAGGCCCTTCAGCACAAGATTGGCTACATCATCGATGTCAAGTAAATGTTTTTTTTTTTTTGTGAAAAATGCATATTTATTTGTGTAATTTTTTTTTGCTTGCATCCTAATATTTCCCCAGATTTGACCCTTGCTTACGTGTGTATGCTTGTTTCTTTTGGTACATTAGGATCAAGGATGCGCTTGTACTAGCTGATGGCCAACTGAAGATCTCAAATGCCATAGATGACATGCTGGAGTACACAGAACTCACAGGTCAGATAAGGCATCGATAGAAATTGAGAGAAATGTTTCTTTTCTAAAAGTAACAATGGAAAAAAGCCTACAGATTTGGTTAATACATCTCATCCATTTGTCATTTAGGACCACTTATGTCAAACATGTAATTGATCATTCTGAAGCAGTTGTCAACCATGTAATAGAAAAACAGCTAAATGGAGGATTTAAATAACTTTGATAAGAGTCTGAATTGTTTTGATTGACATTATGGATCAGCTGATTAGAGCTTGACTCACATGGCACGCATATGTTTATTCTATGCTATACTAATATTCTACTGACCCCTTTCTTTCCCCCTTCTCTTTTAGATCACATCTTTGATCAGATCTTGAACAAGCCAAGCACACGTCTGAAAAAGTGTGTTGGAGAGGCCAGATTGAATGAAGATCAATTAGAGGTACCTTGCTTTCTGTTAAAAAGGTCCAATATAGCAGACTTAATTCTTGTTAATGTTAATCTGTATGAATTGACATATGGTATTTACATCTATCTCACAATAATTTGATTGGCAGAGATGCTCTTACTAGAATAGAAAGTGAATTAAAGTGTTTGTATTGTGATACTTCTTAAGCCCTGTCCCAACAGTTTTTTTCCCCCTGATATTATTCATAAAACAATGAAGGAGAGACAGGGATCAAAGGGAGAGTGGGAAACAGAACTGAAAAAGTACCTCTTAATAGTATTATGACTTATGTCTGACCTTTCTATTCAGGGCTGTCAGAGCAACAAGGGGAAGTTGGCTTTTGACCGGGCAAAAATCATATAGTTCTAATGCAGCATCCCATTACTTCCTCTCAGAGAATTGTAGTTATGCTTATAATCAAGATGTTTTCTGTTTTATATGGTTATTTTTTATTTTGTGTGTACGCACATGTAGTGTCAGTTTTAGCATCATCACATCTGTGTTTTATCAGCTTTTAGACGGAGACCACTGCATGATACTGTATGTTATTGAAGATAGAAAATATTAAATATAATTTTGTGTTTCTATTTTATTTTACCATTTCATTTAGTTAAGTATTTGCATAAATGACTGAAGAATTTCCTTTCTAAATGTTTAAGGAATTACTGGGGACCAGCTTGGAGGGCCAGTCTGATGAAGCCAAGAAAACAGTGTATGAGGTAATAATTCTTTATCTCACTTTATTCAAGTGTTTGTGAGAAACAGTTATGTCTTTGGTACGATACCGGAATCTAATGCTTCAGTATCGGTACTAAATTGATACAAATATTCAGCCTCAAAAGATTGCTGAATTAAAAATGATTTTTTATTGTTAAGATTGCTACATACTCAGAAAAACTTACACACTGTGCCTGTAAAACAGTAGCTATGTTTCCATCACCCTGTTTTTATGTGCATTTTGAGAGATGGAAACTCCAAATTTATGAAAAAAGAACATTCCTTAATTTGCAAAAAAGTTTTTACACTCCCTTGAGGTGTTTTTTGACTTGTTCAAAAAAGAGTTAATGTGAATAATGGGAGATGGGAACGCATTTGCAGAATACATTCTGACATAGTGAACATTAACCCTGATGCCGTTTTATTTACTTTTGGTTACTAGGTTACCAATACCATCGTCATCCGCTCGAACAACTTGATGGAAACACATCTAATTCGCATTTTTTTCGCATTTGCTTCACATTTAGATGGAAACCCAGCTACACATACATTAGCTGATCAATTAGTTTAAGTCTTGTCGCTTTCCATTGTCAGTTCGCATGAAACCCGTGTGAGCATCAAGTCTGAGTTGGAGAAGGTAGGGGGTGTTGATGTGTTGTCTCTGGATCATCTGTTTGATCCATCTTGTACGTCTATGTTGTTACATTTGCTGGTTTCATGTCAGCTTGGGCAACACATTAACACCTAGCGGTGAACTTTGGAACAGCTGTATCAACCAAAATCATGATATTTTACCGTTTGAAATATATTCTGAATGTATTTTGTTTTATATCACTGTGTATCTTTTCATGGAAGTTTCTCATCAGATTCATACTGTTAGATTGTAACACTGAATGACATTAAAAAGCTGTGGATAACTTTTTTTTTTAAGAGTAATGTTTGACTGATTTACATTTCCAAAACCTTTAGGAAAAACTAAGTGAAAACTGGATGACAGTGGTCAGCGATTACAACATGTCTGCCAGCACACAACTGAATGGTTCTGATTTTGACATTCGTGTAGGTTTGAACAGTAAAAACTACCTCTTTGTTTTCCTGGTTTAAACTATTTCTATATAGTTTGAAAAAGGTTTTTAAACATATTGTGTGATTTTGCTTTCACTTGTCGCTGCAGGTATCCAAGTCCAAGATTCTTAACTGGGTTGTTAGTGTGAACTTCAAAAAATCTGATCAGGATTATCAGAAGGTCCAGCAGAATGCTGAGGAGTGCTATCATAAGTGGTGTGAGAAAGAGTTCATTGATTCAGGTAACTCTAATTATTGTGCTACTGTTGTATGTCTGCATTTATGTGTTTCTATCATCTGTGTGGTTCTTTTTTAAACTTTCTTTTTATTTTATGGATTTAGTGGAGCCCAGGCTCATTAGAAAAACGTACCTGTGGCAACATTTTTGCAAAACACAAAATACATTGTGTTTCATTCTTGTGGCACTGAATCATTGAAGGACGAGGACTGAATCTTTAAACAAATCATTCTTTGAACTAACTGGTCTGAATTACTTCTTCATGAATCAGAATTTTACTTCACAGACTGATAAGCCTTTGTTGTTTTAGTGCTTTACTGTGCAAAACACTTTAGTTATTAAATAAGTAGTGCTGTTAATCGATTAAAAAAAAACAAAAAAAAAACTTGATTAATCAATTTTTTCTGCAGTTAATCACAATTAAATACACTTACATTTTTATGTTTTTAATATATTTTATAATGTAATAACTTCACAGTTAATCTCCAAATTAAGACAACATAAAGAAAGAACATGAAGACACTATATTTTAAATACTTGTTTAATGGCATCTGTTTATGAATGAAGGCCAGTATCACTGATACTAATAGTCTACAGCTACTTTTTCCCCCAATTTTAAACATGAATTATAGCCATTCAACATTACAGTGTAATTGAAAGCTATATCATTTTTTACATTTATTAGGCTTCAAAAATATAACAACTTTTAATTTAAGTGAACTTAAAGATGCAATATGTAAGATTTTTGCAGTAAAATATCCAAAAACCACTAGGCCAGTGTTATATATTTTGTTCACTTGAGTACTTAGAATATTCCAAATGTTTCCAACTATTTGTAAATCGCGAGAAAACTGTAATTTTAACCAAGGCTCCGGGACGTGTGAGGAGTCGCCTGTCAATGGCGTCATACCTGCGTTACCCTCGGTTTCCGGTTTTATTTTGTAGAAACCATGGAAACACCAAAGACGCTTTAATATAGTACATGTTTTAATAGGCAAGGGAACAACTGTTTGGTTATGTTTATAGACAGAAAAATAATTATTGTTATATAGCTCAACACATTTAGTCTTATTGTTTAAATCTAATTTTCTTGATTTTTTGCGTGTACCATGTTTTACCATGCCTCAGAGAAAAACACTATTTTGTGAAGTAGCTAACATAGCATAATCAGATGCAGCTTTATTTTTAGTAACAGTAATACAGAATTTTCTCCATCATACAATACATTTTAAAATTAATTGAATGCCATTTATCAACACAAGCCATCCAGCATTTAATATGATATTCTAAAATCGATCTATCTTACTGCAGTGTGTCTCAAACAAGTGTCTCACAGCAGCCGCCAGCCACTCTTTTGGCGCGTTTAAATGGATTATAAGCATTCGCATGAATAAGAGCCAAAGGATGACAGAAAAACGGATGCTGCGTTAATTGCATTAATATTTTTAATGCATTAAACTGGAAAAAAAAATAATCGCATGAGTTAACGCATTAACGTTGACAGCACTATGAAAAAGGTATTTAGTTTTTAATAAAACTCTGACTCCATTATTTTATCTGACTTTAAATTCATTTTAAACACGTAGCCCATCATGTCAAGTCAAACTGCACTGGAACAAAATATAATTTTACAGAGTCTGCAGGGCAACCAACAGACAATACAATAAACTCAACAGCAGCACATTCATTTAGAACAGTCATTAAACTGACTGAATTCATTTGTTTTTATGCACACATTCCAGGCAGTTTGAATCAAGTATTCAGACAGACTATAGTAATATTCTGATGACTCTTTCCATCCAGACAACCTGTCTACAGCCCGAAGCATTCTAGGAGACGTTGTCAACAGACGGCTGCCAAAGTTTGTTGGAGAGGCCCGACTGAAGGAAGATGGATTAAAGGTACCTTATTGGCTGTTAAACTGTCTGATATAACATGTTTACTCTGTGTAAAAGTTAACCTGTATGCATGGGCGACATTTGACTTTCGAGGTAGGGGGGGCAAAACTTTTTTTTTTGTACCTGCATCAGCAAATTAGTTACAGAAATTTTAAGCAAACAAGTTTAAGTTTGCTTGTTGTTTATTTACTCATTTATTTAATAATCCACTTAATTTTATCATCACGGGAAATGACGTGGACGATATGTGAATCAGTGTCCATCATTTTGCAAGCAACTGGTGATAAAGAAAAATGCCACGTCACAATATTGAAAATATTTCCATTTTAAACCATGAAGGCGAGCCAGTTGATATCACACAAACAATGTGCAAACTTTGTGTGAGAGTTATGCGGGTGAAGAAGTCTCAAACTCCAGTCAATTATTCACTACAGAAACTAAAAGTAAAAACCGACTGAGCTTTTGGCATCTGACGCTATAATAACGGCGCATATTCTCTTAGAGACGATGAGAGATGAATCTAATTTATTTTCTTAATATTTCTCTTGTGGCCCATAGTGAGAAAAAAAAAAAAATAGTATTTTTCGTGAATCAAGAAGTATTTTGTGTTAAACAAGTTGTTCTTTAAATGAGTAAGCTATCTAACTAATATTTTATTGTCCTCGCAGCGTGTCAGTTATGCGCTGATGCGCTATGATATCACTGGGCAAATGAATTGCAATATTAATTTAATAATAAAAGTAGCATGATAATAAGAAAAATAATTTAATATCCCTGCATGCCCGTCCGCTATATGCCACTGTGAAGGGATAAACGGCATTCGGGCACGGCATCAAATCGAATTAACTGTTTTATCCAAATCCACATGCATGGACCGCTCACTGTTCAGTAGGCTACTGCAATGTCCGAGTCTTTCCTGTTTCATGATGTTTCTCATGTGTTTTCAGTCGGCGCAAGCAAGAAACATTTACTAGACTGTGGACTAGCTTTGATTCTCTGAACAATTGCCGTGCAGCCGAATTTTTATGACCATGGGCGTGTGCATGCGCCAAACTCGGCTTTCCACGCTCATGGGCAAAGGAGTAGGGGAACGTGGGAAATGAAGTACACCCGGGCCTTAGCCGCTCCAAATTAGTGGACTGGACTAACCCCCCCTTGCCCCCCTAATGTTGCCCATGCCTGTATGTTTTAACACATTGACAGACAACCACCCCATAGGCAATGAAGCAAATAGTAGACTTTAAGGACTGCAATGTTTACAGACTGCCCTTTTCCTCTCCAAAACTTTTAGAAAATGCTGACAGAACACTGGCAGACGATGGAAACTGAAAGTCTGAATGAGAGGGACTTTGACATTTTTGTAAGAATTTTTATTTAATGATTTTAAATTCAGTAATTACATCTGCATAAATTTGAGTTCTCTTTCAAGACAAGTCAACTTGTGTGTGCTTTGTGAGTAGCTGAAACTATGGGAATGATGATTTCTGATGCATGCATAGAATCACAAGCAATTTATTGTCAGATAACACATGGTGCTTTGGCCCATATGTGAGGTGTACACGTAACTGAAACATAGTGGCAGTTTAGTTTTTTGTTCATTGATCATCTCGTCTCTCTGCAAGCCTAAAGTTTGGTTTATAGTCGCAGCATCGTCCAGATATTTGCTAAAAAATGAGCCAACAATAGCAGAAATAAGCCCTTTGAATGAAAATCAGAGGTGTAAAGTCTAGGTTAAGAAAATAAAAGTCCTCCTCTGTATTTTTTTTCCAGTCACCTGGATTTGGTAACTAGCACAGTTTTTCAACCAGGAGGAACACAGCAAAAACTCCAGTGTTAAATAAACTCTCCTGGCAGTATATGTGAGAACACACTCAAAAGTGTTAAAGTGTTAAAATAAGTGTTAAATGAGCACTGAAGCAGTGTTAAAGTTAATAAGATAATTAAGTGATTAATTGAGTGATGATTACTATTATTGAAAACTCCTGATGTTCATTTAACACTCTTAGGCCCGGTTTCACAGACAGGGCTTAGCCTAAGCCCTTAGGCCTTAGTTCAATTAGGGCATTTAAGTAGCTTTTATAAATGTGCCTTAGAAAAAGAAAAAAAACATTACTGGTCTACATTTTGAGACAAAACAATGGCACTGACATAATTTAAGAAATGTCAGTGCAAGTTGCTTTCCACAAAAAAAAGCTCAAAAATGCATATTAGTATGGGACTAGTTTAAGCCTTAGTAGAGCAATTTTTTATGAAGTAGCAAACGCACACCTAGAGAGGTGCTAGTTGAGAAAAGTTGCAATAAAGTAAAAAGAAAACAACTGCACACAATGGAGAATAGCATAGCTTAAATAGGAATCGTAATTATACACAGCTGTGAATAATGAGATCAGACCGTCCAATGAGTAACTAAATAACAATTGGATTCAAACATTGGAAGTAACAAAGTCAATAAGATAAAATATACAAGCAAACTATAAAAATGAAATTACAATCCGGCAAATTAATTTTAACATCCACAAAACACCTTACTGAGAACAAAAACATAATAAAAATCATCAAAATATTAAACAATAAACCAAATAACAATGAAATATTAACATGAAAAAATATATTAACAAAAAAATATTGAGATCAAGTAATAACAAAAAGCTACAGAAAACAACTTAAATCAAAATCAACATTTAAACCATGTGGGGTCAAGGTTTTTAGTTTATGGATCCAGAAAGATTCCCGTTTAAGTAGAATTTGGTCCAAATCACCACCTCTCCTCGGTAAAGATATTTTCTCGATTCCTATATAACGTAATGAAGTAATAGGATGATTAAAATCAGTGAAATGTACTGCCAATGGATAATTCATATTTTTACATCTTATTGTACTACGATGTTCAGCAATACGTGTTTTAAGTTCTCTACTGGTTTTGCCTACATATGATTTACCAAAAGGACAAGTTATGAGATAGATGACCGCTTTGGTTTCACAACTGATTATTTCTTTGATAGGGATCGATTTACCGGTATGTGGGTGTTTAAACGATGTACAACAATACGTATAATTACATTGATTACACGAACCACAACGCTAATTTCCATCTGGAATAAATGTCAATGTTGTTTGAGTTGTTGTAGATGGGGGAGATAAATCTGATCTCACTAAATAATCTCTTAAATTTCGTCCATGTTTAAACACCATGAGAGGGGGATTATGGAGAGATACAAGTCTTGTGTTTTTTGTGTATTTTGTAGAAAACATAATGGAGAAATTTTTCTTCGTTTTTTTTTTCTTTTTTCATTAATAAATTTGAACGAGAATTTTTTGTTCCGCGACTTGAATTTGATTAACCTTATATCCTCTACAGTAAAAAGATTTTTTAATATCAATAAGATTCTTATTGAAATCATCCTGTTTACTACATATTCTTTTTAGTCAACACATTTGGCTGTAAGGGAGGCTATTCTTTAAAGGTAACGGATGGTAAGAGTCCGCTCTCAATAGCATTTACGAGTTACGAGCTGTTGATTTTTTTATAAAGATCAGTATATAAGCAACTGTGATCGCGAACTATCCATAAATCCAAGAAGCTAATTTTATTAGGGTCATAATCCATAGTAAATGTTAAAAAATCAGAACAGTCATTTAAATATTCATAAAAAGTAGTTAATTGTGCAATATCACCCTTAAAAATCAAAAGCAATCATCCCTTCCAAATTTGTATATTAGAGAAAAAAACATGATTTGAGTAAACATATTTTTCTTCAAAGGAGGCCATATATAAATTAGCAAAGGAAGGTGCGAATGCACTACCCATAGCCACACCATGTCTTTGAATAAAGAAATTATTCTGGAAGATAAAATAATTGTGAGAAAGTTGTGTTTGAATCCAATTGTTAATTAGTTACTCATTGGATGGTCTGATCTCATTATTCACAGCTGTGTATAATTACGATTCCTATATAGGCTATGCTATTCTCCGTTCTTGTTAAACTATACCTCGACAAAGGCTATGAGCCGAAACTTTGGTATATTAAATCAGTTCTTATGCTTCAGTGAGTGTGCAGTTGTTTTCTTTTTACTAGTTTATGCTTTGTCCGTGAAACCGGGGGGTTATTTTAACACTTTAACACTCTTGAGCGTGGTCTCACATATACTCCCAGGAGATTTAATTTAACACTGGTTTTTGCTGTGTGGGTGAAATAAACATATGACAGGACCTATACTTTCTGACCCCTGGGGCCTCATGTATAAAACTTTCCAAAGATTTCATCCTAAAAGTGTGCGTACGCATAAAAGCCAGATTTTCCATACATACAAAAGTTTTCAGATTTATAAAACCATGCGTATGCTAGAACCTGTGCAAAATTCTCTTTCGAAAACCCAGTCAGAGGAAGATTGTGCGAACATGAATCTCCGCCCTCGTCTCCTCCCCTAAATCACCATATATGGAGCTTACAACTCCTAGTTTTACTATGCATTACGTCATTTGCATTTCATTTCCATACATATTCCCATCTAGGTGACACCATGTTTAACGGTACAAGACATTAGGAAAATATGACTATAAATGCCATCACATTACATTGCTAAAAAATCACTCACTCTCCTTGTCTTGTTTTAGAAAATAAAAATAATTATTTAAAATACTGTTCAGTATGATTTCAGTGAAGAGTTATTCTCATTCTTTTCCACTAGCCAAATAGTATGTTTAATTTTTTTAAACAAATCAAATGTATGCAATTTGGCCTATAAGGTAAACATAGTCTATATTTTAGGATGTTTATATATTTTTAATTGAAACAGATAGGCGACCTTATTTTTGCATTGTAAATTATTGTATGACTTGTATGTATCATCCCCCGGGCCAGATTGGACACCTCTGGGGGCTGCATTCAGGGGGCTTCGATATAAATCATAATAAAGAGCCTTTAATGCCTACATAGCCTAATCAGCACTCAAGCACATGCATAAGGCTTGCCACAGCGCACTGGCAGGAGTAATGATTATGAATGCGTGAATGCGCATGACTCGTACACTGCATTAGTGGACGCGTCTATATTACATCCTGAGAATATTTGTTTTCCATTTCAATTGGTTCATTTAAAAGTAGACATTTTGCTTTCTATATATATTTTTCATGTCACTGAGGCAAGTTTACATGGAGTTTCGGTTCTTTTTTATTATCTTTTTTTTTTGGCATGCTCAAGTTCACAGAGAGAGATAGCAGAAATCGCACCCGGTTTCTTTTCATTATTTTATAAAAGTACAATATTTATTTAATTTTTATTATTTTATTTTTTTGTTATCGTGAGTGCACACAAATACAAGTAGACTCTTTACAGATTCAAAAAATGTATTACACTTTTCTGTAGACCAAAATTGACAGAGTATTTTAAGTGCAAGTGATTGCACCGGCGCCTCTATGTTACCGTAGCTGTCATGCAGTAAGCGCACTACACTTGAATAGCGAACATTTTTCTAGATTAACGTTAAAGCGAGCGGCCATGTAAAGTTGCTAATACTTACATGTTTAAGATGATAAGCAACATTTGAGGTCGATTAATGATAGGCAAGTGTTTGGATGTCCTGCCCGATGTACTGTATTTACCTCATAGACCAGCTGTTAATGATCTGTTCATCACAGACTGCTTGACTTTACCATTTCTCGTGGATTTTTTTTCTTGCGACTAAGTGACTAATAACATTTTGACTGACTATGTCTCTTCTCGTCAACTAACAGTTAGTCAACTATTAGGGGGCATAAAGAATGTTGCCATGATAATACTAGAGGCAGCTCTTGATGCCCCAAAGTCCCTAGGGGAACCGGAGGGTAAATCAAGCAACACGTGTCAATCTGCATCTTGAATGCCACAGAGCCCAAATGAGTGCAATGGATGGCTTGGAGGCAACTCAAAAGATTTGAAAATCTCAAAGCACAGACTTTCTCACTAGGTGGTTGAGGCCACTGTGTTTGATTAAGAGTTCCCATAGTGTCAACTACTGATACAGCATCTCATTCCCTCCTGCCCTGGAACTGTGGCTATGTTCATAATTGAGAAGTTTTCAGATGTATAAGGTTATATTATGTAGTGTTAGTTTTAGAATCATCAGATAAATTTTATCCTCGTCAGGAAAAAATGCTGGCCAGCTTGAAAGACCATTCAGGTGACGCCCAGTCGAGTGACGTCCAGTCAGGTGATGTCTTCAAGACTAAAGTGTATCAGGTACCAATTCCCTCTCTCACTTAGCTGAAACATGTATGGCATAGAATTGTTGTCATGATTAATGCAAATTAAAGAGTCCTGAAGTACCCACCCACCCAGCAACTTGAGGAGGGGTTTAAGTGCAAATCCACTCATTTCAGACACACTTCAAAATACAATTACAACCCGAATTCCGGAAAAGTTGGGACTTTTTTTTTTTTTTTTTAAATTTGAATAAAATGAAAACTAATAGACTTTCAAATTCCATGAGCCAATATTTTATTCACAATAGAACATAGATAACATAGCAAATGTTTAAACTAAGAAATTTTACAATTTTATGCACAAAATGAGCTCATTTCAAATTTGATGCCTGCTACAGGTCTCAAAATATTTGGGATGGGGGAATGTTTACCATGGTGTGGCATCTCCTCTTCTTTTCAAAACAGTTTGAAGATGTCTGGGCATTGAGTTTATGAGTTTCTGGAGTTGGGATTTGGTCCCACTCTTGCCTGATATTGGTTTCCAGCTGCTGAAGAGTTCGTGGCCGACTTTCGTTTAATGATGCGCCAAATGTTCTCTATAGGTGAAAGATCTGGACTGCAGGCAGGCCAATTCAGTACCTGAACTCTTCTACGACAAAGCCATGTTGTTGTAATAGCTGCAGTATGTGGTTTTGCATTGTCCTGCTGAAATATACAAGGCCTTCCCTGAAATAGACGTTGTCTGGAAACCTTTATATACCTTTTAGCATTCATAGTGCCTTCCAAAACATGCAAGCTGCCCATACCTTATGCACTTATGCACCCCCATACCATCAGAGATGCTGGCTTTTGAACTGAACGCTGACAACACGCTGCAAGGTCTCCCTCCGTCCGTGATTTCCAACAAAAATGTCAAATTTGGACTTGTCTGACCATAGAACAATTTTCCACTTTGAAACAGTGGATGATGTTCACATATGGCTTCCTTTTTGGATGATAGAGTTTTAGTTGGCATCTGCAGATGGCACGGCGGATTGTGTATACCGACAGTGGTTTCTGGAAGTATTCCTGGGCCCATTTGATTTCTCCAGTTTCTCTGAAACTTTTGATGATGTTATGCACTGTAGATGATGAGATTTGCAAAGCCTTTGCAATTTGACGTTGAGGAACATTGTTTTTAAAGTATTCCACAATCTTTTTACGCAGTTTTTCATAGATTGGAGAGCCTCTGCCCATCTTTACTTCTGAGAGACTCTGCCTCTCTAAGACATCCCTTTTATAGCTAATCATGTTACAGACCAGATTTCAATTAACTTAATAAGTTGCTAGGTGTTCTCCCAGCTGAATCTTTTCAAAATTTCTTGGTTTTTCAGCCATTTGTTGCCCCCGTCCCAACTTTTTTGAGACCTGTAGCAGGCATCAAATTTGAAATGAGTTCATTTAGTGGATAAAAGTGTTAAATTTCTCAGTTTAAACATTTGTTATGTTATCTATGTTCTATTGTGAGTAAAATATTGGCTCATGTGATTTGAAAGTCTTTTAGTTTTCATTTTATTAAAATTTAAAAAATGTCCCAGCTTTTCCGGAATTCGGGTTGTAAATAACACTCACTAAAGAGATGTGCAGGATTGCCACCAAAAATCAGCACTGCTTTCCAAAATAGAATGTATTCAGATATTTTTATTCCTAAATTCCATTAGGGCAAACAATAGCTCATCACTGTTTCATGTATTTAAGCTTCAGCAGTTTAAAAAATATGACCCTGGGACATTATACTATCATCAGAGACATGTCAGCTTTATCAGATATTTTAACATTTTAATCAGTTTGGACTATATAGTTTATTTAAAGGGGGGGTGTAATGCTATTTCATGCATTCTGACTTATTTACACTGTTAAAGAGTTGCATTCTCATGCTAAACATGGCCAAAGTTTCAAAACATGAGTTGGACATGGCGTATTTCTGAGTATTCTGTATTTCTGAGTATTTCTGTGCCAAATCCACTACTTTCAGTTTCGGTACAGGATTCGGAGAGTTTTTTTTCGAGTGTGTCCTGTATGACATCAAAAGAGAGCGGAATTCCTTGTATAGGCACTTCTCCCTGATAAGCGTGCACACACAGAACAAGAGCAAGAGCAAGAGCACACCCATCAATGCGTTTCTTTCGAGATATGGAAGCCAAGAGATTTTTCAACAATGGCTGTGTTCCAATTCAGGGGCTGCACCCTTTGAAGGCTGCATACATCATCGGTCTCATTTAAAAAAAATAACCATAAGATTGCAAAGTAAGAAAGAAATTACAGTATTTTGCATCTCACAATGAATATCAGTCAATTTTATTACAGTTACTTTCTTAAATATGACATCCTTGATGACGTCTGCAGCCTTCAAATGCAACCTCCAGAGGACGCAGCCACCAAAATGAGACGCAGCTCCTGTCACCGAAGATGAATACTTGATTACTTTGTAAACAAGTCCCAGTTCGACGCTGGATTTGCAGATCGGGGGCAGTGAGTAAAACTGCATCAGATGTCTGTGTTTTGTTGGCAATCGGCGCGCAAGTGCATATAATGTAAACAACACGAACGTTTTTGTTCCCTTTTTATTTATAATGATGTCGCAGCTAGCATGCGATCTCTACGCAGAAGCTGCACGCGCTCGTGACTCTTTAGCTCCGCCCACGGCACTGACGGCAGACACACTTCCAGGATCTCTGCTTTTTCCGGAAAGACTCGGTTTAGCGTATCTATCTATCTTTTATAAATATGACAAAACTAAACACTTTTCGGAGATATGAAGGATGCATTGTTACTCTATATGTACTCAAGATTAACATGAGATTGGCAGAAACTGTGTGTGATACCCTCCCTTTAAGATAAAAGCCTTACATTTATTTCGCTATTTTATTTAGTGTATTTTCATATATATTATATACCATTTACCCTTCTAAATGCTTTAGGACATACTGCTGGCCAGTTTGGGAGACCAGCCTAATGAAGCCTTCAAGATTGAGGTAGTCATTCAATTTCTTACTTTGCATTTGTGGTACAGGATTATCATGTTGCAGTTATCAATTTCTCAACAGTATGGATTGAGACCCTATAAAACACACAAAAACAAATTGTCTTTTTATCTGTTATCAATCCATACATGTATAAAATGGCAGTTAGTGCATTTTCTGTGATGGGTAGGCTTAAGGGGGTTTAGGGCTAGTGTTGCAGGGATAGAATATACAGTTTGTACAGTATAAAAACCATTATTTCTTAAGAGAGTCTCCATAAAATATGAAAACACTGTGTGTGTGTGTGTGTGCGCGTGTGTGTGCGTGCGTGCATGCGTGACATGACTATTGTTCCGACGTTACAGCACATTTTTATCGGTTCTTCTCTTTGGGTCGTTATATTTCTCACAGATTTCCGCTTGTTCTAAATCAGATACAGATAAAGTAGCACAGTAAAGATTACATTTATATGAATGCATTAGTGAGAGAGCGATTGCATGTGAATTAATTGTACCAAGCAGCGTCTCTCTACTAATAGTGAAGCTGTGGGTTTTAGTTACTAAGAAATATATGCTAGAACTGCAGTGGTTGTAATGGCCTTCAAGGGTGAGACAAGGAAGAGATGGGCGGCATCCATTGCCATGACAGGAATGACAGTGTTAATCTCATGTGAAGTGTCAGTTTTATAAAATTCTCACATGATTATTAGGGCTTTTGATTTAATGCATTAATTATTTAATTAATTAATTACTGAAAACAATAATGCGTTAAAATTATTAATGCATTAAATGCACTTGCCCCACCCCAGACCTACATAGGTCATCTTACATTTCATACAGTTGACTGATGCTGATTATGATGCAGGGCAACAACTAACTGCATGACGGAGCCAATAGAATGTAGTCAGAAAGTCCCTAAAATTCAAGATATGGGGGCAAACATGCCCCTGTTTGAGTTTTTGTCTCAAATTAACATTATATGATATAGTTAAGCAACAAGTTCAATATCACACGAGTTCTGTTTTTCTGACCAGAATAGCACGAGTGCAAATGTAATACTGATTTTATACAACAGTTTAATACATAAGTTAATATTGTGTTATTTTAAACACAATATTGTCTGTTTTGCTCAATTTTTCCAACAAAAATATAAAAACAAAGCAGAACTGTTCAAATGCAAACAGAGCCATCTGCTCTCTAATTGCTCTGGCTGTACTTTGATGTTATACACTGATCGGTGGGTGCAGCGCTGCTTCAGTCCAACAAGCTTAATGATTCAATGGACCATTCATAAAGAGAACCATGGTAACACTTTAGTATAGTGAACACATATTAACTATTAAAGGGTTTGTTCACCCAAAAATGAAAATTCTGTCATTTATTACTCACCCTCATGCTTTTCCACACCCGTAAGACCTTCGTTAATCTTCGGAACACAAATTAAGATTTTTTTTGTTGAAATCCGATGGCTCCGTGAGGCCTCCATAGCTAGTAATGACATTTCCTCTCTCAAGATCCATAAAGGTACTAAAAACATATTTAAATCAGTTCATGTGAGTACAGTGGTTCAATATTAATATTATAAAGTGACGAGAATATTTTTGGTGTGCCAAAAAAACAAAATAACGACTTGTATAGTGATGACTGATTTTAAAACACTGTTTCAGGAAGCTTCGGAGCGTTTTGAATCAGCATGTCAAATCAGCGGTTCGGAGCACCAAAGTCACGTGATTTCAGCAGTTTGGCGATTTGACACGCAATCCGAATCATGATTCGACACACTGATTCATAACACTCTGAAGCTTCCTGAAGCAGTGTTTTGAAATCAGCCATCACTATATAAGTCGTTTTGTTTTTTTGGCACACCAAAAATATTCTTGTCACTTTATAATATTAATATTGAACCACTGTACTCACATGAACTGATTTAAATATGTTTTTAGTACATTAATGGATCTTGAGAGAGGAAATGTCATTGCTCCCTATGCAGGCCTCACTGAGCCACCGGATTTCATCAAAAATATCTTAATTTGTGTTCTGAAGATGAACGAAGTTCTTACGGGTGTGGAACGACATGAGGGTGAGTAATAAATGACATTATTTTCATTTTTGGGTGAACTAACCCTTTAACTACAACTTTTCCCTCAATGAACTCCTAATTTATTGCTTATTAATAGTTAGTAAGGTAGTTGTTAAGTTTAGGTTTTGGGTAGGATTAAGAATGTAGAATAAGGTCATGCAGAATAAGGCATTAATATGTGCTTAATAAGTACTAATAAACAGCCACTAATCTAGTAATATGCATGTTAATAAGCAATTAGTTAAAAGACCCTAAAATAAAGTGTTACCAGAGCCATTTACTTCACTCCTGAATGAATCAGCTGATTGAACGAATCAAATGAATGAATGAATGAATGAATGAATCATTAATTTAGAGTATCGTTCCATTTTAAGTAAAAAAAAAAAAACAAAAAAACAATAAAGGTATTGTTCACCCGAAAATGAAAATTCAGTCATCATTTACTCACCACTCTCATGGTCCAAACGAGTATGTGTAATACATTTTATGTTGAATCAAATAAAATATTTCTTTCTGAAGCTACTTTTTGTAATGTCTATTTGATGCTTTACACAATAATGACTTTGAAGTATCTTTGGGAGTAATTTCTCAGCCAAATTTGATGTGAGATTAATTAGATTAATCACCACCACATGTAATTAATTAGATTAAAAAATTTTAATCATTTGACAGCCCTAATGATTATATTATTGTTGTTTAACTTTTCCATTTATTATAGTGTATGCTTATATGATTCATTTTTCAAAAACATTTAGCAAATAGAAGGGGACAGCTCCAAAGCCCAGCCTGTTAAAGCCTTCAAGATCAAAGTCTATCAGGTAATTCATTCCCTATATTATAAATGTCTTAGTCATTCATTGTACAGATTTATTGTATAATGAATATGGTTTAATAAGCCCCTACAAACACACATGCAAAAATAATTACTGATATCTATTATCCCTACATATATAAACAACATTTGTGTACTTGTGTATGGATGTAAATTGTAGTTTTTTTGTTTGTTTGTTTTGTTGTTGTTTTGTATTAATGTGCATCATGTGATGGTCACACATGTGTCAGTATTTATCAGATTTATTTTGTTAGTTTGTAGTCACAACACACAACATATATTTTAGACATGATATTAAAGACAGAAAAGCCTTATATACAGCACTGTTCAAAAGTTTGGGGTCAGCAAGATGTTTTATGTTTATCCAAGGCTGTGTGTATTAAATCAGTAATGCAGTAAGATGCTAATATTGTCAATATTGTTCTTTGACTAATAGAAAGTTCAGAAGAACGACATTTATTTGAATTAGAAATAATTTATAACGTTATAAATGTCTTTACTTTTGATAAATTTAATGTGTTCTTGCTGAATTAAAGTATTAATTTATTTGAAATAATAATAATAAATATCTTACTGACTCCAAACATTTAAACAGGAGTGTTTACTGAATAACTTTTGTCTATTTCATGTGACTTTGATATGTGATATGTGTCTAACTGCCAATTTACAATTGAATAACATCAGAAACTTCTGGAGAAATGGTGGAAGTCTGATCCGCAGGCACCTAGGGACTGTGAAATTCATGTATGTTTAAATGGAAAATAATAATAATAATAATAATAAAAAAAAAAAAAGCCTATTTTGTACCTCTTCATTTTCACATTAATCTTTCTATCCTATCGGAAATCTCTTCTCATTCAGGTTCTTGAGATGGGTTTTGGTGAAGTGGGTAATGAGCCCATTGAAAATGTTCATTTTTATAGCAAGCATGAGCCAAACAAAGCCTTCAAGATGGAAAAGTATCAGGTACAAAATCTCACTTGTCTCACTATTATACAGAATTCTTATTCATGATTGTGAATCTCTTGAGCATTGGATTGTCTGTTTGACTCGCTAAAATAAATTATGTTTAATGAATGAAGGGATTTGAGTGTGATGATTTTCAGATTACTGTAGTTTGTAATGTGTCCCTGCAGGTGTCCAGTCTCAAGCCAGGGAAGTTTCATGAATGGCTTGTGAGGGTCTATTGTGATCCGAAGGATCGGAGCAATCAGAGGGAGGTCCAGCAGAAAGCTGTGTACTTTCATAAGTGGTGCAAAAGCAATAAAAACAACTTCATTGAAGGAGAAGGAGAAAAAGAAGAAGAAGAAGAAGAAGAAGAAGAGGAGGGGAATGTTTCTGCAGAAACTTCAGGGAAGGTAAAAAATTAAACTAAGCTAACTATTAAAAGCAAAAGAAAGTGTATAATTTACAAAGCATTTACGTCTAACATTACAACTATAATAGCTACTTACTGATCGTTCTAAAAACTAAAGAAAAGCCTACAGCCTTGAAGTTACTGTCTTCTCATTCTGCTCGATCTATCTGCTGCCTTTGACACGGTGAATCATCAGATCCTCCTGTCCACACTCTCATCACTGGGCATCACAGGTACTCCGCTTCAATGGTTTGAATCCTATCTCACAGGAAGGTCTTTCAGGGTTGCCTGGAGAGGAGAGGTATCCGAAGCTCATCAACTGACCACGGGGGTTCCTCAGGGCTCAGTTCTTGGACCCCTCCTCTTCTCCATTTACACTACATCACTTGGTCCCATCATACAGGCACATGGTTTCTCCTACCATTGCTATGCTGATGACACACAACTCTTCCTTTCATTCCAACCAGATGATCCCACAGTACCTACACGAATCTCAAGCTGTCTGGCGGACATCTCAGCATGGATGAAAGAACATCATCTGCAGCTCAACCTGGCTAAGACTGAGCTTCTCTTCTTCCCTGCCAATTCGACTCTAAATCATGATTTCAGCATCCAGCTAGGTACATCCTCAATCACCCCATCAAATTCGGCCAGAAATCTTGGAGTAATCCTTGATGACCAACTGACCTTCAAAGACCACATTGCAAAGGCAGCTCGGTCATGCAGATTTGCACTATACAACATCAGGAAAATCAGGCCCTTTCTAACAGAACATGCAACACAACTCCTTGTCCAGGCCCTGGTCATTTCTAGGCTTGATTACTGCAATGCTCTTCTGGCTGGACTGCCATCATGCACAATCAAGCCTCTTCAAATGATTCAGAACGCTGCAGCACGTCTCGTCTTTAACGAGCCCAGAAGAGCCCACGTCACGCCTCTCTTCATCTCTCTGCACTGGCTACCACTTGCTGCTCGCATCAAATTCAAGGCGTTGACGCTTGCTTACAGATCTACCACGGGCTCAGCACCCTCCTACTTCCACTCACTCTTACGAGTCTACACTCCGACCAGAAGCCTACGCTCACTAAAGGAGCGAAGGCTCGTGGTACCATCACAGAGAGGCACGAAATAACTCTCCAGGACATTCTCGTTCACTGTCCCTCGCTGGTGGAATGATCTTCCTGCCTTCATCCGCAATGCAGAATCCCTGGCAATATTCAAAAGACAGCTGAAAACTCATCTCTTCGTGAGCACTTATCCTCATCTTAAAAAAAAAAAAAAAAAAAAAAAAAAAAAAAAATCTACACCTTTCTATCCTACCTTTCTTTGCTTCCTTCACTTCCTTTAATCTCTCTCTATTGTAGCTTATGATACTCTGAGCACTGCCTAAAACTTGTATTGTGAGCACTTCTTGTCCCTATTTGCCTCGTCATGATGACTCGTTTACTGTATTCCTCACTTGTAAGTCGCTTTGGATAAAAGCGTCTGCCAAATGAATAAATGTAAAAATGTAAATGTACTGTAATCGGAGTTATGACAGAAGTAGATGAAAATACAAATCCTTTTTTACACATTCTTTTGTAAATTATTAATATTATTATTATTTTATTTTATTTTGCATAGGTGAGAAGATCAGTTTGTTGGGTACTATGAATTACAGGGCATTAACCAACACTGGTTCACAGTTAATTAGATGCAATTTGAACGTCATATACAGTATTGTCACAACTGACTAATAGAAAGTTGCTATTGACATTTAAAAAACACAATAAATTAAACAAAAAAACTGCCAACATAAACATTATGACACTGAATTCTCAAAACAGCCTAGTTTCTATAAAAAAAAAGAAAGTTGTAGTTTGTGTTCTTATTTCTTTTTCTTTCAGTGCTTGTTCACAGCAGGTGTTTGAATGATTGAAAGAATGTTTCAGGAACATCATACAAACCTTTAAATAACATTCCTCTAACATTAAGGAAACTGAACATTTTCATGTTCTTGGAATGTTACAAATCAACGTTCCTAGAATGTTGAATTTTAGATCAAAATTAAGTTGAAAGGACGTTTCAAATGTTTCTACCAAATGTAGCTACAGCCTCTCACAACATAGAAAGAAAAAACAAAGCAGATCGGATTAGATATAAAGAAATGGGGAACGATATCTATTAACCGTTTATGTAGCGGAAATTGCACATTTTTACAATGATTAAAATCTGATCATCTTTGTTTATGGCTTCCTTTGCAACAAATGATGTGTTTTAACAAACACTGTTACAAAAACCACAAACTGACTTGAAAAGCCAAGAGTCAAACTGGCCAACAAAAGCAAACACAAATCACCATAATGGTGACCAAACATTTTCAATAAAACATCAACATCTAAAGCTCTGTTAATTCTCAAAAAGAACTCTAGATGAATGACAGAAATAAAGTCTGTCTGGTTAGTAATAAGAGAGATTTAATGTCTTCTCAGTTGGTTTCATCTAAGGCTGTGGCTGAAGTCAGTTGTAGTTCTTGTGTTTCTGTTTGTTGTCATCAGGTGTTTTCAATAATCAAACAACCATCACTTAATTAATCACTTAATTATCTAATTAGCTCTAACTCTGCTTCAGTGTTACTTTTAACACCGTCCTGGTGGTTCCCATATGAAAACAGAGAAGTGTTAATTTAACACTGGGGAATCCATCAGGTAAAAAAAAAAAATCTGATTGGTTAATGAATCTGATAATCTCAATTTAGATTCTATTCATAATGCATCACCTGCACTGTTGATGGATTCACTGGTGATTCTGAGGTTCTGAGGGATGGAACACAGAATCAAACTTTGCTTTTAAATGTCAAGGTGTTATTTCTGATTGGATAAATGTTTCCTAATTATTCAGTTGACAAAGTCTGAAAACAGACAGAATCAGGAGAAAAAAATAAATGAGAATGAAAGGGGACATGTATTTATTTTTAGACCTTTGTCAGGAGAGAAGGCTTTGAGAGTTTTCCAAAGGATAATACAATATAGTGGGATTTATTTTGTGCCTTCTAAATCACAATCTCTGGACTTTCAAAGCTTACGATGGAGAGAGTGTTTCCCTTTTTCTTCTCAAACTGGTAGAAACCGAAAGTTATAATGAACAATGAATACATTTTATTAACTAATTTTGCACTTTTTCTATCCTGCAGATTTTCAACGACCCCATTTATGGTCAGATTGAGCTCGACCCCCTGCTGGTGAAGATCATTGACACTCCTCAGTTTCAGAGACTCCGACACATCAAATAGCTCGGAGGGGCATATCTGGTGTATCCGGGCGCCACTCACACTCGCTTCGAACACTCACTTGGGTAAGGTGCAAGTAAAGCAAAAAAAGTTTGAATTTATATACAGCATGTACATATAAATGCTGGCTTAGAGGTTTTTACAGTTTTTAGAGTTACTATAAACTGTGGACCGCATCAGACACCTTTGAGGAAGATGATCAATAATACACTGATATTAAATAGTGAGTCAAGCCATCTTTAGCTTTCTGAGTATTACGGGTCAGTACACTGTTAAACCTGTAAAAAAAAATGGCCATATTCCGACAGTTACAAACATTTTTCTATTAAGACAGTAATATACTGTAAAAAAAAACATTTGCATTCTGTGTAATATTTGTCATTTTTGAGAAAATAGTAATTTACCTACAGTAATTTACTGTGAGTTAACATCTCTCAAATGGCTCGTTTCCACTGAGCGGTACGGTTCAGTTCAGTACAGTTCGGTACAGTTCGGTACGGTTCGGAACGGTACACCCTGATCAGGCTTGCGTTTCCACCACCAACAGTTCCCTTACTTGATAGGCGTGGTGTAGCCGGAAAGGATCGATGTCATTCTCGCGCGAAGAAGAAAACGACACAGTAAACAACAATGGATACAGCAGATCTTGTTCTTGCTTCTCGGCTTGAGGCTGTCTGTCACAAGAAGAAGACAAGCTTTGCTTTGGTTCGGTTTGTATCAGGTTTTAGACTCATGGTTTCGGTACAGTTCAGTATGTGGTATGTTCAGGGAAAAAAATTACTATCAAATAAAAATAAAGAAAATAAGAACAAATAATCAAACAGCACAAATAAATTAAGTAAAGCAAAGATACAAATAAAGAAAGCTTTTCAGGTTTTTCATGTATCCAGTTTTCAGGTACAAAAATTGAATAAAGTAGCTAATAAAATGTAAAACAACATTGCATGTAATCTTCACTGTATAAATTAAATAAAGATCAATCATTATTAATTATTAAGTTACTATTCAGTCATGAGCAATGAGTGATTTCCTTGTCTTTTATTGTTTGATTAACATCACTTTCAGACAGCAGGAATCCAAGGGCTGCTGTCTCTTTAAGACATAATACACGGATCAGTACACTGATACTGAACACATGCCTTCTTTCTCGGTATAAGTTCACGTAAGACATAACCAACTATGCTTGCTAGGATACTCACCAAGACAGGAATGTTGACATAATTTTGTGTGAATTTGTCCGTTCAAGCACAAGACTTGAAAGAGACCTCAATATTTGCGCACTGTACACGCGCTTCCGCATGCGCGCTTCGGATGAGTGCACAAATGTTCTCACAGCGCACACGTAAATTCTCTTTCATGCCTTGCACTTGAATGTTTAAATTGGCAAGACTTAAATGAGTTTAGTTTAAACGCAGATAGCAACATGTGCTGTTCTCAAGTCTCACCTGCGCTCGCACGCTATCAACACCCGGGTGATGACTGTGTAAATGACTGGTCATATAGAGCATACGGCACTTGCATTGAACAAAGTTTAGAGTAAGCCAGAATGCGTATCCATCGACAGAAACATACATTAGCCTAACTCTGTCTGTCTGTTTTATTTATTTTCTACAAACCATATTATAGATGCGTATGTGTCGTCAGATATGAGATGAACCTCGGTGCAAGTGCGTGCCGAACGGTACGGTTGGTTTTTTTACCGAGAACCGTTTCATCCCTACTACATATACAGTGAAGATAATCAGAGTACATATGCACATATTGCCTGAACCACACATTAATAGGTTTCATATTTTTTAAATGAAAACGAAAAGAGGCAGGGTTGTGTTTTATATTTTGTTTTGTTATATAGCCTACATAAAGTGAAGATAATCAACGCACGCGTTGCCTGAACCACATTTGTGTGTTGCTTCTTGTGTTGTCATTCCCCTTTTAGCACGCACAAATGATGATTCTCTTTCAACCAATCAACGTTCTGCAGAGTGTACCCTTTTGGTACGGTACTGTCGTGCTTGGTACCCCAACAGAAGGGTCCCAAAAAAGTGAAAAAGCGAAAATTGCGTACCGTACTGTACTGAACCGAACCATACCGCTCAGTGGAAACGAGCCAAAAGTCGACACTCAGAGGCTGTGTTCTAAATCATGCCCTATATCCTCATTCACTATTCCCTACATTAGTTCACTAATATAGTCCACTTGATAGAGTTGATTAAAAGAAGTGAATGAATTCAGACACTGATGAACACCTGATAAGCAGAAAAAAAAGAGATGAGCAGAAACACAAGAACTACAACTGACTTCAGCCACACTGAGTGTGAAACCAGTTTACAAACCAGTTTGACATTATTTCTTTCATACATGTACAGAAGTTCTTGTTGATGTTGATGTTTAATTGAAAATAAAAATAAAAAAATATTGAAGTTTGTAGTCACCATTGTGGTGACCAGTGTTTGCTTTAGTTGTGCTCTTGACTCATTGACATTAGCTTTCTTTGGCTGCTGTAACTGAGTGTTTATAAAACACATTTGTTATGGCAAGAAAAAGCCAACATGAAGTTGATCAGGTTTTTGGCTGTTTAATTCACTGATCTCTTTCTGTGTTTAGTCTTTGATTTAATGGGTATTTTATATTTATTGATTGCACGACCATGCTAATATCTTGAAAACCTTTTCATGAGTTATAGATTGTAATGCTGTGGAAGATGCACAGACAGACGGTGTGGTTGATTTACCCTTAAGGGATGTTTCTTAATTTGTAAAGATAAAGTGCAGAGTATTTTTGTACTTTATTGTACTTTATATGTACCATTTCATCAGTAATTAATCTCAGGTAGCAAATATGCAGTTGTTGCTGTACCTTAAAGAGCTCTTTCTGCCTGATCTGACCTTAAGGGATGTTACTTAATTTGTAAAGATAAAGTGCAGAGTATGAATGGATATAATTTTTTGCCCTGTGTTGTGTTTAAAATTATGTCTGATCTGTGTGTGTTGAAGGATGGCATATTTAGCAGGATGTATGATTGATGTTCTGAAAAAAAAACATGAGGATCTCATTTCTGATGAAGACGCCCTGTGTGTCAAAATTGCTGCTCTGTGCTACAATTTAGGTGAGTGCTGTCAACATACATGTGCACATCTGAGCTGAAAATATTTAAAAACTCTTTCTACTGTATATCTGTAGTATCTATTTTAAAACCTCACAAATAATTTAATAAAAGGAATAATGAATAACGGTTCTAAAATGATTTACAATGCATGTCTTGACTGATGTGGTTTATTTGTACAATAGGAGTTTATGTTCCCAAAGAGCATAAGAGAAAGTTGCATTTGAAATGTCACACGTTTGTTAGACATAATGAGAGAAAACGCATCATGTATGCTAAATAGGTATATTGCATTTTATCTCAGTATAAATAAGATCGTTTACAACCTTTTTATGTCAGACATTTTTTTTTTTTTCCATGACATAAGATGTTATTGATATATTTCATCAAATGAAGATGGTATAAAATATTCTCATGGAAAATATCAAACATGAGCCCTATTTATTCTATGTTTTTATGTTTAAGGCCATGGTCCATTCTCTTTTCTGTACGAGAAATTCATCAGTGAAGCCCTAAACAGTCGTAAGTGCATGAGCTTTTCACTTACTGATGCCAGTGTTTGTGGTCAGCTGGTGGTCAGTTGTTACATATGAATTATTTAGTAGTGCTTTTTTGGGGGCTGATTTTTCTTATAAACTTTGTAAAAATCATAAAGTAGCATATCCTTTTTTATTTAGTCTCTGCTGACATATTAAAGACATTATGAATGAGGAATCTAAAATGAAGTATCATGTTGTATTATTGCCAGTGAAGCCTCGATTTTACTCTCACTGTGAATGATTGAAACTAAACAGGGTCACCGTTGTTTATGTTTACTGCACACTACAATCATCATTTTCACATATCTGTTTTGTTTTGTTTTTAATTTAGTAGCAGGAAATTACTAGTCATCCAGTGTTTTATATCAGCTATGCATTCTGTTAATTTGGCAGTGGCGGTGGACATGGCAAATCACAGGCTAAGTCAAAATCAGGAAAAAGTAAATATAAAGAGAGTGTGTGTTACAGAAAATAGACTCTTTCAGATGGTGATTATGAAGGAGTATAAATCTGTGCAAACGTCAGTTCTTGTAAGATTATTGATAAATCGTCATATACTGTACAATAACCCCGTTTGTTCTCTTTTGTTTTAGGTAAAAATTGGAAGGTAAGCACAAACATTCTACTGTACAAACATTTTACAAGTTTATTAAATTCTAAATAGTGTATTTTAATTTTTTATAATAATTAAGCTTGGAAGCTAAAATGTGTGACCTTATGGGTTTACAATGATGATAAATTACATCTGTCTAAACTTGCATTTTGGGTGAACTATGCACAATAAAAATTGACACATTTTTGTATTGTGATATATGGTGACAGTACATTTAGTCTTCTAGGGGTGTAAACCGTAGAAGTTTGTATTTTGGATAAAGCGCTTAAATTATGTAATTGTGCCTGTAGTCTCGTGGACAGTGCTCTAGAGGGCTTGAATGACTTAAGATTTTTTTAAAGTCATCATTTAAGTCGCTGATGAACTCATTTATGAACAAACTTTGATCTTGGTTTGAGAAGCCAGAAAAGCTTAGAGCAAGAGAGAAAAATTATTCTTCTGTCTTTGCTAAATACCACTCCACCCTCACGGACCCCCAGAAGGAAATATATCTCCCAAAATCTCCTGACTCAGACCCCAGATGGCTAGATCTGTGTCTTGTGCTGCTTTTTTGGACTGTCGCAGGAGATAGTACCACTCAGAGGGTGGCAGTACTGCTGAGCGGAGATTGGGCGGATCGCCTCAGGCCTGCACACCATGAATAGACAAAAAAACTGATGATGTGTAACTCAGGTGCCCTTTTATACTCACGGGCGCTCAGCGTGTGACGTCATGGACTGCCGTCTGCCAATGATTATTGGTGTTTACATGTGCCTCAGACACTGGTCACGCAGATGGCGTTTCCTATAGCCTCAACACCAAGACACAGCGTCAAAATTCCACTTTGAAAGGGAATGAAAATCCACGGTCATCATTCACTTCACTGGAGAACAGCTTGGACATGCTGTTATAAATTTATCCTTGTGTGTTTCATAGAAGAAACTCAGTCATATGGGTTTTATCACCTTTACACTTACTTTCTTCTATGAAAGGCACTTTTCATATATGACTTATTCCACTCCAAAAAGACCTTTTTAAAAACTTTACAGATCAGTAATGAACATTTATAATGTTCATCACTGATCTGTAAATTTGTCAAAAAGGTATTTTTTTTTAATAGGTGGAACAAGTCATCAAACTTTTCTTTTTACCAAACGATAGTTAAGTCATTGTTTTTTTCTGTGGTAGCCATCAAGAATAGTAACACAGGACACCAATAAATTGCAGATCACTGACTTTTAGATACTGAACCGCTGAATCCTATATAATTATACATTTATAGATGTATATACAGCTTACTTTATTTCTATTATTTATAATGTTTTTTTTTTTTTGTCATCAGGTAGCATCACACTTGATGCTTAAGGACATATTAATGAAGAATCGAGAACTGAATGACGAGATCAACAAGATTGATAAAGATCTCACCTTTATTAAGAGCTTAATTGATGGGGAATATACTACTTCAGATGAAATGGTACAAAATCCTGTAAACTGCTATTTAATTCACTGCAAGTAATGCACAATTTAAGTTGAGAATTGAAAGTATTTTCATTCTTCCAGAGGAGAGTGAGGAAATGGACTGAGGACAAAACTTTCCTGTATGAGATTGTGATAAATTATTGGAACGGCATTGATGTGCGTAGATGGGACTATTTTGCAAGGTAAAAATATTACATTTTAAAAGGATGCTATTTTATTTATATTAAATTTGATCAAATTTACAATTAGTATTACATTGAAAAACGTTCAATGTAATACTAAGTTTACACTCAGTTGTAAGTTTACACTCCTATCTTGGTAGCTCCACCCCCAAAATGTTCTGCATCTCAACAACCCCTCATTAACAGGCACTTTTATTTGTGGATTGTCAAGTGAAGTCACCTTTATTTATATAGCGCTTTTTACAATGCAGATTGTGTCAAAGCAGCTTTACATTGATAACTGGTATATAATTTTAGCTGCACAGCAGCTCTTAAAGAATAGTGTCAATGTCGGCAGATCAAAGCACTGTTGAATATCAAATGTCAAGTGTCCCCAACTAAGCAAGCCAAAGGCGACAGCGGCAAGGAACCCAAACTCCAACAGGTGACATCAGATGGCAAACAGGTGGCAAATAGACTTCTGTGATAAAATGGAGAAAAAAACCTTGGGAGAAACCAGGCTTAGTCGGGGGGCCAGTTCTCCTCTGGCGAACAGTGCTTTGTTACGATTCAGGTTGCTATCATATGTCCGATAGGATCGCAACATTCAAAGTATTTATTCCAGTTCAGTCCAGTTGAGGATCGTATTCATCACGCCGGTATGGACGGTTTGTTGAGGAGCTGTGCCACTGGCTGTTGTGTCGATGAGGCCTTCACAATGGATGATCTAGTTGACTCAATCTCTCCTGATACTTCAGGGTTGCGTTGTGGTCATGTCAAGGCGCCAGTCCTCGGTCTCACCTGGATACGGCCCGGATCTGGTTGACTACGGTAAACCCCGGGATAAACAGAAAGACTAATATTAGCGTAGATGTCATTCTTCTTCTGATGTAACGAGTACATCTGGTGTTATAGGAAGTGTTCCCGGTTCCGGCTGACCTAGTTTATGCAGCCTAATAATCCTTTAACGGATTTGAAAATATAAATTGATAATGTGTTATGTGTATGCCAGGTTAAAGAGATGCGTTTTTAGTCTAGATTTAAACTGACAGAGTGTGTCTGCTTCGAACAATGCTAGGAAGATTGTTCCAGAGTTTAGGTGCCAGATAGGAGAAGGATCTACCGCCTGCGGTTGATTTTGATATTCTAGGTATTATCAACTGGCCTGAGTTCTGAGATCGCAATAGACGCGAAGGACTATATTGCTTTAAGAGCTCACTCAGGTACTGGGGAGCTAAACCATTTAGTGCTTTGTAAGTAATTAGCAAGATTTTAAAATCTATATGATGTTTAACAGGAAGCCAATGCAGTGTTGACAGAACTGGGCTAATATGGTCATACTTCCTAGTTCTAGTGAGAACTCTAGCTGCTGCATTTTGTACGAGCTGTAGTTTATTTATCAGGCGAGCGGAACAACCACCCAGTAGAGCGTTACAGTAATCTAGCCTTGAGGTCATGAACGCATGAACTAACTGTTCTGCATTTTTCATTGAGAGCATATGTCGTAGTTTAGATATATTTATAAGATGGAAGAATGCGGTTTTACAGATGCTAGTAACATGGCCTTCAAATGAAAGATTGGTATCAAAGAGCACATGATTGTGTGAATCATGGCTGAATAGAGCCTTTCTACAATGGCATCAGTAATACTGCTGTATCCACACTGTTAGGTGTCAGCATAAAGTCAGCATTACCTGTCATTTTGGTCTGCACAAACCAACACAGTACTGAGAATACCTTTAAATCCTCTTTATCTCACAGAGACTGTTATCACCTCGGCATCCCAAACAGCTTCGACCATCAGTGCCTGCTGAAATCTGCTCGAGTGTGTAAGGTGGACGGGAAAAATCACATCTGCTTCAGAGACAAGGTATCATTTATTACTCGTACGATTACTTTCGGTCTGTTTTGATAACACTGCAGTGTCACATCCATATACAACTACAAAATGTTGACTTTAGTTATGATAATGCATTATATAACCCATTAAAGTGATCAATCATTGCTCATTCTGTAATTGTATTTTAAAACATTTCACTTCAGTTTAAATATAATAAATAAATATTCATCCTCCAATACAATGTGGTTAAGTAATGAAAAAATACATTTCCAGAATCAGAAGTCAATCACTGACAGAACAATAGAAAGATTCACATACTGCCATACTAGTCATTCAGTATTGAGTGAATTTTATTTTACAGTGTTTGTGTGTCAGTCTGTGCTCTTGTCCATGACCCTTTGTTTCTCTCACAGGTGGCAGATAGTGTTTATGACATGTTTAAAACCCAGTACACTCTCTACAGTCAGGCCTACCAGCACAGGATCGCCAACATCATCGAAATAAAGTGTGTTTTAGTGTTTTTACTCAGTTCTCGAAATGTTCTTATGTTGTTTAGTTATTTATTGGTTCATGTATTTTTGATGTGTTCATTAGAATCAGAAAAGCCCTCAAGGCAGCCAAAGGCAAGCTCACCAAGATCTCACCGTTTACTGAAGACCCCTCAAGAGATGATGGCCAGAAGAAGAGGTCAAGTGTCTCACGAAAGCGTAAGATAGCATCTGACGAGGAAAGGGTTGCAAAATTGTCCAAACTGACAGGTAGGATGGACAGCTAGATGGCACCTTTAAGGGTAGCCGCATGAATTTTGAGCTGCTCAGCAACCTGCCTTTTAAACAAAGCTTTTTAAACAATGTTAACTTAAAATTGTCTGGAAATACACAAATAGGTAACATAAACAGAGTTCAGATGAAGTAAATAAAGATTGTTCAAAGCATCTTGATCACATTATGATTTCTACTCTGTTGTTTTCATTTGACCAGTGGAAACTTTTATAGCCATCTTTATTAACAGACAAAGAATAAAGTTCAGTCAAAAATGTTCTCCGTCCATCAGACCACATCTTTGAGGAGATCTTGTACTCCACTGATGACGAGCTGAAAGATGCCAGGATGGAACTGGAGGATGTTGTGAACAGACGCCTGCCAAAGTGTGTGGGAGAGACCAGAATTACAGAAGATGAATTCAACAACAAACAGATCTTCCAGGTAAAAGAGAGCTGAGGAAAACATGATGTATCAATTAATGACAATGCATAATTCATTTACAGATTTTTGACCACAAACCAGTGGCATTAATGTAGCCATTAATGTAATCATTAGAACTTAATTTAGCACTGGATCTTACATTACAAAACAGTTTTACATTCGAAACTGAACTCGCATGTTAAGAATTATAATTTCATAATGGGCAAATACAATTTATTCCATTATTGTGCTATTCCCTTAAATGACTCTTCCAGTTTACCAGTTGCAGTATTCTGATCAAATCAGACAATGGCTAAAATAATTCTGGTCTTGACTGCAGTAAAGTTTTTATATCACTTCATCATCACTAACAAATGACAAATCATGCCTTGCATCATATCTCATTTCATAATGTCAAACTTTACAATCAATGGAAATGTGCACTTACAATTAAAGAAATGTTTAAATTTTAAAAATTTAGTAAATAAGAAACATTTATGGCAATTGTTAAGGGTTATCATGTGCTTCTCATGTGGGCAAATTGTTCTCATTTGTTTGACTTTAATCATCAATACTACAGGATAACTGGAATAAAGCAGTGGACGAATGGAACAAACACCCAACTATGTTCTTGGATAAGAAGGATTTCATCATTGATGTATGTTATGTTCAAAACTGACTTTCCACTTGGACTTTTATGCTTTATTTCAACACATTTAGGTGGCTGTAATATTGTAAATCTCTCACACAGGTGATTCAACTGGATTGTACTTTCAGCAAGGGTAAAAACCCCATCGACAATGTCTATTTCTACAGGAAGAGGAACCCCACCAAAGCCTTCAAGATTAAGAAATATGAGGTACACTTACCACTTTGCTGCTTAAATAATTTATCATTTCTGATTTTTTCTCCAGTTTGAATTACACATACAATTTATCATTAGATTATGTAAAAAATAAAGTCATGGTGTCTTATTCAGTCTGTAGTTTAAAGAAAAAAATTATAATTATACAGAGTATCACATTATAAATGTACCTGTTTTGACAGGCTACTATACATCACACATTCACAGTAACAAATTAGTGATAGCAGGTAATCAAGCGATTGCCCAAGCACTAAATTATCATCATATTGCACCTGTCAGAGTTGCTGGTTGCAGCATGAAGGAGAGACATCAGGATCTCAGTGCAGCAGCTTCTTTATTAAACAAACTCAAAAATACTTTACAAAACTCTCAGAGAAACATGGAGATATTTATAGATATGTTGGTTGTTCTGTTCCTATCTCTTAAAACGCCTTAAGTCACCATCATTGAGATCAGTGTTTGCTTTAGTTGGGCTCTTGACCCTTGACTTTTTAATATTAGATTTTGTTCAAGCCATTGTTTAAGCACTAAATTATCATCTTGCACTTTTTTTCATAGGGCAAAAGTGGTATTATTAAGTGGTATTTAGATGGTTATAAAACAGCTTAGCACCACTTGTTACTTTAAAGATCAAACCTTTTTTTTTTTTTTTTTTTTTACAATTTATCACCATTCTATGTACATATTTTATTATTACATTATTTCAGTCTTACATACAGAGTCCTTTACAAAAAGACTAACCTGGTCAATCTAATCAAGTCAAAGCAAGTTTTCCAGATCTATAATTACTCATAAACATATTATTACACTTGTATCTGCAGGTATCCAGTCTGATGCCGGAGAAGTTTACTGAATATGTTGGTAGGATTTACTACACAAAAAAGTCTGATGAGGAGGAGAAGGATGCTAAGGAGTGCTTCAAATGGTGGTGCCGTGGCAAGGTGTGTGTTTATGGTTTATTCATCATTCCTCCAGAATGTCCACACACAGACACAGTGTAAGTCACACACCAAAAAAAAACAACAACAAAAAAACACTCCATAATAAGCATGTAAATAGTCAAGGTATATACACCCCTGGTGTATATACAAGTCTCAGCCACAGGTGTTAAAAACTAACACTGAAGCAGTGAACTCTTTGTAGTGTTAATTGTGTAAATTGTTCATGCCGTTAATTAAATTAATTAGTTTCACTTTAAAAATGAAGCTGGATTTGATTGATTATTTGATTGATTGCTCATCCTGGACTTGCTGTCATAGCAACAGGTCCGTAAGCTCAAACCTGCTCAGGAGCAGCTTAATTTCATGTAAACAGGATTAGATGGCATCTTTTTAAGTGGAGGTGATGCTTAAAGTCTGTCCCAGCCACTGCTACCCCAGCTAATATATTCTATAGAATTCATTCTATAGAATTTTGTTATAAGAACGTTCTCTAAATATTCAGTGTTGGTTCTGGGAACATAAAAAACGTCCAGTTTTCTTGAAATTAGAGTTTTTATAAGGTATAATGTTCCTCAAACGTTCTTTCAACTTAATTTTGATCTAAAATTCAACATTGTAAGAATGTTGATTTGTAACATTCCAAGAACATGAAAATGTTCAGTTTCCTTAATGTTAGTAGAACATTATTTAAAGGTTAGTATGATGTTCCTGAAACATTCTTTCAATCATTCAAACACCTGCTGTGAACAAGCACTGAAAGAAAGAGAAATAAGAACACAAACTACAACTTTCTTCAGCCACAGCCTTAGATGAACTGAAGATAAAAGACATTAAATCTCTGAAGATCTGATTAAACAACTCCACAAACAGCATTACCAGCTTCACTTATTACTAACCAGACTGATTTTATTTCTGTCACACGTCTAGCTCTTATTGAGAATTAAAAGAAGTTTAGATGTTGATGTCTTATTGAAAATGTTTCGTTTGACACCATCATGGGGATCAGTGTTTGCTTTAGTTGAGCTCTTGACCCTTGACTTTTGTTGAGTTGTTTCTTTATCAGCAATTACAGGTGTTTTCAGAAAACATTTCTGCATTGATAAAGCAGATCAACAGAATATATAAAAAAAAAATTATATAAAAAAAACCTTTCCTCTAATGTCAAAAAAAACTGGACGTTTTTTACGTTCCCAGAACCAACACTGAATATTTAGAGAACATTCTTATAACAAAACTCTGTTAGCTGGGTCTTTTTTTTTTTTTTAACAAGAGTGAACCAAAACAATAAGGACAACAAGAGTGAACAATTATAATGATTTAAAAATAAATTTGGAAATATTATTATAATGTTGTGTAGTTTATCATAATATAGACACAGCCAGTTTTGCTCGTTGAGAGATTTATTCGTTAGGGAATAATTACCTAATGATTTCACACAGTCTTACACACATGATGTACAGTTAGTCTATGCCGTGTGTGCATTAATTTAACCACGACAGTTAATATAGAAGTGGCTTGATGCAGATAACTTGATCTTGACCCTTCAGCAACTTTAATTGATGCTATCATGTAACAGATCTGCTTCAGAGGTAAAATTAAATGAATTGCTCATTACAACAATGAATTAAAAATGTAAAGCCTGTACAAATAGCGTACTAGAAATTGTGAATATAGCCTAAATAATTGGGAATCATGTAAAAAAACAGTGCACACTTCATTTATCTATTATAACTTTTATGTCTTTTTAACCAACTCCTGCTGTTAACGAGCTGTTTAGACACAACGTTTTATGATTTCTTTGGGTGTTTGTGTGCAGAGATTTGATTGCCTTGTCTGATCTTTTCTCTCTCCTTCAAGTGTGTGATTCTGGTCTACGATAAAGATGAGTTTAGAGGCAACAAGTGCTCTATCACAGGGGACTGTCCTTCTTTGGTCCGCTGTGGTATAGATGTGGTCCGCTCTTGCAAGGTTATCAAAGGAATCTGGAAGCTCTATGAGGGTCATGAATACAACGAGCCCTATTACCTACTGAAGGAGGGGGAGTATCCCAATCCTGCAGAATGGGATGCCACCAAACCTGCTAAGTCTCTTAAAAGTGTGACATCATTTCAGATCCAGCTCTATGAACAGGTGGATCTGGTAAATCCAATACACGAGACCACTGTTGACTGTTGTTCTGTGGAGGAACAGTTTGGTATAAATGGGGTTCGCTCCTGTAAGGTGGTCAGTGGTGTCTGGAAGCTCTATAAGGGGTGTGACTACAGTGAGACCCACCACGTACTGAATAGGGGACAATATCGCAATCCTGCAGTGTGGGGAACCACCAACACTGTTCCTGCCCAGTCTCTTAATCGTGTAACATCATTTCAGATCCAGCTCTATGAACAGGAGAATTTTGAAGACCCAATGCATGAGACCACAGTTGACTGTTCTTCTGTGGAGGACCAGTTTGGCATAAAAGTGGTTCGCTCCTGTAAGGTGACCAGAGGTATCTGGCAGCTCTTTGAGGATCCTGACTACATTGAACCCCATTACCTACTGAAGGAGGGGGAGTATCCCAATCCTGCAGCATGGGGCGCAGCCTACCCTGCTCATTCTCTTAAACGTGTGACAGAGTAAAGTCTGACCCATTTTAATATTTTGAGTAGGGCTGTCAATTTCAAGCATTAACTTAATATAATTAAGTTAATAATAAATAACTTTAACAACACAATCAATGATTTACTTTGCAGAGGTTTCCCAGTCCAATTCAGTAGGAAAGGTAAATCAGGATAAAATCTAAAGTCATTTGGGGTTGGAATGACATGAGGGTGAATAAATGATTCATTACTTGGCATATCATACAATTAATTTGGTTAAAATGGATGACAACCCTTCTCAACTGCTGAAGTCATGGCTTGTGTGTCTATGAGCTTATTTTGTGAATAGACCTTATTATAGAGATGCTGATGACAAAAAGCACTGAAAATAAAAATCTGAAAATATTTTAGTTCTTTATATTTACAGGATATTTGGGCATAATGGCTGATTGATATTATCGTCTGAGCAGCTTTATTTGGTGGTTGTTTTTATTTCACAGTGTGGTGTTGTTGGATTTTGGATATAGGCACTAGTTAGTGGTTAACGGTAGTGGATGTTTAAGAGTTATACTATGACAAGTTTGTTTGATGATTGATTAATCAGTTCATATTATATTATTTCTTTTGTTATGTGTGCAGAGATTTGATTATGTTTCCTTTGAGTAATTTTGGGTGTTACACAGTTTTAAAGATAACAGTTTATCTGGAATATATCTTTCATTTTTCTGT
This sequence comes from Hypophthalmichthys nobilis, assembly GCA_037950665.1. Classification (NCBI taxonomy): domain Eukaryota; kingdom Metazoa; phylum Chordata; class Actinopteri; order Cypriniformes; family Xenocyprididae; genus Hypophthalmichthys; species Hypophthalmichthys nobilis. The sequence continues at coordinate 41,872,865 of CM075480.1, read as the reverse complement.
TAATCTTTTAACCTTTCTGAAGATGTACGAGTTCATATCGGTGATTTTGGGGAAAGCGTGTGATTTAATGAAAGTGATTTATGAAAAAAAAGTTTTGCTTTTTCAGTGACAACTCTTATTAAATAAATTTGATTGTGTTTCTTCTATTTTTGTCTGTATTCGTTTATTTGCTTTGTAGACATGTTTTGTGATTAACAAATCACTGTTAACCTGTACTAGTGTTTAAAAATTGTCCTGTAAAGTAATGGTAAAATACTGGCAACACTGTTCTTTACTGTAATCTACTTTACAGTATGTTACTGTAAAAATGAGTGATAGCGAAATGAAGCTTTGCGCAGCACCGAGGCTTTCCCCTCAACTGTATCGTAAAATGTTCATTACTTGAAGCTTTTCAAAAACGGTGCACACTAACGACATCTTGTGGTCAAAAGGTAGAAAAAGCTAAAGCCGTTTTATTGGTCGATGCCTGACCAATGAACAACGCCAGCCAGTGCGACTTTTTTTTTTTTTTATTATTGAAACAACAGTAGGGGAATGCCAAGATATTTGAATATGTAAAACAATTGAATCAAAATTCTGTATCTTATATCTCAAATCAATCATGTTTCTATTACATTAAGTATCCTTTTCAACAGCTTAGATGTCTTAACAGCTTCTCGATTGTTCTGTATTGATGTTAGAGAATCATAAAGAATCTTCAAATCAGTGGAAAATAGTCTACCATTTGGAACAGTCGATATCCATTTTGCTTTATGTATGTGATATTTCCCTAATAGAATAAGAAGTTTAATTATATTATCCATTTCACAATCCATAAACAAGACCATTACATAAGTTGTAAAACAAGTCAAAAAGAAGCATAGTTTCATAATTTGGTATAATTACAACTGAAGAATAAGTGTACAACTGTTTCTGTTTCTTCTTTACAAAAACTACATAATGGTGAAAACCCTTCTTTAAATTTACTCTTTGTTACATGGATAGTATCTGTTTATTATTTTAAAGTGAGTTTCTTTGACTTTATTAGGAATTACAAATTTATTAATATCTGACCACAAATTCTGAAAAACAAGGGAGTGATAATCCTTTTTTCTTTGGTTAATATTTTTCTGATACACATATTATTACATTTTTTATCCCTAATAGAAAGGCCCTCAACAGTCAGAGCAGGAAGAGAACCAATTACAGGGTTATACATCTTTTCGTTTTTTATAAGATAGAATAGTTTCGATGAGATACAATGAATGAGTTTTAAATATTCTTTAAAAGATACATTTGTCCCAAGCTAATTAACAAAGTCATTATAATTATATAACTCACGTGACTGATTTATCAAGTCTGTAACAAAAATTAACCCTTTGTTATACCAATCATTCCAAAAAATGGTTTTGTTTTTGAATAATATATATTGATTATTCCAAATTACACAGGAATGGGGACAGAAATGTTTGTAGACTAATTTCCAGGCATTCAAAGCTTGTTTGTGAAAATTAGACAACTTAATTGGGAGTTTAGTGCATTTAAAATCACAGGCAAGTAGAAAATTAAGGCCACCACATTCTTTGAAAATTAGATTGGGAATAAAGAACCATGGAAAGTTATTTTCACAAAGACAGTGCTTGATCCAATTAATTTTAAATACATTATTGATAGTGTCAAAATCTAAAGCATTTAGTCCTCCTTCTGATACACTTCTGATTATGGTTTTCCTTTTAATATACTCTGTCTTGCCTCTCCAGATAAATTTAAATAAAATTTTATCAACTGCGGCACACATTTTAGAATCTACATAAAGAGACAATGCAGGATATGCAAGTCTGGAGATACCTTCAGCCTTGGAAATCAATACACGACCTTGGATAGATACATTTCTTTGGAGCCAACAGTTAAAAATATTTCTTGTTTAGGGTTAGAGTCTTTCTGAGGCTGATTTACTAATTGCAATACCCAAGTATCTAACTACCTGTTTAACCTGTATTCCAGATATACATGAGTCTTCTAGTTGGTGTACAGCCATAATCTCACTCTTAGACTGATTCACAGAAAGACCTGAGGCATCAGAGAACAGTTTGAGTGCCTCCAGAATAACAGGGACCTGATCATTGTTTTTCAAAAATAAACAAGTGTCATCAGCAAGTTGACTAATAGTTAAAGTGAAATCTCCTATCTCAATACCTCTAACTTGGGAGCAGTGCAGAGTGTAAAGATTTAAAGTTTCAGCTGCTAATAAAAATATAAACGGGGAAATAGGACATCCCTGTCTAATGCCTCTTCGGATAACAAAACGAGAAGACGTAACACCGGATAAAGAAACATTACTTGAGATAATATTACAGAATTTGTGCATCATATTTGTAAAGGTTGGGCCAAAACCAAAGCGATTAAGGGCCCGATGCATGAAATTGTGCTCAACAGTATCGAAAACCTTACAAAAATCTAAAAACAAAATAAGGGCTTCCTCATTTACTAAATCTGAATAATATAAAATGTCTAACACCACTCTAATATTGTTTGAAATATTTCTTCCCTTCATAAATCCAGACTGTGTGACATGATTTCCTCCAAACATGGTTTTAACCTATTGGCATATAGAGATGCTATTAATATGTAATCCGAGTTAAGGAGTGTGATTGGGCGCCAGTTGTCTAAGTGCAAAATGTCTTTATTAGGTTTTGGAAGTAGTGTAATTACTCCCTGTTTCATAGATTCTGTAAGTTCCCATTTCACACTCATTTGAACACATTCAAGATAAACTCTCTAATATCTTCCCAAAAAAACTGTAAAACTCAAAAGGTAAACCATCGGGTCCTGGGCTTCTGTTAAAAGGTGTTTTTTTTTTAATGATATCATCTAATTCTTTCAATGACATTTCCTCCTCAAAGGTTTTTGTTATTTATACTTATACAAGGAGTGAAAGGTTGTATCGTATCTAATGAAGGCCCCTTTAGCCTTTTCTATATAAAAGAGTCTAATTTTTCTCTTAATAGTTATAAACTTTCTTTCTCTGCATCATTTGGATTGGCAAGACAAGTAATACGGTTAATTTCTTTCAATATATATTCAAATTGTAATCCTTTTGATTTTAGGAGATCTTTACTAAATTTTATAGAGAACTTTCGACACTCTTATTTAAACAATTCCCAATTTAAAGTATGAGAAATATTAGTTTTTTTTTTTTTTTTTAAGAATCAGTTATGCCTTTAATACTCAAACAATAATTAGAATTGTGTAATAAAGAGGTATTTAATTTCCAATACCCTGGTTTCCTAAATGAGTTACAGTTAAGGTCAGAAATTTTTAACTCGATACCCGAGTGATCAGTTAAAGGTGCATTGGAAACAGAACATGATTTAACAAGAAATCAGATTAACCAAAAATCATTACGTGACTTTTGTGTCTCATGTGTTGTTATGGTAGTTTCAGAGTGGAAAAAGTAAGTGGATCAGTTTACCCCCAACTGGTTCACTTCACCCCTTTGATTTCTCTGGTCTGTCTCAGTTTACCCCTAATCTGGGGTAAAGTGAGACACAAGACGACTTTTTAAAAACAATCATATTTTCACTGACCTTCATGCTGAATACATTCTGATAATTTCCATGGCTAGGAAACATCCTGAATTAATGGGAACATTTACATTTTACATTTACATTTATGCATTTGGCAGACGCTTCTATCCAAAGCGACTTACACTGCATTATACTATACATTTTTGTATCTGAGTATGTGCAATCCCTGGGATCGAACCCATGACCTTGGCATTGCTAGTGCTATGCTCTAACCACTGAGCTACAAGATATATCATTTTAGCTCGCTTAGAGGGGAGCAAATGTAAAAAATGTCTCACTTTACCCCACTCTCCCCTAATGACGAGACCGAATTGTTATAGGCTAACCGATAGAGAGAGCAGTCACATCTCAAATATCAACTAGCAGGCTAATTTCCAAGAAAGTGCATATAGGAAACACCCATCATCCTAAAGAAAAATAAGTGTTCTTAATTTTGTCAGATTAATAATGTTTAATACTGTCTTGACTCACATGAGGACAAGTTAGATCAAGAATTGCACAAAAAACGTTTAAGAGCAACTAACAACACGGCTTACACAGGCACCATCTTGGCCCCACCCAGCCAGTGCGACTTGGCATGCAGAAATAAACATTTTTATGCATATGTATGAGACAATATTTTCATTAAAATATCATTAGTTTTAATGGGTTTTTATATTACAGTGAAAGAGTAATAAAGTCGTTTATTGGCTGCTACATGGACCACCAAAACGGCGCGATCTGCTCTATGTAATAACGTCATCGCGTACAAAAAACGTCCTATTTCATTGGCTGACTCCAACCAATGAACTACTTTACTACTCTTTTACTGTAATATAAAAACCCGTCAAAACTAAAACTTTTAATGAAAACAGGGGCGCACATTGTTTCCAGTCACGTGAATGCTTCACTTTGCGTGTCAGAATGTTTGAACCCAGACCATTACTATAAAGAAGTTCAAGTCCATTTACTAAAGATTTTAAATATATAAGCCTGTAGCCTATATTACATTATCATATGTTCTGTCATATAAACAGTATTTAGGCTACAATAAAATAACAGCACAACTTGCCTCAAACAACTCAGTATGTATTATTAGTATTATTATAATTATTGTTTTTGTTCATCCATTTCATTCATTGCCAAACTTTAATATGTGAATTATATTATTGAAATAAACAAATTTAGCGTCGGCAGGCTTTTTATTTGTGCTTAATGGATAAAACAACAGAGTTGCGCACTCGGGTTTATGGCTGCTGTAATTGCTTTGAAACCTTTCTCGAAACATTTAGAGAAAAGCTGCAAAGATTTAAGAGGCTTCATTTCTCCATCCCTACTCAATGGTTTTAGGCCTTTTTGCAAATGTTTCAGTTGAATTTAGCTGTTTTAGAGAACGTTATTTTGAGCCTGTTTTTTAACATTAACTATCTGTAACATAATTTTTCATGTGTGGAAAAAGCATCGAAACTAAACTATCAGATATTCACCCATATCCCCACGCCCACCCATGCACACACACACATTTGACTTTACAACACACAAACGCACACCTTTATTTATTCTCATTCTCTCTTGCTCTCTTAATATGTCATGAATTTACACAGATAGATTTTAATAATCGATTTAAAAAATTTGTAAAAATATAAAAATATCGCCCTCTCATGGTATACGCACAGTGCGTACACTGGCTGGCGTTGTTCATTGGTCAGACATCGACCAATAAAACCACCATTTTACACATTTGTAACTATTAATCTGCAACTTCAACTTCGTAACACGGGTGTTTTGATTGTTGTCTGTGTGTGCAAATCGAAGCATTCAGCTTTTCACATCAGGGCTGTGAGTGTAAATTTCAATTTACAAATACAAATATTAATACAAATATTAAGAAGAAGCTGCAGCTCAGCAGCCGTTCCTGAGTAAATTCACCACATCACCAGCATTCAATAATGAAATCTCACGCTACGGCAACTTCCGCTTCACGTTTCCTCTGACTGAACTGATGGAGGCCTACAAGAAGCAGATGTGTGAGGGTGAAGAGCCGGTTCTCAGGGTATACGAGACCAAACTTTCCAAGCAGGAGATTGAGTATGTTGTTCTCGTTCACAGCCCTCAGTATAATGAGAACTTCAGTCAATATCCACTGCTTACATCCAGCCCATTGGTTGCTTATGATGGAAATCAAATCATCTGGAGAGCACATGCTATTTGTGAAACCCACAACTTCCAACCAGCAATCACTGGAAACACAGCAGTGACGCAGTCCATGTATCCACATCAGTTTTATGTGTGGGATCAGGTTAGCCTCGCCTTTCACCTCAATGGGGTCCTTACCTTCCCTAAAAGTAAGCTTAAAGCAAGCCTCAGTTGTTGTAGTCATGATCTAAAAGTAAACCTTTCACATGGAGAAAACTGCTCTTCCCTTTATGAAGCAGAGAAATTCACTGAAAGCTTGTCAGCTGATGAATTTAAAAAAGAAGATGAAGAAGAAGATAAATCTGGAGAGATTAAAATGGAAGTAGACTTTTGCTAGAACGTTAACAGATTTGTGATTTTGTAGGGTTTTGCCCTTACTATCAAATCTTGGGAATAAATATCAGGGTGTTTTTAAATAAAGGGTGGAGGGTGATTTGTATCTTACTAATATGTACGTGTCATTGAGAGGCTGGAATGAGATTTTTTTTTTAAAAAACTGTGGATTTTACATGATGTGTTTCAAAATGAATATATCTGAATAACTTAAAAAATAAAGCTTTTACTTTGTGTTGTTGTGCTGCCAATTACCCAACACTCCTTGAGACTTCTGCCTGTGTAATGTGCAGTATTGATATTTGTGTCATTAAAGCATATCCGGTTTAAGAGGTTTGTGTCTGACATTACTGTAATCTCATCTGTAAACACCTCCATCATCTAAGAGTCTGGAGGAGAGCTCATTTACTGATTATTTATTAAACACACTTTTACTTCGCTTTCTAAAAGGGCACATCGCATGTACATTATTGTTTTATATAAAACTATTTAAATAGTATAGCCTAATTCCTACAATTTAAAGAAAACTTTATTTACTTAATTTTTATACTGTTGAGGATGTCACTGAAAGGAGGTTTTGACAGCTTTAGCTCACTTCCAGTGCAAATTTGTCCCCAAAATAGGTAGAGAGGTGTCTGACCACAGCAGTGCTGTTGAACCTGTGATGATGCTCTGCACCACTAGAGGGAGTAATTAGCCACATCTGATAAAATACAATTAAGCTCAAGCTAGGAGAAAAATTAATAGAGCAAAGAGGGAGAAACGCTGTGATGAAAGAGGTAGGAATACTCTAGTGAAGAAGGTTTGGGTTATGATTAAAATGATGAGTGGAACACAGAGAGATTATGTGTTAAGTATAGGAGAGGAAGTTGCAGAAAGAGAGATAAAGAGAAAACAGAAATGTTTCAGAAGGCGTTTACTAAAATAAATAGTTCAGGAAATGTGACAAAGAAAAGTAAGTAAATAAAAGAAATGTTAAAAAATAAAAACCATTAACATCCTCATCAGCTATGTTGTTTGTAAGTCTTCATATGACTTATAGCAAAGGTTTATCCACAAGGTATCATTTTATTTAATTTTGATATGTCAGTTATGTACTTTCATGTTTAATTTCTCAAGCTTTTAAGCTTGTTTTACTGAAATCAGTTTGATGCTGTTAAAGGATTAGTTCACTTTCAAATAAAAATTAGCCCAAGCTTTACTCACCTTCAAGCCATCCTAGGTGAATATGACTTTCTTCGTTCTGATGAACACAATCAGAGATATATATTAATATATTAATAAATATCCTGACGCATCCAAGCTTTATAATGGCAGTGATAGGGTTCAATGAGTATGAAGCTGAAGAAAGTGCCTCCATCCACATCCATCCACCATAAACATATTCCACACGGCTCTGAAGGGTTACTAAAGGCCTTCTGAAGCGAAAAAAAGAAAAAGAAAAAAACAACAAACAATCCATATTTATCAAGTTATGAAGTAAAATATTTAGCTTCTGCCAGACCGCCTTCCTCATTCATTTAGGAAGAAAGTGTAAACTGGTGTCACGTAAGTTAAGCTTTTTCCATAATCTGAATAGGGAAGACAGTCTGGCGAAAGCTAGATATTTTACTTCATAACTTGTTTTACAGTAAGTATTAGTACATTGGGCACTTTTTGCATTTAATTTGGCTTATGGCTGTTGACTGAAAATGATGCATGTGTTTTTGTGCAAAAACACACTCACTCGTGAATCATCACGTCTTTCTGCTGATTCCTCGGGCTAAAAGTTCTTCAAAAGAACTGCTGTAGATGAATGACAAATATAAAGTCAATCTGGTTAGTAATAAGTGAAGCTGGTAATGATGTTTGTGGAGTTATTTAATCCTCCTCTGCTGAGATCTTGAGATTTAATGTCTTCTTTTATCTTCAGTTGATTTCAGGCTGTTGTAGTTGTGTTTCATTTTCTGAGAGTGCAAGCAAGAACCAACATCACATTGTAACATCCCACTAAGCAAAGTTATGTCCAGAAGACATTTCAATGTCTTTGTCACAAAAGTCTTACCTTGTAAAGACATCCACTGAGGAGCCAGAATGAACGGGTTTTTTTTTTTTTTAATTATTATTTCTTCACGTCCGATATAGACATTCATAGAACCTCTGTCAAGGATCCATCCATAGGCAGTAAACTATATGTTCACTACATGTTATACAGGCAACAGTGTTGCCAGTATATAAGTTTTTTTAACTTAGATTTTGTTACTGTTAAAATACATTTTGTGGGTGTGTCTTTTTATCTTATATCTTTCTTTAACCCTTTCAACCCCACAGGAACATCCTCTAGTGTCCACACTGCAGAGTAAAAGTAACATTGACGCAGTGTTGCATACTGCTTCATACTACAGTAACGTTAATAATCGCATCCATGAACATGATTACTTCCCGACTCCAATCCCTATTCTTTTGCACTGTCCATTGAGATGGAGACCACGTGTCCCAATATTCCGCTCTAAAACTTGGCATCATCAAACTACGCCTTTGTTTTGAATAGGCTTCTAGCGACCTCTAGTGGACATAATTATTACATATTGTACCTTTAATCAAACAAGATATAACAAAAGTACAGAATCATAGTTAACACGAGTAAATATTTTTAGTCTTAAATTCAAAATGTTTACTCTCATTTTCTTTGTCCACGACCACACTGCAAAAAATGCTTTTCTTAGATCTTGTTTCCAGTCTAAATATCTAAAAATTCTTAAATCAAGAAGCATTGTCTAGACAAGTAAAAATAATTGTCTTGTTTTCAAGAGGGAAAAAAACAGTAAATATTGACTTATTTTGTCTGAAAACAATACAGTAATTTTTACTTGTCTAGAAAATGCTTATTGATTTAAGAATCTTTAGATATTTGGACTGGAAACAAGACAAATACTCTAAGAAAAGCATTTTTTTTTTTTCAGTGCACCAGCTCTTCCAGGAGTGATTCATGTGTTCCAAAGATGAATGGAAGTCAGAGCTGTGGAAGTACTACATTTTCCCCCTAACAGTATTGCATTACTGTTAAACAGCCATAAATCAAACAAGTAAATAACAAAAATACTAGATTACGGTTAACACAGTCTGAAAGTTGATTATGGACCCCCAGCTCTTCCCGGAGCGTGCTTCAGGTGTTCCTCCACTGCTACATCTTTGTCTGAGTCTGTTGATCCCCTGCAAGAGTGAGGATATCTACAGTAGCTTTGATAAGATAACACTAAATGAAGAGCCAGAGTGTTTCTACAGACCATCACCTTTAATAAACTGTCTCCAGTGATTCATATACAGTAACAGACCATTCCTGATACATGACCTGCAGTCAGATTCTTCATTCAGAGAAGGGCTGACAAACATCAGGATGGATAAAAAAAGTAATGATACATTAACATTATTTCCATAAACATTGTTTCCCCTTTTTTGATAGAAACATTTGCATATAATAAAACATAAAACAGCTTAACAACAAAAAACAAACAAACAAACAAAATTTAGTGTAACGGTGGATCATTTTTTTGCAGTGCACCGACAAGTGTGACTGATGTAGCTGGAGTTCACAAAACCAGCAAGAAGAAACTCTAACTTGTGCGTTGTGTAGATGTTGACCGGCATTGGTCACTTAAACACAGGGCATTAGGCTTTAATTCATCTGGATCTTTATGTTTTGCTCCTGATATAAACACAAAAACGAGAAACCTCTTAGGGTGAATCGCTCTCACATGTCCCTGTCTCTCCCATGCAATCATGGTGCTCTGAGGTGGAAGTGTGTCTCTGTGGTTCCTCACAGGAGGATGTTAAATCTGACACAGAGACACTGAAGATTCAGGATAAACCCCAAATCCAGCATAGAGGGGTTCAGTGAATGTGGTGTTGAATGTGTGTAAAAGTGTGCGTGTGTCAGAGACGCTGTAGAAGGACAGAGTGCCGGCCGACACGTCCACATACACTCCTACTCTATTAGAGCGGGCTGAAGGGCCATATACATCAATGCTGTTATTATTGTACCAGACAGTGTAGTATTTATCAGAACAGTACAGACTCCAGGACTTTTCATTGAGTCCAAACCAACAGTCAACCCCACTTTTCCTGTTGATTCCCTTATATGCCACTGCTACATGACCTGAGCCACTCCATTTAACCTCCCAGTAACAGCGTCCAGTCAGAATCTCTTTACACAGAACCATCTCCTCGATCTTAAATCTCTCTGGATGATCAGGATACGGCTGATGCTCTCTGACACATGTTATTTTTCTGTTGTCCTCAGACAGGATGAGTTGAGTGTGTGCTGTGTTTGAATCCAGTGTGAGATCACACACATCTGAACACAAGAGGAGAGAGAAAAACATCTGTGACATTGATAATATGCACAGGTATTTGTGTGTGTGGGTGTGTGTAAACCCTACATTATGAGGACCAAATGTTCCCACAAGAATAGTAATACCTGTAATTTTTGACCTTGTGGGGACATTTTTTTGTCTTATAAATCATGCCGATTAATTAATTTATCTATTTATTTTTTTGAAAATGAGAAAATACAGAGGGCCCTATCATACACTCGGCGCAATGTGGCACAAGGCGCGACGCATGTGTTTTTTTGCAAGTTTCAGCCTGGCGCAGTTATCATCCTCACGTCCAGCACCACGTTTTTTAAATAGACAATGCATTTGTGCCCCCATGGGTGTGCTGGTCTGAAAACGAGGTGTGTTCAGGTGAGTTGTTGGCGCGTTACTGTTTTGAAGCAACTGAAAACGACTGCGCCATTGACCAGCTGAAACCTGGTCTAAAGTCAATGGTGCAATATTTGTTTTGTTATTTAAAGAGCGCGTTAGTAGTATGTGCCTATAGGCGGGTGCACAACACACGTACATTCTGCTTATTACACACACAGGGATGTGCAGCAGCACACAAACATGCCAAATATTAAAAATAAAAGTATTATAATGTAAAATATTATTGTGTGCATAAAGATAAAAATGCTTTGGTGGAATCCAGCTTTTCCCATTTATGGTCTGCTCGTGCACTTTTACCTCGCGCACAAGCAGATCCATTTCCTCACTATAGACATGTTCAGTTTTTCCGCTTGCAAATTCCTCCTTGTAAATAGCAAATACGCCATGGCGCGAGCGCAACTGGCTTTTAAAGTGAATGGGAGACGAGTCTCTGGTTGGTTTATTGCACGTTATGCCCAAAACACACCCATGACTCATTAAGAGAATTTCGTACCTCAGGGATGACGTGTTTTTATATGCAAAACCCGGAAGCGAGTGAGCATTTTAGGACTCCTGGTTCCATCGCCCTAAAGTCAATGGGCTTTTTTAATGGGTTTTTGGTTAACAAAACCTCTAAATATTTTCATGTTTTGATCTATGACATAAAACACACCAGTTATAACCCGCTTGTGATTTTTTAAACCTTTATTGTTTCTTAAAAACGGCAGTTGCTAATAAGTTGCTAAAAGGAACTACTTCCTTTGGCAGGGACTTCATGACAAACAGGAAATCACACTTACTAGCCCGCGTTTCAGTCTCACGTTCTTAGAAGTTTTACCTGTCAGTTAATATACATATACTGTATATTTAGTCTTTTCAAATTGTAGTTTTTAACATATTGTAGTTTAATGGTATGCAAACACAGTATACAATCAAACATAATACAGTGAAATATAATCTTTAAAGTTTATTTGGGGCACAATGATCAAGAATAAGAATTTTTAAACACAAAGAAAATAATATTAATTTTTATATAAACTAACAAAATAATAAACAAACAAATAAAACATTATTATCAAAAGATAGAAATATCTCAGAGAGGCACACATAAACTAAATTATTTTCGAACATTTTTGGACAAAATGAATGGACAGAATTTCTCATGAAAAAGTGGATAAGTATTCATACACAGAGCAGATCATAATCAGCGAGCATGATTTTTAAAGTTGTTTTTTAAATAAAGTTTGAGGAAGCTTGGTGGTGGTGATGTTGATCTGTGACCATTGTGTGCTGTAGTCTGTTTATAGCCTACTGTTAGCTTTTTATATCTGACGACTTTATTTAGGCTTCAAAATGTATAAATGTTGTGTTAACTTGTAAAGATTATCTTGATAGACAAAATGTGTAAGTGTCATAACCCTTTGTTAAACACAGAGCTTATTTTTTGCGATTTTCCAAAAGTCTATGGGAAAGTTTTGTGTGTGTGTGAGTAAGAGAGAGAGAGAGAGAGAGAGAGAGAGAGAGAGTGTGTGTGTGTGTGTGTGTGTGTGTGTGTGTACTTACATTTTCGCAGTCCTGGTCTGATCCTGAAATCTCCTCCATGGTCCAAACTATACAGACAAAAGCACACACACATATATTATACATATATATATTATATATATATATGATATAAGAAAGGATTGTTAAAATTGAAAAAGAAATTGAGTTTTGTGGCTTTTAATATGAGTCCAAAAATGTAAATTCTGACATCATCCCTCAAGTCATTCTAAACACATCAGACCAATCAGATTAATCTTCAACACAAATGTAGATATTTTTCATGAAGCCTGACAGATTTCTTTCTCTCCATTGACAGTCCATGCAACCAAACATTTAAAGATCCAAAAAGGACAAAGGCATCAAAAAAGTATGATTCAAGCAATTTAATCTAAGTCTTCTGAAAAGACACAACCACTTTATGATGAATAAATTTATTTTAGGAAACTTTTATTCAAATTTAATTTTATAAACATTGATCAATGCACATACATAGAGTACATCAAATATAGTAAACACAAATGATTAAACTTGCTTGCATTATGCACTAGAAAAACCTCATTGGTTCAATGCATATAGATTACTTTTACAATGCCTTTATAATAACTAATTTTATCATTAGATGCTTGGCAATTTACTCTTCAATGAAAAACTTACTAGTCCTAAAATTAGGAGCAACGTGCCCCTAAGAGTTGCAACTATTAGCCTTAAGATTATTTTTATTATTATTTATTTATTTTTGTGAATATGGCTCATGGTTTTGCTTCTGTCACATGAACCACAACACATTGCAATCAAACAATGCAAACAAAAGACCACAAAAAGTGTTAAATAAGTACTGCAAATTGTGAACGCATTTAACCCTTTAATTTGTAGTAATGTGGTTTTTCTTCCAGCTAATTGTATTAAAGTAACAGTCCTCTTGTTTTATACCCTCACAATTTGACTGTTTAATGTTTTTTCTTATGAGAGATTAGTGGATTCTGCTATTTTAGATCAGATAAAGCTAGTTAAAAAGTAATCATACCATGAAAATATTTTACTAGCAATTTCTTAACAAAAGATCCCTCTTAAGTGACCTAAATTACATACAGACATAAGAGTCATAACTGCTAAACATACTTGAGTATCTGCAGTGAGCAGTTTGGATCATTTAGTTTGTCGTGGAGCAGGTGGACTCCTGAAACTCCTGGGTGATTGTAGCTCAGATCCAGCTCTCTCAGGTGTGAGGGGTTTAAACTCAGAGCTGAAGACACATAACCACAGCCTTCCTCTGTCACCATACAGCCTGACAACCTACAGACACACACAGTCAGATCATCTACAGACACATCAACATTATGACCAACTGACTGTACATTATCCCTTATATGTTCTTACGCACCTCAGTATCTGCAGCTGACAGTTTGGACTCTTCACTCCATCAGAAACAATCTTCACTCCTGAATCCTGCAGGTCATTGTTACTCAGGTCCAGCTCTCTCAGGACACAGTCTGAGGATTGTAGAGCTGATGACACAATTTCACAATCTAGGGTAGTGAGATTACAGCCAGCAAGACTAAAATAGAGTAAAACAAATTAAAATTAAATTTGTAACCTCACTCTTCAACTGTATTCCCATAATATCTTTTATTATCCCATAATTATCTAAATTTTTTTTTTTTTTGTAAAGGACATTTAAATGAAATGTTTAAAATACAATTTAAGACATGATTTAAAACTAACAGAGCTTTTCTGCAGTTGATCACAGCTGGTATCAGTCTTCTTCTCCCCTCATCTGATGTGTTGTATTTCTTGAGGTCCAGCTCATCCAGCACCTCCTCTGACATCTGAAGCATGTAGGCGATTGTTGAGCAGTGAGCAGAAGAGAGTTTCTTCTCTGAGTGTTTGTCTGATTTCACAAACTCTTGAATCTCTCTGGACAGAGTCTGATCTTTCACTTCCAGCAGACAGAGGAACAGATTGATGGATCTTTCAGTGGAGAGTCCATGTCCATCTTTGATCTTCTCTTTAATGTACTGTGTGGTTCTCCTGATGCTCTCTGAGTTGTTCTCTGTGTGTGTCAGTAGATCCTGTAAGAGTCTCTGATTGGACTCAAGTGAAACGCCCAGCAGGAACCGCAGGAACAGATCCAGCTGTCCAGTTTCATTCTCAAGAGCTTTATCTATTGCATCTCTATGCAGATTATGCATAACATGACAAAACTGCAATGTGTCAATATTTTTATAATGATGAAACACATAGAGAGCAGCAAGAAACTCCTGAACGCTCAGATGAATGAAGCTGTAGACTTTCCTCTGATGAATCACAGATTCCTCCTTGAAGATCTCAGTGAAAATCCCAGAATATACTGAGGCATCAGTGATGTCTATGCCGCTCTCTCTCAGGTCCTCCTCATAGAACATCACATTGCCCTTCATCAGCTGTTTGAAAGCCACTTCAGCAAGTTTCACAATCACTTCTCTGTTGGACTGCTGGAGTTTCTCTGGATCTCTCTCTTCATACTTCTGATTCCTCATGTTGACCTGAATCAGCAGGAAGTGGATGTACATTTCAGTCAGAGTTTGAGGGATTTCTGCACACAGATCTTCTTTCAGGAGCTTTTGAAGCACAGTGGATGAGATCCAGCAGAAGACAGGTATGTGGCACATGATGTGGAGGCTTCTTGCTCTTCTGATGTGTGAGATGATTCTGCTGGCTTGATGCTTGTCACTGATTCTCTTCCTAAAATATTCCTCTTTCTGAGGTTCACTGAATCCTTGAATTTCTGTCAGACAGTTGATGTATTTGGAGGGGATCTGATTGGCTGCTGCTGGTCTGGAGGTGATCCAGATGAGAGAAGAGGGAAGCAGGTCTCCTTTCATGAGGTTTGACATCAACACACCCACTGATGAAGTCTCAGTCACATCAGAAACTTTCTGAGCATCTGAAAACATCAGTGTGATTCTGCTTTCATCCAGACCATCAAAGATGAACACAACTTTACACTCCTCATAAATCTGTGAGCCCAGATCTTGAAGTTCAGGATAAAAGTCCAGCAGAAGTCTGTGAAGATTGTACTGATGATCTCGGATCAAGTTCAGCTCTCGAAATGGAAGCACAAACATGAAATCTACATCCTGATTGGCTTTTCCCTCGGCCCAGTCCAGAATGAACTTCTGCACAGAGACGGTTTTTCCAATTCCAGCGATGCCTTTAGTAAGAACAGTCTTGATTTGGTCTTTCTCCTCACATCCTGGTTCAGGTGAGGCTTTAAAGATGTTATTGCAGTCGATTGGAGTGTCTTGTGAGTGTTGTGTTCTGGCTGTTTTCTCCATCTGTAAAACCTCATGTTCTTCATTCACTCCTCTCTCTCCCTCTATGATGTAGAGCTGTGTGTAGATCCTGTTCAGGAGGGTTTCATTCTCTTGGAGTTTGTTTCCCTCAAATAATCTCTCATACTTGTTCTTCATGTTGATTTTGTGCTGATCTTTGACTCTCTGCAGGTCTCCAGTCTCCAGTGTGTGTGTCTGCAGGACTGCTTCAGTTTTGTCCTGCCTGATGTGAGTCTGATAGTGTGATGTAGAGGATGGCGCAGATCTGATCAGGACAGGTATCTCCCCCCTGCTGGAAAAAAAAAAAAAATGACAATGACTGTTGAAGACCTTCAGGAATATGTAGGATACTACCCTTATAAAAAGCAAATATATATAAATGATTTATATATTAAATTATTTAACAGTATATTTAAGTATACAGAATAATATATTATGTTAATATATTACAATATATTGAATAATACATAAGGAATTACCACTTTTCATATATTGAAAAATATGTGACAGTATATTCACTAATATATCATACTGTATGTAATTTTATATTCAGTAATACAATTCACAATATAAAGATGTATATGTGATCAGATATGGTGTTGCATGTGTAATATATTGCAGATATATTTACTCATGCAGTAAAAACACACATATAGAGAAATATATAATGTAATATAATTCTTATATTTTACAATTATTTATGTTATACATGTATTAAAAAAATTAATTTAGTTAACAAAAGTACACCTGCATGTACTATAGTATTTATCAGAGAGACTATCAATGTGCTGAAGATAACACAGCCATTACCTTTTAAATAAAGTAATTATACTTTTAATGGTGTTCGTTCAATCATCAATCTAACCACAGGTTCTACTCTTCAGCACAATGATAACCCCAAAAACTCACACATACCAGAAAACCTTTTAAATTCCAAAATAATAGAACATCAAACACTAACAGATCTTCTCCTATATTAATATTGAGCAAAACACATGAAATAACACTTCATTTTAACATTTACTCTCCTTTAACAGTCAGAAGCAAAGCATGCTGGGAACTAGAAGTCTGTTGTAACCACTGATTGTAACCCATTCCATGAATGTGTGTATATATGTGTGTACATACATTCACATTTAAATAGGAACATGTATGTGCAATATATGTACACATAAAACTTTATGAATATTACATGTAATGCTATTTTTATCTTATTTTCTAAATATTTTATGTGTCAATATATAAGCATACATGGTCAATTCATTTATTGCAGTACATTGAAAAATATAAGCACTAGTTTCCCATATATGGAAATGTTTTATGCAATATTTCCCCTCCATTGAGCATATCTCTCCGAATTGCTTAATATCTACACCCCGAAGCGTACACTTCAATCTTTTTCATCTTGTTGTACCCTCTGTTCGTTTAGTCACTATGGGGTCCAGGGCGTTCCGCTGTGCTGCTCCTAGTCTCTGGAATTCTCTTCCACAATCTTTACAAGAAAGTGATTGTCTGGCTACTTTTAAATCACATCTTAAAACTTACCTATTTAAATTAGCTTTCTCTGATCAATTTTTAATTATCTAAAGTTAAATAGCTGTTGTTTTGTTGTATTGCTGTCTTGATTTGTTTTATGACTATCATTCAACTGTACTTGTATGTCCTTGAGTGTTTTGAAATAAAATGTATTATTATTATTATTGATATATCACATTATATTTTGCAATATATTCCCATATATTTTTGTTCTGTAAGGGTAGGTATGATTTTAGTGCCCCTCTTCGAGTTGTCCACTGTAAAGCTGCTTTGACACAATATGCATTGTAAAGCGCTATATGAATAAAGGTGACATGACTTGAACCCCTGTGCAGTGCACATGTTGCATATTTTAGAGTACATTTAGTGTTTTTCATTGAGTCTTAAGTTATAATTCATGTGAAATGCACTACAATAAAATACCAAAATAATACTAACTAATACTTCATACTAACAAAGGGTCAGAGGTCACTGGTTTATCACTGAATTCAGGGGGTCGCATCATGGATCTGTTACTCTTCAGAGACACACAGCTGGGTTCTGGAGACTCTGATCTCTGACTCTTCCTCCTGCTGATACTGACAAAAACAAACAAAACAACTGCATTTTAGAGCACTAGTTTTACTGTATAACTCGACTTCACCATATATTTACACTTATTAATTAATTTAGCAGATTTTCATCCAAAGCCATTTATAAATAAGGAAGACAACAAGCAATTCATCTAATAGAGACAGTAACATGAGAATTGCTGCAATACAAAGTTCCAAAACTGAACAGAGTACATGCTGGAGATGAAGATAAGACAAAAACAGTGAAAACATTTATTTTTATAAAGGCAAGGTTATTTATATAGCATATTTCATACACAACGGTCATTCAACGTGGTTTACATAGAAAATGAATTAAAATAATCATAAAATAATCACAGCATGTGCATGAGAAATAAAAAAATATTATGCCTGACTACTTGAATCACAAATACATACATTACTAGAAAGAGAGAAAGAGAGACAGCTAGAGGTTTAACAGGATTTAGTCAAGTGCTCAAAGAGAATTCTTTAAACCAATGAAGATTGTTCCATCAGTGAGAAACAGTGAAGATTCAGGAAAGTGATTTTGTGCTTCTCTGTAATATTATCACCACTCACTCACTACAGGCTTCTACACTGTAAATCACTTTGAATAAAAGCATCTGTCAATGCTAAAATGGCCAGTGTCTTACCTGGGGTCAGAGGTCACTGTTCCATCACTGGATCCAGAGGGTAGATTCCTCATGGATTGATCACTCTTCACAGACTCACAGCTTGATCCAGGAGATGGAGAACTCATTTCAGAGGCAGTGTCCTCATCTTCTCTTTCATTATGGAGACTCATTTCAGTGTTCTTCTACTGTCAGGGTGTGGGTGAAGGGATGAGATGAGGACGCAAGAATGCAGAGATGGGCTTTTTATTTAAAAAATACTGCCCCGTGAGGAAAACATGACCAACTGGATTGGACAAGGCAAGGCAAGGGCTGGAAACAACAAGAAACAGGTAAACATACAATGATTATCTTGCACAGGACTGCAAACACAAGGAAAATAAATAAGGAGAACAAACAAAGTAGGTAATGAGGGAGGACAGGTGGGACAAATTAACCAATAATCAGATAACAAGAGAGGCGGGATCAGACAACAGACAGGAGAGCACATGGCACAAAGAAACAAACATGACAAGCCATGTGCTCACACCAAACAAAACAAAAACAAGAGTACATGACCAGCAAACACGATCACAAGCCATAAACATAACATGAAAGCATGTGGCCGATAAAACATGAGCCGTGTGTTACAAAGAACACAACAACACAAGAACGCCTGACCAATGAAACCATAAACCAGGCGCTCACAAAACACATGAGACGAGCGCACAGTGAGTGAATGTAGTTAACTAATGTTAACAAACGAAACCTTATGTTGAAGTGTTACCAATGTCTTTTTATATGAGAAGTGCATGTTGCATTTTTTAATTTAATGCTTATTTTGAATTTTAAAATAAAAAGTATATTTGACATTAAAAATCCATACTCTGTGTCATTAAGTATTTGTTATCATTATTTTTTTAATAATTGAGGTATTGTTATTTAATATGGTACATAAATAAATCCCATCAAATCCATTCTAAAATAGTATTACATACATACATTACATACATCCAAAAGGAAAACAACTGTATGTGACGTGACTCTAATAAGATCCACTCTACACCATATATGGTTCGCCTTCCGGCCTGGCTTGAGAGTGTGTGTGTGTGTGTGTGTGTGTGTGTGTGTGTGTGTGTCCTCTTGAAACTGGCTCTGCTGGGCTGCAGCTGGATATAACTAGTCTTACTCGCGTTTGTGCAAGAATCAACAATCGCTGACCCTTTAAAATTGTTTCTAATGTGATCATAAATACAAAAATAATTTTACTTCTAATGCGATCATCATATCAACAATAATGCTCTTGCATTAACATGCGTCCTCTTGGAGAAATGTTTTCAAACTCAAAATGACTCTCATGACCTCGAAATATTCGTATAAATACACGTCTTTCGTTTTCTGCTTTTAATGATAACTATTATATAAAACGAAGATCTCAGGAAATCAAAAGTAGGCCTAATTTATTTAAACAAGTTAATCATCAACGTTTCCGCCATTTTGGTTAGTTGGTTTTGGTTATTCGAAATGTTTCAAACTCCATGTAAAGAAGAGCATAAACCTAAATAACAGCTCATTTGTATATGTATTTGTACACATGAAGAATAAGCTTTGAACTCACCTCTAAATATGTGGCTGTTTAATCACCCAATGTTAACATGTTTAAAGCCTCGGAATGGCGTCTCTTCTTCCTCCTCTTTTACTTTCGTTTCTACCTGGTTAAGGTGTGTCTTGTTTTGTAACTCCACTAATATAAAAACAAACTTACACCCTCTAGTGGAGCAAAGCGTCATCACAGGTTCAACAGGACTGTAGCCACAATACCTGTGTGTGTGTGTGTGTGTGTGTGTGTGTGTGTGTGCATTTTAGTGATATATGAGGAGACAAATTTGTATAATGACATGGGTATTACACTGGTATTACAACGTAAACATGTTTTATGAGGGCATTTCATGAGTCCTCATATTTAAAATAGCTTTAAAAACATACTAAACAATGTTTTATTAAAAATGTAAAAATGCAGAATGTTTTCTGTGATGGGTAGGTTTAGGGGTAGTGTAGGGGGAGAGAATGTACAGTTTGTACAGTGTAAAAACCATTACACCTATGGAACGTCCTCATTAAATGTGTGTGTGTTTTACCTTCAGGTATAAACTTTGTGTCCTTCATGTGTGTCAGTAGTCTTTCACTAACAGCAGTCAGATGATCTTGACAGAACGGGGACAGACTAAACTTTCAGATTTAACATGACAGACAGTCAATGTGATTCACAAAGTGCAAATGATTTATTGAACAAAACAAGTAATCCAGTGTTACACTGTTCAGCTGTTACAGTAAAGTGACATTTTCTCCTGATCTGATGCTTAAAAGTTACTTTCACTGCTGAAACAATGGAATCAAGTAGATTCAGTCAAATTCATTTGTATTTGTTGTAATTTATTTGGACTAAAAACACATTTTAGGTTTTTAAAAACAAAGGAAAAAAGAAATAAGAAATATAAACAGATAACTATAAAATCTAACACGTCAATGTTGCACCAAATTAAAGCCAAACACATGAATTGCTCAGAATTGTAGTTTTAGCTTTGCAGAGACAAGTGTTAAACACAGAGTGAGGTAAAAATGACAACAAAACCATAAAATGGATAATTCCTGACAACTTAGCAGGATGAAATTGAGCCTGTGGATCATCTGAAACAGTGAGGACATCTACAGTAGCTTTCATAAGATCACACCAAATGAAGAACCAGAGTGTTTCTACAGAAAATCACCTTCGACCCTCCACTGACTCACACAACAACAGATACTTGATTCCTGTGGCGTGTGTTCAGACCCTTCAAAACCTTCAGAGAAGGAGTGATAAATCAGGACAGCAAAAAGATCCAGTTATGAAATGTTAAATATAAACTCTTTATATAAAAATGTTAATATAATTAAAACAGCTTGATTGCTGTTGTGACTTTATGAAATGTGAACTGACTCTTCTGTGTTTCCTCATACCATCCTATGTTACGTAATTCTTATGTAAACGCCTTAGAATCTGATGTAGTGCTATTCTGAAATAAATAAACAGCAAACACCTGGTTTATGTTCACTCCCACCTCTCGTGTATTTCTTAGAAAATATAAAGGAAATATTACAATTACCTCAAATAGTTTAACACAATCTGTCTGACAGAGAGTGTAAGTCTGTGATAGCCAATCAGAACTGCTGATTATAGTTTACAGTACTGTTTGCATCTTCACAAAATATTCTGAATGGTCGAGTCATTCATTCATATTAGCAAAGCGACAGACAATCTGACCAATCACATCTCTTATGCACTGTGGAGGCTGGACTTCATAGTCCAAGAGGAACCTCCCTGTGCACTTTATGCAGAATTTTAGTTTATTTCAGTAAAAACAGCTCAAACATTTTAGTCTAGGACTAGCTTAAGCCTTGTCTGTGAAACCAGGGGTATATCTCCTTATTCTGACTGTTTTTCTGATATTTGTGAATTTATATGTCATAATGTGACTTTAAATGTGTTTCCATATGTGTCTTTTTGGTTCATCACAGCAGGTTGTTAAATCTGACACAGAGACACTGAAGAATTAGGATAAACTCTAAATCCAGCATAGAGGGGTTCAGTGAATGTGGTGTTGAATGTGGTGTTGAATGTGTGTAAGTGTGTGTGTGTCAGAGACCCTGTAGAAGGACAGAGTGCCGGCCGACACGTCCACATACACTCCTACTCTATTAGAGCGGGCTGAAGGGACAGGAATGTTTGTTCTCGTATTATTGTGCCAGACCGAGTAATTATCATCACAACAGTAAAGATTCCAGGACTTTTCATTGAGTCCAAACTGACATTCACTCCTTCCTTGCCTGTTGATTCCTTTATATGCCACTGCTACATGACCCCATCCAGTCCATTCAGCCTCCCAGTAACAGCGTCCAGTCAGACTCTCTCGACACAGAACCTGCTCATGGTGCTCAAATCTCTCTGGATGATCAGGATACGGCTGATGCTCTTTCTCACATGTTGTTTTTTCGTTCCCGTTAGACAGAGAGTTAGACGAGTGTGTGCTGTGTTTGGATCCGGAGTGAGATCACAGGCATCTGAACACAGAAAGACAAATCAGAACATCTATGGCATTAAGAATGCAGAAGTGTGCATGTGTATGAGGACTTACATTTTCGCAGTCCTGGAGTGATCCTGAAATTTCCTCCATGGTCCAAACTGAGCAGAGAAAAAACAAATACTGTTTAAAGGTGCAGTATGTAATATTGGCTTCTAGTGGTTGCAATGGGTACTGCAGTCCATAGTCAAAATATTGGAGAGAGTTGTTTCCCCCACCCCCTCCTCAGACTCGACTCTCACATGGTTTGCCAGATTGAGGAGCTCAACAGGAATTAGAGCAAATGACAATGGAAAACGACAAGCCTTACATTGTAAGTTGATCAGCTAATGTATACATATGCCATGTTTTTTTATTGCAGAGGCTTTTTCGGTCAGGTAGAATCTGCAATCTCTGACCCAGTTTGTTTGCTGG
Source organism: Hypophthalmichthys nobilis (assembly GCA_037950665.1). NCBI lineage: Eukaryota > Metazoa > Chordata > Actinopteri > Cypriniformes > Xenocyprididae > Hypophthalmichthys > Hypophthalmichthys nobilis. The sequence continues at coordinate 41,849,963 of CM075480.1, read as the reverse complement.
CTTCCCTGGCTGCAATACGCTGTGTTTTCCACCAACTGGCAACCCGTTGTGTTGAAATACTATTGGGTAAATCGGCAGTGAATCGGAATCACACAGTCCAAAACAAAAACAGACATTCAGCCCCGGAACGCACTTAGCATGTTTCTAAAATTTCTGGACAAATATCATAGTAGTTTTATGCTTTAGTAAAGTCAAAAAATTACATACAGAACCTTTAAAGGCCTTAATGTATTCTTTGCTAAGGAATAGGGCTTAAAAACAAAAAACATTATTGTTCCGAAAACAGTTTGATTAGAAAAATACTAGTTAATGTTTTGTTTGCCTATACTTTATACCAGAGCTTGAATTGAACTTTATACTAAGTGCATGTTACTAAACCTTGTAACTCCAGTGGATCCTCAAACTGTTGGCAAAACCTCATACAGCACCTCCAACTGCCTCAGTTGTGAATGAAGTGCTTTGGAGAACTCCTCTGCTTGTCTGCAGTGCAAGGGTAAATAAAAAACGATTTATTTGAATAAGTACAGCATTTATTAAGTACAGTATTAATGTACTAATGTTTTATGTATTTGAGGTGCGGAGAAGCGTATCTTAGTCTGGTATTTAGCATCTAGTTATTGCCAGTACAGCCTGTGCATAACACTTCATCTTTTATAACACAAGTTTTTGGATAAGTATATTAAATGACAGTAAAAACACACACCTTTGTAACCTATAAGTTGATAAAAACTTAATGTGGTGCACGTGCCTCAGATGTGGCCATTAATGACTGACAAAACACAAATTTATTTACTATTTGAATTCATGATTGGTTGACTGCCAAATTAAAATCTTAAACAGAACAATAAAATAACATTACTTACTGTTCATTGGTGATTTAAAATAAGTGTTTCTGTTCAGAACGATGTAAAAAATGACAGCAGTGAAAAAACAGCAGTTAAGAAAGATGATCTGATCATAGCGTTGTGGATATGTTTGCACAAATTCTGCAATTCACAGCACTCCAGTGAAGTCACATCATGTATATAGCACTTTACACAAAATATTCTTTAAAAGCAAGCAGCTTTCCAGTATTAAACATGAAAAAAAGTGTCAGGGTTTCTTTCAATTATAATTACAACTTCAATTTGTAGCGACTCTCCAGTGAAGTCAAGTTTTGACTTGTGGACATCCTACCTTGATGGACTGAACAGAAGAAATAAACCGGAGAAGATTTCCACATCAAAAAAGGAGGAGCCTCAGAGCCACACCCACCTATTGCATTTACCAGTGTTTTCTGCCCTTTGCTTATCAAGAAAGTTTGCTTTGATAAGCTGTTTCGAACTCCTGAAACAAACTCCAAATTAACTTTGTTTTGGCCTGATTTTTTTTTTTTTTTTTTTGAATTATGTCTCACCAGTTTGTTCTTTGATTTGCTTGAAATGTATTGAAGCCTTAACTGACATTACTAATGTCCAATAAAACAGTTTCACATTTGCATAAAATATATAATGCAGTACTATAATTTGATGAAAGATGATTAAAGTTGGAAATTAAACCAATTCAATATTGGAGTTTCGTGGCTTTTAATACTTTGGCCATGAAGATATCAGTGTGCTAGTTTACTCACATTTAATATGTATATGAGAAATATGAGACATAACTACCCCACATACTTGAGTATCTGCAGTGAGCAGTTTGGATCCTTCAGTTTGTCGTGGAGCAGCTGGACTCCTGATTGTCCTGGGTAATTGTAGCTCAGATCCAGCTCTCTCAGGTGTGAGGGGTTTGAACTCAGAACTGAAGACAGATAACTACAGCCTTCCTCTGTCACGATACAGCCTGACAACCTACAGACACACACAGTGAGATCATTTATAAATACACATCAACATTATGACCAGCTGACTATACAATATCCCTTAATTTTTTTTTTCACACCTCAGCATCTCCAGCTAACAGTTTGGCTCTCTCAGGACAGAGTTTAAAGATTGTAGAGCTGATGACACAGTTTTACAGGACTGACCACTGAGATTACTGCCAGCAAGAAATAATAAAATAAAAAATAAAAATAAAAATAGCTATTTCAATATATATTTTTATCTTGAACTAAAATTTCTCATTCCGTGAAATACGATTTTAGTGATATTGCCCACCCCTACATACACAATTCGCAATATAATTTAAAAAAAAAATGATGGTTATTCAAAAGTAATTTACTCACAATAATAGTTGTATATATAATTGTTATATTTAAAAACACAAAAATAAACTAAACTTTAAAAAGATTTTATAGCACCACAAAAAATTTGGTTCTTTATAAAATCTTGTTACATTCTGAAGAACCCTCTGCTACTATTAAAAACTGTTTGTCTTCATATTTAGGGCATCAGAGATAAAGTTCACTTCATTGATGCCTTAAATACGGGACAATTCCATATTATACGGTTGGCAACCCTATGTACAACCGATGCATGCTCAATGGCTAGAGAATAGCCATAATGCACTGTGTCGCACCCTGAATGAATTCCTGCCTCTGGCCAGGAGATGGCGCTTGCAGCTGACTCAATTATCCATTCATTTTCCAAACCGTGCTGGTCCAGCATAATATCATACAGTTATAAATTCCTTTTTATCTGATCATTAAATAATTTAATTACATGCTAGTTTCCATGGCAGAGTTCAAAATAAATATTCATTACTAATGGAGCTGGCAGTTTGCTACGTTTCAAATGATTATTAAACAGCAAGCACAAACTATGCGAAATCGCCAGCCCTTCCGACGGACTGAGTATCCGAATTCACTCACTCGTTTCATTCACTCCTTCAAGTGGACTATATTAATGGAGTAATGCAGGGAATAGTGAATGAGGGTATAGAGGGTGATTTCAAACACAACAACAGTATTGGATGCCCAAAATAACTGCCCAGAGGCGTTGCAAATATGGCTGCCGAGTGAACAGTCTTTTCTTGAAAGGGACTTTGGTTGTGGTGTGTCGAACTTACCACACTTGAACTACAGTTAAAAAGGCAGTTATTTTTGTAAAGGTGCCTGACAAGTGCATGTCTCAATCTACTTGTGTTTGAGTTTTGTATGAGGCACCCAGAATGCATTGCGGCATGAAGCATGTCACCGTTGTTGAGATTCATGCTGATTCTTGATGTCTGTGTGTGTCTGAAACTCACAGGAGTTTAAAAGAGTTTAGTGTACAATGTGTTTTAAAACTCATTCAGATTTTCTGATTAAAATTGTGCTTGATCTCTTCTAGAATTACAACAATAAAACAAAGATAATAACATATTGCTCATATAAAGCTCAGTCATTAACTTAAATGCAGTCATTTGTCTGTTAATAAAACAGTCATGTTGGTCTGCTTTATCAATGCAGAAATGGTTTCTGAAAACAGCTGCAAATGCTGATAAAGAAGCAACGAAACAAAAGTCAACGGCCAAGAGCTCAACTAAAGCAGACACTGATCCCCATGATGGTGACCTCAAACTAAACATTTTCAATAAGACATCAACATCTAAACTTCTGTTAACTCTCAATAAGATCTTCTGTAGACATGTGACAGAAATAAAGTCAGTCTCATTAGTAATAAGTGAAGCTGGTAATGCTGTTTGTGGAGTTGTTTAATCAGATCTTCAGAGATTTAATGTCTTTTATCTTCAGTTCATCTAAGGCTGTGGCTGAAGAAAGTTGTAGTTTGTGTTCTTATTTCTCTTTCTTTCAGTTCTTGTTCACAGCAGGTGTTTGAATGATTGAAAGAATGTTTCGGGAACATCATACTAACCTTTAAATAACATTCTACTAACATTAAGGAAACTGAACATTTTCATGTTCTTGGAATGTTACAAATCAATGTTCCTAGAATGTTGAATTTTAAATCAAAATTAAGTTGAAAGAATGTTTGAGGAACATTAGGTATACCTTATAAAAACGTTCCTCTAACATCAAGAAAACTGGACGTTTTTTTACGTTCCCAGAACCAACAATGAATATTTAGAGAACGTTCTTATAACACAATTCTGTTAGCTGGATTCTTTTTATATTGTGTTTCAACTGTTACGAATGTCTGGGAGGAAAATGCTCAACATTTTTATTGCGTTGCGTTCAGATTCTGGGCTCATCTGCCTGTACAGTTAAGCCTATATGCAACATCAATATCTAGATTTGGTCCTACAATAATAAAAATTTTAATACATTACCCTTTAGGCTATGCTTTTTTTTTTTTTTTAATATAATCATTCGATTTAGAAATCCCATATAAGAAAACTAGACGTTTACATTAAGAATGAGTTCTCAACTTACCAGAAATGTGCAGCCATTTAAATACCACAGGATGGCGTTACTTCTTCTCGTCTTATTTCACTTTCGAATTTCAAACGGTGATTCTCTGCGGGAAGGGTTGTTCCAGATAACAAGGAAATGATGTCATTCATTGCTCTCTTCGACAAAAGTCCTCTCTAAGTTTATGGATGTTGGGAAAGAATACTCTTTTTGTAATTGTACTGAGTCGTCTCTATGCCATTCTTTATTCATAAATGTCGATTATAAAAAAAAAATCTCCTTTATACAAGGTTCTCTGTAATGATCTCATTCTTTTAATGAAGTCTCTTAAACTTGTAAAAAATGTAAAAGGTAATTCTGTTTTCACATTCTATGAGTCTGTATTTGGCGTCTTGTGAATGTCTTTTTCATTATTTTCTCTTTTTTTTTATCTTTGGAGTCTTTGGTTCCTGTTTTTGTACTGTTTATAAGTTCTTTAATAATAATTAAAGATAAAAAGTATTATAAAAGTCAACATTATGAGACGCAACCTCCAATGTTCTGTTACCTCCAGAGTTCCCACTTCAAGTACCTCTTCTCATCTGAATGAGTAAAACGGGATGTTCAGTTGCTCACTGGAATTCACTTCTATTCAAAGTAAAACATTTTCAGCTGGTTAAACTTAGAAATTAAAGTTCACCTGCTGCCTTAAAAAATGTGAGTTAACTCAACTAAACACAAGTTAATTCAGCGTGAAGATAAGCTTTGTTTCAACTCACAAATAGTTTAGACAACGCATTACTTTAAGTTAAAATTTAAACCTAAAGTAATGCATGCTCTGGCTGTGCAGTTTAGATGACTGAACACATAAAAACTAACACACGTAAACTAAACATCAGGACTACACCTAGATAAAGGTGCTAAAACTGTGGTAAATGTTTTAAAAATGTGGGTAGCACAGTATGAAATACCTATCAAGATATGCATATTTTGTGATGACTAACTGACAAACCTACAGTCAGGGGCTTTACCCATAACAAAGAGCCCTGTTAAAAGTTTAGCTATAAATTGCATTGTTCAAATTCTGTATGTTTGTTACCGTGCAGTCATATTCACTGAACTAATCAAAGACCTCAATCTGGGTTTCTCAGTCCTGAATCTAAACTTGCAGATGTACAGATGTAACGTGAAAGACAGTGAATGTGATTCAACCATGTGCGAAGAAAACCAGTAACTGTTACACTGTGCTGCAGTTAAATTATTTTTTTATATGAAGATATTTTCACCTGTTACTTTCACTGCTGCAACCCAATGAAGTCAGTCATTTTAATCAATAATTAGAATTTATTTTCACTTGAATGAAACATGTTAGTACAAGAAAGCACATTTTAGGTTGCCTGACCAAATGTTTTTACAAACCAATACAAAACCTGGGAAAATTAAAATATAAACAGTAACACAAGATGTTGATGTAGCAACAAAGATATTTCTCAGATATTTCTAAAATTATTAACTTTTACGCTTACATACTTTAAGACTTTGCAATGAAAATAGTGTTAAACACAGAGTGAGCCAAAATTACTTTACCTACATAAAACTGAATGCATAATTTTAGTGTTGCAGAAGATGATCTTATCTAAGTTATGATAATAGCAAGAATGATTTTATATGCATAATATATTGGTCAAGAAGAACATTTCTGACTTAACAGTTTGTTAAGTCTGTCACAAGCCCAAATCAGATATATAGTTGCAACAAAACAAACATATTATGATAATGGTGCAGTGTCTCTCTATAAACCATAGTAAGGCAGACTAATCATGTGGGATCACAAAGGGAAAGGGAACATTCCCAAAAGCGTTTCTCCAGCGTTTCTTCTCAGATGAGACCTGAAGAAAATAATAACTACACTCCAGCTTTACTCTGTATTTACCATTATCTGTAATTTCAACATCCCAGTGGTCAGCCATTTGTAAAACTCTCCATCGAAATAGAGAAATATGTTGATGCGTCTATGAGAACACACCCTTTCAATATATGATATGATATAGTGTTTTTTATAGATATATTTTGTGAAAACAGATTTGGTCAACATTTAGATGTACACTATAGCATGTAGATGGCCTATTAGCTAAAGCAACAAAACTTTCATTTTTTTTTTTTTTTTTAAATTAAGTGGTTTCCAATCTTGGACCTGGAGACATACCACTCTTCTCAGCATGGTTGTCTATTTTTAAGCGTTTTGGGGGCCTACAAATCATTTTGACAACGTTGTTGTCTGTACAAAGGAAAAAAAACATTCCTGTTTTCAGTACATAGCTATTGTGTAAACGTAACCCATCCTAACAAGTTGATGATGACAGAAAATGTGCAGAGCGTTGGCTCTCTAGGACACAGACTAAAAACCACTGCATTAGTTGTTTAATTTAAAAATTAGAGGAAAAAATGTGACTGCTTGGAAAAGTGACAGCTTCTTTGTGACGTCTCAGTCATTTTTCACATCAAGTTGTTGAATCTGACACAGAGACACTGAAGATTCAGGATAAACTGCAAATCCAGCATAGAGGGGTTCAGTGAATGTGGTGTTGAATGTGTGTAAGTGTGTGAGTGTGTGTGTGTCAGAGACACTGTAGAAGGACAAAGTGCCGGCCGGCCAGTCCAGATAGACTCCTATTCTTTTCGAGGGTGGTGAAGGAGTTGGTATATTACTGCACACATTATTGTGCCAGATACTGAAATCATTATCACAACAGTACAAACTCCAGGATTTTTTATTGTATCCAAGCCAGCAGTCACTCACCCCTCTCCTGTTGATTCCTTTATAGGCAACTGCTACATCAGCACTCGTCCCACTAAATTCAGCCTCCCAGTAACAGCGTCCAGTCAGACTCTCTCGACACAGAACCTGCTCCTGGTGCTCAAATCTCTCTGGATGATCAGGATATGGCTGTGGCTTTTCCGTATATGTTGCCTTCCTGTTCTTCTCAGACAGAATGAGTTGAGTGTGTGCTGTGTTTGGATCCAGTGTGAGATCACAGGCATCTGAACACAACAAGAGAGAAACATGAACGTTTTAGAGCTCTCTCTCTCTGTCTCTCTCTCTCTCTGTGTGTGTGTGTGTGTGGTATATTTTGTACCCAAAAGTGAGCAAAACCTGACAAAATCGGCAAAAAAAAAAACTCCTTTTGGGTATGTTCTCATTTGTAAAACTGGTATAAAAATAAAGTAATTAAAGTTTTTTTTTTTTTTTTTTTTTTTTTTTTTTTAAATGCATAAAGTTTTTGTGATGGGTAGGTTTAGGAGTAGGGGTAGTGTAGGGGGATAGAAAATATCATTGACCTAATATAAAGTCAATGGAAGTCTATGCAATGTCCTCACTAAGATAGCAAAACAAACAAGTGTGTGTGTGTGTGTAAGAGAGAAAAGACCTACATTTTTTCAGTCCTGGTGTGATTCTGAAATGGCCTCCATGGTCCAAACTAAAAAGAAACAAATATATAAAAACACTAATGGTTAATTTTGGGCCAGAAACAAGTACACAAACACAGACATAGATTACAACTATCAGTCACACAAGGTCCCACCAGAGGAAGACCGAAAAGTGCATCACACCCCACTAAGCAAAGTTATGCCCAGAAGACGTCTTTTCAATGTCTTTGTCACAAAAGTCGTATGTTGAAAAGACGTCCACTGAGGGGCCAGAATGAAAGTTTTTATGACGTCTTTTTTTTTTTGATGTCTTCTGCACGTCCGATATAGACATCCATGGAACCTCCGTACAAGGTAAAAAAAAAAAAAACTCAGCCACAGATCCATCCATAGGCAGTAAAACACACATTCACACCAACAATGAATGTGAAAAAATAAAAAAGCTTCATGCTGCAATGCATGATGGGTGGTTTCAAAGTACAAAACTCATCCTTGTTTCCCAAGCTTTTTAGTTTTGATTGTCACCATTGTTGTGAATCATAACCAAAATCTTGATGTCTGTGTGTGACAACATGATACATTTGCTGAAACATTTTGTGCTTTTTATCCACCTTCAGTATACATGATCACTTTATTGCTATTTGTGCCAATACTGCAGTTACACAAAGTTTTTTATTTTTATTTTATTTTAACACAAAATTAAAAACAGAACATTAAATGCTCGTTTCGTGATGATTTTGTTATCAACAAGGAGCTGCAACACCTGTTCCTGCTTTATCTCGGCTTTCTCTGCCACAACAAATGTTTTTTTACAAACACACAGTTACAGCAACCAAAGTAAAACTAACACAAGAAGTACGAGGACCAAGATCCCAACTAAAGCTAACACTGAACACCACAATGGTGACTTCAAGTGAAACAAACATCAACATCTAAACCTCTGTTAATTCTCAATAAGAGCTTCTGTAGACGTGTGACAGAAATAAAGTCAGTCTGTTAGTAATAAGTGAAGCTGGTAATGCTGTTTGTGGAGTTGTTTAATCAGATCTTCAGAGATTTAATGTCTTTTACTTGCAGTTGATTTTATGTTCAATCATCAGTTATTTGATCATTAATTATCTCATTAACTTCAACACTGTTTCAGTGTTTCTTTTAACATTGTGGAGATTGGACTCATATAAACACAGATCAGTGTTCACTGAGAATTTTACTGTGTATGTTGTACATTTCAGCATCTATTCAAACAGAGTTTTTTACCTGTAAATGTTTTTATTACGTTTTATTTTATTTTACATATAAACAAAGTCTGTTTTTAAATAATAATTATTCTACAAGTATGTGTATTTTATGTCTGTGTCTTAGGGCAGCAAAATTGTCTCAGTGCAAACACTGTCTCCTCACAACAAGAAGGTTCTGGTTCCGATCTTTCCTTAAGAAAGATCCTTCCCTTTCCCTTACAATCCAAAGATATGTGAATTACAGAAGTTGTCTAAAGGTGTGAACGTGTGTTTTACTGCCTATGGATGGATCTGTGGCTGAGTTTTTGTTATTTTTTAACCTTGTACGGAGGTTCCATGAACGTCTATATCGGACATGCAGAAAATGTCAAAAAAAGACGTCATAAAAACTTTCATTCTGGCCCCTCAGTGGACGTAGTTTCAACGTACGACTTTTATGACAAAGACGTTAAAAAAAGACGTCTTCTAGGCATAACTTTGCTTAGTGGGACATACGTAAATACATTTATCTATCACACAACAGTAACTTATACACTAAAGGAAAACACTATGCATTAAATAAATTTGCTAACATGAACTAACAAAGAAAATTACTTCTAAAGCATTTATTAATAATTTTAGTTAATGTTAAATTCAATATTTAATAATATACATTAAAATCAAAAGTTGCATCTGTTAACAGTCAGTGGTTGGTTGGTGTTTTCCTTGGCTGTTTTCTAGTGAGTAACAAGTTAAAATACTATAAAAAAGCAATTTAACCTAAACAATGTAAGGTATATAAGGTATAAGATAAAAACTCTAAAACTGTTTCTAGGTTGACTAGAATCAGTTAAAAAAAATTGTCTGAAGTGTTTGCTGAGTAATATAATTTCCTAAGATAGCTTAAACATAATAATTTAATAAAATAGGTTTAAGAGATACTGGACTCTCACATGAGGAACATACAGTAGCGGTGGGTCTTCATTTGATATTAAGAACTTGTGTGTGATTCTGGAATGTCCAATTCAGCATTGTGTATATATGATCTGATCCCAGCGAATGTTGAGAATAAAGATGAAACTTTTACCCACAGTAGGGTTAATTTTATAGTTCATTGTTCAGACTGATCCCATTCATTTTAATCATTAGTTAATGGAGCTAAGCTAACGTGAATTAACAGTGAACAGGTATATTTTTATTATTTACACTCCTCACAAACGTTAAAGTTTAATCATTACTGTATCAAATGTATTGGTCATTGTAAAAACAAACAAACAAACAAAAAAAAATGTAACTAATGGAAGATTATTGTAAACTGTTACCCACTAAAGTATATATAGCAATACGCAAGTCTTCAAATTATTATTAGGGCCCAAGCCAAAGGCGAAGGCCCTATTGTTTTTTTTAGGATTATTATCTTGATCCCCCAAGGATTCTTAGCCTCTTAACATGCTTCAAATTGCATGAAACTCAACACACACATCAATATTGTCATCTAGTAGACATGGGCAAAGCCTTAGAAACGGGCGGGGAGCAGGGGCTCTACAGCGCCACCTTTTGACAAAAGTCGGGGGGTTAGTTTAACCTACAGTCACCAAACTTGGTACACTTATTGTTTTCATTAAGCTGGACAACTTTCTAATTTACAGTCATTAGCTCTGACCAACAGGAAGTCAGATATTTTGGTTTGAATGTGGATTTTTCACACACACACACACACACACAGACATAGACTCTCTCTCTGTCCAAACCCCCCTACCCCCTCCCTCCTCCTCTCCCCTACCCTCCCCTACCCTCCCCTCTCACTCCTTCAGTCTCTCTCTCTCTGTGTGTGTGTGTGTGTGTGTGTGTGTGTGTATTACAATCTTGATTAGTGGTCTTTAACCCTTTTACTGATTACCCATTTATTGATGAACTTATACAAATTTTGAACTGCAAATGATAACTTCACACGCATTTGAAATTGAGCCATGATACTATATCACTATTAGGACAGGACTAGTTTTCTAATTGTCGTTCGAGTTACAATTATTATTTTTACAATTAAAATTATTTTTTAATTAATTATTTAGTGATATAATTCAAATTTATTTAAAAAAAACCCTCTTTAAGTAAATTTCACATGATTATGAAAGTGGCTGTTTAAAATAAACTTGCATAAGTGAGCAGAAAAGTCTAGACATGTACCTTACTATTACCTGAGACTGATATTAAAATCATCTTTGCAGGTTTCACAGGCTCTATTTATTAATTTTATAATTTTATTTTTTATACCACACATATTGAAATTAAATGAAAGCATGCTTTTGGTGCATAAGATTGGTGCACAAACAATAGCTCAGGGAGGTCAAAACACATGAAAGAAAGTGTTAAGATAATACAACATCAGCAATCACAGACATTCGCATTAAGACTGGATTACATTTCTCAGAGTACTGTTGAATTTGCCCAAATAACAGTATGTAATTTGCTCTGGAATTTTATAGAGGTTGTCTGAGAAAAACACGGACATGGAAGATTAGGATGATATTCTGCACTGATTTGAAACTGACCTATGATATTCTATGACACCTATTGCCCGCTGTGCACAGTTGCCCTCAAGCCACCGGGATGGCAGTGCCACCGGGCTTGGGCCCGCCATTCCTACTTGCAGCTATATTTATTATTATTATTATTATTTTTATTTTTTTTTCCGTCATCCGGGGCTTTTTGGGGGCCTTAACATTAGAATCTGCGGCCATTAGGATGCCGCAGACACTGGTACCCAGGCGTGGCAGGGAGGCTCGACAGCGCCCCCTTGAACGAAGTTCGAAAACTTGGTCCATATATCAAACACACTTGCACGTATTAGTATGAAACTCGGTACACATATAGACCTCATCAGGCCTAACAACTTTCTTGAACGCTTTGGCCGTGGCAAGGCAACGAATTTATGGTGAGAAAAGGGAAACAGGAAGTGTTATAACTTCTACATACATTAATTGATTTTGAAAAGTTATAGTGCCAACAACTGGCAGCAGGAAGTGTGTCACTTTCAACATACTTTGAGATCACCCTCTTATTTTTACCCGATTTGCTTCAAACTTCATCAGAATAATGTCAAAACATGGCAGATGTAGACCTTTGAAAAGAATCGTGATATCTCAAGTACTGTTGCCTTGGCAACGCACCAAACTCTAATATTCATTATGGATGCTTTTGAGATTCTTAGCATGCTTCAGATTGCATGAAACTCGACACACACGTTAGGATTGTTATCCAGTAGACATGGGCAAAGCCTTAGAAACAGGCGGGGAGGAGGGGCTCTATAGCGCCACCTTATAGTGCAGTAAATGTGGAGTGAATTTGACATAGTCTTTTGTTTAACCATTTTAAATGCCTATTGCCTGCTGTGCACAGTTGCCCTGAAGCCACTGGGCTTGGGCCCATCATCACTGCTTGCAGTTATATTTTATGTTTTGTTTTAGTAAGTGGAAAATATCAATTTTGATACTGAAGACATTCTTTTTGCCATTAAATGTAATAATCCAGAGATATTTTTGTATGAACACAGAGCACAGAGATATGATCTCACTGTCTAGTCCAAGGGTGGAACTAATATGATCTAAAATATCAATTTGATTTAGTTTTCTTAATTAATAAATACTGTTTTGAAAACATACACACTTTACATCAAGAACCTAAAACATTTGCACAGTACTGTATATGTATATATTAAGTTATATAAAGTATATCACCCAGCTGATATTATTAGTGATCTTGAATAAAGCCCTGTTACTGCCCCACATACCTGAGTTTCTGCAGTTTGTAGTTTGGATCCCTCAGTTTGTCGTTGAGCAGCTGGACTCCTGAATCTCCTGGGTGATTGTAGCTCAGATCCAGCTCTCTCAGGTGTGAGGGGTTTGAACTCAGAGCTGAAGACAGATAACCACAGCCTTCCTCTGTCACCATACAGCCTGATAACCTATAGACACACAGATCATCTACAGACACACCCCAGATAGCATACAATGATTGAAATAATGTTAAATCAATGTTAATATGTCAACGTTAACTGCACTGAATCAATATCACTTTTGCACCCACAATTAATGTTGAAAAAATGTTGAAATTTCAACAGAAAATCAATGGAAATGGCATTAAATCAATGTTACATGTGATACTGGTTCAACATCATGCTTGCACTCTCAGAAAATGAAATACATCTACAACTGACTTAAAACCACACAGCCTGAAATCAACTGAAAATAAAAGAAGACAATAAATCTCTCAAGATCTCAGCAGAAGTTCTTTTTGAGAATTAACAGGTTTAGATGTTGATGTTTTATTGAAAATGTTTGGTCACCATTTTGGTGGTCAGTGTTTCCTTTAGTTGGGCAGTTTGACTCTTGGATTTTTGTGTGAGTTTGTCATCTTTGTAATAGTGTTTACCAAAACACATCATTTGTTGCAAAGAAAACCAGAAACAAAATGATCAAGCTGTATAGTTTTCTGCCTCACAAAGCAGAGTAGTTTACTAATCTTGTTCCTGACCAAATGTGGTTATTTGTTATTAAAATATTATATTCACCAATAATACTTTCTTGCCACAGATCATGTTCTGATTTTTTTTTAAATACATTATGGGAAAAAAAAATATTTTTACACACACAGACATCAAGAATCAGCATATGAATCTCAACAATGGTGACATGCTTCATGCCACAATGCATGCTGGGAGGCTGTATACTATGGTAGCTCCCAGCATACATTGCGGCATGAAGGATGTCACCATTGTTGAGATTCATATGCTGATTCTTGAGGTCTGTGTGTGTACAAAGTTTTTTTTGCACTTTAAAAGTCAAGATTGAGAATGTCTGATCTGTAGCAAGAAAGTATTGTTGGTGAATATAACCTATTAAAAACAAATACACACTTTTGGTCAGGAGTACAACTAGTAAATGATTTTGCTTTATGATGATGAAAACTATATCACTTGATCATCTTTGTTTCTGGTTTTCTTTGCAACAAATTATGTGTTTTGATAAACACTATTACAAGGACCACAAACTCACATGAAAAGCCAAGAGTCAAACTGCCCAACTAAAGGAAACACTGACCACCAAAATGGTGACCGAACATTTTCAATAAAACATCAGCATCTAAACCTCTGTTAATTCTCAAAAAGAACTTTCTTGATTCAATGCGGTTAACGTTGACACATTAACATTGATTTAACATTGTTTCAGTCATTGCTTGCTATCTGGGACATCAACATTATGACCGACTGACTGTACATTATTTGTCATTTTATTTCTATAGCACCATATAATTACAATGTACATTGTCCAAGGTGCTTTACAGTCATAGGTAAAACTAAAAACAGAGATAAAGCAAAGTTCAAATAGCAATTATTATTATTATTTTAAAGCAAGAGAGAGTAAATGAGCTTTAAGTTTAGACTTAAAAATAGACAGAGTAGGTGCCAATCTGATGTGTAGTGGTAAACTATTCCAAATATTGGGACTGGCTGCCTCAAACACTCCATCACCCCTATGTTTCAGTCTGGTTCTTGGCACCTTAAGTTGAATTTGATTCCCTGACCTAAGCAATCTAGAGAGCTAGTGAATTGAAATGAGGTCAGAGAGATTTAAGGGAGCAAGCTTATGAACGGATTTATAGACTAGTGTGAGTACCTTATAATCAATTCTATATCTTACAGGCAACTAGTGAAGGGAAGCAAGTATAGATGTAATATGCTCCTGCTTACATGTAGTCAACATCCTAGCAGCAGAATTCTGTACTTGTAATTGTAGCCGTGCAAGAACGGAGTGACTAAGGCCAAAATAAAGCAAATTGCAGTAGTCCAAACGGGATAAAATAAAGGCATGAATGGCCTTTTTTCTGTCCTTAAAATTAAGAAATGACTTAATTTTACAATTATCCCTTATATATTCTTAATACCTCAGTATCTGCAGCTGACAGTTTGGACTCTTCAGTCCATCAGAAATAATCTTCACTCCTGGATCCTGCAGGTCATTGTTACTCAGGTCCAGCTCTCTCAGGACACCGTTTGAGGATTGAAGAGCTGATGATACAATTTCACATGACTGAGCAGTGAGATTGCAGCCAGCAAAACTAAAAGAAAGCAAAACAAGATTTATTAGTTAATAAACTTAACCAAGCTATGCAACGTTTTCTCTGTGAATTTCATTATCAGTTTAATTCTTGCAAACAGTACAAATTATAATGCATTTCAGAAAGAATAATGTCACCCAGTAGAAACATTTCTTAACTTTACTAAAAGTAATTAAACACTCACAGAGCTTTTGTGCAGTTGATCACAGCTGGTATCAGTCTTCTTCTACCCTCATCTGATGTGTTGTATTTCTTGAGGTCCAGCTCAACCAGCACCTCCTCTAACATCTGAAGCATGTAGGCGATTGTTGAGCAGTGAGCAGGAGAGAGTTTCTTCTCTGAGTGTTTGTCTGATTTCACAAATACCTGAATCTCTGTGGACAGAGTCTGATCTTTCACTTCCAACAGACAGAGGAACAGATTGATAGATCTTTCAGTGGAGAGTCCATGTCCATCTTTGATCTTCTCTTTAATGTACTGTGTGGTTCTCCTGATGCTCTCTGAGCTGTTCTCTGTGTGTGTCAGTAGATCCTGTAAGAGTCTCTGGTTAGACTCCAGTGAGACTCCCAGCAGGAACCGCAGGAACAGATCCAGGTGTCCATTCTCACTCTCAAGAGCTTTATCTGTTGCATCTCTATGCAAATTATGCATCACATCACAAAACTGTAATATGTCAAAATTTTTGATAACATAATGATGAAACACATGGAAAGCAGCAAGAAACTCCTGGACGCTCAGATGAATGAAGCTGTAGACTTTCCTCTGATGAATCACAGATTCCTCCTTAAAAATCTCAGTGCAAATCCCAGAATACACTGAGGCGTCAGTGACATCTATGCCGCTCTCTTTCAGGTCCTCCTCATAGAACATCACATTGCCCTTCATCAGCTGTTTGAAAGCCACTTCAGCAAGTTTCACAATCACTTCTCTGTTGGACTGCAGGAGTTTCTCTGGATCTCTCTCTTCATACTTCTGATTCCTCATGTTGATCTGAATCAGCAGGAAGTGGATGTACATTTCAGTCAGAGTTCGAGGGATTTCTGCATTCAGATCTTCTTTCAGGAGCTTTTGAAGCACAGTGGATGAGATCCAGCAGAAAACGGGTATGTGGCACATGATGTGGAGGCTTCTTGCTCTTCTGATGTGTGAGATGATTCTGCTGGCTTGATGCTCGTCACTGATTCTCTTCCTAAAATATTCCTCTTTCTGAGGTTCACTGAATCCCTGAATTTCTGTCAGACGGTTGATGTATTTGGAGGGGATCTGATTGGCTGCTGCTGGTCTGGAGGTGATCCAGATGTGAGCAGAGGGAAGCAGCTCTCCTTTCATGAGGTTCAACATCAACACACCCACTGATGAAGTCTCAGTCACATCAGAAACTTTCTGAGCGTCTGAAAACATCAGTGTGATTCTGCTTTCATCCAGACCATCAAAGATGAACACAACTTTACACTCCTCATGAATCTTTAAGTCCAGATCTTGAAGTTCAGGATGAAAGTCCAGCAGAAGTCTGTGAAGACTGTACTGATGATCTTGGATCAAGTTCAGTTCTCGAAATGGAAGCACAAACATGAAATCTACATCCTGATTGGCTTTTCCCTCAGCCCAGTCCAGAATGAACTTCTGCACAGAGACAGTCTTTCCAATTCCAGCGATGCCTTTAGTAAGAACAGTCTTGATTTGGTCTTTCTCCTCACATCCTGGTTCAGGTGAGGCTTTAAAGATGTCATTGCAGTCGATTGGAGTGTCTTGTGAGTGTTGTGTTCTGGCTGTTTTCTCCATCTGTAAAACCTCATGTTCTTCATTCACTCCTTCTCTCTCTCCCTCTATGATGTAGAGCTGTGTGTAGATCCTGTTCAGGAGGGTTTGATTCTCTTGGAGTTTGGTTCCCTCAAATAATCTCTCATACTTGTTCTTCATGCTGGTTTTGTGCTGGTCTTTGACTCTCTGCAGGTCTTCAGTCTCCAGTGTGTGTGTCTGCAGGACTGCTTCAGTTCTGTCCTGCCTGATGTGAGTCTGATAGTGGGATGTAGAGGATGGCACAGATCTGATCAGGACAGGTATCTCCCCCCTGCTGGGAAAAAAAAAATGACAATGACTGTTGAAGACCTTCAGGAATATGTAGGATACTACCCTTACAAAAAGCCAATATATATTAATGATTTATATATTAAATTATTTAACAGTATATTTAAGTATACAGAATAATATATTGTGTTAATACATTACAATATATTGAATAATACATAAGGAATTACCGCTTTTCATATATTGAAAAATATGTGAAAGTATATTCACTAATATATCATACTGTATGTAATTTTATATTCAGTAATACACTTCACAATATATAGATGTATATGTGATCAGATATGGTACTGCATGTGTAATATATTGCAGAAATATTTACTCATGCAGTGAAAAAAAACACACATATATAGAGAAATATATAATGTAATATAATTCTTATATTTTATAGATATTTATATTATACATGTTTAATTTTTTTTTTTTTTTTTTTTTTTTAGTTAACAAAAGTACACCTGCATGTACTATAGTATTTATCAAAGAGTGTGCTGAAGAGAACACAGGCATTACCTTTGAAATAAAGTAATTATAGTATTTTAGCAATTTTATGCAGTAAAAGCAGTTTTATGTTCTATTCAGATATAATCTAAGTGCATGTATGTTCTTTTCCTGTGTTATGTGTGAGGCTTGTGTGAGGCTTTAAGGGGTGGGAGGTTCTCCTGAAGGGAGAGCCTGTGTGGTGTTGTGTGGGCGGGGTTCTGGGGAAAAATGGGCCAGAAGTTGATCCGCTGTTTGTGAGGCAGGAGCATCGGCCAAACAGGTGCTCACTTTAATAAAGAAGATAACCTGTTAAGTGAGTCTATCATTTCCTCCGTTCGTTACAGTATAAATGGTTTTCGTCCAATCATCAGCCTAACCACAGACTCTACTCTTCAGCACAATGATAACCCCAAAAACTCACACATATCAGAAAACCTTTTAAATTCCAAAATAATAGAACATCAAACACTAACAGATCTTCCCCTATATTAATATTGGGAAAAACACATGAAATAACACTTCATTTTAACATTTACTCTCCTTTAACAGTCAAAAGCAAAGCATGCTGGGAACTAGAAGTCTGTTGTCACCACTGATTGTAACCCATTCCATGAATGTGTGTATATATGTGTGTACATACATTCATATTTAAATAGGAACATGCATGTGCAATATATGTACACATAAAACTTTATGAATATAATGCTATTGTTGTCTTATTTTTTAAATATTGTATGTGTCAATATATAAGCATACATGGTCAATTCATTTATTGCAGTACATTGAAAAATATAAGCACTAGTTTCCCATATATGGAAATGTTTTATGCAATATTTCCCCTCCATTGAGCATATCTCTCCGAATTGCTTAATATCTACACCCCGAAGCGTACACTTCAGTCTTTTTCATCTTGTTGTACCCTCTGTTCGTTTAGTCACTATGGGGTCCAGGGCGTTCAGCTGTGCTGCTCCTAGTCTCTGGAATTCTCTTCCACAATCTTTACAAGAAAGTGATTGTCTGGCTACTTTTAAATCACATCTTAAAACTTACCTATTTAAATTAGCTTTCTCTGATCAATTTTTAATTATCTAAAGTTAAATAGCTGTTGTTTTGTTGTATTGCTGTCTTGATTTGTTTTATGACTATCATTCAACTGTACTTGTATGTCCTTGAGTGTTTTGAAATAAAATGTATTATTATTATTATTGATATATCACATTATATTTTGCAATATATTCCCATATATTTTTGTTCTGTAAGGGTAGGTATGATTTTAGTGCCCCTCTTCGAGTCGTCCACTGTAAAGCTGCTTTGACACGATCTGCATTGTAAAAAGCGCTATATGAATAAAGGTGACATGACTTGAACCCCTGTGCAGTGCACGTTGCATATTTTAGAGTACATTTAGTGTTTTTCATTGAGTCTTAAGTTATAATTCATGTGAAATGCACTACAATAAAATACCAAATAACTGTTCATACTAACAAAGGGTCAGAGGTCACTGGTTTATCACTG
Organism: Hypophthalmichthys nobilis; assembly: GCA_037950665.1. Classification (NCBI taxonomy): domain Eukaryota; kingdom Metazoa; phylum Chordata; class Actinopteri; order Cypriniformes; family Xenocyprididae; genus Hypophthalmichthys; species Hypophthalmichthys nobilis. The sequence goes on along the minus strand of CM075480.1, from coordinate 41,830,868 downwards.
AATTCAGGGGGTCGCATCATGGATCTGTTACTCTTCAGAGACACACAGCTGGGTTCTGGAGACTCTGATCTCTGTCTCTTCCTCCTGCTGATACTGACAAAAACAAACAAAACAACTGCATTTTAGAGCACTAGTTTTACTATATAACTCGACTTCAACATATATTTACACTTATTAATTAATTTATCAGATTTTCATCCAAAGCCATTTATAAATAAGGAAGACAACAAGCAATTCATCTAATAGAGACAGTAACATGAGAATTGCTGCAATATAAAGTTCCAAAATTGAACAGAGTACATGCTGGAGATGAAGATAAGAAAAAAACGGTGAAAACATTTATTTTTAAAAAGGCAAGGTTATTTATATAGCATATTTCATACACAATGGTCATTCAACGTGGTTTACATAGAAAATGAATTAAAATAATCATAAAATAATCACAGCATGTGCATAAGAAATAAAAAAATACTATGCCTGACTACTTAAATCACAAATACATACATTACTAGAAAGAGAGACAGCTAGAGGTTTAACAGGATTTAGTCAAGTGCTCAAAGAGAATTAATTCTTTAAACCAATGAAGATTGTTCCATCAGTGAGAAACAGTGAAGATTCAGGAAAGTGATTTTGTGCTTCTCTGTAATATTATCACCACTCACTCACTACAGGCTTCTACACTGTAAATCACTTTGAATAAAAGCATCTGTCAATGCTAAAATGGCCAGTGTCTTACCTGGGGTCAGAGGTCACTGTTCCATCACTGGATCCAGAGGGTAGATTCCTCATGGATTGATCACTCTTCACAGACTCACAGCTTGATCCAGGAGATGGAGAACTCATTTCAGAGGCAGTGTCCTCATCTTCTCTTTCATTATGGAGACTCATTTCAGTGTTCTTCTACTGTCAGGGTGTGGGTGAAGGGATGAGATGAGGATGCAAGAATGCAGAGATGAGCTTTTTATTTAAAAAATACTGCCCCATGAGGAAAACATGACCAACTGGATTGAACAAGGCAAGGCAAGGAAACAACAAGAAACAGGTAAACATACAATGATTATCTTGAACAGGACTGCAAACACAATAAATAGGGAGAACAAACAAAGCAGGTAACGAGGAAAAACAGGTGGGACAAATGAACCAATAATCAGATAACAAGAGAGGCGGGATCAGACAACAGACAGAAGAGCACATGGCACAAAGAAACAAACATGACAAGCCATGTGCTCACACCAAACAAAACAAAAACAAGAGTACATGACCAGCGAACACGATCACAAGCCATGTGCTCAAACAAAACATAACATGAAAGCATGTGGCTGATAAAACACGTGCCACGTGCTACAAAGAACACAACAACACAAGAACGCCTGACCAATGAAACCATAAACCAGGCGCTCACAAAACATGAGACGAGCGCACAATGAATGAATGAATACACAACCCTGTGCGCTCACATGAGAGACAGAACATGGAGCATGAGTGTCCGAAACCCGACACAGAACCAAAACTGAACTAGACACGAGGGCCGGGATCCGAAACAACATGCTCTGAACATGAAACAAGGCATGCGGACAAGAGAGCACAAGACATTGCAGGAGACAGAACATAGAGCACCCCTGCAAACAAGCCTGAGAATTTGCTCACTGGCAAAACGTTGGCCCCCTAGCGCTGGCCCTGCACAGGTAGCCCTCACTTAGCCTCCAGGAAGCTTTAGCGCTGTACCACAACAACTATTTACTGTAAATTACTATAGTATTTTTTCATGTGTTCAATCTGCCATCCCTGAACATATGCAATGTAATAAATTCAAAAGGCGGAAAAAATCGTTCTTTATCATTTACCAGTCAAATTTGTAATTGAGACAAGATGATTTCCTTAAATGACAAAAAAAAGCAGGATTACACAGTTTTTGTGCGTCAGGTTTAGGGGCGTGAAAATGTAAAGTCGACATGCCTACAATAACAGACCAGCATGCATCTAATAAATTATTCATTCAAGAACGTTGTGCAACTTTACTGCAACAATGGAGTCGCTAACTTCACATACTTTTGAAAATCCAGCGTTTAGTTGATCCTGGTAAGCGTTCATTCTCACAGTTGTAAACATGACGGCTTTCTTCTTCCACGAGAGGGTTTGTCTTCAAGGCATTTGTTTCCAGGCGGACCGTTAAAGAACTTGACACAGACGTCTCCCGGACATCCTGTAGAATTCAACCAACCAGATGACGACTTTGAAAATCCTGAAGAGTTTCCAGTTAAGTGTTCCATACGCATCAGACGCATCAGACATTTTTGGGTGAATTATCCCTTTAAGTAATGTAGTTAATGTTAACAAACGAAACCTTATGTTAAAGTGTTACCAATGTCTTTTTATATGAGAAGTGCATGTTGCACTTTTTTTAATTTAATGTTTATTTTGAATTTTAAAATAAAAATTATATTTGACATTAAAAATCCATACTCTGTGTCATTAAGTATTTGTTATCAATATTTTTTAATAATTGAGGTATTGTTATTAAATATGGTACATAAATAAATCAAATCCATTCTAAAATAGTATTACATGCGTCCATTACATACATACAAAAGGAAAACAACTGTATGTTACTGTCTACACCATATATGGTTCGCCTTCCGGCCTGAGACTCGTGGCCTGGCTTGTGTGTGTGTGTGTGTGTGTGTGTGTGTGTATGTTCTCCAGAAACTGGTTCTGCGGGGCTGCAGCTGGATATAACTAGTCTTACTCGCGTTTGTGCAAGAATCAACAATCGCTGACTCTTTAAAATTGTTTCTAATGTGATCATAAATACAAAAATAATTTTACTTCTAATGTGATCATAAATACAAAAATAATATTACTTCTAATGTGATCATCATATCAACAATAATGCTCTTGCATTAACATGCGTCCTTTTGGAGAAATGTTTTCAAATTCAAAATGACTCTCATGACCTCGAAATATTCGTATAAATACACGTCTTTCATTTTCTGCTTTTAATGATAACTATTATATAAAACGAAGATCTCAGGAAATCAAAAGTAGGCCTAATTTATTTAAACAAGTTAATCATCAACGTTTCCGCCATTTTGGTTAGTTGGTTTTGGTTATTCGAAATGTTTCAAACCCCATGTAAAGAAGAGCATAAACCTAAATAACAGCTCATTTGTATATGTATTTGTACACATTAAGAATAAGCTTTGAACTCACCTCTAAATATGAGGCTGTTTAATCACCCAATGTTAACAGGTTTAAAGCCTCGGAATGGCGTCTCTTCTTCCTCTTCTTTTACTTTCGTTTCTACCTGGTTAAGGTGTGTCTTGTTTTGTAACTCCACTAATATAAAAACAAACTTGTGGAGTAAAGCGTCATCACAGGTTTAACAGGACTGTAGCCACAATACCTGTGTGTGTGTGTGTGTGTTTGTGACCTATCAGGACACATAGGTATTACAAGGAGAGGGTGACTTATGAGGACATTACCCCATGTCCCCATTTTTCAAAAGGCTTATAAATCATACAGAATGAGTTTTTGTGAGAAAGTAAAAATCTGCACAGTTTTCTGTGATGGGTAGGTTTAGGGGTAGGGTTGGTGTAGGGTGATAGAAAATACAGTTTGTACAGTATAAAAACCATTACGCCTATGGAATGTCCCCACAATTCACAAAAACAAACCTGTGTGTGTGTGTGTGTGTCTGTGTGTTTGCATTACCCACGCTGACGTCTGACCACAGACACGTTTTAAACACACACTAAATCACTGCATCATCTCAATGTTTAGTGTCTGAATCTCTCAGTCCTCAATCTGAACTTTACAGATGTAACGTGACAGACAGTCAATGTGATTCACCATGTGTAAAGATTTATTAAACAAAACCCAGTAACCCAGTGTTACACTGTGCAGAAGTTACATTAAAGAGACATTTTCACCTGATCTGATGCTTAAAAGTAATTTTCACTTGTGCAACATAATGAAGACAGGTAGATTCAATTATATTAATTCATATATGTAATTTATTTTGACTCAATTAAACCACATTTTAGGTTACGAGATTACGAGACAAATCCAAAACACATGAAAAAAGAAATAAGAAATCTGAACAGATATAACATATAAAATGTAAATGTCAGGGTAGCAACAAAACAAAATCAAACATGAATTGCTCAGAAATGCAGTTTTAACTAGCATAATTTTGTAAAAACAATAGCATTAAACAGAGTGAGCCAAAAAAGTTACACTCTTGAATGCATAATTTCAGTGTTGCAGAAGATCATCTCAAAATGATAATAAATAGCAGTCATTAAGAGCTGATTTTATCTGCCTAATATATTGAAGAGAGAGAATCCAGCAGGATAAGACTGAGCCTGTGGTCCTCTAAAACGGTGATGACATCTACAGTAGCTTTTATAAGATCACACTGAAGAACCAGAGTGTTTCTACAGACCATCACCTTTGACTCACACACAACACAACACATGACACTTAATAGTGACTACAGACTCTTCATACACTTCAGAAAATGGCTGACAAAGGTCCATTTGCGTCCATTCCTTTTTCCTTTTTTAACCACGATGAGAAAAAAAAACAAAAAAACAATACAGTTATGAAGAAAACCCTTAATGCATTAAGACACTGATATTAAAAGCCCAATAAAGCTATGCAGACAAGCAGGTCAGACCGATTATGAAGGCAACGCGCTTAAACGTTCAGCATTTTCCACGCTTAACTTAAAAATATTGTCCTTCCACTTTGTTTACGTTGCCGTTGTCTCAGCAGTAGATGCTGTTGATTGCCTCCTCCACTGAGGCAAAGGGCCTGGGAATTTTGTCTTCATGAAAATTACATATTGGGGTATAATTTTGTCATCATAACATAGGCTATGGTATATTTTCAATTTGAACAGCAAGACATAGCGTAGGCTATAGCATATAAAGTGACTTCTAATCCTAAACAATTTCTCGATATAAAAAAATATAAAACACCTAACAGCCAGACAAAAAAGTCACAGAAATTTAGATGTCGTATGGGCCTTCATTCATAAAACTCAATAATGTGTTGGAGCGCTAAACTATAAGGTTTAGAAATGGTCATGTTTAGGTTAAAATATAAATGTAATAATAATAATAATAATTTAACGAATAAAAATTAATCAGTGTCATTTTTTAGGCTCTTGATGCGAGTCATTCGGCAGCTGAAAAAGGCACTAGAGGGCGCTTCAGAACACTAGAAATTAAATTTAGCATTTTTACATATTTAAAAACAAGTTGTTTATAATTTATATTATTTTTAATGAAGTAATTATCTTGCATAAGGAAAATTATCTTGTATCTGCTAATTCTATTCATCAGTGTTAAAATAAAAAAGGAAGAAACTGCATTTTCCATATTTCATTTCTGGTTTAAAAAAGGAAAAACAAATGGACGCAAAAGTACACGGACCGACAAAAATTGGCATGGCAAAAATGTTGAAATTTCAAAAGTTATGAAATGTTATGAGATGTTCAGGGAAAAAAAAAAAAACTTGCTTTCAAGTCAAAAACACAATACAAAACAGCTCATATGAATGAACTATAACTATTATAATTATCTCTCCTGTTTAATGGAGAGTTTAAGAAGCATTAGTCTGCTATATCATAGCTACTCATTATGAATCACACAGTTCAGTGAATGTCCAGTAATTCATCCATATTAGTGAAATAATAGATAATCTGACCAGCTACATCTACAAATTAGCTTTTAATTGTAACTTAAAATTTCACAAAATAGTCATAATTTGAATATAATCAAAATAATATTTTCATGTAAATGGCCTTCCACTTATGTCTTTGAGGTTCATTATGGGAGGTTGTTAAATCTGACACAGAGACACTGAAGAATCACGATAAGCCATAAATCCAGCATAGAGGGGTTCAGTGAATGTGGTGTTGAATGTGTGTAAGTGTGTGAGTGTGTGTGTGTCAGAGACGCTGTAAAAGGACAGAGTACCAGCAGAGCAGTCCAGATACACTCCTACTCTATTAGACGATGAAGGGCGAGGAATGTTTGTGCTCTTATTATCATGCCAGGCAGCGTAAATAGTATCACAACAGTAAAGATTCCAGGACTTTTCATTGAGTCCAAATATACAGTTTCTCCCTTCTTTCCTGCTGATTCCTTTATATGTCACTGCTATGTGATCCGATCCACTCCATTCAGCCTCCCAGTAACAGCGTCCAGTCAGACTCTCTCGACACAGAACCTGCTCGTGATGATCAAATCTCTCTGGATGATCAGGATACGGCTGATGCTCCTTCTCACATGTTGTTTTTTTGTTCCCTTCAGACAGAGAGAGACGAGTGTGTGCTGTGTTTGGATCCAGTGTGAGATCACAGGCATCTGAACACAAGAAGAGACATCAAAATGATCATCAATGACACTGTTAAATATGCATAGGTGTGTGTGTGTGTACCTGGTAAACCCTACGTTATGAGGACTAAATGTCATTATATGAATAAGGTGTAATCGCAGTGTGCTGATATACAGCCATATCGCACAGCTACAAGTGTATTATTGTGTTTTTACAACAGTTTAAAGGTACAAATATGTAAATAAATAAACAACAACAGAGTGTCTTTAACACTCCTATTTTGTGAGGAACTACTTCCTTCTGCCACAGATTCAAACCTCAAGTTGACAGTTTAACAGATGAGCCCAAGATCCGTTACTAATTCTCAAATGTCACTTTAGTCGCTTCATTGAAGCTTATTGTATTATGTAGAGTAGAGCATTATGGTATTATGAGAGAGAGATCCACTAAATGAGTGTATAACCTGCATCTGATAAAGCATTCATTCTTCAGGTTGATGTCCATAATATTACATCAATTATAAAAATCAGTTTGAATGTCAACTGAGGAAAGTGTTATCTTTGTCTCTGTCCTTTTAAAAGTTAAGGGGATTTCCCATAGCACTAAAACAACTTCCTTGTTCTCACTCATTCATATAGACAGTCTTTGACACCATCTAATGGTGTAATAATGTAACTTTCACTGATATTGACGGACCCTTTTCCCAATACCAAACACGGCATATTATTTATATAAAATAATATTTATTGAACAACAATATTATAAAAGACAATAGGAAATAAACCCTATTTTCTGTTTTTAATTTTCCGTTTTGCTCTGGAACAAGTAAAAGATTAATAAGACCAAAGATAGCCCGTTTGATATACTCCAGATTAATTATATCTCATGTTTAACCACTATCTACATAAGAGCCAGCGACAAATTCCCGAAGGACTGGCCGAGATGAAGCTCTGTGGGTACATGAACTGCTGAACGGCCACTGACGGCCTGGAGCTCACATCTGCGAAAGTGTCTAACCAAAATGTAAAATAGGTGCTTTGATTAAGTATGAGTCACATATTTGAGGTCTAAATAACTACATTCTCACCTAAAAAACTTTTAAAACTACATTCCGTTAAACAACAACAGTAGTATTTTTAAATAATATGGTGGATTTGCTACACTGTATAAAAAAGTCCATACAAATAGGGCACAATGTACTGTATAAATATGCATGAATAAGCCATGCAGCACCAGAACATCATAGAGACATTGGAGTTGGCTCTTTTGATTCAGGCAGACATCCAGTCTATCAATTAACACTCTAGCAACCATTTAACAACTGATCCCATAGAGAGCAATTATAAAGGTCACAGATGGATATCTTTGCAGCACAGTTTCATAGAGATATGTGGTGGGCTCATTTTATTCAGGCAACTAATCAGTCTCGCAGGATCATCGTGAAGCAATCATGAAATATAAGGGTAGGCTCATTTGACCTGTGGCAGCAAACAGCCAATCATGAATCATCTTTTTCCACTTCTATATTTCTAATATTCTAATACTTCTAATATTTTAGTTAACTTTACATAATGTCTTAATTGTAAATATCTAGTAATCTGTACTATTCATATACAATGCCTTGTTTACTCAGAAAACCCAAGTTAAGATAAATTGATTGGTTTGAGCAATTTTGTCAAGGAAGAGAGAGAGAGAGATTATGAGAGAGCTTGAGGTGGGGCAATAATAGACTTTTCACTTATTTCCTCCACTTCTGCAATTATCTTTTTTTAGTTGCATTCACTCATTTCCCAATCATCTTGAATGTTGAATTGTCAATACAACTAAAAAAAAACAAAAACTGAGAGAACATCACATAAGCTGACTTCATTAATTGATGTTGATTTTCCCAAAATGTTTTTAAAATATGCAGAAATATGTTTGTGTGTGTGTGTGCGCGTGCATGAGTGTGTGTGTGTGTGTGTGTGTGTGTGTGTGTGTGTGTGTGTGTGTGTGTGTGTGTGTTTGAGAACTTACATTTTCTCAGTCCAGATTTGATTCTTAAATGCCCTCCCTGGTCCAAACTGAGCAGTGGAAACAAGAAGTAATTTTCAATGGACTGATAAGTAATGTCTTATGAAATAGTTTGATTACTGTATAAAATAGACTAAAAGATCACTCTTTAACTAAAGATCACTCTTATATGACCCCCATCACATACAGACACATAAATGAGTCATAACTGCTCCACATACTTGAGTATTTGCAGTGAACAGTTTGGATCTTTCAGTTTGTCGTTGAGCAGCTGGACTCCTGATTGTCCTGGGTGATTGTAGCTCAGATCCAGCTCTCTCAGGTGTGAGGGGTTTGAACTCAGAACTGAAGATACATAACCACAGCCTTCCTCTGTCACCATACAGCCAGACAACCTACAGAGAGAGAATGTCATATATAGGAGCTTGACAGCCACTGGTCATTGTCCATTAACATTATATATACAGTTGATTTAGACAAGCGCAAACTGGGTGCCATTAAGATGCAAATACAGACATATATGCTCGGCGAGAATTGCCCTGAATTCAAGCATCTTCAGAAGAGGAGCCACATGCAAAGTTAAAAAAAATGACATTCACACCGCTACGAGAAATTGGGTTTCGCGCACTCAACGTGGACGACCCCCACACTGTCATGGCATAATTTTTGCTGTGCACACCTTCGCACACGTGTGGACACAGCGAATATAAACCAATCTTTATGCAGCGCACTGGCTAGTTTTGGTTATTCAGGGGTGTGTGTGTGGGGGGGGGGGTTATCTACCCCATCCTCCTGCAAACTACACCCCTGGGGAATAATTGTAACGTTAGGGTTTAAACTTTAAACCAAACTATGCAACTTTTTCTATGCAAATTTTAATGTCAAATTAAATCTTGAAAACATCAAAAATTATAATGTCTTTCAGAGAGGAGGGAGAGGGAGGGAGAAACTGTCTTAACTTTAATATAAGTAATTTAACACTCACAAAGCTTTTCTACAGTTGATAACAGCTGATATCAGTCTTCTTTTACCCTCATCTGATGTGTTGTATTTCTTGAGGTTCAGCTCATCCAGCACCTCCTCTGACATCTGAAGCATGTAGGAGATTGTTGAGCAATGAGCAGGAGAGAGTGTCTTCTCTGAGTGTTTGTCTGATTTCACAAACTCCTGAATCTCTCTGGACAGAGTCTGATCTTTCACTTCCAGCAGACAGAGGAACAGATTGATGGATCTTTCAGTGGAGAGTCCATGACCATCTTTGATCTTCTCTTTAATGTACTGTGTGGTTCTCCTGATGCTCTCTGAGCTGTTCTCTGTGTGTGTCAGTAGATCCTGTAAGAGTCTCTGATTGGACTCCAGTGAGACGCCCAGCAGGAACCGCAGGAAAAGATCCAGGTGTCCATTCTCACTTTCAAGAGCTTTATCTACTGCTTGCCTATGCAGACTATAAACTACATCCAAAAACTGCAATGTATCAACATTTTTCATTATATAATGGTAAAAAAGATAGAATGCAGCAAGAAACTCCTGAATGCTCATATGAATGAAGCTGTAGACTTTCCGCTGATGAATCACAGATTCCTCCTTAAAGATTTCAGTGCAAATCCCAGAATACACTGAGGCATCAGTGACGTTTATGCCACTGTCTCTCAGGTCCTCCTCATAGAACATCATATTGCCCTTCATCAGATGTTTGAAAGCCACTTCAGCAAGTTTCACAATCATTTCTCTGTTGGACTGCAGGAGTTTCTCTGGATCTCTCTTTTCATACTTCTGATTCCTCATGTTGATCTGAATCAGCAGGAAGTGGATGTACATTTCAGTCAGAGTTTGAGGGATTTCTGCACTCAGGTCTTCTTTCAGAAACTTTTGAAGCACAGTGAATGAGATCCAGCAGAAGACAGGTATGTGGCACATGATGTGGAGGCTTCTTGCTCTTCTGATGTGTGAGATGATTCTGCTGGCTTGATGCTCATCACTGATTCTCTTCCTGAAATATTCCTCCTTCTGAGGCTCATTGAATCCCTGAATTTCTGTCAGACGGTTTATGTATTTGGAGGGGATCTGATTGGCTGCTGCTGGTCTGGAGATGATCCAGATGAGAGCAGAGGGAAGCAGCTCTCCTTTCATGAGGTTTGACATCAACACACCCACTGATGAAGTCTCAGTCACATCAGAAACTTTCTGAGCATCTAAAAACATCAGTGTGATTCTGCTTTCATCCAGACCATCAAAGATGAACACAACTTTACACTCATCATAAATCTTTGAGTCCAGATCTTGAAGCTCAGGATGAAAGTCCAGCAGAAGTCTGTGAAGACTGTACTGATGATCTCGGATCAAGTTCAGCTCTCGAAATGGAAGCACAAACATGAAATCTACATCCTGATTAGCTTTTCCCTCAGCCCAGTCCAGAATGAACTTCTGCACAGAGACGGTTTTTCCGATTCCAGCGATGCCTTTAGTAAGAACAGTCTTGATTTGGTCTTTCTCCTCACATCCTGGTTCAGGTGAGGCTTTAAAGATGTCATTGCAGTAGATTGGAGTGTCTTGTGAGTGTTGTGTTCTGGCTGTTTTCTCCATCTGTAAAACCTCATGTTCTTCATTCACTCCTTCTCTCTCTCCCTCTATGATGTAGAGCTGTGTGTAGATCCTGTCCAGGAGGGTTTGATTCTCTTGGAGTTTGTTTCCCTCAAATAATCTCTCATACTTGTTCTTCATGTTGATTTTGTGCTGGTCTTTGACTCTATGCAGGTCTCCAGTCTCCAGTGTGTGTGTCTGCAGGACTGCTTCAGTTCTGTCCTGCCTGATGTGAGTCTGATAGTGGGGTGTACAGGATGGCACAGATCTGATCAGGACAGGTATCTCCCCCCTGCTAAAACAAAAAGAGAAGAGAACAGCAAAAAAAAAAACAAAAAAAACACTGTTTGAAGACCTTCAGAAATATGTGAGATACTACCTTTACAAAAAACAAATACATATGAATGATCAATATATTAAATTATTTAACTGTATATTTAAATATACAGAATAATATATTGTGTTAATACATTACAATATATTGAATAATACATAAGGAATTACCGCTTTTCATACATTGAAAAATACGTGAAAGTATATTCACTAATATATCATACTGTATGTAATTTTATATTCAGTAATACACTTCACAATATATAGATGTATATGTGATCAGATATGGTACTGCATGTGTAATATATTGCAGAAATATTTACTCATGTAGTAAAAAAACACATATATAGAGAAATATATAATGTAATATAATTCTTAAATTTTATAGTTATTTACATTATACATGTTTAATTTTTTTTTTTTTTTTTTTAGTTAACAAAAGTACACCTGCATGTACTATAGTATTTATCAAAGAGACATCAGTGTGCTGAAGAGAACACAGGCATTACCTTTGAAATAAAGTAATTATAGTATTGTAGCAAGTCTAAAGAGTGTTTTATGTTCTATTCAGATGTACGTTCATGTATGTTCTTGTATGTATGTGCATGTATGTTCTTTTCCTGTGTTATGTGTTCGGCTTGTGTGAGGCTTTAAGGGGTGGGAGGTTCTCCTGAAGGGAGAGCCTGTGTGGTGTTGTGTGGGCGGGGTTCTGGGGAAAAATGGGCCAGAAGTTGATCCGCTGTTTGTAAGGCAATAGCATCGGATAACCTGTTAAGTGAGTCTATCATTTCCTCCGTTCGTTACAGTATAAATGGTTTTCGTCCAATCATCAGCCTAACCACAGGCTCTACTCTTCAACACAACAATAACCCCAAAAACTCACACATATCAGAAAACCTTTTAAATTCCAAAATAATAGAACATCAAACACTAACAGATCTTCCCCTATATTAATATTGGGAAAAACACATGAGATAACACTTCATTTTAACATTTACTCTCCTTTAACAGTCAAAAGCAAAGCATGCTGGGAACTAGAAGTCTGTTGTAACCACTGATTGTAACCCATTCCATGAATGTGTGTATATATGTGTGTACATACAGTCATATTTAAATAGGAACATGCATGTGCAATATATGTACACATAAAACTTTATGAATATAATGCTATTGTTGTCTTATTTTTTAAATATTGTATGTGTCAATACATAAGCATACATGGTTAATTCATTTATTGAAGTACATTGAAAAATATAAGCACTAGTTTCCCATATATGGAAATGTTTTATGCAATATTTCCCCTCCATTGAGCATATCTCTCCGAATTGCTTAATATCTACACCCCGAAGCGTACACTTCAATCTGTTTCATCTTGTTGTACCCTCTGTTTGTTTAGTCACTATGGGGTCCAGGGTGTTCAGCTGTGCTGCTCCTAGTCTCTGGAATTCTCTTCCACAATCTTTACAAGAAAGTGATTGTCTGGCTACTTTTAAATCACATCTTAAAACTTACCTATTTAAATTAGCTTTCTCTGATCAGTTTTTAATTATCTAAAGTTAAATAGCTGTTGTTTTGTTGTATTGCTGTCTTGATTTGTTTTATGACTATCATTCAGCTGTACTTGTATGTCCTTGAGTGTTTTGAAATAAAATGTATTATTATTATTATTGATATATCACATTATATTTTGCAATATATTCCCATATATTTTTGTTCTGTAAGGGTAGGTATGATTTTAGTGCCCCTCTTCGAGTTGTCCACTGTAAAGCTGCTTTGACACAATCTGCATTGTAAAAAGCGCTATATGAATAAAGGTGACATGACTTGAACCCCTGTGCAGTGCACATGTTGCATATTTTAGAGTACATTTAGTGTTTTTCATTGAGTCTTAAGTTATAATTCATGTGAAATGCACTACAATAAAAACCCAAATAACTGTTCATACTAACAAAGGGTCAGAGGTCACTGGTTTATCACTGAATTCAGGGGGTGGCGTCATGGATCTGTTACTCTTCAGAGACACACAGCTGGGTTCTGGAGATTCTGATCTCTGTCTCTTCCTCCTGCTGATACTGACAAAAACAAACAAAACAACTGCATTTTAGAGCACTAGTTTTACTGTATAACTCGACTTCACCATATATTTACACTTATTAATTAATTTAGCAGATTTTCATCCAAAGCTATTTATAAATAAGGAAGACAACAAGCAATTCATCTAATAGAGACAGTAACATGAGTTCCAAAATTGAACAGAGTACATGCTAGAGATGAAGATAAGAAAAAAATGGTGAAAACATTTATTTTTAAAAAGGCAAGGTTATTTATATAGCATATTTCATACACAATGGTCATTCAACGTGGTTTACATAGAAAATGAATTAAAATAATCATAAAATAATCACAGCATGTGCATAAGAAATAAAAAATATTATGCCTGACTACTTGAATCACAAATACATACATTACTAGAAAGAGAGAAAGAGAGACAGCTAGAGGTTTAACAGGATTTAGTCAAGTGCTCAAAGAGAATTCTTTAAACCAATGAAGATTGTTCCATCAGTGAGAAACAGTGAAGATTCAGGAAAGTAATTTTGTGCTTCTCTGTAATATTATCACCACTCACTCACTACAGGCTTCTACACTGTAAATCACATTGAACAAAGGCATCTGTCAATGCTAAAATGGCCAGTGTCTTACCTGGGGTCAGAGGTCACTGTTCCACCACTGGATCCAGAGGGTAGTTTCCTCATGGATTGATCACTCTTCACAGACACACAGCTTGATCCAGGAGATGGAGAACTCATTTCAGAGGCAGTGTCCTCATCTTCTCTTTCATTATGGAGACTCATTTCAGTGTTCTTCTACTGTCAGGGTGTGGGTGAAGGGATGAGATGAGAACACAAGAATGCAGAGATGGGCTTTTTATTTAAAAAATACTGCCCCGTGAGGAAAACATGACCAACTGGATTGGACAAGGCAAGTCAAGGGCTGGAAACAACAAGAAACAGGTAAACATACAATGATTATCTTGCACAGGACTGCAAACACAAGGAAAATAAATAGGGAGAACAAACAAAGCAGGTAACGAGGGAAGGCAGGTGGGACAAATGAACCAATAATCAGATAACAAGAGAGGCGGGATCAGACAACAGACAGGAGAGCACATGGCACAAAGAAACAAACATGACAAGCAATGTGCTCTTGTTGGGGGGAGAGTAAAAAAAAAAAAAAAAAAAAAAATTACAAATCAACAGAGTTCTGGGCCTCAGATGTTTCTCAAGGGATCCCTCACCAGAACTAACTCAACCACAGAAAATTCAACCCTTTTAACAAGGCAGACTAAACCACTTTATAATTACAGGGGGTCTTAATTCAGTAAATCATACCTCGAAAAATATACAATATATACAAATAAACTCCATAAACATGAAATTACATTCACCATAAAACAATGATGAAAATAAACACAAAAATAAACTTTACAAAAATACATTTAAATAAAACAATGCCAAACTTATATCTTAACAAAAAAACTATGTTATATAGAAATTTATAAACAAGCAGGAAAACAATCCATCAAACAAAACAAACCCAATTACTTACAAAAAAATAATATAAAAAAACTAGAACCATTGAAATTAAAGTAATCTGTTTAATAAGTGTGGCCTTAGCCATCACATTTTCCTATATATTACTTCTAATGTGATCGTCATATCAACAATAATGCTCTTGCATTAACATGCGTCCTCTTGGAGAAATGTTTTCAAACTCAAAATGACTCTCATGATCTAGAAATATTCGTATAAATACACCATGTCTTTCATTTTATGCTTTTAATAATAACTATTATATATTCTCAGAAAATCAAAAGTAGGCCTAATTTATTTAAACACGTTAATTTTCAAAATTTCTGCCATTTTGGTTAGTTGGCTTTGGTTATTCGAAATGTTTCAAACCCCATGTAAAGAAGAGCATAAATGTAAATAACAGCTCATTTGTATATGTATTTGTACACATTAGGAATAAGCTTTGAACTCACCTCTAAATATGTGGCTGTTTAATCACCCAATGTTAACAGGTTTAAAGCCTCGGAAAGGTGTCTTGTTTTGTAACTCCACTAATACAAAAACAAACTTACTCCCTCTAGTGGAGCAAAGCGTCAACACAGGTTCAACAGGACTGTAGCCACAATACCTGTGTGTGTGTGTGTGTGTGTGTGTGTGCTGGTATATGTGGTTTATGAGGACACAAATGTGTATAAAAAACATAGATCCTCCTGTGTCCTTGTAAACCTAATGTCTTTTAAAAAAACATACTATACTGTTTTTGTTTGTTTGTTTGTTTGTTTTTTAATGCCAAAAGTTTTCTGAGATGGGTAGGTTTAGAGGATAGAGAATTTGATTAGAAAACTTTATTTACTTAATTTTTATACTGTTGAGGATGTCACTGAAAGGAGGTTTTGACAGCTTTAGCTCGCTTCCGGTGCAAATTTGTCCCCAAAATAGGTAGAGAGGTGTCTGACCACAGCAGTGCTGTTGAACCTGTGATGATGCTCTGCGCCACTAGAGGGAGTAAGATTCGTTTTCATATGAAGAAAATGAGACAAGCTTATAATTAGCCACATCTGATAAAATACAATTAAGCTCAAGCTAGGAGAAAAATTAATAGAGCAAAGAGGGAGAAACGCTGTGATGAAAGAGGTAGGAATACTCTAGTGAAGAAGGTTTGGATTATGATTAAAATGATGAGTGGAACACAGAGAGATTATGAGTTAAGTATAGGAGAGGAAGTTGCAGAAAGAGAGATAAAAAGAAAACAGAAATGTTTCAGAAGGCGTTTACTAAAATAAATAGTTCAGGAAATGTGACAAAGAAAAGTAAGTAAATAAAAGAAATGTTAAAAATAAAACCATTAACATCCTCATCAGCTATGTTTGTTTGTAAGTCTTCATATGACTTATAGCAAAGGTTTATCCACAAGGTATCATTTTATTTAATTTTTGATATGTCAGTTATGTACTTTCATGTTTAATTTCTTAAGCTTTTAAGCTTGTTTTACTGAAATCAGTTTGATGCTGTTAAAGGATTAGTTCACTTTCAAATAAAAATAGCCCAAGCTTTACTCACCTTCAAGCCATCCTAGGTGAATATGACTTTCTTCGTTCTGATGAACACAATCAGAGATATATATTAATATATTAATAAATATCCTGACGCATCCAAGCTTTATAATGGCAGTGATAGGGTTCAATGAGTATGAAGCTGAAGAAAGTGTCTCCATCCACATCCATCCATCATAAACATATTCCACACGGCTCTGAAGGGTTACTAAAGGCCTTCTGAAGCAGAAAAAAAGAAAAAAAAACAAAAGAAAAAAACAACAAGCAATCCATATTTATCAAGTTATGAAGTAAAATATTTAGCTTCTGCCAGACCGCCTTCCTCATTCATTTAGGAAGAAAGTGTAAACTGGTGTCGCGTAAGTTAAGCTTTTTCCATAATCGGAATAGGGAAGACAGTCTGGCGAAAGCTAGATATTTTACTTCATAACTTGTTTTACAGTAAGTATTAGTACATTGGGCACTTTTTGCATTTCATTTGGCTTATGGCTGTTGACTGAAAATGATGCACGTGTTTTTGTGCAAAAACACACTCACTCGTGAATCATCACGTCTTTCTGCTGATTCCTCGGGCTAAAAGTTCTTCAAAAGAACTGCTGTAGATGAATGACAAATACAAAGTCAATCTGGTTAGTAATAAGTGAAGCTGGTAATGATGTTTGTGGAGTTATTTAATCCTCCTCTGCTGAGATCTTGAGATTTAATGTCTTCTTTTATCTTCAGTTGATTTCAGGCTGTTGTAGTTGTGTTTCATTTTCTGAGAGTGCAAGCAAGAACCAACATCACATTGTAACATCCCACTAAGAAAAGTTATGTCCAGAAGACATTTCAATGTCTTTGTCACAAAAGTCTTACCTTGTTAAGACATCCACTGAGGAGCCAGAATGAACGTTTTTTTTTTTTTTTTTTTTAATTATTATTTCTTCACGTCCGATATAGACATTCATAGAACCTCTGTCAAGGATCCATCCATAGGCAGTAAACTACATGTTCACTACATGTTATACAGGCAACAGTGTTGCCAGTATATACGTTTTTTAACTTAGATTTTGTTACTGTTAAAATACATTTTGTGGGTGTGTCTTTTTATCTTATACCTTTCTTTAACCCTTTCACCCCCACAGGAACATCCTCTAGTGTCCACACTGCAGAGTAAAAGTAACATTGACACAGTGTTGCATACTGCTTCATACTACAGTAACGTTAATAATCGCATCCATGAACATGATTACTTCCCGACTCCAATCCCTATTCTTTTGCACTGTCCGTTGAGATGGAGACCACGTGTCCCAATATTCCGCTCTAAAACTTGGCATCATCAAGCTACGCCTTTGTTTTGAATAGGCTTCTAGCGACCTCTAGTGGACAAAATTATTACATATTGTACCTTTAATCAAACAAGATATAACAAAAGTACAGAATCATAGTTAACACGAGTAAGGCCCAATCCCAATTCTACCCCTTATCCCTTCCCCTTTCCCCTACCCCTTCGTTTTGCGCGTTCACGTGAAGGGGTAGGGGTGTCTCAATTCTCTTTTGGCTGGAGTGGTAGGGGTAAGGGGAAGGGGCAGATAGCCCTCCAAACGAAGATTTTTCGGGACCACACTTCGAACGAAGGGGTATGAGAAATTTCCCTGCATACACCGACTACCGTGCTGCTAGAATGCGTGTAGTGATCATGGTAGTGATATTTCCACTCATGATCGATCATTTATGTGTTACCTGGCTGCCAGTTTCTCCGTAGCTTGCTAAACGCGCTATTTGAATGACGTGAACACAAATGAGTAATACAGTTAAAATAAATATCTGGTCATCATTCATAGCTATTTACATCTCGTATCGTCTGTAAACTCTTGTGTTACCAGGGCAACAACTGACTCGTTTGTATTGCTTTGCAAAGAGGTCCGTTTTCGCAGCACCACAGTAAAAACGAAACCATATCCGTACCGGCCGGCTCGGAACGGAATGGAACGGTTAAACAAACAGCTTGGCCCGATGGAAAAGCGGTTTCACTAGTCTCGGGAAACTCGAAGGCTCATACGTTTTCGAACTGAAACCGAGCGCCGTCCAAAATACAGCGCAAAACAACGTTGGGAGTGAGTAATTTGTTAAACGTGCTCGTGCCTGATTTCTGTTGATATGCGCACTTCATTGCTGTTCATACTGGTTAAATGTTACAGGACACTAATAAAAGAAACTAGGTATGATGACGTGTGTAATGGTGTAGTAGTGGTGTCCCATTTCTTAGGGGAATATTTTCACCCCTACACCTTGCCACTCTGTTTCAAGGGGGAAGGGGAAGGGCGAAGGGGTATAAAATAGAATTGGGATTGGGCCTAAATATTTTTAGTCTTAAATTCAAAATGTTTACTCTCATTTTCTTGGTCCACGACCACACTGCAAAAAATGCTTTTCTTAGATCTTGTTTCCAGTCTAAATATCTAAAAATTCTTAAATCAAGAAGCATTGTCTAGACAAGTAAAAATTATTGTCTTGTTTTCAAGAGGGAAAAAAACAGTAAATATTGACTTATTTTGTCTGAAAACAATACAGTAATTTTTACTTGTCTAGAAAATGCTTATTGATTTAAGAATCTTTAGATATTTGGACTGGAAACAAGACAAATACTCTAAGAAAAGCATTTTTTTTTAAGTGCACCAGCTCTTCCAGGAGTGATTCATGTGTTCCACCAAAGATGAATGGAAGTCAGAGCTGTGGAAGTACTACATTTTCCCACTAACAGTCTTGCATTACTGTTAAACAGCCATAAATCAAACAAGTAAACAACAAAAATACTAGATTACGGTTAACACAGTCTGAAAGTTGATTATGGACCCCCAGCTCTTCCCGGAGCGTGCTTCAGGTGTTCCTCCACTGCTACATCTTTGTCTGAGTCTGTTGATCCCCTGCAAGAGTGAGGATATCTACAGTAGCTTTTATAAGATAACACTAAATGAAGAGCCAGAGTGTTTCTACAGACCATCACCTTTAATAAACTGAAGTCTCCAGTGATTCATATACATTAACAGACCATTCCTGATACATGACCTGCAGTCAGATTCTTCATTCAGAGAAGGGCTGACAAACATCAGGATGGATAAAAAAAAGTAATGATACATTAACATTATTTCCATAAACATTGTTTCCCCTGTTTTGATAGAAACATTTGCATATAATAAAACATAAAACAGCTTAACAACAAAAAACAAACAAACAAAATTTAGTCTAACCAGCGGATCATTTTTTTGCAGTGCACCAGCAAGTGTGACTGATGTAGCTGGAGTTCACGAAACCAGCAAGAAGAAACTCTAACTTGTGCGTTGTGTAGATGTTGACCGGCATTGGTCACTTAATTTATCTAGATCTTTAAGTTTTCCTCCTGATATAAACACAAAAACGAGAAACCTCTTAGGGTGAATCGCTCTTACATGTCCCTGTCTCTCCCACGCAATCATGGTGCTCTGAGGTGGAAGTGTGTCTCTGTGGTTCCTCACAGGAGGATGTTAAATCTGACACAGACACTGAAGATTCAGGATAAACCCCAAATCCAGCATAGAGGGGTTCAGTGAATGTGGTGTTGAATGTGTGTAAAAGTGTGAATGTGTCTGTGTCAGAGACGCTGTAGAAGGACAGAGTGCCGGCCGACACGTCCACATACACTCCTACTCTATTAGAGCGGGCTGAAGGGCCAAATACATCAATGCTGTTATTATTGTACCAGACAGTGTAGTATTTATCAGAACAGTACATACTCCAGGACTTTTCATTGAGTCCAAACCAACAGTCAGTCCCACTTTTCCTGCTGATTCCTTTATATGCCACTGCTACATGACCTGAGCCACTCCATTTAACCTCCCAGTAACAGCGTCCAGTCAGAATCTCTTTACACAGAACCATCTCCTGGATCTTAAATCTCTCTGGATGATCAGGATAAGGCTGATGCTCTCTCACACATGTTATTTTTCTGTTGTCCTCAGACAGGATGAGTTGAGTGTGTGCTGTGTTTGAATCCAGTGTGAGATCACAGGCATCTGAACACAAGAGGAGAGAGAAAAACATCAATGACATTGTTAAATATGCACAGGTGTTTGTGTGTGTACCTGGTAAACCCTACATTATGAGGACCAAATGTTCCCACAAGAATAGTAATACCTGTAATTTTTGACCTTGTGGGGACATTTCTTTGTCTTATAAATCATGCCGATTAATTAATTTATCTATTTATTTTTTTGAAAATGAAAAAATACAGAGGGCCCTATCATACACCCGGCGCAATGCGGCGCACATGTTTTTTTGCAAGTTTCAGCCTGGCGCAGTTATCACCCTCATGTCCAGCGCCACGATTTTTAAATAGACAATGCATTTGTGCCCCCATGGGTGTGCTGGTCTGAAAATGAGGTGTGTTCAGGCAAGTTGTTGGCACATTACTGATTTGAGGCAACTGAAAACGACTGCGCCATTGACCAGCTGAAACCTGGTCTAAAGTCAATGACGCAATATTTGTTTTGTTATTTAAAAAGCATGTTAGTAGTATGTGCCTGTAGGCGTTCTCATTCTGCTTATTACACACACAGTGATGTGCAGCAGCACACAAACATCAAATATTAAAAATAAAAGTATTATAATGTAAAATATAATTGTGTGCATAAAGAAAAAAAATTGGTGGAATCCATCTGTTCCCATATATGGTCTGCTCCTGTGCTTTTACATGTTCAGTTTTTCCGCTTGCAAATTCCTCCTTGTAAATAGTGAATACGCCATGGCGCGAGCGCAACTGGCTTTTAAAGTGAATGGGAGACGAGTCTCTGGTTGGTTTATTGCACGTTATGCCCAAAACACACCCATGACTCATTAAGAGAATTTCGTACCTCAGGGATGACGTGTTTCTGTATGCAAAACCCGGAAGAGAGTTAGCATTTTAGGACTCCAGGTTCCATCGCCCTAAAGTCAATGGGTTTTTGCTAAATCGCCTGAAATAAGGTCTGTGGTTAACAAAACCTCTAAATATTTTCACGTTTTGATCTATGACATAAAACACACCAGTTATAACCCGCTTGTGATTTTTTTTTTTATTGTTTCTTAAAAACGGCGGTTGCTAATAAGTTGCTAAAAGGGACTACTTCCTTTGGCAGGGACTTCATGACAAACAGCAAATCACACTCACTAGCCCGCCTTTCAGTCTCACGTTCTTAGAAGTTTTACCTGTCAGTTAATATACATATACTGTATATTTAGTCTTTTCAAACTGTAGTTTTTAACATATTGTAGTTGAATGGTATGCAAACACAGTATACAATCAAACATAATACAGTCAAAGATAAACTTTAAAGTTTATTTGGGGCACAATGATCAAGAATAAGAATTTTTAAACACAAAGAAAATAATATTAATGTTTATATAAACTAACAAAATAATAAACAAATAAAACATTATTAACAAAAGATAGAAATATCTCAGAGAGGCACGCATAAACTAAATTATTTTCAAACATTTTTGGACAAAATGAATGGACAGAATTTTTTCATGAAAAAGTAGATAAGTATTCATACACAGAGCAGATCATAATCAGCGAGCATGATTTTTAAATAAAGTTGTTTTTTAAATAAAGTTTGAGGAAGCTTGGTGGTGGTGATGTTGATCCGCGACCATGGTGTGCTGTAGTCCGTTTATAGCCTACTGTTAGCTTTTTATATCTGACGACTTTATTTAGGCATCAAAATGTATAAATGTTGTGTTAACTTGTAAAGATTATCTTGATAGACAAAACGTGTAAGTGTCATAAACCTTTGTTATACACAGAGCTTATTTTTTTGCGATTTTCCAAAAGTCTATGGGAAAGTTTTGTGTGTGTGTGAGTAAGAGAGAGAGAGAGAGAGAGAGAGAGTGTGTGTGTGTGTGTGTGTGTGTGTGTGTGTGTACTTACATTTTCGCAGTCCTGGTCTGATCCTGAAATCTCCTCCATGGTCCAAACTATACAGACAAAAACACACACACACACACACATATATTACATATAGATATAAGAAAGGATTGTTGAAATTGAAAAAAAAAATTGAGTTTTGTGGCTTTTAATATGAGTTCAAAAATGTAAATTCTGACATCATCACTCAAGTCATTCTAAACACATCAGACCAATCAGATTAATCTTCAAAACAAATGTAGATATTTTTCATGAAGCCTGACAGATTTCTTTCTCTCCATTGACAGTCCATGCAACCAAACATTTAAAGATCCAAAAGGACAAAGGCATCAAAAAAGTATGATTCAAGCAATTTAATCTAAGTCTTCTGAAAAGACACAACCACTTTATGATGAATACATTTATTTTAGGAAACTTTTATTCAAATTTAATTATATAGTAAACACAAATAATTAAACTTGCTTGCATTATGCACTAGAAAAAACCTCATTAGTTCAATGCATATAGATTACTTTTACAATGCCTTTATAATACCTAAATTTATCATTAGATACTTGGCAATTTATTCTACGATGAAAAACTTACAAGTCCTAAAATTAGGAGCAACGTGCCCCTAAGAGTTGCAACTATTAGCCTTAAGATTATTATTATTTATTTATTTTTGTGAATATGGCTCATGGTTTTGTTTCTGTCACATGAATCACAAAACATTGCAATCAAACATTGCAAACAAAAGACCACAAAAAGTGTTAAATAAGTTCTGCAAATTGTGAAAGCATTTAACCCTTTAATTTGTAGTAATGTGGTTTTTCTTCAAGCTAATTGTATTAAAGTAACAGTCCTCTTACCCTATACCCTCACAATTTGACTGTTTAATGTTTTTTTTCTTATGAGAGATTAGTGGATTCTGCTATTTTAGATCAGATAAAGCCAGTTAAAAAGTAATCATACCATGAAAATATTTCACTAGCAATTTCTTAACAAAATATCCCTCTTAAGTGACCTAAATTACATACAGACATAAAAGTCATAACTGCTAAACATACTTGAGTATCTGCAGTGAGCAGTCTGGATCATTTAGTTTGTGGTTGAGCAGCTTGACTCCTGAATCTCCTGGGTGATTGTAGCTCAGATCCAGCTCTCTCAGCTGTGAGGGGTTTAAACTCAGAGCTGAAGACACATAACCACAGCCTTCCTCTGTCACCATACAGCCTGACAACCTACAGAAACACACAGTCAGATCATCGACAGACACATCAACATTACAGGTGCTGGTCATATAATTAGAATATCATCAAAAAGTTGATTTATTTCACTAATTCCATTCAAAAAGTGAAACTTGTATATTATATTCATTCATTACACACAGATGGATATATTTCAAATGTTTATTTCTTTTAATTTTGATGATTATAACTGACAACTAAGGAAAATCCCAAATTCAGTATCTCAGAAAATTAGAATATTACTTAAGACCAATACAAAGAAAGGATTTTTAGAAATCTTGGCCAACTAAAAAGTATGAACATGAAAAGTATGAGCATGTACAACACTCAATACTTAGTTGGGGCTCCTTTTGCCTGAATTACTGCAGCAATGCGGCGTGGCCCAGGTTGCTCTGATAGTGGCCTCCAGCATCTTCCTCTTCACAATACCCCATAGATTCTATGGTCTATTCTACCTTAACCCCAGTTCTATGGGGTTAAGGTCAGGCGAGTTAGCTGGCCAATTAAGAACAGGGATACCATGGTCCTTAAACCAGGTACTGGTAGCTTTGGCACTGTGTGCAGGTGCCAAGTCCTGTTGGAAAATGAAATCTACATCTCCATAAAGTTGGTCAGCAGCAGGAAGCATGAAGTGCTCTAAAACCTCCTGGTATACGGCTGCGTTGACCTTGGACCTCAGAAAACAGAGTGGACCAACACCAACAGATGACATGGCACCCCAAACCATCACTGACTGTGGAAACTTTACACTGGACCTCAAGCAACATGGATTGTGTGCCTCTCCTCTCTTCCTCCAGACTTTGGGACCCTGATTTCCAAAGGAAATGCAAAATTTACTTTCATCAGAGAACATAACTTTGGACCACTCAGCAGCAGTCCAGTCCTTTTTGTCTTTAGCCCAGGCGAGACGCTTCTGGCGCTGTCTGTTGTTCAAGAGTGACTTGACACAAGGAATCGACAGCTGAAACCCATGTCTTGCATCACGTCTGTGCGTAGTGGTTCTTGAAGCACTGACTCCAGCTGCAGTCCACTCTTTGTGAATCCGCCCACATTTTTGAATGGGTTTTGTTTCACAGTCCTCTCAGGGTGCGGTTATCCCTATTGCTTGTACACTTTTTCTACCACATCTTTTCCTTCCCTTCGCCTCTCTATTAATGTGCTTAGACACAGAGCTCTGTGAACAGCCAGCCTCTTTGCAATGACCTTTTGTGTCTTGCCCTCCTTGTGCAAGGTGTCAATGGTCGTCTTTTGGACAACTGTCAAGTCAGCAGTCTTCCCCATGATTGTGTAGCCTACAGAACTAGACTGAGAGACCATTTAAAGGCCTTTGCAGGTGTTTTGAGTTAATTAGCTGATTAGAGTGTGGCACCAGGTGTCTTCAATATTGAACCTTTTCACAATATTCTAATTTTCTGAGATACTGAATTTGGGATTTTCCTTAGTTGTCAGTTATAATAATCAAAATTAAAAGAAATAAACATGTGAAATATATCAGTCTGTGTGTAATGAATGAATATAATATACAAGTTTCACTTTTTGAATGGAATTTAGTGAAATAAATCAACTTTTTGATGATATTCTAATTATATGACCAGCACCTGTATGACCAACTGACTGTACATTATCCCTTATATGTTCATACGCACCTCAGTATCTGCAGCTGACAGTTTGGACTCTTCACTCCATCAGAAATAATCTTCGCTCCTGAATCCTGCAGGTCATTGTTACTCAGGTCCAGATCTCTCAGGACACAGTCTGAGGATTGTAGAGCTGATGACACAATTTCACAATCTAGGGTAGTGAGATTACAGCCAGCAAGACTAAAATAGAGTAAAACAAATTAAAATTAAATTTGTAACCTCACTCTTCAACTGTATTCCCATAATATCTTTTTTTTTTTTTTTTTTTGTAAAGGACATTTAAATGAAATGTTTAAAATACAATTTAAGACATGATTTAAAACTAACAGAGCTTTTCTGCAGTTGATCACAGCTGGTATCAGTCTTCTTCTCCCCTCATCTGATGTGTTGTATTTCTTGAGGTCCAGCTCATCCAGCACCTCCTCTGACATCTGAAGCACGTAGGCGATTGTTGAGCAGTGAGAAGGAGAGAGTTTCTTCTCTGAGTGTTTGTCTGATTTCACAAACTCCTGAATCTCTCTGGACAGAGTCTGATCTTTCACTTCCAGCAGACAGAGGAACAGGTTGATGGATCTTTCAGTGGAGAGTCCATGTCCATCTTTGATCTTCTCTTTAATGTACTGTGTGGTTCTCCTAATGCTTTCTGAGCTGTTCTCTCTGTGTGTCAGTAGACCCTGTAACAGTCTCTGATTAGACTCCAGTGAGACTCCCAGCAGGAACCGCAGGAAAAGATCCAGGTGTCCATTCTCACTTTCAAGAGCTTTATCTACTGCTTGCCTATGCAGACTATAAACTACATCCAAAAACTGCAATGTATCAACATTTTTCATTACATAATGGTAAAAAAGATAGAATGCAGCAAGAAACTCCTGAATGCTCATATGAATGAAGCTGTAGACTTTCCGCTGATGAATCACAGATTCCTCCTTAAAGATTTCAGTGCAAATCCCAGAATACACTGAGGCATCAGTGACGTCTATGCCACTGTCTCTCAGGTCCTCCTCATAGAACATCATATTGCCCTTCATCAGATGTTTGAAAGCCACTTCAGCAAGTTTCACAATCATTTCTCTGTTGGACTGCAGGAGTTTCTCTGGATCTCTCTTTTCATACTTCTGATTTCTCATGTTGATCTGAATCAACAGGAAGTGGATGTACATTTCAGTCAGAGTTTGAGGGATTTCTGCACTCAGGTCTTCTTTCAGAAACTTTTGAAGCACAGTGGATGAGATCCAGCAGAAGACAGGTATGTGGCACATGATGTGGAGGCTTCTTGCTCTTCTGATGTGTGAGATGATTCTGCTGGCTTGATGCTCGTCACTGATTCTCTTCCTAAAATATTCCTCTTTCTGAGGTTCACTGAATCCTTGAATTTCTGTCAGACGGTTGATGTATTTGGAGGGGATCTGATTGGCTGCTGCTGGTCTGGAGGTGATCCAGATGAGAGCAGAGGGAAGCAGCTCTCCTTTCATGAGGTTTGACATCAACACACCCACTGATGAAGTCTCAGTCACATCAGAAACTTTCTGAGCATCTGAAAACATCAGTGTGATTCTGCTTTCATCCAGACCATCAAAGATGAACACAACTTTACACTCCTCATAAATCTGTGAGCCCAGATCTTGAAGTTCAGGATAAAAGTCCAGCAGAAGTCTGTGAAGACTGTACTGATGATCTCGGATCAAATTCAGCTCTCGAAATGGAAGCACAAACATGAAATCTACATCCTGATTGGCTTTTCCCTCGGCCCAGTCCAGAATGAACTTCTGCACAGAGACGGTTTTTCCGATTCCAGCGATGCCTTTAGTAAGAACAGTCTTGATTTGGTCTTTCTCCTCACACCCTGGTTCAGGTGAGGCTTTAAAGATGTCATTGCAGTAGATTGGAGTGTCTTGTGAGTGTTGTGTTCTGGCTGTTTTCTCCATCTGTAAAACCTCATGTTCTTCATTCGCTCCTTCACTCTCTCCCTCTATGATGTAGAGCTGTATGTAGATCCTGTTCAGGAGGGTTTTATTCTCTTGGAGTTTGTTTCCCTCAAATAATCTCTCATACTTGTTTTTCATGTTGATTTTGTGCATGTCTTTGACTCTATGCAGGTCTCCAGTCTCCAGTGTGTGTGTCTGCAGGACTGCTTCATTTTTGTCCTGCCTGATGTGAGTCTGATCGTGGGGTGTAGAGGATGGCACAGATCTGATCAGGACAGGTATCTCCCCCCTGCTGAAACAAAAAGAGAAGAACAGCAAAAAAAAAAAAAAAAAAAAAAAAAAAAAAAGACAATGACTGTTTGAAGACCTTCAGAAATATGTGAGATACTACCTTTACAAAAAACAAATACATATGAATGATCAATATATTAAATTATATTTAAATATACAGAATAATATATTGTGTTAATACATTACAATATATTGAATAATACATAACGAATTACCGCTTTTCATATATTGAAAAATACGTGAAAGTATATTCACTAATATATCATACTGTATGTAATTTTATATTCAGTAATACACTTCACAATATATAGATGTATATGTGATCAGATATGGTACTGCATGTGTAATTTATTGCAGAAATATTTACTCATGCAGTAAAAAAAACACATATATAGAGAAATATATAATGTAATATAATTCTTAAATTTTATAGTTATTTACATTATACATGTTTAATTTTTTTTTTTTTTTAGTTAACAAAGTACACCTGCATGTACTATAGTATTTATCAAAGAGACTATCAGTGTGCTGAAGAGAACACGGGCATTACCTTTGAAATAAAGTAATTATAGTATTGTAGCAAGTCTAAAGAGTGTTTTATGTTCTATTCAGATATAATCTAAGTGCATGTATGTTTTTTTTCCTGTGTTATGTGTTCGGCTTGTGTGGGGCATTAAAGGGTGGAAGGTTCTCCTGAAGGGAGAGCCTGTGTGGTGTTGTGTAGGCGGGGTTCTGGGGAAAAATGGGCCAGAAGTTGATCCGCTGTTTGTGAGGCAGGAGCATCGGATAACCTGTTAAGCGAGTCTGTTTCCTCCGTTCGTTACAGTATAAATGGTTTTCGTCCAATCATCAGCCTAACCACAGACTCTACTCTTCAACACAATGATAACCCCAAAAACTCACACATACCAGAAAACCTTTTAAATTCCAAAATAATAGAACATCAAACACTAACAGATCTTCCCCTATATTAATATTGGGAAAAACACATGAAATAACACTTCATTTTAACATTTTCTCTTCTCTTTTAACAGTCAAAAGCAAAGCATGCTGGGAACTAGAAGTCTGTTGTAACCACTGATTGTAACTCATTCCATGAATGTGTGTATATATGTGTGTACATACATTCACATTTAAATAGGAACATGCATGTGCAATATATGTACACATAAAACTTTATGAATATAATGCTATTTTTGTCTTATTTTCTAAATATTTTATGTGTCAATATATAAGCATACATGGTCAATTCATTTATTGCAGTACATTGAAAAATATAAGCACTAGTTTCCCATATATGGAAATGTTTTATGCAATATTTCCCCTCCATTGAGCATATCTCGCCAAATTGCTTAATATCTACACCCCGAAGCGTACACTTCAATCTGTTTCATCTTGTTGTACCCTCTGTTTGTTTAGTCACTATGGGGTCCAGGGTGTTCAGCTGTGCTGCTCCTAGTCTCTGGAATTCTCTTCCACAATCTTTACAAGAAAGTGATTGTCTGGCTACTTTTAAATCACATCTTAAGACTTGCCTATTTAAATTAGCTTTCTCTGATCAATTTTTAATTATCTAAAGTTAAATAGCTGTTGTTTTGTTGTATTGCTGTCTTGATTTGTTTTATGACTATCATTCAACTGTACTTGTATGTCCTTGAGTGTTTTGAAACAAAATGTATTATTATAATTATTATTGATATATAACATTATATTTTGCAATATATTCCCATATATTTTTGTTCTGTAAGGGTAGGTATGATTGTAGTGCCCCTCTTCAAGTTGTCTACTGTAAAGCTGCTTTGACACGATCTGCATTGTAAAAAGCGCTATATGAATAAAGGTGACATGACTTGAACCCCTGTGCAGTGCACATGTTGCATATTTTAGAGTACATTTAGTGTTTTTCACTGAGTCTTAAGTCATAATTCATGTGAAATGCACTACAATAAAATACCAAATAACTGTTCATACTAACAAAGGGTCAGAGGTCACTGGTTCATCACTGAATTCAGGGGGTGGCGTCAGGGATCTGTTACTCTTCAGAGACACACAGCTGGGTTCTGGAGACTCTGATCTCTGACTCTTCCTCCTGCTGATACTGACAAAAACAAACAAAACAACTGCATTTTAGAGCACTAGTTTTACTGTATAACTCGACTTCAACATATATTTACACTTATTAATTAATTTAGCAGATTTTCATCCAAAGCCATTTATAAATAAGGAAGACAACAAGCAATTCATCTAATAGAGACTCTAACATGAGAATTGCTGCAATACAAAGTTCCAAAATTGAACAGAGTACATGCTGGAGATGAAGATAAGAAAAAAAAAAAACGGTGAAAACATTTATTTTTATAAAGGCAAATCAAGGTTATTTATATAGCATATTTCATACACAATGGTCATTCAACGTAGTTTACATAGAAAATGAATTAAAATAATCATAAAATAATCACAGCATGTGCATGAGAAATAAAAAAATATTATGCCTGACTACTGAAATCACAAATACATACATTACTAGAAAGAGAGAAAGAGAGAGAGTTAGTGGTTTAACAGGATTTAGTCAAGTGCTCAAAGAGAATTCTTTAAACCAATGAAGATTGTTCCATCAGTGAGAAACAGTGAAGATTCAGGAAAGTGATTTTGTGCTTCTCTGTAATATTATCACCACTCACTCACTACAGGCTTCTACACTGTAAATCACTTTGAATAAAAGCATGTGTCAATGCTAAAATGGCCAGTGTCTTACCTGGGGTCAGAGGTCACTGTTCCATCACTGGATCCAGAGGGTAGTTTCCTCATGGATTGATCACTCTTCACAGACTCACAGCTTGATCCAGGAGATGGAGAACTCATTTCAGAGGCAGTGTCCTCATCTTCTCTTTCATTATGGAGACTCATTTCAGTGTTCTCCTACTGTCAGGGTGTGGGTGAAGGGATGAGATGAGGATGCAAGAATGCAGAGATGAGCTTTTTATTTAAAAAATACTGCCCCGTGAGGAAAATATGACCAACTGGATTGGACAAGGCAAGGCAAGGAAACAACAAGAAACAGGTAAACATACAATGATTATCTTGAACAGGACTGCAAACACAATAAATAGGGAGAACAAACAAAGCAGGTAACGAGGAAAAACAGGTGGGACAAATGAACCAATAATCAGATAACAAGAGAGGCGCGATCAGACAACAGACAGAAGAGCACATGGCACAAAGAAACAAACATGACAAGCCATGTGCTCACACCAAACAAAACAAAAACGAGTACATGGCCAGCAAACACGATCACAAGCCATGTGCTCAAACAAAACATAACATGAAAGCATGTGGCTGATAAAACATGAGCCGTGTGTTACAAAGAACACAACAACACAAGAACGCCTGACCAATGAAACCATAAACCAGGCGCTCACAAAACACGAGACGAGCGCACAGTGAGTGAATGTAGTTAACTAATGTTAACAAACGAAACCTTATGTTAAAGTGTTACCAATGTCTTTTTATAGAGAAGTGCATGTTGCACTTTTTTTAATTTAATGCTTATTTTGAATTTTAAAATAAAAAGTATATTTGACATTAAAAATCCATACTCTGTGTCATTAAGTATTTGTTATCATTATTTTTTTAATAATTGAGGTATTGTTATTTAATATGGTACATAAATAAATCCCATCAAATCCATTCTAAAATAGTATTACATACATACATTACATACATCCAAAAGGAAAACAACTGTATGTGACGCGACTCTAATCAGACCCACTCTACACCATATATGGTTCGCCTTCCGGCCTGGCTTGAGTGTGTGTGTGTGTGTGTGTGTGTGTGTGTGTGTGTGTGTGTCCTCCTGAAACTGGCTCTGCTGGGCTGCAGCTGGATATAACTAGTCTTACTCGCGTTTGTGCAAGAATCAACAATCGCTGACTCTTTAAAATTGTTTCTAATGTGATCATAAATACAAAAATAATTTTACTTCTAATGTGATCATCATATCAACAATAATGCCCTTGCATTAACATGCGTCCTCTTGGAGAAATGTTTTCAAACTCAAAATGACTCTCGTGACCTCGAAATATTCGTATAAATACACGTCTTTCATTTTATGCTTTTAATGATAACTATTATAGAAAACAAAGATCTCAGGAAATCAAAAGTAGGCCTAATTTATTTAAACAAGTTAATCATCAACGTTTCCGCCATTTTGGTTAGTTGGTTTTGGTTATTCGAAATGTTTCAAACCCCATGTAAAGAAGAGCATAAACCTAAATAACAGCTCATTTGTATATGTATTTGTACACATTAAGAATAAGCTTTGAACTCACCTCTAAATATGAGGCTGTTTAATCACCCAATGTTAACAGGTTTAAAGCCTCGGAATGGCGTCTCTTCTTCCTCTTCTTTTACTTTCGTTTCTACATGGTTAAGGTGTGTCTTGTTTTGTAACTCCACTAATATAAAAACAAACTTACTCCCTCTAGTGGAGCAAAGCGTCATCAACAGGACTGTAGCCACAATACCTGTGTGTGTGTGTGTGTGTGTGTGTGTGTGTGTGTGTGTGTGTGTTTTACTTCAGGTATAAACTTTGTGTCCTTCATGTGTGTCAGTAGTCTTTCACTAACAGCAGTCAGATGATCTAGACAGAACGGGGACAGACTAAACTTTACAGATTTAACATGACAGACAGTCAATGTGATTCACAATGTGCAAATGATTTATTGAACAAAACAAGTAATCCAGTGTTACACTGTTCAGCTGTTACAGTAAAGTGACATTTTCTCCTGATCTGATGCTTAAAAGTTACTTTCACTGCTGAAACAATGGAATCAAGTAGATTCAGTCAAATTCATTTGTATTTGTTGTAATTTATTTGGACTAAAAACACATTTTAGGTTTTTAAAAACAAAGGAAAAAAGAAATAAGAAATATAAACAGATAATTATAAAATCTAACACGTCAATGTTGCACCAAATTAAAGCCAAACACATGAATTGCTCAGAATTGTAGTTTTAGCTTTGCAGAGACAAGTGTTAAACACAGAGTGAGGTAAAAATGACAACAAAACCATAAAATGGATAATTCCTGACAACTTAGCAGGATGAAATTGAGCCTGTGGATCATCTGAAACAGTGAGGACATCTACAGTAGCTTTCATAAGATCACACCATACCATCATACCTCATTCCTCATACCATCCTATGTTACGTAATTCTTATGTAAACACCTTAGAATCTGAAGTAGTGCTATTCTGAAATAAATAAACAGCAAACACCTGGTTTATGTTCACTCCCACCTCTCGTGTATTTCTTAGAAAATATAAAGGAAATATTACAATTACCTCAAATGGTTTAACATAATCTGTCTGACAGAGGGTGTAAGTCTGTGATAGCCAATCAGAACTGCTGATTATAGTTTACAGTACTATTTGCATCTTCACAAAATATTCTGAATGTTCGAGTCATTTATTCATATTAGCAAAGTGACAGACAATCTGACCAATCACATCTCTTATGCACTGTGGAGGCTGGACTTCATAGCCCACTGTCATTCATTCAGTCATTTGTCACAATTTTGACTTTATGGCCTGGTTTCACAGACAGGGCTTAGACTAAGCCATGTTTAGGCTTTAGATTAACTACAACATTTAACCAGCTTTATAAACATCCCTTAGAAAATAACATTACTGGTGTGAATCCTGAGAAAAAACAATGGCACTAACATATTTTAAGATATATCAGTGCAAGTTGCTTTCAGTTAAAACAGCTCAAACATTTTAGTCTAGGACTAGCTTAAGCCTTGTCTGTGAAACCAGGGGTATATCTCCTTATTTTGACTGTGTTTCTGATATTTGTGAATTTATATGTCATAATGTGACTTTAAATGTGTTTCCGTATGTGTCTTTTTGGTTCATCACAGCAGGTTGTTAAATCTGACACAGAGACACTGAAGAATTAGGATAAACTCTAAATCCAGCATAGAGGGGTTCAGTGAATGTAGTGTTGAATGTGTGTAAGTGTGTGAGTGTGTCTGTGTCAGAGACCCTGTAGAAGGACAGAGTGCCGGCCGACACGTCCACATACACTCCTACTCTATTAGAGCGGGCTGAAGGGACAGGAATGTTTGTTCTCGTATTATTGTGCCAGACTGAGTAATTATCATCACAACAGTAAAGATTCCAGGACTTTTCATTGAATCCAAACCGACATTCATTACTTCTTTGCCTGCTGATTCCTTTATATGCCACTGCGACATGACCCCATCCACTCCATTCAGCCTCCCAGTAACAGCGTCCAGTCAGACTCTCTCGACACAGAACCTGCTCATGGTGCTCAAATCTCTCTGGATGATCAGGATACGGCTGATGCTCTTTCTCACATGTTGTTTTTTTGTTCCCGTTAGACAGAGAGAGACGAGTGTGTGCCGTGTTTGGATCCAGAGTGAGATCACAGGCATCTGAACACAGAAAGACAAATCAGAACATCTATGGCATTAAGAATACAGAAGTGTGCATGTGTGTGAGGACTTACATTTTCGCAGTCCTGGAGTGATCCTGAAATTTCCTCCATGGTCCAAACTGAGAAGAGAAAAAACAAATACTGTTTGTATTTGTAAGGTGCAGTATGTAATATTGGCTGCTAGTGGTTGAAATGGGTACTGCAGTCCACTCCAAATATTGGAGAGAGTTGTTTCCCCCACCCCCTCCTCAGACTCGACTCTCACATGGTTTGCCAGATTGAGGAGCTCAACAGGAATTAGAGCAAATGACAATGGAAAACGACAAGCCTTACATTGTAAGTTGATCAGCTAATGTATACATTTGCCATGTTTTTTTTATTGCAGAGGCTTTTTCGGTCAGGTAGAATCTGCAATCTCTGACCCAGTTTGTTTGCTGGCTTCCCTGGCAACCCGTTGTGTTGAAATACTATTTGGTAAATTGGCAGTGAATCGGGATCACACAGTCCAAAACAAAAACAGACATTCAGCCCTAGAATGCACATTTAAAATCAGAATAACTGACTGAAGCATTGTTTTTCATAGAAACAAGTATTTGAACTTAGCATGTTTCTAAAATTTCTGCACAAATATTATGGTAGTTTTATGCTTTAGTAAAGTAAAAAAATAACATACAAAACCTTTAAAGGCCTTAAAATATTCTTCGCTTAGGAACAGGGCTTAAAAACTAAAAAAATTCAATCGATTCACTCTGAGCAGAATCAGTATTTTAAAGTTTCTGTTCATGCGTTCCGAAAACAGTTTGATTAGAAAAAATACTAGTTGAATTTTTTTTTTTTTTTGCCTATACTTTATACCAGAGCTTGAATTGAACTTTATACTAAGGGCTTGTTACTAAACCTGTGGATCCTCAAACTGTCGGCAAAACCTCATACAGCACCTCCACCTGCCTCAGTTGTGAATAAAGTGCTTTGGAGAACTCCTCTGCTTATCTGCAGTGCAAGGGTAAATAAAAAAACTGGTTCTTTGAATAAGTACAGCATTTATTTTCTTTATTCATAATGCAACGTGTGTAAAGGCTAATGTTTTATGTATTTGAGGAGCAGAGAAGAGTGTCTTAGTCTGGTATTTGGCATCTAGTTATTGCTAGTACAGCCTGTGCATAACACTTCATCTTTTATAACACAAGTTTTTGGCTAAATATATTAAATGACAGTAAAAACATATATCTACAATAACCTTTGTAACCTATAAGTTGACAAAACACAAATCTCAGACATTTGCTGGTGAAACAACTCGTAATTTCGTAACTCGTAACATTTGAGCTTGATTTTGGTGAAACGTTAATAATATAATGACACATGCAAGTGTCTGACCATACATGAAGCCATGATACTAACTTGAACAAAAAAAGTGTTTAATCATTTAAAAAATACATTCCTGATTAGTAACGGTTCTACACTAACCTGCAGTTTTCGCTCGTTTCAAAACACACCACACTGGATATAACCTGACATGGTGACATATCCTCAGATAAACTCCTGAGATCCAACAGCAAATGCAGCGCATTGCCTTGCGACTTACATAGGATTACTTGACAACTGAGCACAGGCATTTCACTCATGTTAGACGAATGCATCAACGTAACATTTGCATAGGCCGTACTATTTGAATTCATGATTGGTTGACTGCCAAATTAAAATCTTAAACAGAACAATAAAATAACATTACTTACTGGTTATTGGTGATTTAAAATAAACGTTTCTGTTCAGAACGATGTCAAAAATGACAGCAGTGAAAAAACAGCAGTTAAGAAAGATGATCTGATCATAGCGTTGTGGATATGTTTGCACGAATTCTGTAATTCAGCACTTCAGTAAAGTCACATCATGTATTTTTATATAGCACTTTACACAAAAGATTATTTAAAAGCAAGCAGCTTTACAGTATTAAACATGAAAAAAAGTGTCAGGGTTTCTTTCAATTAGGATTACAACTTCAATTCAGAGCAGCTCTCCAGTGAAGTCAAGTTTTTACTTGTGGACATCCTACCTCGACGGACTGAACAGAAGAAATAAACCGGAGAAGATTTCCACATCAAAAAAGGAGGAGCCTCAGAGCCACACCCACCTATTACATTTACCAGTGTTTTCTGCCCTTTGCTTATCAAGAAAGTTTGCTTTGATAAGCTGTTTGAACTCCTGAAACAAATTCCAAATTAACTTTGTTTTGGCCTGATTTTTTTTTTTTTTTTTTTTTTTTTTTT
Organism: Hypophthalmichthys nobilis; assembly: GCA_037950665.1. Lineage (NCBI taxonomy): Eukaryota > Metazoa > Chordata > Actinopteri > Cypriniformes > Xenocyprididae > Hypophthalmichthys > Hypophthalmichthys nobilis. The sequence goes on along the minus strand of CM075480.1, from coordinate 41,794,751 downwards.
TTGAATTATGTCTCACCAGTTTGTTCTTTGATTCGCATGAAATGTATTGGAGCCTTAATGGACATTACTAATGTCCAATAAAAAGGATTTTACTGTTGCGTAAAATAGATAATGCAGTACTATAATTTAATAAAATATGATTAAAGTTGGAAATTAAACCAATTCAATATTGGAGTTTCATGGCTTTTGATAATTTGGCTGTGATGATATCAATGTTTTTTAGTTTACTCACATTTAATATGTATATGAGAAATATGAGACATAACTACCCCACATACTTGAGTATCTGCAGTGAGCAGTTTGGATCATTTAGTTTGTGCTTGAGCAGCTGGACTCCTGAATCTCCTGGGTGATTGTAGCTCAGATCCAGCTCTCTCAGGTGTGAGGGGTTTGAACTCAGAGCTGAAGACAGATAACCACAGCCTTCCTCTGTCACCATACAGCCTGACAACCTACAAACACACACAGTCAGATCATCTAGAGAGACACATCAACATTATGACCAGCTGACTATACAATATCCCTTAAATTTTCTTTTTCACACCTTAGTATCTCCAGCTGACAGTTTGGACTCTTCAGTCCATCAGAAATCAGCTTTACTCCTGAATCCAGCAGGTCACTGTTACTCAGATCAAGCTCTCTCAGGACAGAGTTTAAAGATTGTAGGGCTGATGACACAGTTTTACAGGACTGACCACTGAGATTACAGCCATCAAGACTAAAAGCGAGCAGAACACAATTTTCTATGAGTATAAAATCTCTAATAGTCAAAATGCATCTAAGAGAAGTTAAGTAAAAATATTAAATTATTATATTAAATATATTATATATTTAAATATATTATATTAAATATTAAAGTATCTTCAATGAGTATACAAAAAAAAACAAAAAAAAAAACACACAGCGCTTTTCTGCAGTTGATCACAGCTGGTACCAGTCTTCTTCTACCCTCATCTGATGTGTTGTATTTCTTGAGGTCCAGCTCATCCAGCACCTCCTCTGACATCTGAAGCAGGTAGGTGATTGTTGTGCAGTGAGCAGGAGACAGTTTCTTCTCTGAGTGTTTGTCTGATTTCACAAACTCCTGAATCTCTCTGGACAGAGTCTGATCTTTCACTTCCATCAGACAGAGGAACAGATTGATGGATCTTTCAGTGGAGAGTCCATGTCCATCTTTAATCTTATCTTTAATGTACTGTGTGGTTCTCCTGATGCTCTCTATGCTGTTCTCTGTGTGTGTCAGTAGATCCTGTAAGAGTCTCTGATTGGACTCCAGTGAGACGCCCAGCAGGAACCGCAGGAACAGATCCAGGTTTCCATTCTCACTCTGAAGAGCTTTATTGACTATTTCCCTATGCAGATTATGCACTACATCAAAGAAATGCAATGTGTCAACATGTGTCATTACATAATAGTAAAACACATAGAGAGCAGCAAGAAACTCCTGAACGCTCAGATGAATGAAACTGTAGACTTTCCTCTGATGAATCACAGATTCCTCCTTAAAGATCTCAGTGCAAATCCCAGAATACACTGAGGCGTCAGTGACGTCTATGCCACTCTCTCTCAGGTCCTCCTCATAGAACATCACATTGCCCTTCATCAGCTGTTTAAAAGCCACTTCAGCAAGTTTCAAAATCACTTCTCTGTTGGACTGCTGGAGTTTCTCTGGATCTCTCTCTTCATACTTCTGATTCCTCATGTTGACCTGAATCAGCAGGAAGTGGATGTACATTTCAGTCAGAGTTTGAGGGATTTCAGCACTCAGATCTACTTTCAGGAGCTTTTGAAGCACAGTGGATGAGATCCAGCAGAAGACAGGTATGTGGCACATAATGTGGAGGCTTCTTGCTCTTCTGATGTGTGAGATGATTCTGCTGGCTTGATGCTCGTCACTGATTCTCTTCCTGAAATATTCCTCCTTCTGAGGATCACTGAATCCCTGAATTTCTGTCAGATGGTTGATATATTTGGAGGGGATCTGATTGGCTGCTGCTGGTCTGGAGGTGATCCAGATGAGAGCAGAGGGAAGCAGCTCTCCTTTCATGAGGTTTGACATCAACACACCCACTGATGAAATCTCAGTCACATTAGAAACTTTCTGAGCATCTGAAAACATCAGTTTGATTCTGCTTTCATCCAGACCATCAAAGATGAACATGACTTTACACTCCTCATAAATCTTTGAGTCCAGATCTTCAAGTTCAGGATGAAAGTCCAGCAGAAGTCTGTGAAGACTGCACTGATGATCTCGGATTAAGTTCAGCTCTCGAAATGGAAGCACAAACATGAAATCTACATCCTGATTGGCTTTTCCCTCTGTCCAGTCCAGAATGAATTTCTGCACATAGACGGTTTTTCCGATTCCAGCGATGCCTTTAGTAAGAACAGTCTTGATGTGGTCTTTCTCCTCACACCCTGGTTCAGGTGAGGCTTTAAAGATGTCATTGCAGTAGATTGGAGTGTCTTGTGAGTGTTGTGTTCTGGCTGTTTTCTCCATCTGTAAAACCTCATGTTCTTCATTCACTCCTTCTCTCTCTCCCTCTATAATGTGGAGCTGTGTGTAGATCCGGTTCAGGAGGGTTTCATTCTCTTGGAGTTTGGTTCCCTCAAATAATCTCTCATACTTGTTCTTCATGCTGGTTATGTGCTGGTATTTGACTCTCTGCAGGTCTTCAGTCTCCAGTGTGTGTGTCTGCAGGACTGCTTCAGTTTTATCCTGCCAGATGTGAGACTGATAGTGTGATGTACATGACGGCGTAGATCTGATCAGTTCATGTACCTCTCTCCTGCTAAAAAAAATATAGAGCAGCAAAAATGACAATGGCAGTGATTATAATGACCATCAGAAATATCAGAAGTATATCAATATAGCAAAAAAGAAAGAACAGATCCTCTGCTTTAAAAGAAAAAAAAATCTTACTTCATGTGTTGAAGCCATTTCTATGCAAGTAATAATATTTTGAGTTTATTTTGTAAAATCTGAGAAAAACCTGTGTTGCAATTAAAACGTAGAAATTTGAATGTAAACAGTTAGCCAGTGATCTAGTATAATGTAATTTGATTGGCTGTTAGATTTAGTATGAAAGAAATAGAACCCTGCGAAACAGTCAGAAGCCACTGGACTTTGGAGCAACACAGTCTTTTGACCTACACGGAACTGCACAGTTAATTTGTCAAACGAAGAACTTTGGATTCAAGACTTTTATTCACTGACGTTTTGTGTTGAGTACAAAAGAACTTTGAAGTCTTAAGCTAGTGAGTCAGCTTGTTGCACTCACATCATGCATTCTTTTTTTATCAACACTTGAATGTACATAAAAAAAAGTAACATTTTGAGCAAAAAGCTGAGAAAATCGTGTTTTTGTCAAAGACTACGTCTGGATCAGATTCAGTACGGTGATAAAAACATAGAAGGAGTAGATCAAGTCTATCAACACCCCCAATGCTTGCAATGACCTGTAGATCATCCAGGGTTGACATTTCACTTGGTAACATTAGGCTGTTTTGAGATCTGTTTGAGTGTTTACTTATTATGTTTATTGTTGATGATTGCATTTTTTCATATGCATCTGCTTACATATGAGATTGTTTATTTCATCTTATTTGTCTGTGTTTTGATCTGGAGATACTGTACTAATTTAGAAGATGTGTGATAGCGCCCCCTAGCGTATTACAGTGAAAAAGTCAAATCTCGTTAATGGCGGGGAAGCGTTTTCTCATAAAAGACGAGATAACTCATTAATATCAGGGAAAGAGGTAAATTATCTTATTTATTTGAGATACACTATATTTGAAATGCATGTCATCAGATCATCAGTACATTAGCAAAAAACTGTTAATACTAACGGAGGTTCAGAGGCTTCTGGTTTATCGCTGAATGAAAGAGGTTGTATCATGGATCTGTTACTCTTCAGAGACACACCACTGGGTTCTGGAGACTCTGATCTCTGTCTCTTCCTCCTGCTGATACTGAGAAAAAAAAAAAAAAAGAATTTTAGACCACTAGCTATACTACGTAACTTAAATGCACCATATATTTACACTTATTTATTAATTTAGCAGATGCTTTTCATCCAAAGCCATTTACAAATAAGGAATATGACAAGCAGTTCATCCTGTGGAAACAGTAACATGAGAATTGTTGCAATAGAAAGTTCCAAAATTTTATAAAAATTGACATGCAACTAAAATGTGCTTTTTTCTTAAGAAGTACAAAGAATTTTTTTTAGTATATTAAGTACTAAATTAGTGTGTGAAAATAGAGCACTTTAAGTACATTATAGAAGTGTACTTTTTCACCTGGGTGAAGGTAAGAAAAAGGTGAAAGAAAAGAAAAACAAACTTTTACAAAATTTATAAAATATACATTACTATAAAGACAGATAATTTATTGTCCTTTAACAGGATTTAGTCAAGTGCTCACAGAGAAGTCTTTAGACACTTCCTGAAAACTGCAAGCAACTCATCTGTTTGTGAAAGCTGGGAAGATCATTCCAGCAGTGAGGAGCAGTGAAAGTTCAAGAAAGTGATTTTGTGCTTCTCTGTGATGGTATCACAACTCACTCACTGCAGGCTTCTGGAATACACTGTAGATCACTTTGAATAAAAGCATCTGTCAGTGCTAAAATGACCAGTGTCTTACCTGAGGTCAGAAGTCTCTGGTGATTCACTGAATTCATGAGGATCTGTCATCATAGATTGATCATTCTTCACAGACTCACAGCTTGATCCAGGAGATGGAGAACTCATTTCAGAGTGGACAAACTGATTTCAGACCTTTTATGTAGAAACAGAGTTAAATTCTGTAGTACAATTATACAATACAACAAAGAATAAAGCTACAACGTTAGTACAGTCTTAATCTGGATGACACTGCAATCTAACTACCTTCCCTATATCGCTGGGTGGTATGACAGTATCGCTACCACGGTATAAAGTGTCTTTTGTTTGAGATTTTACCATATTGTTTATTTCATGTAAATTTATCATAGAACAGTACTAGTTAAGTTATATACACGTAAGAGTGATGAAAAAACACGCATGAATGAGAAAATAAAGAGTGGGATGTGTTTGATGTTAAGCGCAATAAGAGAACTCAATGTGACTGACACACAGATGAAGCACGCGCACAGAAAGCTGCCCCTCTCAGACAGCATGCACTCACAAATTTGGAATGTGTATGATGTTTAATAAAGTTATTAAACGCAATGAGCTGTTAAAATGAACTCTGTGCTGTTGGTGCTTGAGCTGACTGACATACACCTGAGGCTCGCGCACAGAAAGTCTCCTCTCTCAGACAGCATGTGATCACAAATTCAGTTCTCTTTTGTGTCTTATTGTGCTTGAATGGTCAGATAGTGATCGGTCTTAAAGGGACAACATCATAAACTGCTCTCTGTCTCATTAATGTTAATCAAACAACAAAAGACAAAGAGAAAATAAATCACTCACTGCTCTTGACTGAATCACTTGTATCTTTAATAAGAATCAGTTCATATTTGATTCATACAGTGAATACTATGCAGTGTTTTAGCTGTACATTTGATATTCAATATCTGTAGTATTTCTTACTACATGTTAAACAAACCTTCTGTTGCTGAAACATGTAATACTTATTAATATGTATCATTGCTCTATTCTATTTGTCCTGCTGTTTATAATTTGCTTCTTTATTCTTATTCTTAATAATAAAAATAGCTATATCGATATATTTTGTTATTGTGAAATAAAATTTCTCATACCATGAAATAAGATTTTGGTCATTTTGCCCACCCCTACATACACAATAGCTCAATATATATATATATATATATATATATATATGGTTATTCAAAAGAGATTTACTCACAATAATTGTTCTAAACATAATTATTATTATTAAAAAAATAAACTAAATAACTTTAAATGTTTTTTTTTTTTTTTAATATAGCACCACAAATATTTAATACAGAAATTTGGTTCTTTATTGTTACATTCTGAACCCTAATCTGCTAATATTAAGAGCTATTTTTCTTCATTCAAAGCAATACTCATTCAAAACAAAGTTAAACTCAATACAACAAAACTGCAGCTCAGTTATTTCATTTACCATTTTCTTACTGTTTATTCGTTTTTGCTACAGCAGCAGCAGTGTGTGAGTGCAGGAAGTAGAAATCTGGACACAGTTTGAAATAAATGTAAAAGGCCCAACATTTTGAAAATTAATTTACTTTATTCTTTAGTATTTTGTATAGTTTAACACAAGTGTGATGATCTGGATGCAGTATTCAGCACTACTGTTATGCTGTGTCGAACTACATAGTTCAGTTGTTTGTAGTTCTACTGTACAGTTACAAGTGCATGTCTCAATCTACTTGTGTTTCTGCATCAGAATCAACGATCACTGGTGCATTAATATTGTTTCAAATGTTATTATTATTCGTACAAAAATGCCTCTGTGTAAAAAGTGTTAGAGTGTTTATTTTGATTACGTCACATGATCTAGAAATATTCGTAATTAAATATACATGTCGTTGTTTTTAATGATTATATAATATACAAACAAACTATTATTATTGTAACTGAAACTAGGCTAAAACGAAGATCACAGGAAATTATACGTTAGGCAAATTTTCAATGTTTCCACCATTTTGGTTAGTTTGTGCTGTCGAAATATCATGTTTTGTGTTTTAAATGCCATGTAAAGAAGAACAAAACTAAATAGCAGCTCATTTTCATATCACTACATAGTTACATGAAGAATAAGTTCTGAACTTACCACAAAATATTCTACCATTTAAACACCCAGAGTTAACAGGTTTAAAGCCTCGGAATGGCGTCTCTTCTTCCTCCTCTTTTACTTTCGTTTCTACCTGGTTAAGGTGTGTCTTGTTTCCTAGTAAATCAACTAATATGAAAAACAAACTTACTCCCTCTAGTGGCACAGAGCGTCATCACATGTTCATCAAGAATGTAGTAAGAAAGGAGAGTGTGGTTCAGGGGCCTATACCATGAAGCTGGTTTAGGTGGCAGTGTTTCCCAACACCAGTGTTCCTTGTGCAGTTCTCATGTTGTTTCCAAGCAGACAAAAAAATATGAATTTACTTTGATCTGCTTAGGCTTCAGTGTTTGATATGTTTAGGGTGATCTTCATGCTTACTTTTTCTAATGATTGTACGTTTTTGTACAACTCACATAGTATGCATTCATACGAAATCGCCACCTTGTAAAATAGTTATTTTCCCTTGAGATCGGTTGGCAAGTCAGAAAAATGTTTTGAAGCTTATGCTATATATAATGAAAAATTATGTTGTTCTGGAATAATTTTTTTTTTATTTATTTTTTTTTTTGAAGGCTCTATTTGCTAGTCTCATATAAAACACACATCTCTTTTCTCTCTTCTTCAAGTGTGTTCAGGTGGACGATAAGGAAGAGTTTAGTTTCAACAAGTTCTTGATCATGTGGGAAGATCCTTCTTTGGACCACTGTAAGGTGCTCAGATGCATCTGGAAGCTCTATGAGGGTTGTGAGTCCATCTTCAGCTCTAAACAAGGGCTTTAAACATATAAACAGTCTAATCAACAATCTGCCACAATAGTTTTATGTTTTTTTCTTTTTTATCTTCTCTCTGCAAATAATTAAAATAAAACCACTCATCATGGGGCCTCATTTATGCAGTTAAATTAAAATTCAGCGAGGATAAAGTACAATCACATCTACCCTAATAAAGCCATAAATAAATAAAGTCAAGGAAGCCTAATGTGATGCCTGATGAAATGTTATACTTTACAGATGGATAAAATTCAGATTTTTGCTGGCTGGGTATAATGTATATAATGGGTGATGTATTATTGCTTGAGCAGTTACACTTTGTTGTTGTTGTTTTTATTGATTATAATTATTCTCAAAATGTGGTGTTGAATGTTGAAACTAAACACCAGTGAATAACAGAAGAGGATGATGAATGATTATGTTATTTAAATTTAAATTGAAATGGGAATGCGGGGGCACCGCAAGGCGACCACGAAGGGCACTTTCACTTTTGCAATCAAAGGAGCAGACTCAAGCCCCCATAATTAAATAAATAATAATAATTAAAAAAAAAAGCTAAACACAGAGTGAGCCAAAAATGATTTTTATAACAAATCACAGGCTTTAATTCATAATTTCATGAATTTGTGAGAAATCTGTGTGCGAACGTTTCCATGAACAAAACTTAAAACAATACTTTCTGTACTAAAATTTATTCTCAATACACAAAAATGTAGTAGGAATAACTGAAATCACACGTACAAGAATAATATCATACTCAAAACGTGCTTCATTCAGTACGATTGTTTTAAACACATAAAACTCTGCAGCATTAACCCACCAAATTATTTGACAAATAGTCACACAGTAACAGGCTAATATAGCATTTCATGTTCCTTGCAGCGAATTCATTTCGATGACATAACATAGTGTGATCAAATGTACAGATAATACATAAACTAATTCATTATCTCATCCGTGAACATGATTCATGAATTCCATACTTCTCTGTGTGGTGAAAATGACATCGTTCCACTCTCCTTCATAGCATCATCAAGCTTCGTCTTTGTTATTGTTTTGAAAATGCGACCTCTGGTGATGAAAACTTACAAAGTGTGTCTCTATTAACAGAATTTTCATTCTGGGGTGAACTAACCCTTGAAGGGAAAATGGAATGTGCCTCTGGGAAGGGGAGATGTTGGTGGAAAATGAATGCTACTGGTTAAGGTCTATTGTTGATTTCGGGCAATGGGAAAGTCTCCGTTTCCTGATAGGACCGTGGATTTCTGCATTAAGGTCATAAAGTTGTCTCTTGATCATTTGGTCTTACAGGGTTTTTAGGTTTGTGTACATAGGAGGGTCTTCTTTATTGATATTACCTTAGTTTGAGATTAAGCAGGCATGGGAGACATCTCCTTCCAATTTAGGCACCACAGATTCATTTTTATGAATGGTTTGGTGGGGGATCACTGTGATCTTTGGAATGTGGTGTTGTGTTCAATTGATGGGCTTGTTCATAGATAATCATGCACAAATCATAACATTTTTATTTCACAGAATCTAATATTTATGTGCATAAGGGAAAATACTGTGGGTTTGGGCCAAATTCCGAGCTCGGAGCCCTCCCCCAGACAGCATGCCAAATACGCATAAATTAATTACTTTATTTTGATTTTATCTACGTGTAAACTCGTGAATTACAATAAGGATATAATTACAGGTAAGACCATTGATGGTGTGTCATAACTTTTTGTTCTTTTTTTTATCTAAAGCATTTGTTATGAAAAATAGCCACCTACACATTTAGAAACTATAGCTTCTAACATGCCACAGCTGTAATACAAATAACCCTAACCCTTAACACATTATCTATTATAAATTCTACAAGTTAGTCAAAATTATCACAATAAATACAATAGTGTCATAAATTCTCATGAGTAGTTTAAAAAGCTTTCTAATTTAAGTTGGTGCAGGATGATGTTTTCCCCTTTTTCATCAGTCTTTCAGTGGCTGTTTTTAGATCATGTTTGTCTTTCTCCATAGCTTTTTAAAGTGGTTCATTCTCAATCGAATTCAAATGAGTCGCAAACTTTATCATCAGGGTCGCAATAAAAAATACTATAATAAATTTCTGGAATTAATTTGTTGTGGTAATTCTATAGTTGTTGTGGTAATATAACAACTATAGTGATATAAACAAATTACTTTACCCAATACTGTTTTCTACAACTATAGGGTATATTATACTACAATACAATACAATTTACTGTAGTATAAATTAAAGTATACAGTATTTATTACAGTTGATCAGTTCACTATAGTTAACACTAGGGCATGCTGTAGCATTCATTAAAGTGTGAGAAACAAATTAACAAAATAATCCTAACCTCCCCCACACCTACTCCTAAACCTACGATACTATGGGGGTAATAATCTGGCAGGGGGTCGAAATTTGGCACAACACCTACTTAGAGCACTGTAACTATCTATAGGCCTACTCTAATTAAGACATGCATTCAAGAAATCTTGTCTCAGCCTTGCTCAAAGGCAGCGGAAACATGCATGCTAGTGGGTTCATTTGTTACGCACTTCAATCAATTCCACACCCAACGTTCTTGGTTTGCTTCTTATTTATTGAATACAGGTAATTCGTTGATGAAACACTGATTAAAGTTAAAACAAGTTATACAAAACGAAATTCACTTTAAAGAAAGGCTTTCTACAAAGCAAAACTTAAAGGGTCATGAAACCCCGTTTCAACAGCAGTCTGTTCTCACCATAGTTTAAAAAAAATGCTGAAGTGGGCGTGGTTAAGCTGCGGAGTGGAGGGGGATGAGGGGAGACTGACAACACAGCATTAAAAGCATCAAAGCTTCCCCCAAATACACACTGCAAATTAAGATTACAAGCAACACAATATACACATGGTTTTTACAATAATTTAATTTACAAATAAATGCGCAGCCATTCGCATTTTGTTCTCTCCATTGAATACATCTATGAACACGCTGTTGCATCTTTGATAACTTTTGAGTCTTATTTTGCGGCGTGAATATAAGCCATTTGATCGGTTAAAGAGCCGTAAATACCAGTTATACTCACAGTGTGGATGAATCGAATTTTTGTCAATAACACATAAATTGAGAAACTTACAAAGCAAGAACAAAAACTCATTTTTGATCCATTAATGCATCTCTCTCTTATTGTATGCGATCTCACTCTTTGAAGCGCCTGTCAGAGGAAATGCTGTCGCATGCTGTCAAGAATAATTAAGCAATGCGTCTTCTCATAGGATAAGGACACACAGCCTCATGAATAATTATGAGCAGGGTTGGCAGGTTTGCAGTTTTCTTGACGTTAGAGGAACGTTTTTATAAAGTATAATGTTCCTCAAACGTTCTTTCAACTTAATTTTGATCTAAAATTCAACATTGTAGGAACGTTGATTTGTAACATTCCAAGAACATGAAAATGTTCAGTTTCCTTAATGTTAGTAGAATGTTATTTAAAGGTTAGTATGATGTTCCTGAAACATTCTTTCAATCATTCAAACACCTGCTGTGAACAAGAACTGAAAGAAAGAGAAATAAGAACACAAACTACAACTTTCTTCAGCCACAGCCTTAGATGAACTGAAGATAAAAGACATTAAATCTCTGAAGATCTGATTAAACAACTCCACAAACAGCATTACCAGCTTCACTTATTACTAACCAGACTGACTTTATTTCTGTCACACGTCTACAGAAGTTCTTATTGAGAATTAACAGAGGTTTAGATGTTCATGTCTTATTGAAAATGTTTTGTTTGTGGAGCGTGCTGGCATAGAGCAGAATATTGAGCCTTTGCTCACGTGTTCTTATATGGTTGACAGTAAGCGGTAGAGCGTGATTTAGAATCTCAAACTAGCACATTTCATTTGAAATGTGAGTATCCCCAGTATCCTGCAGAGTCACTTCATCACCAGGGGCCTGTTTGCGTGTGCTGCGGGCCTCCTCGCTGCATGGGCCCAGTGCGGCTGCACTGCCAGCACCGTCTGTACTTACACCCCTGCTCAAAGCAGATTGTTAAATCTGACACAGAGACAGTGAGGCATCAAACACCCTGAATCCAGCATAGAGGGGTTCAGTGAATGTGGTGTTAAATGTGTGTATGTGTGTGAGTGTGTGTGTGTCAGAGACACTGTAGTACGACAGAGAGCCAGCTGACCAGTCCAGATACACTCCTACTCTATTAGACAGCGGTGAAGGGGCTGGTATATCAGTTTTCTTATTATTGTGCCAGGCAGAATATCTGTTTTCAGTGCAGTACAGACTCCAGGATTTGTCATTGTATCCAAACCAAGAGTCACTGCCTCCTTTCCTGTTGATTCCTTTATATGTCACTGCTATATAAGCCCATCCACTCCATTCAGCCTCCCAGTAACAGCGTCCAGTCAGACTCTCTCGACACAGAACCTGCTCATGGTGCTCAAATCTCTCTGGATGATCAGGATATGACTGATGCTCTTTGAAGTATGTCGCCTTTCTGTTCTCCTCAGACAGGATGAGTTGAGTGTGTGCTGTGTTTGGATCCAGAGTGAGATCACAGGCATCTGAACACATGAAGAGAGAAGAGAAATGTATCATGGGCAGTTTTAAAACCGTGTGTGTGTGTGTGTGTGTGTGTGTGTGTGTGAGTGAGTGAGAGAGAGAGAGAGAGAGAGAGAGAGAAAATACCCACATTTTCTCAGTCCTGGTGTGATTCGAAAAGGGCCTGCATGAGCCAAACTAAAAAGAGACAAATACAAACCACAAATGACTAATGTTTGATTATTAAAAGTGTGCTAGAAGCAGCTAAAATATCACTGAGCATTTTAAAATCAATGAATACAGATTTCTCAAGCATTCAAGTTGGCATTCAAATAGTAAATAGCATTCAAATAGCAAATTCAGGATCCTGGTAAGAAACAGTCTCAAACTTAGCTACAGAGCTCCAAAGGCAGACCAACTCAAAAAACCAACAGCATTCATAACACATTGAGGATAAATTGAAGATCAAGTGACTCAATACAACTATTTCATGAAGAGAGAGAAAAAAAAGATTAAAACCATAAGAACTGTGGCAACATTTCAAGATGCTGGAACAACCTTTAAAAACCATAGGAGAAATGGTGCCGTTTTAAAATAAAAAAAATGGTCACTAAACATTGATTTGAATTAGTTTATGTTAATTAATAAATAAATACTGAAAATTTCAAAATACGGGTAAAATAATGTTCCAAAATGTAAACTTGTCATTCATGATAATGGTCCGGACTTTGATTTTACTATTACATCTTTAAATAAACATATAAAATACCAAGTTAAAAACTATATTTGTTTTGTTTTTTTAAGTTATGAAATAACCAGGGGACTTTTGTCCCGAAAATGCAGTTTGTTAGAGGTAATTTAGTGTAACAGGATCAAGAAGCCATTCTGAAATCACTGTAGTGAAGCAGCGAGTTATGTCGTTGTATGGGAAACGCATCCCAGAGGGCTGTTTCATAAAAGTGATGATGATTTGGTAATCCTCTTTTACCACTGTCCTCTTTTGTCCTAAAAAATAAGTTTTCCTGACAGTTCTGTCCCAACTGGTTCCATTTTTGTCAGCATTAAGTCTGAGAATGATTCAGTGGGCTATATAACACTTAATTTTTAAGAAATTACTTCTCTTTAAATGTTTTGGTTCATCATACTTTTTCATAAAAAAAAAATTATTTTTTAATTTTTTTAGCTCTATTTTGTAAATGGGTGCTCAATTTTGCAACAACATTTTATCACTTTGAAGAAAATCTTATTTATATTTATTTATTTTTGGACTGATAGTGGTTAATAAAGTCAAATAATTGTATGTGAGAGAGTCAGCTGTAATATCATCGTTCTTATTGGTCAGTGTTAGAGGAGCTCAGCTTAGCCTGACAATTAGCCTGCCCCGGACCAGGCTAGTTTCCCAGCATAAGTTGCCAGAGTAACTGAGTTTGAACTAATTTAAGTTTGCTTTATGAAACAGAATTCACTGACAAGAAGTCTGACTAACTAAAATAAGCCTGGCTTGTTGTCTAATCTTGTTTTATGAAACAGCCCTCAGGTGTGCCAAAACGCTTATTTATAAACGTCAACATTTCATACAAAATAATCATACAATTCCCCTCCTTCCTAAAACTGTGGTTGTAGGCCCATTCATCTGCAATATTTTTAGGATCTTTTCATATGGATTAGTCTTACAATCTCTTTATGAACTTATTGAAGCTTAAAAGTTTCAGTCATGTAGCTTTCAATGGAGGAACAGAAAGCTTGCAGATTTCAACAAAAAGATCTCATTTGTGTTCCGAAGATGAAAGAAAGTCATACGGGTTTGGAACAACATGAGGGTGAGTAGTTAATGACAGAATTTTCATTTTTGGGTGAATAACCATTTAAGATGCAGATCAATGTTGTGGGTTCTAAATGATCTTAATGATGTTAATCTGTATTTGGTTATAATACCAAGTGAGTGATCAGCATTATGTTAAGTTGAATTCTGCTCATTTGCTCCACGCCTTAATCTATATGTGGGCACTGTATGTTATTAATGTCAAATGATCATTTATGGCGTGTATTTTTCCATGAATTGGAAAAATACTTTATTATGATTGTAATTTATTAATTTTGTTTATTAATTATTGTACTTTGTTAATTTTTTTATACTATGTACATCACTGAATTTACACCCATCTCTGCCTCCAATAGACAGTCTTAAGCTGATTACCTGTCTCCTCATTATTTGTGCTCTGACCGGTAATCAGGGGGTCTTACTTGTCCATTACCTAATCAGAACCTAACAGTCCAAGATCCTCTCCTACAGACAGCATTCCTACAGTATTCCAGCAATTCACGAAATGTTACAGGGTAGGTAGACAACTTAAAGCTGGCGTAGAAACCGTTTAGTCCTTCAGTCAGCACTAAGGCTAAAAACTTTCTGGTCATATTAAATCAGACAAATTAGATATCAAAATCAATTTCAGTCTGTGGTCATGTTTCTAATGTCCTGTTTTTACCTTGAAAATAAACTTGAACGTAAAAAAAAAAAAAAAATGCATTAAAATATTCTTTCACAAACTGGATATCGTTATGACTGATAAGCAAACCTTTTCTTGTTGTTATTTTTTACACTTTGCAGTGGCAAATTTACAATAGTTTGGAGAAATGTATCAGAGTAAAAGTATACATTTTCTCTACAAATATAGAGATGTAAAAGTTAACAAAACATTTGTATTCTAGTAAAGTAGATATTGAATTTTTTTTTTTTTTTTAATTTTTCTAAATATTTTGAAAACAGTTTCAAAATATTTGTATGTCATTACTGTACACCTCTGAATAGCAGTGTTAGTGATCTTGAGTAAAACCGTGCTACTGCCCCACATACTTGAGTATCTGCAGTGAGAAGTTTGGATCCTTCAATTTGTCATTAAACAGCTGAACTCCTGATTGTCCTGGGTGATTGTAGCTCAGATCTAGCTCTCTCAGGTGTGAGGGGTTTGAACTCAGAGCTGAAGATACATAACCACAGCCTTCCTCTGACACCATACAGCCTGATAACCTAAAGATGGATAAAACAAATAAGCAAAAACAGATTCTTGTCATGTTAGACGCATTGAGTGATCTCATAGTCTTACCTCAGTATCTCCAGCTGACAGTTTATATTCTTCAGTCCATCAGAGAGTAGCTTCACTCCTGAATCTTGCAGGTCATTGTTACTCAGGTCCAGCTCTCTCAGGACAGAGTTTGAGGATTGTAGAGCTGATGACACAATTTCACAATGTTGACCAGTGAGATTACAGTCAGCAAGACTGAAAGAGAGTAAAACATATAAGAATTAAATTCTTAATCTCATTCTTCAATATGCACTTCAATAATATCACTGTCTTTTACTATAATGAAAATCTAAAAAAGCAGAATACTTAAGATGTATCAGTTAGTACACCAACAGAAATTGTAATTCCCTTTAGAAAATAATATTCACTGTACGACATGATTAAATACTCACAGGGCTTTCTTACAGTTGATCACAGCTGGTATCAGTCTTCTTCTACCCTCATCTGATGTGTTGTATTTCTTGAGGTCCAGCTCATCCAACACCTCCTCTGAGATCTGAAGCATGTAGGCAATTGTTGAGCAGTGAGCAGAAGAGAGTTTCTTCTCTGAGTGTTTGTCTGATTTCACAAACTCCTGAATCTCTCTGGACAGAGTCTTATCTTTCATTTCTAGCAGACAGAGGAACAGATTGATGGATCTTTCAGTGGAGAGTCCATGTCCATCTTTGATCTTCTCTTTAATGTACTGTGTGGTTCTCCTGATGCTCTCTGAGCTGTTCTCTGTGTGTGTCAGTAGATCCTGTAAGAGTCTCTGATTGGACTCCAGTGAGACGCCCAGCAGGAACCGCAGGAACAGATCCAGGTGTCCATTCTTGGTCATCAGGGCTTCATCAACTACTCTTTTATGCAGGTTGTCCAGGGAATCAAAACATGCTCGTGTAGTGCTGCTTATGTGGTAGTAAAACACATAGAGAGCAGCAAGAAACTCCTGAACGCTCAGATGAATGAAGCTGTAGACTTTCCTCTGATGAATCACAGATTCCTCCTTGAAGATCTCAGTGCAAATCCCAGAATACACTGAGGCATCAGTGGCATCTATGCCGCTCTCTCTCAGGTCCTCCTCATAGAACATCACATTGCCCTTCATCAGCTGTTTGAAAGCCACTTCAGCAAGTTTCACAATCACTTCTCTGTTTGACTGCAGGAGTTTCTCTGGATCTTTCTCTTCATACTTCTGATTCCTCATGTGGATCTGTATCAACAGGAAGTGGATGTACATTTCAGTCAGATTTTGAGGGATTTCTGCACTCAGATCTTCTTTTAGAAGCTTTTGAAGCACAGTGGATGAGATCCAGCAGAAGACAGGTATGTGGCACATGATGTGGAGGCTTCTTGCTCTTCTGATGTGTGAGATGATTCTGCTGGCTTGATGCTCATCACTGATTCTCTTCCTGAAATATTCCTCCTTCTGAGGTTCACTGAATCCCTGAATTTCTGTCAGTCGGTTGATGTATTTGGAGGGGATCTGATTGGCTGCTGCTGGTCTGGAGGTGATCCAGATGAGAGCAGAGGGAAGCAGCTCTCCTTTCATGAGGTTTGACATCAACACACCTACTGATGAAGTCTCAGTCACATCAGAAACTTTCTGAGCATCTGAAAACATCAGTGTGATTCTGCTTTCATCCAGACCATCAAAGATGAACACAACTTTACATTCCTCATAAATTTTTAAATCCAGATCTTGAAGTTCAGGATGAAAGTCAAGTAGAAGTTTATGAAAACTGTATTGATGATCTTGGATCAAGTTCAGCTCTCGAAATGGAAGCACAAACATGAAATCTACATCCTGATTGGCTTTTCCCTCTGCCCAGTCCAGAATGAACTTCTGCACAGAGACACTTTTTCCAATTCCAGCGATGCCTTTAGTAAGAACAGTCTTGATTTGTTTTTTCTCCTCACATCCTGGTTCAGGTGAGGCTTTAAAGATGTCATTACGATCAATTGGATTGTCTTGTGAGTGTTGTGTTCTGGCTGTTTTCTCCATCTGTAAAACCTCATGTTCTTCATTCACTCCTTCTCTCTTTCCCTCTATAATGTAGAGCTGTGTGTAGATCCTGTTCAGGAGGGTTTCATTCTCTTGGAGTTTGGTTCCCTCAAATAATCTCTCATACTTGTTCTTCATGCTGGTTTTGTGCTGATCTTTGACTCTCTGCAGGTCTCCAGTCTCCAGTGTGTGTGTCTGCAGGACTGATTCAGTTTGTCTTGCCTGATGTGAGTCTGATAGTGGGATGTAAAGGATGGCACAGATTTCAGCTCATGTATGTCCCTCCTGCTGAAATAAAAAAAAACAGAGCAGCAAAAATTACAACGACAGTGATACAAGGACATCTGATGGCCATCAGAAATGTATTGCTTATTAGGACAAGTTTGGCACCCCTCTTTAAGTTGCACCCCTGTACAGTGCATATGTTGCATATTTTGGAGTGCATTTTGTGCCATTTCATTTACTTTATTAAATAATTATTCATCTGAGATGCACTACAGTAAATTAGCAAGTAAATGTTTATACTAACAGAGGATCAGAAGACACTGGTTCATTGCTGAATTTAAGGGGTGCTTCCATGGATCTGTAACTCTTTAGAGACACACCGCTGGGTTCTGGAGACTCTGATCTCTGTCTCTTCCTCCTGCTGATTCCGACAAAAAAAAAAAAAAACAGCATTTTAGACAGTACTTAATCTGGTTAGTTCAAAAATGAATATTATCCAAACATATATGACTTTCATTCATCTTTGAAACAAAAATCAAGATAGTTTTAATGAAACCTGAGTATTTTGTGTACTCTCTTGTGACGTACAACGCGTTATAGTGTAGGACATAGTGTAGTACGTCATGGCGTAGTGTAGTATGTCATGGCATTGTGTACTACGTCACGGAAGTTAATGCTTTTTGGACGTAAGTTGAATGCATATGGCTGTTGCGCCAGAAGCTCATTATTTTACTTTATAAAGTTTTAAATAAGGATATTAGCCTTACACATATGCATCAATTCACTTCAGAAGGCCTTTATTAACCCCCTGGAGTTTTTCATGGATGGATGCAGTTTTTTTGGGCAGCCATTCACAACCATTATAAACCTTGGAGGACTAAGGATATTATTAAATATATCTCAGATTGTGTTCGTCTGAAAAAAGATAGTCATATAAACCTAGGATGGCTTGAGGGTGAGTAAATCATGGGATAATTTTCAATTTTTGGGTGAACTATCCCTTTAAATCATTATTCATCTGAGATGAACAACAGTAGATTAGCAAGTAAATGTTTATACTAACAGAGGATCAGAAGACACTGATTCATCACTGAATTTAAGGGGTGCTTCCTTGGATCTGTAACTCTTTAGAGACACACCACTGGGTTCTGGAGACTCTGATCTCTGTGTCTTCCTCCTGCTGATTCTGACAAAAGACAAACAAAACAGCATTTTAGACAGTACAACAGTTAGTTCACCCAAAAATAAATAGTCTGTAATTCCAAACATGTCAGACTTTTATTCATCTTTGAAAAAAAAAAAAAATAAATTAAAGATATTTTTAATGAAACCTGAGTAATTTCTATGCCTCCATTTGAAGTCCATGCCACCAAAACTTTAAAGATCCATTAAGGGTCTTCCTAAAGACTAAATTAAATCTTTTCATGTAAAATGATTGTATCCCTTCACAAGCCTGGGATTAAACCACTTGATTCATATTGATTAGTTTTTCGATGTATTTATGACCCATTTGGATCTTCAAAGTTTTGATGCCAAGAACTTTCAGCAGAAGGACGGAAATCTTTCAGGTTACATTAAAAATATCTTAATTTATGATTCGAAGATGAATGAAAGTTTTGGAGCAGCCTGAGGGAGGGAGAAAAATGACAATTTTCATTCTTGGGTGAACTATAAATTGAATAACTCTTCACAATAAAAACAATAACTATAACATTAGTGTCCCCATCAACAGATTATAAATTCTTGTTTATTCGTCACCTGCCACTTTAAAAGCACAAGCTATTTAAAATCGGTGAATTTTGATTGGCTGTCACTGATTTTATTGTTCATCAGCTGGACAAAAATCTTTCTGATAGTGATTCCAGTGACATCTTTCCTCTGTGTTGTTATTATTATATTTGTGGTGTGGACTTCAGTATTCTCATCACAGTGGAACAATTATTTATCATTACAGTTCTCATCAGTATTGTGAACAGGCCTTATTGTTTCATTAACAGGATTCAGTCAACAATGACGAACAGTGAAAGTTAAGGTTCAGGGAAGTGATCCTCTGTGCCTCTCTGTGAATGTATCAAAGCAACACTCACCAACTGCAGAATATTGTAATGCACTGTAAAGTCACTGTGGATTAAAAACATGCCAAATGCAAAAATGGCTAATGTGTCACCTGGGATCAGACATCTCGGTTTCATCACTGGATGCACTGCCGCTTGAGCCAGCAGATGGAGAACTCATTTTAGAGGGCCTGTCCTTCTACTCTTATTTATCAAAGAGTGTTGAGAGATTGATTTCAGACCTTTTATGTGGAAATAAAGATACAGTAAATATGTGTTGTTCAATTAGTCTGTTCAACATGATCAGTACAGCAAATAAAATGCTTTAGCCAACATAAAATACCCTTAATCCACTGTGACTGCAAGGCTTTGCAGTCTAATTACCTATAATATAACTACAGTACATCATTGTTGTTCAATTAGAGTATCACAGCTTAAGTTCAGTGCAATACAACTAGCTGGTTCAATACAGTTAAATTCAATAGAACACAACTGCACTGAAAACAGAACTAGACCTTAATTACTGAGCAAATTAAGCTGTTGTCTTAGTAACTGGCATATGTTTCTGGTCTGATTGTGTGATGATCTCATTTACACTCTATAATGCGACATCTCCAATATTTGTCAGTAATGTTTAATTACAAACATAAATTTCATCATTTTAAAACAGTTGCTGATGTTCAGATATTTTTATTATATTCAGGTTCATGTAGCCTACTTATTCATCACTCTTTATTCAGCGTTTAATATTTGTTACAAGAGCTAGAAACAATAGACACAAAATATTTATATGTAGTTTGCAACAATTTACAGCGGTTTTAGTATTTTAGCACTATTATAGTAGCCTAATGAGTATGCTGTGAAGTGAAGAATTCAGCACTGCCTTAGTTTGTAGTGTGTCGAATGTACCACAATTAGCCTAGTTATTTTTGTAAGGGCGAGTCATGACAAATGATGAATCAACTAGCAGAATCGACGCTCGACGTTCACTGTTGTTTCTGATTAGGCCTAGTCCACACGTACACGGGTACATTTATAAACGGAGTTTTTCCTCCTTTACGTTGGCTCCGTCCTTCATTGCACAGACTCGCCTCACGTAAACAAAGGAGATTTATATATGTATGGCCAAAATCTCCGGTTTCACCGTCTACACGACAACGCTGTAACCGGAGTTTCTAAAAATCTTCACCCTGGCCAGAGTTTTCAAAAAAGTTAGGTTTCAGTTACCGGATACTGCGCTTGCGTGTGGACGAACGGCCAAACCACATGAAAGCTGCAGTTTTGGAAATACCCGTGTTCGTGTGGACAGTTAAACTGTCGAAACATAAGGAACACAAACCTAAATAGCAGCTCGCTTTATATGACTGATAGTTTACATAAAGAATAAGTTATGAACTTACCACAAAATATGCAGCCGTGTAAATAAACAAAATGGCTTCCTAATGGCGCAGTAGCTTATTTTCTTCTTTCACTTTCGTTTTAACTCCACCAACCCTAAGTAATGTTACAGGTCTCTGCAGGACAGTAATAGGAGTTACCAGATCAGTGGGCGAGGCCATAAACAGAGGGGCGTTTTTGAGAGCGTTACTTGTCCACGTCAGAGTGTAAAAAAAAAAAAAAAATAGGCTTGTTTGAGATGAGCAAAATCGCAGAACCGATCACCGCGAGATGCATGCCAGTTAGAAATGTGTCCGAGGGTGGGCCGCCTTACTCTGATGTCATGCCGACGTGTGTCAAAAACCTCTCGCGAGGGCAAGGCAGACGTGTCGGATTCTGCAGTCGAACGCAGTTGCTCTCCACCGACCTAAAGCACAATGGGAAACGACTTGCTGACAACACAGCTTAATGCTCATTGGTTTAAACAACTGTGATGTATTGATCTCTTTTAAAATGTTTGATTTTAAAACTCTAATATCATGATTTTATGTGTATAAATTATGTGTGAATATTCCCAAAGTCCCTGACAGTGCAATCTGTCTATGGGTTATGTGATTGTTGTCATATTTATGATTAATGATTGATACACATGCCTTTCGAATGGAAATAAATAACAAGTACTTAGGTGTCTTGTTCATTATATTTATTTTCATATAAAAGTAACAGAACTTAAATTACATCAAGTTTATCAGCAACACAGTGCACGAGTGTGAACCCCGCGATATCTGCCTTTGATCTCGTAGGTGTCTGATCCACTTAGAACAGAGAACTGTCTGTCTTGCCTGCACTTTTTTCACTCCTCACCTCACTGCAGCCGCCTACTCTCGGCTGAATTTCAGGCGAGGCTAGGCGCATCTCAAACAAGCCTAATAAAATGACTGAACACACACAGGCAGTATGAACGAAAATTAAAGTCAACACAGGAACAAAACACAAGGAAAAAATCATGTGGTTTAATAAGTTAAAAAATAGCTGTTTTGCTGATAAAGCATGATCTTGATTAAAAATCATGATTTTTTTTATCAAGCCAACATTAAAAGTTGGCCTAAGATATTTTTCCCCCACATCCCTTTTCTTGATCAGCATGTGTTCTGATGTCCTCAATTACTGTACAGTATCATCATGAGTTGTGACACATACAGAGAATCCATTAATATCATCAGAGCTTTCAGAAATGGATCGTTATCATCATTCAAAATGTTTTGTTTTTTTTCTCCCATTTGTCTGGGGTAAAACATGGCAAAAGAATAATCAAATTAGTTTGAGTTGACAGATCTGCTTGATATTTGTGGTCAAATAGTCTACCTGCATGCATGTGTTATAACTTGCAGTCTTTCCACGCGTCCCCCGTGTGTGTCAGACGTTTCTCTCAGTAACTGCAATCTACTGAAGTCAGATTGATTCAGTCATATTATCAGATATATTTAGTAGAATAAAATCTGGTTGTTTCATTTAGCTCTTCCCATATGAAGCACATTTTTAGATTAACTGAACAAATGTTTTGACAAAACCAATCCATTGATCATGCTAAATAATTAAATGTAAATGATCAGGGAGAAACACATTGGCTGAACAATTGCAGACAACCCAACAGGATGAAACTGAGTCTATGGATCCTCTGAAACAGTGAGGACATCTACAGTAGCTTTTATAAGATCACACCAAATGAAGAGCCAGAGCGTTTCTACAGACCATCACCTTTGACTCACTGAAGTCTCCACTGACTCACACAATAACAACAAATTTTACCTGATACCTGCATTCAAACCATTCAGAGAAGGAGCGACAAAAATCAGGATAGCATCAGGATAGCAAAACAACTAATGAAGAAGTAATGAAACATTAACATTATTTCCATAAACATTATTTCCCCTTTTGATAAAAACCTTTGCATTTAATAAATGAAATATAAAAGCTCAATGACCTCAAATGGATCAACATAATCTCTCCTGTCTAACAGAGTGTAAGAAGCATTATTCTGTGATAGATCATCATGACTGTGTGTGCCTTCACAAAATATTCTGATGGGTTCAGTAATTCATTCATTTAGTGTAACCGGTGTATCATGACACCAAGTATGACTGATGTAGCTGGAGTTCACGAAATCAGTTAGAAGAAACTATAACTTATGCGTTGTGTAGATATTGAGTGGCATTGGTCAGTTAAACACGGGGCAACAGGCTTTTGTGGGTGAAACGCCCTTAAATGTCCTGTCTCACCCATGCAATCATGGTGCAAAAGGGTCCCCAATGCAAAAACAAACACAAATTAAGCGAAAAAGATTGCTTTCAACAAGAAAATTTTATAAAACAGAAAACATACTTGATATAAAAAAGCCCCACATGTTCTGTCTAGTAAACATACAATATGATCACCCACATTTAGATAAAAGATAAAAATTTAACTCAAATAGTAAAATTACAAAAACTAATAACAGTTCATTAAAATAACATTATAAACATGAGTTAAAGGGTTAGTTGACCCAAAAATGAAGTTTATGTCATTAATTCCTCACCCTCATGTCGTTCCATATCTTAATTCGTGTTCTGAAGATGAACGAAGGTCTTACGGGTTTGGAAGGACATGAGGGTGAGTAATTAATGACAGAATTTTCATTTTTTGGGTGAACTAACCTATTAAGATGGATTTATAAAAATGATAATTTAAATAAAGATAAAACCTATCCCATGCAATTATGGTGCAACAGGGAAGAATAAGAGCCAACATGGGAAATAAGACATCATGACTCAATTAAAGAGAAACTCTCACACATAGACAACTATACCAAGTATGCAGACATGAACATGAATTTGTGTTAATTCTACTCAGTATATTTAACAATATAATTTCTATATCAGTTACATTAGCAATATGACAGAACATCTGACCAGTCACATCTCTTATTTGCACCTGTGGAAGCTCTCTATAACTCATTGACGGGGAACCTTGTTGATGCACTGAACACCACTGTATTCAAAAGAGTGAAACACAGCCAAAGTCTACTGCTCTATATTTAATTGGCAATGAATAATATCCCTGTGAACTGCAGAATTTGATTCATTCGTTTTCTTGCAACTGTGACTTTGTATCTCATAATTTGGGAATTTATTTCTGGTAATTGTGACTTTATATCATACAATGTGACTTTAAATCTCAGATCTGCAACTACTTCTCACACTGCAAATTTATATTACAATGTGACTTATTTTTCACAAAGTGACCTCATACATTACAATGTGACTATAGCTCACAACTGAAACTTTATTTTTTGCACTTGTGACTATTAATTGATGTCACAATTGTGAGACAGTTGCAATGAAAAGATTTGAAATCTCAATAACCTTTGTGTTTTTTTTACTCTGAGGGGGAAATGTGGCTCTGTGGTTCATCACAGCAGGTTGTTAAATCTGACACAGAGACACTGAAGATTCGGGATAAACCCCAAATCCAGCATAGAGGGGTTCAGTGAATGTGGTGTTGAATGTGTATATGTGTGTGAGTGTGTGTGTGTCAGAGACGCTGTAGAAGGACAGAGTGCCGGCCGACACATCCAGAAAGATGCCTATTCTACTAGAGCGGGCTGAAGGGCCAGATACATCAGTGCTGTTATTATTGAACCAGACAGTGTAATTCATATCAGAACAGTACATACTCCAGGACTTTTCATTGAGTCCAAACCAACAGTCAATCCCACTTTTCCTGCTGATACCTTTATATGCCACTGCTACATGACCGGATCCACTCCATTTAACCTCCCAGTAACAGCGTCCAGTCAGACTCTCTCGACACAAAACCTGCTCTTGGTTCTCAAATCTCTCTGGATGATCAGGATATGACTGATGCTCCTTCACAAATGTTGTTTTTCTGTTGTCCTCAGACAGGATGAGTTGAGTGTGTGCTGTGTTTGGATCCAGTGTGAGATCACAGGCATCTAAACACAAAAAGAGAGAGGAGAACATCAATGACATTGTTAAATATGCACAGGTGTGTGTGTGTGTGTGTATGTGTGTGTGTGTATCTGGTGAACCCTACATTATGTCTCCTTAAAGAGTAATAATTGTAATAACTAGTAATAACTGTAATTTTTGTTGGGACGTTTTTGGCCCCCATGAGGAAAACAGCTTATAAATCATACGTATGTATGTATATATGTATGTATTTTTCTTTCAATGATTGGTAGAATATACAGTTAGTAGAAATCATTATCCATATGGAATGTTCTCATAACGATAGGTATACCAGTATGTGTGTGTGTGTGTGTGTGTGTATGTGTATGTGTAGAGAGAGAGAAAGAGAGAAAGACAGGACTTACATTTTCGCATTCCTGGTCTGATCCTGATATCTCCTCCATGGTCCAAACTATACAGACACACACACACACACACACACACAAATTACATGATATGTGGGGAGATTGTTATAATTGCAAATAAAATTGTGAGTTTTGTGGCTTTTAATTCGAGTTCCCACAAAAATGTAAATTCTGTCATAATTTACTCTCCCTTGTCATTCTAAGCCAATCAGACCCATCAGATTAATCTCTGACACACAAATGAAGATATTTTTAATGAAGCCTGAGAGATTTCTGTTCCTCCATTGACAGTCCATGCAACCAAACAGTGGCGTGCACGGGGTTTGAGCCCCTGCCCCTTTGATTGCGAAAATGAAAGTGCCTTTTCAAAAACAATTGTCTCAATACATACACAGACTCTCCACTATACAAAACAATCATCGCTATGATTCTTTCGCTGACTTCACACTCCGAATCACTATTCCTGTCAGTGTTCGCTTAGTAATTTGATTATGAATTTTTTTGCGGGGGGTTGTGCTTAAGGCTTAAGATTTTTTTTTTTTGTGAATATGGCCCATGGTTTTGCTTCTGTCACATGAACCACTGCATTGCACACCAGTGTGCTCCAGACCAGAGACAGGATAGTACAGAGTCAATTATGCCTAAGTCACACAGACCACAAAACATTGCAATCAAACATCGCAAACAAAAGACAACAAAAAAGTGTTAAATAAGTACTGCAAATTGTGATAGCATTTAACCCTTTAATACTAGACTCTCTCGAATCCTAGTAGGACTTTAAAAATATATTGTTGTGGTATATGGTTGTAGTAATTTTTTTTTTCTTCAAGTTAATTTGTATTAGTCCTCTAGTTTTACACCCTCAAAATTTGACTGTTCAGTGTTTTTACTTATGAGAGATTTATGGATTAAAGCCAGTTAAAAAAAAAAAAAAGTAATGATACCATAAAAAAATATTTCACTAACAATTTCTTAACAAAAGATCCCTCTTAGGTGACCTCCATCACATACAGATATTTGAGTCATTACTGCTAAACATACTTGAGAACCTGCAGTGAGCAGTTTGGATCATTTAGTTTGTGGTTAAGCAGCTTGACTCCTGATTGTCCTGGGTGATTGTAGCTCAGATCCAGCTCTCTCAGGTGTGAGGGGTTTGAACTCAGAGCTGAAGACACATAACCACAGCCTTCCTCTGTCACCATACAGCCAGACAACCTACGGAGGAACACACACAGTCAGATCATCTATAGACACACATCAACACTATGACCGGCTAACCGTACATTATCCTTTATATATTCTTAAATACCTTATTATCTCCAGCTGACATTTTGGACTCTTCAGTCCATCAGAGAACAGCTTCACTCCTGAATCCTGCAGATCATTGTTGCTCAGATCCAGCTCTTTCAGGACAGAGTGTGAGGATTGAAGAGCTAATGACACAATTTCACATGACTGACCAGTGAGATTACAGCCAGCAAGACTAAAAGAGAGTAAAACAAATTAAAATTTAATTCTTATCCTCATTCTTCACCTGTATTGTCATATCTTTTTTTTTTTTTTTTGTAAACAACATTCAAATTAAATGACTAAGTCACAATTTAAGACATTAAGACATGATTTAACACTCACAGGGCTTTTGTGCAGTTGATCACAGCTGGTATCAGTCTTCTTCTACCCTCGTCTGATGTGTTGTATTTCTTGAGGTCCAGCTCATCCAGCACCTCCTCCTCCTCTGACATATGAAGCATGTAGGTGATTGTTGAGCAGTGAGCAGGAGAGAGTTTCTTCTCTGAGTGTTTGTCTGATTTCACAAACTCCTGAATCTCTCTGGACAGAGTCTGATCTTTCACTTCCAGCAGACAGAGGAACAGATTGATGGATCTTTCAGTGGAGAGTCCATGTCCATCTTTGATCTTCTCTTTAATATACTGTGTGGTTCTCCTGATGCTCTCTGAGCTGTCTGTGTGTGTCAGTAGATCCTGTAAGAGTCTCTGATTGGACTCCAGTGAGATGCCCAGCAGGAACCGCAGGAACAGATCCAGGTGTCCATTTTCACTCTTAAGAGCTTTATCTGTTGCATCCCTATGCAGATTATGCATCACATCACAAAACTGTAATATGTCAAAATTTTTGATAACATAATGATAAAATGCATAGAAAGCAGCAAGAAACTCCTGAATGCTCAAATGAATGAAACTATATATTTTCCTCTGATGAATCACAGATTCCTCCTTAAAGATCTCAGTGCAAATCCCAGAAAACACTGAGGCATCAGTGACATCTATGCTGCTCTCTTTCAGGTCCTCCTCATAGAACATCACATTGCCCTTCATCAGCTGTTTGAAAGCCACTTCAGCAAGTTTCACAATCACTTCTCTGTTGGACTGCAGCAGTTTCTCTGGATCTCTTTCTTCATACTTCTGATTCCTCATGTTGATCTGAATCAGCAGGAAGTGGATGTACATTTCAGTCAGAGTTTGAGGGATTTCTGCACTCAGATCTTCTTTCAGGAGCTTCTGAAGCACAGTGGATGAGATCCAGCAGAAGACAGGTATGTGGCACATGATGTGGAGGCTTCTTGCTCTTCTAATGTGTGAGATGATTCTGCTGGTTTGATGTTTGTCATTGATTCTCTTCCTGAAATATTCCTCCTTCTGAGTCTCATTGAATCCCTGAATTTCTGTCAGACGGTTGATGTATTTGATGGGGATCTGATTGGATGCTGCTGGTCTGGAGGTAATCCAGATGAGAGCAGAAGGAAGCAGCTCTCCTGTCATGAGCTTTGACATCAACACACCCACTGATGAAGTCTCAGTCACATCAGAAATTTTCTGAACATCTGAAAACATCATTGTCATTCTGCTTTCATCCAGACCATCAAAGATGAACACAACTTTACACTCCTCATAAATCTTTGAGTCCAGATCTTGAAGTTCAGGATGAAAGTCCAGCAGAAGACTATGAAGACTGTACTGATGATCTCGGATCAAGTTCATCTCTCGAAATGGAAGCACAAACATAAAATCTACATCCTGATTGGCTTTTCCCTCGGCCCAGTCTAGAATGAACTTCTGCACAGAGACGGTTTTTCCGATTCCAGCGATGCCTTTAGTAAGAACAGTCTTGATTTGGTCTTTCTCCTCACATCCTGGTGCAGGTGATGCTTTAAAGATGTCATTGCAGTCGATTGGAGTGTCTTGTGAGTGTTGTGTTCTGGCTGTTTTCTCCATCTGTAAAACCTCATGTTCTTCATTCACTCCTTCTCTCTCTCCCTCTATGATGTAGAGCTGTGTGTAGATCCTGTTCAGGAGGGTTTCATTCTCTTGGAGTTTAGTTCCCTCAAATAATCTCTCATACTTGTTCTTCATGCTGGTTTTGTGCTGGTCTTTGACTCTCTGCAAGTCTCCAGTCTCCAGTGTGTGTGTCTTCAGGACTGCTTCAGTTTTGTCTTGCCTGATATGGATCTGATTGTGGGATGAAGTGGATGGCACAGATCTGATCACAACATACAAAAGACACAACATCAACAAAATTTTTGCATGATAAAGTTCACACAGCATTATAATCTAAATATATTATATATACTTTCAACCTAAATTTTCTAATCTTAAAACAGTGCCAATTTTAATCCTACCAAGTGTTCAAGGTTTGAGATGAGGATATAATAGCCCTGTTTCCACTGCAAGAACTTTCCCCAGGAACTAGGGACTTTGGGGTGGTACTTGGTGTGTTTCGACCGCAGGAACCAGGGTCTAAATAAAGTTACAGGTAAAAATCCTCCCATCAAATCGTCCCTGCTTGCAAGGTAGTACTTTTTCACTGGAAGCACTGAACATGCTGATTGGTTGAGTTCACGCAGCATTTTGATTGGTTGACTCCAAGCAGCATTTTATTTCAACCACCATTTTTAAAAGTCGGTTGCAGTGTGTGTAGTAAGAGTTGTTTGCTATTCGAATCAACATTGAAGGTTAAAAATACGACAGAAGGACCGACGATGAGGTTCAGGCTTTATTAAGCTTACATGCGAACGATGAAATCCAGCGGGAACTGTAAAGTCGCGTGCAGTCCAATGTCAGCGCAATAGTGACCCACACAACTCAATTTTACAGTAAACTACTGGCAACAGTGTTGCCACTAACAGTTTTTTTAACTTACAGTTTGTTACTGTTAAAATGCATTTTGTGGGTGTGTCTTTTATCTTACACCTTTAACCCTTTCAACCCCACAGGAACATCCTCTAGTGTCCACACTACAAAGAGTAAAAGTAACATTGATGCTGTGTTGCAGTGAGATAATGATGAACACCTGCTGTTAACAAGAATCACTGAAAAGAGGAACAAGAACGAAAAAAATGTTTTTATTGACCAACGTTTCGTTGTTTTCACAACAAACAAAAAACCTGATCAACTTCATGTTGGCTTTTTCCTCCCATAACAAACATGTTTTATAAACACTCAGTTACAGCAGTCAGAGAAAACTAATGTTAAAGAGTCAAAAGCTCAACTAAAGCAGACACTGGTCACCACGATGGTGACTGAAGTTAGTTGTAGTTATTGTGTTTCTGCTTGTCTCTTCTCTTTTTTTTTGGTCTTGTTTCTCTGTCTTTCAGTGATTCTGCTTATCGGGTGTTCATCAGTGTCTGAATTCATTCACTTTTTATTCGCTCTGTCAAGTGGACTATATTAGGGAACTAATGTAGGGAATAGTGAATGAGGGTATAGGGTGTGATTTAGAACACAACCCAACGTGTTGCTCTAGGTAGCTTGAATGCACTGTAAATTAATTTGAAAGCATCTGCCAAATGCATACATGGGTATCTTACTGTACCTGGGGTCAGAGGTCATGGCTCCATCACTGAAAGTAATGGGGTCGCGCATGGACTGATCACTCTTCATTGACACACAGCTGGATCCTGCACCATACTCTTCATTCTCCTTCCTGTCCTCCTCTATCTCCTCACAGTGATGCATTTTGGATTTGTGTTCCCCAAGTCTTTCTCCTGATTTAAGACATTTATCTGCTAATTACCTTCAAAAGGACAATAAAAACAAATTTACAGTAACACTGGCAACAATCATGTTTCATCTCTCAGATTCATGGAGTAAAACAGTACTTTTTAAGCTCCATTGCTCTTTAAAATCTTTCGAAGAAAGCTTTCATTTTGTGTCCATCATTCAGCCTGTTTTGAAGTGTATCCTTCAATCCTTTGCACAGATTCCAATTCACAAAAAAAGAATTAACAGAAAATGGATCAGCACTGAGCTCGCCTGAGTTCATCATGAGTTGTAAGGCAAAAAAAAAAAATGTT
Source organism: Hypophthalmichthys nobilis (assembly GCA_037950665.1). Lineage (NCBI taxonomy): Eukaryota > Metazoa > Chordata > Actinopteri > Cypriniformes > Xenocyprididae > Hypophthalmichthys > Hypophthalmichthys nobilis. The sequence continues at coordinate 41,764,262 of CM075480.1, read as the reverse complement.
TTCAAAGATGAACGAATCATTATGATTTGCAATACAAAAAATGTGTTCTTAGATAAGGGAATTATGTTTTGTTTTATTGTAAATCAATTACATAATGCTAAACTTCCATTATACGAACTACTGGGAGACCACAGTATATTTATTCACTGCACTGTTTTAACAGAAAGACCGATAATATGAAGATTTTATTATAAAGTATTTTTCCAAAAGTAATTTTAAATAGTATTTTTGCACCAACACTGTAGGACAGAAACCTCTATTAGTTCGCCATGCGCACTCACTAGACCGTCTCATTCTAGCCTTCATGCTGTCTTCATGTACACTCTCAAAAAGGATGTGTTAATTAATAACACATTTTTTGTGACACATTTTGTGTCATTTTGTGTACATAATTGACACAAATTGTGTAAATATAACACATTAGTGTGTAGAAAATGAGCAGGAATAACACGTTTGAGTTAAAAGTAACACAAAATGTGTTGTCCTTAACTAGACACACGGGTGTGTTAAGATCTAACACAGGTTGTGTTGTTTTTAACACATCTGTTTTAAGAGTGTATTACCTGAAATTCTACTTCCTACTTCTAAAGCCATACAGTAATTATGAGTAAGTCATGTTCAAGTGTTGCTACACACATGAAAGACAGGTTTATTGTATGTTTATTGCTTATTTCAAATTCAAATAACATGCAAGTAGCCTATACAGGTGTAAATAAGTCTAATATGTGCACAATCATTCATTAAGTGGCATGGCATCTTAGAAGCCATTGGCACAAGCTGCTCTGCTTAGTTACTAACATGTCACCATAGTGTGGCACCTTCAGTAGTGACTGATGAGTTGAGCAGCTAGTGATCACCCAAAACACACGGAATCTATCATTGGGCATTACGAATACCGCATTACGTAACAGTCGTAGTTCTATTATAGCCTGCATTGTGATAAAGAAGAACTTCTGAACTTACCACAACATGTACCGGAGTTAAATACGCTGGGTGTGTTTTGTTTTACATATCCGGACTGGCGTCTCTTCCGTGTTTTCTTTTACTTTTGTTTTCTGGTCACATACGCGGTGACTTGGGGTGTGTTCCATTCGACCGTCAGTGCGAAGTGAACTTCACAGGGTATTCCGCCATCTTAAGTGAGATTCCAATCCGAAGGAAGCGTAAATTACGTGTTCAGTTAGATCTCCAAGGGCACTGCAAAAGGCATAGGGTAAGGGTACATCGATGGGCTACTGAACACCATCACAAGTGGAGAGTGGAGTTTAACCACCTGTCATTGCGCAGTACCACAATCTACTGCAATCTACTTTTAAATTAAAAAAAAACGCGGGAAAGGAACTATCATGATTATGTTTAAATAAGAAAAGACACATCGTAAAATAATGTTTATTTCAATATTTAACATGCAACAGACATTTATCACTTAGCCTAGTTCAACTACATGTATGACTACATATTAAATAAAATAAATTAAATTATGTCATACCTTAAACTCCTCAAGTGGCATCTGTGTTTGATGATGTTGTTGCAAAGAGTTCCAAATTCATGCATTTGTCAGGTAAAGTGGACTTAAACAGATTTCCCATGCTCAGGGAGTAGGGAGCAGTGAACGCTACGTAGGTATATTGAGTTAATATATTACAATATATTGAATAATGCATAAGGAATTGCCACTTTTCATATATTGAAAAATGTGGCAATATATTTACTAATATATCATAATGGAATTTTATATTCAGTTATATGCCACACTTCATACCATATAGATGTATATGTGATCAGATATGGTACTGTATGTGTATAAATGTATTGCACATATATTTATTCAGTACACACACACACAAATATATATATATATATATATATATATATGTATGTATATATATATATATATATATATATATATATATATATATATTCCCCCTTATTTATCAGTTTTTGACATTACACATTTTAGCACAGAAGCCAAAAATACTTTTGTGACTGTTGTCATGTCATAAGCTGTCATTAGATTACTGTGTGAATTTTTTATTTGTGGATGTCCCAATCTACAGAGCCCCCAAAGGACATGGTGGAAAAAATTTGGGATGGGAGAATTATTTTATTTTATTTTTTTATTTTTTTTTCACAGCTTTTGTGTTCCTCATAAAACTTTTGCACTCTCTCACAAACTTTTGCATTCTCTCGCAAAGACATTTGCGTTCTCTGTACATTAACAGTGGAGTGGTAATAGAGTTTTATTTTGAACTTAGACTTAAGTATAAAGAAATATGTTCAATGCTTAGCTCAAGGCACGGTTTTGACGTAAGTAAAAGACACTTGATCTGGATAAGTTTAGTAAAGTTGGCAACTTATTCACAGATTCAAATTTCCCGGACCAATAACTCGTGAGCTAAACATTGTTAAAACACTTATAACACCTCTTTTCATTCGTAATAACATAGACATCGAGCTACAATTTAATTTTCCTCAAAACGAGCCTTCCTCCGCACTGGACAAAATACATTGATCTATATGGCTATGCACAGGCGGCTTAAGGGCATTTTGCATAATTATGATTTCTTTTATTATGAAAACCCAGTACATGCACTGATACCCTATAGATACATCATATATCGCAGTCATTTTCAGTTGTCTCAAAATAGCAACACTCCAATCAAAATATGTTTAAATCAAAACATGTTTTTTGATTTAAAAATCAAAAAACATATTTTGTCTGCAGTTGCTCATATCTAATATGGTGTGCACAAAAGGACATACTGCATTGTGTTTATCTATTTCTGCAATTACTCACCAATGTTACATTGACTGAACAACACTTATCAAGGAGGCTAATACTTACATGATACTTTATTGATTTTCAAACAATTCTTCAAAACAATGCAACTATCAAACTCTTTTCAGTAAAGCTCACAACAGTAAAAATATATTTTTTTGAGTGGGCTTTTTTTTTTTTTTGCAGATTTCAAAATGCAAGCAACAGATTAGCTAAATTAAAAAAATGGACAAACTAGAATACTACATTCGTAATGTAGAATGGCTGAAACAATGTTATTTATAAATAGCTTTTTGCATGTTGCCTCCTCAAGTTTTATTGGGACCCATAAAGCATCCCAACAAACAAGTCTGGATCTGTCACTAGACAACGGTTTTACTTTTGCTGGCTCAACAGCAGCATGATCGCAGGAGCAGCGCTCAGTATCCAGCAGGAGAGCCGTAATTCCTGTAGTCGGATTCAGCACAGATTTTCTCCCCCTGTCGTACGACCGCCTGGACCACTGATAATGTTTCTGAAGTATAACATGTATTTTGAATTATATTATGATTCTTCTGCTTCAACCCATCAATTACCTTCTGCACACATACATACAAAACAGAGAGAAAATCAGTATAATTAATCACTTTTCTGACTTTGTGAATCGAATTTAGATGACAAACTTTTTGTTGTCAAGTGTAAGGATCCTACCTCATCAAAGTTATCTTCTATATTTGTCACATTCAGTGTGATCTGAACTCTGGGTTCATTAACAGATTTCTGCAGGTCATAGTCAAAGAACAGATAGTTCAGGATCACCTGAGATGAGGGAGACAAGAGAGGGGAAAAGGTTTTTAGACAAAAGACAAATAGATTTAAATATCACACAAACCTATTGCCAAGCGCTTTTAATCATTTTCATACACAGTTACGATTAGACTACAGGGTCAGATTATGGATTAATAAAGACTCGTTTTCACGTCTCCTTGCACAATATTATGTTATGACTTCAAAACGCTTTTTACCAAAGTGCACAATTTGTAAACGAATATATTTTGGACTTTGCATCGCTTAAATAGCTCCATATGTTTCGTTTATCTGACATAATAATCTTGCTCGGTAGCTCAGCTGATATGGAGTTGTACTTAAAACGAGGAGGCCTCGGGTACGAATCCCGTAAATGGTGTCACATTAAAAGAGATCAAAACAAACTAAAACGGCACGATTACAGATGCTTTTTATGTCACATTTGCTTTTGTTAACACTATCAGGTAGGTTTAGGTGCAGTGTTGGTGATTTTAAAACGCAATGGAGTGCAAATGTCAAATCAGAACTGCGGTGATTCGTATAAAAACCAACGTCATAAAAACGTACCGTATTCACGTTTGTCTGTTCCGGCAAAAAAAAAAAAAAAAAAATTAACACGTTTTTAGCGCCACTCATTGCACATTTCACATCGAAACTGCAGTGATATGTACGTATTGGTACGTATTTTGCGACTCGCGAAAATGTTCCCACTGGTACGTTTTTCTAATAGGACTGGGTTGACCTTTTCCCAACCCCTAAACCTAACCCTACCCATAACTTATCCCTAAAATCAGAGGGAAATGGTAGTTGAAAAACACTGTTGTGGAAGCACCTAACCCAGGTTGTAAGCCTAAACTTGACATAAATGGTAAACTTGTCCCTCAAATCTGATTGGTTGATTGGAATGTTGTTCAGAATTCAGAATAATCAAATGTCAGTGTATTGATATTGCTTTCTGGAACATGCACTTGGTGAAATCACGTTCACCCTCCGAGGAGGGTGTGTTCCGCTGGGAAAGTGACGTCAATGCATACCCTCTATTCCCTTAATCCTGTCCATCTTGTTACCTGATTATTGGTTCATTTGCCTCATCTGTCCTCCCTTGTTACCCTCTTTGTTTGCTCCCCTATTCTCCTTATGTTTGCAAATCCTGTGTCAGATCATCTTCAAATGTTCCCTCTTGTGTGTTTCCCTGCCTTGTTAGTCAAGTCAAATCCTGCTGCCAGTCCTGTTTTCCCCATTGGGGTGTTTTTGGTTTGTTTTATTATTAAATAAAAGCCCATATTCTGCATTATCAAGTCTTCGTCTTTCCTTTTGCCCCAACCTTAATATATTCAGAATAAACAAATGTTTTTCAAGTTCAGAATAGTAATTCAGAATAATCAATTGTCAGTGTATTGATATTGCTTTCTGTTATGTGCTGTAAAGTTGAGCAATGCTTTAATTGTTCAACTCTCTTCAGTGTTTTTGTTACCTGAGCAACTGATGTGGTGATATTTGTCCCTCCTGCACCTCCAACCACCATTTTGACTTTGCTCTGTTTGTCCAATATTATTGTGGGACACTTTGATGAAAGTGGCCTTTTACCTTGTCAAAACAAATAGTATTTAACATATGAACATATATATGTATATATATATCATTTTCACAAAATTTTCATGGCCCCCAGAATATTTTGTTGTATACATATCTGAACATGCAATATATCAAAAGAAAGAACCGAGCCTCTGCTTAAAACAAAAAACAAAAAACAAAAAAACACTTGAATGTGGGTAAGTTTCATTTTGAACAAAAAGCTGAGAAAATAGCGTTTTTGTCAAAGACTATTTCTGGATGGGATTCAGAATGATTATGGAAACACCGCCAAAGATTCACAGTCCTACAGCTCATTCTGGGCTTGACATTTCATTCAGTAACATTAGGCAGTTTTGATTTAAACGCTGTTTAATGTCTGATGGTCACGTTATTTTACATTTTCGTAAGTGTAACCGGTCGTACTCAACCGAATGGGATTTGAAGTGTGGTCTGCGGCGTGGTAGTCGGCCGCTCTAACAAGGAGGCTAAAGACCATAGTCTCTCTTGTCAGTCGCTAGAGCACCTTTTGAGATTAGGGGAGTGATGTTTACAGGCACAGCTCTTGCTAGTCTGAAACAGTTACATAAGCAATGCTTCTATCGCTTCTTTCTGCTTCTCCTTCACCTGATTCTGTACTGTTTCAGAAGATGTGTAATAGCGCCCTTCAGTGAAAACATAGATTGCCAGTAGGGAAAGAGTTAATATTGTAACTAATTTAAACTCAAGGTATGCATGTTGTTTTTACCTGGTTTAATTGAGTTGTTTTTGCTAACTCCATTTATCACCTCAGGAACAGTGAAATCCCTCATTTGGTCATTAAATATAATGCCTGTTGAGCGTGACATCACCCCAGAACCAAAGCTGTGAGAACACAAAAAGGATCCAGACAACAAGACTGAAAAGAACAGCAAAGCAACAGATCTTCATAAAAATATACACCCAAAATACATTCATATCTTGTTTTTAAAATCTATTCCACAATAAAATCTAATCTATATGTTTGAATGGAAGAGTGCAGTGTCTTAAAAGAAACGTGTTGTATTTTACTCTGTTGAGTAAATCTTGTTAGGAGTGTTTAATATAAGTATTAGGCTATGTCTCACTAGCTGATTTGAATGATTTTGGTAGGAGAAGTCAAATCTACTGACTGTTCTTGCTGAAATCTTGCCTTCCTTGGTCAGAGGACAGTGACAGACTTAACGACTGCCTCTGACTTTCTTGATGAAAAATAACAGGAGCACTATGTGAACATACCGTTGGTAGTCAACCAGAATAATACTTTTACCGGTGCGGGAAAAATTGGGGATGTGTATTTGCTGCCTTTAATCACAGACTTTAGAAAGTTAGAAAGTGAACGTGTCAGTTCATTCTCTCAAGTATTAATCTGCCGTGGCTCATTGAGAGCTGTATTAGCAGATAAATTTAAGTGAAACATTGTAGTTAAACAAATTCATAACCACAGTGCTGAAATTACAGTACAAATGTAGCACTGAAAATAAATGTAGGTGTTTATTATTTGCTTCAAATTTAAGCAAAGTAAACGTTAACACTGTGAGCCCAGTTTTTCTATAATTAAAAAGGATATGTCAATAGGTTATGTGTCTAATACTTTGTGTTCTTTTAATTTGTAGTAGATTTATTAACTGAAACATAACACTGAAATAAATTAAACAAAAGGATCGTAAAATTAAAACATTGCCAGGACTTGCTAACCGATGTTAGTCGGCAGCATTTGTGTTTTTGCATTCTTAATGATATTAAGAATGAAATACAGTAGGTTGTTATGATCAGCGTAATTGTCTTTAATATATAATTAAAACACGTAAGACAGCGTTGGGACGATAGCTTTGAGTGCAACGCTACAACATGTGCCTCGCGGTTCTTCAAGCGTTCCAGGGTTCGAGTCCCGGCTCTATACACCAACTTCATAATTCTGTCTCTAGTTTAATATCACAAATATAAACATTTGAAATGTAGATATATTAATTCCAAACACTTTTCAGAGCTTTGTTATTCATTGTCTGTCATTTTTATTAGTAGCAAGTGTTGTACGTTGTACGTGCTGTTAACTGATGTTGGCTGACAACATTTATGTTTTACCGTTCTTGATGCTTAGAAATAGGTGACAGATTATTAAGGTCAAGCATTTTGTTTAATTAATAACGGCAAGTTACAACATACATTCCAGTTCCCAGTTAGCACGCGTACATCTGCAAGATCACTTCATCTGGAAAGAATCTGCTGTTCACAAACATCTGATAGACGTCTTTAAGATGTCAGTTTTACATACATTCTAAATCACAAACATCTTAAAGACACTTTCTAAACATCTAGCTGACATCTCACAGATGCTGCAGATGAGCAAACACAGAAAGTTTGTCAACCTTACCCTGCAGTTTCAACTTCACCAAATCTTTGTTTGTTTCATTATTGTACAATAAATGTCAATAGCTCTTGTTTTGATTTTTCATGTTTGTTGTAGGCCTATTAAGTACTAGGATTTGGAAATTACCATCATTGTAATTTTTCATCCTTATTGTAAATTTATGACTTCAGTCCACGTACATTTCAAAATGCTGCAATTCCAGCTGTTTTGCAAAATGTCCCTTTGCGCTATCTGGCGGTCATTTCGCGAATGACTTTGTAATGAGACTGGTTTATTTTTGCCGCGACGGTAATAGGCATTCTGGCTGACTACCAACTGTAGACATAGAAGTGTAACTCACAAAACATTCAAATGTAGTTCATGCAGTAATCTCACCATATAAAGGTGCATGAGGTATTTGTTTCCTCTGGGCTATGAAGGCTTTAAAAATATCAATCATGTTGGAAACCTGAGAGTCAATGACTCTGCTGACTCTCTGACAACTTCCAACATGATCTTACAGCTAGTTGGTAGGGAGTTCAGTCGTTACAGCTCTCAATAACTGAAACTTGGTGTAACAGATCAAGACCAGGACACTGATCTCTTTGTCTCTTTATATTTCTCTTACTAGTCATTGATACTGCTGGTGACTGCCACTGCACTCCCATCTTCAGCGATGACTGACAGGTGAGATGTGCCATGGTCATCAGGCACTTTATCAATGCCCTCCTGCTCATAGTAGCTGTCTTGTTTGTTGTCATCTTTAATCTTACTCCTGATGTGGTCCGCAAAGCTCTCTGAGGTCATATTTTGGACAATCTGTAAAAACAAGATTGACAAAATAAGTAAATATAGGAACAGTGAAAAGCTTTGAGAAAAAGACGTCTGCTATTATATATGTCACTCCTGTTAGATTAGATGTGGCAAAGTTAAAGGATTAGTTCACTTTCAAATAAAAAATTACCCAAAGCTTTCCTCATCCTCAAGCCATCCTAGGTGTATATGACTTTCTTCTTTCTGACGAACACAATTGTAGAAATATTAATAAATATCCTGACGCATCTGAACTTTATAATGGCAGTATGCATTACCAAAAGTAAGTAAGAAAGTGTCTCCATCCACATCCATCCATCATAAACGTATTCCACACGGCTCCAGGGGGTTAATAAAGGTCTTCTGAAGTGATGCGTTTGTGTAAATAAAATATCCATATTTAACAAGTTATGAAGTAGAATATCTAGCTTCCGCCAGACCGCCGTATTCTTCAAAAAGCTTATGCTGTACGTCCTTGGATATGGATATATGGATATATTTTTACACAAACGCATCGCTTCACTTCAGAAGGCCTTTATTAACCCTCTAGAGCCATGTGGAATATGTTTATGATGGATGGATGTGGATGGAGACACTTTCTTTAGCTCATACTTGTTTGGTAGCGCATTACTGCCATTATAAAGCTTGTATGCGTCAGGATATTTATTAATATTTCTACGACTGTGTTCGTCAGATAGAAGAAATTCATTTAAACCTAGGATGGCTTGAGGGTGAATAAAGCTTGGGGTAATTTTCATTTGAAAGTGAACTAATCCTTTAAGACAATTCATAAATTCTGTGTTTGAGATGTGAGTTGCATTAAAGGTAAAGTTTACATTTACATTTATGCATTTGGCAGATGCTTTTATCCAAAGCGACTTACATTGCATTATACTATACATTTGTATCTGAGTATGTGCAATCCCTGGGATCGAACCCACGACCTTGGCTTTTGCTAGTGCCATGCTCTAACCACTGAGCTACAGGAAAGCTGCCCACAAGGCTATTGCTCTGACATTTGTGGTACTTTTTTGATGTGTTTGGAGCTTGAAAGAGTCACAATGAGCTGCAAATATCTAATAGAGGCCCAATGAATTTATAAGTATTTATAAGATTCAGAACGCTGCAGCACGTCTCGTCTTTAACGAGCCCAAAAGAGCCCACGTCACGCCTCTCTTCATCTCTCTGCACTGGCTACCACTTGCTGCTCGCATCAAATTCAAGGCGTTGACGCTTGCTTACAGATCTACCACAGGCTCAGCACCCTCCTACTTCCACTCACTCTTACGAGTCTACACTCCGACCAGAAGCCTACGCTCATTAAAGGAGCGAAGGCTCGTGGTACCATCACAGAGAGGCACGAAATCACTCTCCAGGACATTCTCGTTCACTGTCCCTCGCTGGTGGAATGATCTTCCTGCCTTCATCCGCAATGCAGAATCCCTGGCAATATTCAAAAGACAGCTGAAAACTCATCTCTTTCGTGAGCACTTATCCTCATCTTAAAAAAAAAAAATTCTATACCTTTCTATCCTACCTTTCTTTGCTTCCTTCACCTCCTTGAATCTCTCTCTATTGTAGCTTATGATACTCTGAGCACTGCCTAAAACTTGTATTGTGAGCACTTCTTGTCCCTATTTGCCTCGTCATGACGACTCGTTTACTGTATTCCTCACTTGTAAGTCGCTTTGGATAAAAGCGTCTGCCAAATAAATAAATGTAAATGTAAATGTAGGTAGAGTTGAGTTGAGTTCACCTCAGTGATTTTTTTCATGAAGTGGGTCTCCCAGTTTACTCTTTTGGGCATCAGCGAAGCGGAACGCCTCTATCATGCGATGATACATCAAAGTCTTGTTCTGTATTGTGGACACACTGCTGCTTGAGATGTTGTAACCTGAAATGAAAAGTTTCATTATTTGAACTGAACCTTTAGAAATTAAAGACTAAGATTAAAGACAGACTCTGGGAGATTACTAAAGCCATGGTGCACATTGTACAAGTCTTTTAATACTTTACAGTTGTTGCTTTTCAAAGCATTTGATAGGATCTCAAAATTTAAATGGTGAATGTCTGGAGTACACTATAAAATCCAGCAGTTGTTCTAACAAACACTTTTTGTTAACTTTACTTCATTGTAAAAATACTAGATTTATTGATTGGTTTGAGTGACATTTTGTCAAGGAAAAAAAAGGTTTTGAGGCGGGACAATTCTTAATAGACTTTTCACTAGTTTCCTCCAGTTCTGCAGTTATCTTTCTCTGGTTGCATTCACTGATTTTCCAAAGTCATCTTGAATGTTTAATTGTCAATACAACTGAAAATTTTGAGAGAACATCACAAAATCTGACTTCATAAATTGATGATGATTTTCTTAAAATGTATTTGTTTGAACTCATCATTATGGTTGATATAATCCCTTAATATTTGTGACAGTATCTTAAAATTGATCATGCGTGAGTCACACACAGACTTCAACATTCAGCATACAAAACACAACAATGGTAACTATACTGAGTAAAGAGTAAATGTAAAGTAAATTATCAAGTACTCTCTGCAGCTCTTTTTTAGTTACTATAACTCTTGTGTAAGTGAACTACACTAAATAACCATTTGTCAGAATATACTATTCCTATTTTACTTAGTTTTTTTAAGGCAATCGGTTTGCACATTTTTCTTAAGTAAGTCTAACTTATTAGATTTTTAAAGTGTAACTCATGGTTGAGCAAAAGATGATGGCATGTTTTACAGAACAAACTCATGGTAATTTAAATAGAACTATATTACTATAAAGGTAATGGGACATGTTGTGTTGGACGATCATATAGAGTAGGTATACTGTAGTAGCTTTGAACTGAACACGTTTCTCACATGCACACTTACAGTATTTCATCCACTGTTGTGCTTCATTAGGTTCCTCATATGGCTGGTGATGTGAATTTTGACTGCCTGCCAGATTATTACCAACCCTAACTCGTTGAAGCCACTACCTGATAGCATAATCCTAACCTCACCCCACACCTAATCCTAACCCCAACCACACTGGGAAATGACGGGGGTAACAATCTGGCAGTCATTTTTCAGCACTATACCTGTTGATATTGAGAGCTGCCGGTAAGCAAGAATCATTCACAGTACTGTAAACAGCATAACGCATAAAACTGTGACACACTTAAGAACTGTCAGGAATGAGGGAGGTTAATGGCACAGTAGTGTGACACCCCCTATCATTATCATGTCGCCTTTGCCATGGGCCGGTCCTGAATGATGGCTTTATTAATACAGTGAATTATTTGGAGTAATTGGAGATCCTTTGCATTACCAACCTGTAATCCACACACACACACACACACACACACTCACACACCTTTGAGTATATTGAGTATCAGAGCGAGTACGGGTCCACCGAATGGAGCATCAGGAGCATGAAATATGTATTTCCCCACAGTAAAGTTTAATGCATACTCATTCAGCACTGCCTTATAATTCTTCAGGTCCTCACGTGTTATAATCCCTCCTGTGTTAGAAGAAAAAGATGGTGTTAATGTATGACTCATGAAGAACTAAACCATTCATTAATTATACTGATTAATAGATTAGGTAATATATGAATTACTATTAATTAAATGTGTCATCATGTCTTAATTACTTATCACATAGTATTAACTAATAGCGCAAATTCAATTAAATTTTAGTTGGCAATGCAGTAATCATTAATTAATGGTTTATTATTATTATGACTCATGGAGAACTAAACTTTATTTTAAATAGGGCCTTTAAAGCAGCTTCTCAATGCACTTTGCACAATAAAACAGACAGATAAAAATACAAAGCATACAAAAAAATAATAAAAGAACAGACTGGAATACAGAATTATTTGAATTATTATTGTTTCCGCCACTAAATAAAAATATAAAAAAGTTAATTGCAACTTTTTTTGCTCACATTTGAGAGTCCACATCTCGCAATTCTGACTTATTTTCTCATAATTGCAAGTTTATATCACACAATTTTGATAAAAATTGCAATTATACCTTTTTTTTATTTTTTTATTCAGTGGCATAAACAAGCTTCTATACATAACAGTTAAAACCATTAGGAAAAAGCTAACATAAAAAATACATGAGTCATACTTTAACTCATGATAATCTGTGCATTAATTAATCATGCATTAATGTATATTAGTGCACTGTATTGTAGAGTGTTTCCACAAAGATTCAGATTTGCATACTTTGATATAAAAATTAGTCACTAGGCACCTTAGATATGAATAGAGTCAAAGTTAAGCATGAAATAACCTGCAGCTTTGATATCATCCACTATAGTCTGAGTCAATGACCCACTGTAAAAGGCATCTGGTCCTTCTTCTGCTATCTTCTTATAGGTGAGAGCTAGTTTGGGAAATCTTATAATATCATTTTCCTTCAAGGTTTTATTGTTTGAGTCACAAAACACTTAACTGGAAAGAAGAGAAAGAAGAGCAGAAATAAAATGATATCATATAAGTTTAAAAGGCTGATGCTTTAGGGACCTGGGTGTAAATAGAGACATAAAGTATTATAATAGTGTCAGATCTGCCTTTTAGGATATTTGCCACTGAGAAAGTGTGTTTTTAAAATTTTAAAAACAAGCCCAGTTCTTTTGCTAGTTTACAAATTCTGTATTCTTACCACAATGTTTTATCATTCAGAATTGTGTGACTAGTCTCATTGATGGCATCAGCCAAGGCCTTGCCAATCTGAAAACCATCCTCTGCCAGCTTTATACTCGGCTCAAACAGCTCCTTCCATTGCAGTCTCCCGTGTCTTTTGTGTGCCAGTGCATAACCACGTAGTTCTCCTGGTACAGCTATGAATAATCCTGTCATTCATACAAAACAGAAGAGTCATTCAAGAGTCAAACTGGCAAAAAATCATCAGAGACATCACTTTCCTGTTTTAGTGGACTAATGTGCTTACTGAATCTGTGCGGTAAAGCCATCATGGAGGCTGGATTTGGGCATATGTATATTTATGGTGGTTTACCTGGTTTTGCTTTCTCAGGGTATTTTCCAAACATGTTCTCTGAAGCACTCATTGGAGCAGTTTCTCTTGCATTAATTGTCTCCACCTTTCCTGAGGGTGAAAACATTAAACTTTTCATTTACATTTTTCCTCATTTGCTAAGACACACTAAATAAAGCTGGGATCCAGTTGATCTTCATCATCACCTTTTTAGCAGAAGTCTTCTCTTGCAAATGTTTTTAATTTGTTTCAGACATTTTCACACCCTTTGTCAAAACAGTAACCTCAGATCTCATTGAAAGACCCCAAACTCTACCGGGTTCACTTTGTTGAACAAAAGGAAAACATCCATTCACAGCTGATAGAAAGTACTTGCATAATTATGAATCTCTAATGCATCTGTGTGAAACTCGTTTGCACAACTTTTCAATCAGCAATCAGTCCTCATCCATCTATAAAAGATGTCACCTCTGTATGAGTTTGCATGTGTGGTGATGGAGCCACAGAAAGAGGACAAAATAGAGCTCAATATTTAAATGAAATTCGGCAACAATCACTGACCATGTCATTAATCGTGGCTTGTCCTTTAGAGAGGCTGGACAAAGGATCCAACCCATTCTGAGTCAGAGCACTATGGCATCTATTGTCAGTCCTTACCAGGATCAACTAAACACTGAATTTTTAAAAGTATGTGAAGTTTGCTGCTCCACTGTTTCAGTAAACTTGCACAATGCTCTTTAATGAATAATTTATTAGATGCACACCGGTCTGTTATTGTAGGGACATCAACTTTACCTTTTCACGCCCCTAAACATGAGGTGGAACAAAACAAACTTTGATTGGTTGGGTTACATGTCAGTCAGTGAAAGCTGCGATAGAGTCCAGACCTTCTGCCGTCAGTCTGAAAATTTGGCTACGCGAGACTACCATTATGGTGCTTATCATCATTGTGACATGTGTTTTCATTTGTCACAATTCTGACTTGACTAGATCAGAACTTTGAATATAAATATACAAGGTCCAAGATTCCAAGCAAATGGAACACTAATGACCATTATGGTGACGTCACAGTAAAACAAGAGCAGTGAATTACTGTGATGTTAGTATCATTTTGCTGTCAATTATCAGTAATTCGTAAGAAAATGACCGATCGTTAATGCAGCAAATTCACTGTAAATATCTGACTACAGTAATTTTCTGTAAAATAATACTATTTAATGCTTTAATAAATTAATGGTAAAATACTGGCAACTTTGTTGCAAGCAATTTAATGTTAATTGTACAGTTTGTGTTGAATACAGTGTAATGACAGTTTTGCCATTAATATGTTTATAAGCAACTGAAAAAAGCACAAATCTCAGGGCATGTCAAAAATTTTCCATGGCCCCAAAAACCCCTCAGATCCCAGAGGGTTAATTCACAGTCTATTCCTGTAGGCTACTCTCTCAAAAAAGACAAATATTATCCAGAATGTTTTTTTTTTAATAGTATATTATTGTTTTAATGAAAAATGGTATGTTAGTGTCAGAATTTGGCCGTTTTTTACTGCAAGGTTTTACAGTGTTCATCTGGGAACGCAACGTGCACCATTTCACCAGAGTTAAATAACTTATAGACCTATGCTAACATGAGAGAATATTAATAAATCATGTCAATTGTTGTGCATTGCTATTTCAAAAATAAGTTTGCATGTTTGCATGTTTTGATGTCCAAATGTTCTTGTTCAAGAAATTATGGCTGTAGCATTTCTATTGAAAAGAAGTGGCCAGATATTAAAAATTAAGTGGACACTTGAATTAAATGGTGTTTGGCCAAAATTAAACAACAATCAGGCTGTTGGTGCTCACTCCAGGCATTTGTTATAATATATAATGTACAGAAGTTGATTATGTTTATATTATGTATATTACATTATTTTGTTCAATAAAACCATGATTACTTGCTTTTGATACTTTATTTGAACCAATTATTATTTCCTCATTGTTACGTATATATATATTGATTATTAAAATAATCATTAGTCACAGCTCTAGATTAGTTAAAACATTTCAAAACGCATCTGCATTGTTTTGCATTTTGTGAATTTCAGACAAACAAGTCAATTTTTTTTCAGTCATATATTTTGTAATTGAATCTTTCTTAAAAATTAGTGTTAAAATATTGTCTTGTTCTCATGAGCCCAATAATGTGTATTGTCTTGTCTCGTGAGATGGGTATAATTACTAATATTACTAATATTACTAACTTTACTGCACATGGTTAGAAAAAGTTCACTAACCCAAAATGTGCTTTATAAAGATGAGCTCCTATTATATGAAGTTTGTTTTTTTATTTCTTGAACTGTTGCCATTGTGGGAGATTGTTATGGCAGTCTGGTTAAGTCTCTCAAAGCCCACGTACCTGTTGATGGGTTGTATATGGTGAAAACCACACCTCCTCCGATTCCCATGCTGTGGGCATTAACCAGACTCACACACAGCAGAGCAGCAATAGCAGCATCAACTGCTGAACCGTTACGCTTCAAAATGTCCCTGTAAGACAAAGAGCTCTGTGTAAAGTCAAGTGAACAATTCAAGTGACTTCATATTAGTAATGCAGATTCTAAGGATTCATGCAGGGAATCTTCCCCAGAAACATAAATGTGGCTCTTTAGAAACATACCTCCCGATCTCAGAGCACGTCCTGACATCTGCTGCTACTGCTGCTTTAGCATAGCACTCATCAGGGTTTCCCGAATTGTGGTATATTATCAATCCCACAGCCACTGAGGCGATGATCAGAAACATGCACAGGGACATGCACTGGTTCTTGGTCAGGCATGGGCACCAGCTGAAAGTAGACCACCAGAGTTTGAGATATTTGATTTTTTTTTTATACAAACAGATTTCAAATGTTCTGTGAAATGTATTTTGTAGGCAGAGAAGCGCTTATCTCTTCCTTATATTATCAACTGGCATACCTGATCAAATCATGTCATTTCAGTGTATCACAATACTTTTATCATTCAATATGAGATATGCTTCTTAAACCTCTACAGTTCTGAGAACAAGTATAGATTCTCTTTTACATTTGAACATTTTACTAGTTTACTATTGTGTGTGTGTGTGTGTGTGAGTGAGTGAGTGAGCGAGCAAGAGAGAGAGAGGGAGAGAGAGAGAGAGAGAGACTGAGTGCACTGTAAGAAATTGCCAGGAATTTATAGTATTAAAGAGAATTATTTTACAATAATTAACTGTAGTCAGAAATTTACAGTGAAATTAATGCTTGCTGGGTCATTTTCTTATGAATTACTGTTAATCAACAGCAAAATGATGTTGACATCACAGTAATTCACTGTTCTTGTTTTACTGTGAATTCACATGATAAAGTTGTCTTTAATCATACCACTGTAACAAATTATATTGTTCAGTACTGTACTTATTTTGAAGTCACCGTAATGGTGATTAGTGTTTCATTTGCTTGGGATCTTGGACCTTGTATATTAATATTTAAATTTATGACCTAGCCAGGTCAGAAGTGTGACAAATAAAAACATTTGTTAAAACAATGACAAACTAGAAAATTAAATAAGTTAATTGGCTGATTTTAAATTAGCCAAACTATTCTGTTATTGCAGCATAAACATTTACCCATATCTTATTTTAAATTCATAATTGTTTGTAGATGGATATTTCACAATAGTTAAGCAGCTGCTGAGATTTATCTTTGAAAGGTGTGACATTATCTTGCAACACAAGATCTTTTTTTCCTTCAACCGCCTAATGATGCACAGACATCAATACTCCACATACAAAACACAACAATGATGACACTCAACATTTAATAAAAATAAAAAAGCTAAACTCTGAACATTAAAAAAAAATAAACAACACAAACTGCTAAAAGTGAACAAAAAATCAAATAAAAAATAAGTTCAGCAGCACAGATAAATCCAACAACAATCAAGAAAATCCACAGCATAATCTAATTAAAAACACCAATAAAGTCATACTTGTCAGGGGTTTAATGTTTGTTTAATATGAAGTTACCATAATGGTGATTAGTGTTTCCATTAGATGGGTTCTTAACTCTTATTTTATTTTTATCTTTTTTTGGTTGCTGTGACAGTGTTTATCAAACACCTTTGCAGTAGCAAAGGAAGCTAAAGTGAAATGAGATCATGTATTGATTGCTTGATAATCATCATGAAATAGCCTGATTCAATAATATCATTTGAATCTAAAAATTTGTGATGGCCGATTTCGAAACCTTTACGAATCTTTTGTTTCAAATCATTGGTTCGGAGCGTGTTTCAAACTAAGAAATTCACGTGATTTCGGTAAACGAGGCTTCGTTACATCATAACTGTTTCAAAACATTTCGAAATTTCAATGGTTCACCACTGGGGGTGATCTCTCTGAACCCATGAATCATGCGGATTCACTAAGATCAAGCAGTCCAGATTGATATTTAATATTATTAGATGATGAAGTTAATTGCATTTGATAGATTTTACTTTCAATAAAACATATGCAATGTGTTTTTTAAAAGGTGATTTTTATTCAAGTTTGGCCTGAGTTTTTGTTGCGTTTACACTGTCCTGACCAGCGTGTGGTGTTTTGAACGCTTTGAAACAGTGAATCACAAATTGTTTGGTGTTACTAATACATTTACATTACAAACCCTGTGTTACTGCAGTATTATAAGAATCAGTTAAAAGATTAAAAAACATAAGCACAAAGAGCTAATCCAGACATCAACAATCAGCACAATCTTAACAATGGTGACAATTAAAGGTGCCATGCTGGGTTCTAGCATAGTACAAAACTCCCAGCATGCATCACAGCATGAATGAATTATGCAGCTGAATTGTCCTATTATTTTACTAAATATTTGCTTTTTATTTTTTGCTGTTGTTTTTGTTGTGACATTTAGTAGTTTTTTTGTGATGTCCAGAGTTGACATCGTTGATTGTCAACATTGTTGAGATTCATATGCTGAATCTTGATGTCTGTGTGTATCTGTGTCATCATGGATTTTTAACATAGAACCGCCCTGAGCGAGTTCACAGTGAGTTTACACAGTCCGCTATTGCATTTACTCCCTGAATCTGAGCCGCTGAAGACGAGGTGGACTAATTTTGTTTTCAAAGAAAATGCTCCCTCAACTCAACTGAAAATAGTTTATGTCTGCGCGAATCATTTCACACCAGACTGCTTTGTGAACGAATGTCAATACAAAGGGACAATACAAAACAGAGGTTGTGCTAAAAATGTGTTACTCAAGGATAGATCAGTAAACTCTCCGGAGCGATACTGGATACGGTAGTAATGAAAGGGAGAGAACACACTTTATTACAGTTCATCAGAGTTGATTTACGGATATAAAGTTTACCAGTTTATTAAGCACCACCCGAAAAGGCATAAGGTCTTTATATATTTGTTTACTGTTAGTTGTAACGTGTGTTTCTGTGTACTTCGCTGTGTATGTTGATAATGAGAGAGAGAGAGAGAGAGAGTTTATGGATAATATTTTAATGCACACTTGCACTGTGTTTTATTAAGCTCTTACAATGATTTTCTAGAGTGAAAACAGACACTTCATATTTTGTGTGAAGTACAATAAACATCATAAAATGTAAAGTTTCGGCCATCATTCGGACTGGGTCCGGTACAACAGGCTTGTACTAATATAGTGGATAAAAACAAGAAGATACAAGTTGTAACCGTAATTGAACTAAACTATACCTGTTCTATCTCCATGCAGCATATATTTGCAGTTTCATACTCAAAATAATCATCGACACTGTCATCTCTTACACGTTTTTTATTTAAGTAAATACATTTCAATCGGCGAAAATGCATGCGCAGGTTACTTTACTTCCTGAACAAGTGCGCACCAGAGTCTATGTTGCTTTCATATTCATGCGAACCACGGCACAGTTCGAGTGAACCGAACTCAGACCACCTCCTTGATGTAGTCTCAGGTTCGGTACCCAGGTGCGCACCCGGGTTCGCATGACAGCTTTCACATTAGCGATTTTTCATGTGAACCGGCCCCGTTTCGAACTAAACTGCCAGTGTGAAAGCCCCCTAAACGAACCAAAAACAGGAAGATGAAACCCTAAAAAGTACAGAATCCTCACGCATATAGGTTTTTCTCGTCATAGTCACAAGTTTGCCCATTACAGGCCCATTGCCGCCGCTGTTTTGACTCCTTTACACATTTTATAAGCTCACATCAGACACAGACATCAAGATTTTGGATATGAATCACAACAACGGTGACAATCAAAACTAAAAAGACTGGGAATCAAGGATGAGTTTTGTACTATGAAGCCACCCATCATGCATTGCAGCATGAAGTTTTTTTTGTTTTGATTGTCACAATTTTGTTTTGTACTGTTTTTAATAGCAGGGTACTGCGATACATTTCTAGTACCAGTATATAGTGCAACACTAGAATATATGCATTTATATAGTTTGTGACCATAAGAAAAATACTGATTACTGGATATCATCTGAGATGCATTAATTAGCAAGTAAATGATTATACTAACCGAGAAGGCGGCTCTGTGGATGCACTGCTGATTCCTGGAGGCTCTGATCTCTGTGCGATTCTGACAAAAATAAATAATAATAAATAAATAAATAAAAATAAAAAAGAATTTGATAGATAGATAGATCAATAGATAGAGAACAAGTAGTTATTTCACTGTTTTTCTTAAATCATTATTCATCTGAGATGCACTACAGTAAATTAGCAAGTAAATGTTTATACTAACAGGGGGTCAGAGGTCACTGGTCCATCACTCACAGACACACCGCTGGGTCCTGCAGACTCTGATCTCTGTCTCTCCCTGCTGGTCCAAAGACAAATAAGAAGTATTTTAGAACACACACATACATACATATACAGGTGCTGGTCATATAATTAGAATATCATCAAAAAGTTGATTTATTTCACTAATTCCATTCAAAAAGTGAAACTTGTGTATTATATTCATTCATTACACACACACTGATATATTTCAAATGTTTTATTTCTTTTAATTTTGATGATTATAACTGACAACTAAGGAAAATCCCAAATTCAGTATCTCAGAAAATTAGAATATTGTGAAAAGGTTCAATATTGAAGACACCTAGTGCCACACTCTAATCAGCTAATTAACTCAAAACACCTGCAAAGGCCTTTAAATGGTCTCTCAGTCTAGTTCTGTAGGCTACACAATCACGGGGAAGACTGCTGACTTGACAGTTGTCCAAAAGACGACCATTGACACCTTGCACAAGGAGGGCAAGACACAAAAAGGTCATTGCAAAAGAGGCTGGCTGTTCAAAGAGCTCTGTGTCCAAGCACATTAATAGAGAGGCGAAGGGAAGGAAAAGATGTGGTAGAAAAAAGTGTACAAGCAATAGGCAAAACCACACCCTGGAGAGGATTGTGAAACAAAACCCATTCAAAAATGTGGGGGAGATTCACAAAGAGTGGACTGCAGCTGGAGTCAGTGCTTCAAGAACCACTACGCACAGACGTATGCAAGACATGGGTTTCAGCTGTCGCATTCCTTGTGTCAAGCCACTCTTGAACAACAGACAGCGTCAGAAGCGTCTCACCTGGGCTAAAGACAAAAAGGACTGGACTGCTGCTGAGTGGTCCAAAGTTATGTTCTCTGATGAAAGTAAATTTTGCATTTCCTTTGGAAATCAGGGTCCCAGAGTCTGGAGGAAGAGAGGAGAGGCACACAATCCACGTTGCTTGAGGTCCAGTGTAAAGTTTCCACAGTCAGTGATGGTTTGGGGTGCCATGTCATCTGCTGGTGTTGGTCCACTGTGTTTTCTGAGGTCCAAGGTCAACGCAGCCGTATACCAGGAAGTTTTAGAGCACTTCATGCTTCCTGCTGCTGACCAACTTTATGGAGATGCAGATTTCATTTTCCAACAGGACTTGGCACCTGCACACAGTGCCAAAGCTACCAGTACCTGATTTAAGGACCATGGTATCCCTGTTCTTAATTGGCCAGCAAACTCGCCTGACCTTAACCCCATAGAAAATCTATGGGGTATTGTGAAGAGGAAGATGCGATATGCCAGACCCAATAATGCAGAAGAGCTGAAGGCCACTATCAGAGCAACCTGGGCTCTTATAACACCTGAGCAGTGCCACAGACTGATTGACTCCATGCCACGCCGCATTGCTGCAGTAATTCAGGCAAAGGAGCCCCAACTAAGTATTGAGTGCTGTACATGTTCATACTTTTCATATTCATACTTTTCAGTTGGCCAAGATTTCTAAAAATCCTTTCTTTGTATTGGTCTTAAGTAATATTCTAATTTTCTGCGATACTGAATTTGGGATTTTCCTTAGTTGTCAGTTATAATCATCAAAATTAAAAGAAATAAACATTTGAAATATATCAGTTTGTGTGTAATGAATGAATATAATATACAAGTTTCACTTTTTGAATGGAATTAGTGAAATAAATCAACATTTTGATGATATTTTAATTATATGACTAGCACCTGTGTGTATATATATATATATATATATAAATAACATCTTGAGTTGTTTGAAAGTTAACTTAAGTTTATTCAGCTTGTATTATCTGTTACAGCAGCAACTGAGAATCTGCTCACACACTATAAAATCCAACAGTTGTTCTAAATAATATTTTATAGTTAACTTTACTTAATGTCTTAATTTAATTGTAAAAATTGAGTATCGTATTGTTCCAGATGACCCTGAATATAAGATGACCCACCCTTTTTAAGATGTTCCTTTTGGAAAAAGACTTTTTGAAGACCAAATATTGTCTTTTAAAGAAAATACTTTATTTTAAAATAATTTACATATTGCATATTTTTTTCATATTTAAATTTGTACTTTTTAAACACTTTATGGCATAGCTACCATAAAAATAACTTGAAGTTCTCATTTAGCAGATTTCACACAAACATAAATCATTTTTATTTATTTTGTAGGCTGAGATCTCTTCCTTATTTTATCAGCTGGCATACCTGACCAAGTCATGTCAGGTAAATTATTCTGTCACTTGATCCTTTTATCATGCAATATGGAATATGCTACATCTTGAACCTCTACAGTTCTCATAGTACTCTGTGTGTGTGTGTGTGTTTGTGCTTCATCACCTTGACTTGCTTATGAGACAACCCATTATTGAATAGTCCCTGTCCACCAGTTTAAAGAAACTGTAAAATAATAATAATGTTCAGGATTACATTTTATTTTTTCACATCAGTTTATTATTATGAGCAAAAATTGTATTTCTCGTTCTGGTTTCAGAGTTCCAATGCTGGTATGCCATACAAAAAAATGCAGCTTCTCTCAAATTTCAGTGGAAAAAAAAGCAAAGATTTAAAAGATATGAAACTTTCTTTCACCTTCTCAATATCAACACATTTAATAAAATATGAAATACAATATATTACCGTAGTCAGAGGAGGAGCTGAAAGGACAGCCTTTGTGTTGGCACAGCAGATTAGATGTAATATTTGCTAGAAAAACAGACGGTTGAATGGTACACATGGTAACCGCAGGACTGTCCACAGTGCTGCTTCCTGTTAATCTGTTTCCTGTTCATGTCTGCAACACTGCTGAGCGTGTTTCCTTCATAGGTCTGTCAAGGTTTATTTGAAACTGTAGGCCTACTCTATTGTACATACAGTTTTCAATTAGCCTATTGGTGGTGTACAGTGGTATTCTAAGAAGAGGAGGGAAAATCACCAAAGAGGGGTGATGTCAGGTAAAATGTGCCAGTGAATCTGAACAGAAAACTATCAACCTGAACAAAAAAAACAAACACATTTAAATCACCATTTTGATGTAAATATATTTACATATCGAGGAAGGTGCATAATTATATGAAGATTATGTTTACCATTGACCCACTCAACATAAATAAAATTTTATACTTAACGTTTGAATTCAAGTTTGGCAACCCATAAATAACTTTATTTTCTGTAACACTTATTGTTAGCTAAAAAATACAACTGTTTATTGTTTATTCATATAAGTTCCGTTTAGTTTGCCTGGATGGGCAATGAAGAACAATGAGCGCGCCTGGCAACCGAACGGTGCTGCAGGCGCAGTTCACAGATATAAATCACCCGAGTCTGGCTCTCGGTCAGTAGAGTGTTCGTGTCGAATGGGAAAAGCTGCC
Organism: Hypophthalmichthys nobilis; assembly: GCA_037950665.1. Taxonomy (NCBI): domain Eukaryota; kingdom Metazoa; phylum Chordata; class Actinopteri; order Cypriniformes; family Xenocyprididae; genus Hypophthalmichthys; species Hypophthalmichthys nobilis. The sequence goes on along the minus strand of CM075480.1, from coordinate 41,740,782 downwards.
GAGTTATCGGAGTTTGATAAAGTAAGAGAAAATATGATCAGGTAATATTGCTTACTTGAAGATATGAAGGTATTGCTAGTGATGTTACGTTCTGTGTCGAGGCTTCGGGGCGTGTGTCGAGAAATCCCGGAAGCTTTCAGTGAAGCGCGTATCGAAGCTTGTATCGCTTTAGACCAGGGGTTTTCAAACTTTTTTGTCAGCTGAACCCATTTGACCAAATAATTTACCCCCTGAGATTTGAAGTATATATTTCAATAATTTAATGGCACATTTGCATATTTACTATAAAAATATTGTTTATTTATCCTTTTTAAAGTTTTTATCAGTAGTATTTTACATAGCTATTGTTATTACACATTTACACTAGGGATATGACAGTGAGGAAATTTTCCTACCTGTTAATCGACGTGTGTCAACACTGGGCTTAGTTTTAAACCGCTAATTCAAAAGTGAAAGTAAAATGCTCACGGCCGCACGGGCATTCATAACGGCTGTTCATAACTGTTATGAACGCTCATGAACGCATTTTAATGATGGGTTCATTATTATTCTTAATGAAAACAACAAAACAGTACAATGACAAACTCGCTTAAATAGGCGCTTTTACATGTCACTTTAAAACCAAATCTTCCTCCATCATCTTGTCAAAGGTGAGGCGAAATGGGCGAAGTGAGGTGATCTGTGCTTGTAACTCTTGTTCAGCCACAGACACATTCAGTTCTGTAACTGAAAGGTCACATGACATGCAGATAATCATTTAGATTTTTTATTTGAATATTATTTAGCCTATTGGTTTGATTTTTAATGATTTAATTATAATTTAATTAATTGCTTGCATCAACTTACGAACCCCCTGCAATTCCCTTAGGATCCCCTCAAAATGTGTGGTTTTATAATAATAATATCGCCCCTCCTGCCTATTATGACCAAAGAATTTATTTACACACATTTGATAGCCCCATCATTTCAAGAATACGTTTATTACACAGTTATGTTATACAATCATTATATACCACCTGAAAATACACATTATATAGATTAGTCCATGTGGAAATTGATTTTTTTTTCTTCACCGTTATTTCTAAGCCTTAACTGGTGCAAAATACAGTGTATCACAGATCACATCAGGGTCTTTAATAATAAATTCACAAAGGGAACACCAGGAATAATATAATACACCACCACGTAAACTTAAACGAGACTAAAACCTGAACAGAGTAAATCAAGTGTAAAATTAATTAGGAACTGTGGAAACTAATAAGCTCAGGGAACACAGGCAAACCAGAACCAAAACACAATTAAACTAAACAGAAATAAACATACACCTGACAAATGCAATTTTTGTGAGGTAATTTTCAAATAAAAAAGTCCCTTATGAGTTTAACCAAATGTGTAAACAAATAACACACAAACAGCAAATGACAATTGAATTATTAATTTGTACTTCTTTTGAAGATGCTTTTGTTTTCTAATAAACATATTAGATTAAATTATAGCTGGCTATTTTTAATATTTATAAAGTTTGTACCAAGCTTACCGAATTAATTACGGGACCCTTCAGAATATTTTGTGAAGATGCTCACACAGTAACGTTGAAATTGATTGTTAAATATGACACAGAGACACTGAAGATTCTGGGTAAACACCAAATCCAGCATAGAGGGGTTCAGTGAATGTGGTGTTGAATGTGTATATGTGTGTGAGTGTGTGTGTGTCAGAGACGCTGTAGAAGGACAGAGTGCCGGCCGACATGTCCAGATACACTCCTACTCTATTAGAGCGGGCTGAAGGGCCAGATACATCAGTGCTCTTATTATTGTACCAGACAGTGTAATTCTCATCAGAACAGTTCAGACTCCAGGACTTTTTATTGAATCCATACGAACAGTCAATCCCACTTTTCCTGCTGATTCCTTTATATGCCACTGCTACATTACCTGAGCCACTCCATTTAACCTCCCAGTAACAGCGTCCAGTCAGACTCTCTCGACACAAAACCTGCTCCCGGTCATCAAATCTCTCTGGATGATCAGGATACGGCTGATGAGCATTCGCATATTTTATTTTTTTATGTCTTTCAGACAGGATGAGTTGAGTGTGTGCTGTGTTTGGATCCAGTGTGAGATCACAGGCATCTGAACACAAGAAAGAAAGATTAGAACAACTATGACATCATGGAGAGGTGTGTGTTTGTGTGTGTCTGTGAGGACTTACATTTTCTCAGTCCTGGTGTGATTCTGAAATGTCCTCCATGGTCCAAACTATACATTGACAAAAAGATACACACAAACAAAAATGATTTGGTTTGAGAAGATTGTTAAAATTGCAAATAAAATGAAATCAAAATGATAGTTTTGTGGCTTTTATTATGAGTATGTTATCTTTAAAGGAATAGTTCAAACAACAATGATGATTGTGGCATCATTTCATCTCCCTCCTTACAAAAAAGTTTATTCTGTGTTATTGGTAGCTATACTTATTTTAAACTAAAAACTACTTTCAGTCTACTTTTTATGTACTTCTCAGAAATATAATTAAAATTACACTTAAAAATACTTGACTTATATTGACAGAAAAGTCTAAGCATATTTTGTAGTCCACACTATTGGTGGACTACATAAAAATTTGCATATCTTACATTGGTAGTGTACATAGAAACTTACTTCAAATCTACTTAAAGTACAGTAAAATGTATATATAAAGTATACAAATAATACCTAAATAGGAGCATATTATTATATTTAAAGTACATTTAATATGTAATACTGAGAGCATACTTCAAAGTGTAAGTCCCACTTTTGAAAGTCCACGCAGCCAAATTTTTCAAGATCCATAAAGGACATAAAGGCATCGTAAAAGTCATATGAATCAAGCGGTTTAAACCAAGTCTTCTGAAAAGACGCAATCAATTCATATGATGAACTTATTTAATTTAGGCTTTTATTCAAATGTTATTTTATAAACCCACACCTATAGAGTGCATCAAATATAGTAAACACAGAAGCTTTAACATGCTTGTGCCAGGATACACAGACTTAAGAACAAGATGGTAAGTAGAATGCAACAACTGAGGCTTTATTGAACAAAACTGCAGAAACTGGTGAGTAAAAAAGCAGATGATCAAAAGAAATGGAATAGATGAATGATAATGACAGTCTCTTAAGGCTCGTTTAAACCGAGCGGTACAGTTCAGTTCAGAACAGCACAGTACTATTAGGGACAGTAAACCCTGATCCGGCTTGCGTTTCCACTGCCAACAGTACCCTTACTTGATAGGCATGGTGTATGCCAGAAAATAGCGATTGACGTCTTTCTCACGTAAAGAAGAAAGTGACAGTAAAAAACAATGGAGGACATACAGCAACTTTGTTTGAGCAAAGGCCGAAGACTGCAAGGGAAAACAGCCAAAAAATTCACATTGTGTTGCAACGGTATTGTGTTGTCATTTCCCTTGTAGCACGAGCAAGTGACGATTCTCTGTCAGTCAGACGTTCTGCAGTGTGTGTAGCTCCACCCTTTTGGTACCAGTACTATTGGTACTACTGTGCTAGGTACCCCAACGGAAGGGTCCCAAAAAAGTGGTACGGTACACTTCGGAATTAGGGTACCATTCACAACTTCTGACAATGGAAACAGCAAACATTGCATATCCTACTGAACTGTACTGAACCATACCGCTCGGTGGAAATTAGCCATTATATTTGCAGATGATCGTGGGCCAACTTCATGATCAATAGATCAACAGGATTGGGACATAGAAATCAGGAGGTCGTTTGGAGCAGCTGTTCACAACCCTGGTCCTGGAGTACCCCCAGTATTACACATTTTTAATGTCTCTATCATCTGATGCAACCTTTCCAAGTCTCTACTAACAAGCTGATGAGTTGAATCAGATGTGTTTGAGTAGGGAGATATCTAAGGGTACTCTTACACTACAACAGTGTACTAAAAATGAATATGTTTTTTTTTTTCTTTGTACAGATGACAACATTGTCAAAACAAACCACAGTTCAAATCACAATTCAAACAGATCTGCAAAAATGACTAAAAATGCTGTATTATAAGACTACGCATCTGCGCACATATGCATTCTTTTACAGAGCACTCACGCCAAATGTGCATGCCTGTAGACTAAACACGTAATACACAAGTGCATTGATGTCAACGTTAACAGCATCAACATCACTTTTGTACCTGCAATTAATGTTGAAAAAATGTTGAAATTTCAAGAAAAAAATCAGTGGTAATGGCATTGAATCAATATTATAATGTGATGTTGGTTCAACACCATGCTAGCACTAAATTTTTTCTTGAAGCTCATTTGGTATTAAATTAATAGTCATCCAGTTTTACTCCCTCAAATTTGATATAAAAGAAATGTTCGATGTTATTTCTTAAGTTTTGTGGATTCTACTATATTTCATCAGATAAAGACAGTTAAAAAGAGTTAAAAATATTTCAATAGCAATGTTTTAACAAGAGAAATCTCTTAGTTGACCTCACTGACATACAGACACACATATGAGTCATAACTGCCCCACATACTTGAGTTTCTGCAGTTTGTAGTTTGGATCCCTCAGTTTGTCATTGAGTAGCTGGACTCCTGATTGTCCTGGGTGATTGTAGCTCAGATCCAGCTCTCTCAGGTGTGAAGGGTTTGAACTCAGAGCTGAAGATACATAATCACAGCCTTCCTCTGTCACCATACAGCCTGACAGCCTACAGACACACAAGACAGTCTGATAAGTATAGAAAACTACCTATGTCCATATGTTAATGTCTCTAAATCTACAAAGATGCCCTGATTACAAGGTTTCAGAGTTGTATAGTTTGTTGATATGGCAACAGTGTATTTATAGTGAAAGTGTATTTAGAATGAAAGTTATAAAAGTATTATCTACACAATATCTTTAACTTCTTTCATTAACTGATTAAATTCAAAGACATACAGACAAGATTATTTGTAACATTCTTTCTAAAACCTATTAACTTGACAAAAATATGGAGATGAGCTGTAGTATGTGATTTAATAGGTATGTTTTAAATAGAAAATCTAGTCAGCCAAAATTTGTGCATCAAGGCCATTTGGTTTGTGAAGTTAAAAGTGTAAAATTAAGTGGAACTGTTGAAATAGCTTCAAACAATGTGCTAAAATTCCAAATGTATATGCTTGAATCCCTAAAACTCACTTTTAGTGCTAAACAATGTACAGTGTACACAGTATTAAGCATCCACCATATCAAATATCAAATCTTGCACACCTCAGTATCTCCAGCCGACAGTTTGAATGCTGCAGTCCATTGGAGAGCAGCTTCACTCCTAAATCTTGCAGGTCATTGTTACTCAGATCTAGCTCCCTCAGGACACGGTTTGAGGATTGTAGAGCTGATGACAAACTCTTACAGCACTGAGCAGTGAAATTACAGCCAACAAGACTGAAATAGTGTAAAACACATGATAATTGTATTACCTCATTCTTCAACTGTATTTCAATAATATCAGCTTCATTCTTGTAAAAGACATTCAAATAAAAGGATGAAAACATGATTTAAGACATTATAAATGATTAAACACTCACAGAGCTTTTGTGCAGTTGATCACAGCTGGTATCAGTCTTCTTCTACCCTCATCTGATGTGTTGTATTTCTTGAGGTCTAGCTCATCCAGCACCTTCTCTGACATCTGAAGCATGTAGGCAATTGTTGAGCAGTGAGCAGGAGAGATTTTTTTCTCTGAGAGTTTGTCTGATTTCACAAACTCCTCAATCTCTCTGTACAGAGTCTTATCTTGCACTTCCAGCAGACAGAGATACAGATTGATGGATCTTTCAGTAGAGAGTCCATGACCATTATTGATCTTCTCTTTAATGTACTGTGTGGTTCTCCTGATGTTCTCTGAGCTGTTCTCTGTGTATGTCAGTAGATCCTGTAAGAGTCTCTGATTGGACTCAAGTGAGACACCCAGCAGGAACCGCAGAAACAGATCCAGGTGTCCATTCTTACTTTCAAGGGCTTTATCTACTGCATCCCTATGCAGATTGTGTATCACATCACAAAACTGCAATGTGTCAACATTTTTGATTACATAATGATAAAATGCATAGAAAGCAGCGAGAAACTCCTGAACGCTCAGATGAATGAAGCTGTAGACTTTCCTCTGATGAATCACAGATTCTTCCTTAAAGATCTCAGTGCAAATCCCAGAATACACTGAGGCGTCAGTGACATCTATGCCGCTCTCTCTCAGGTCCTCTTCATAGAACATCACATTGCCCTTCATCAGCTGTTTGAAAGCCACTTCAGCAAGTCTCACAATCACTTCTCTGTTGGACTGCTGGAGTTTCTCTGGATCTCTCTCTTCATACTTCTGATTCCTCATGTTGATCTGAATCAGCAGGAAGTGGATGTACATTTCAGTCAGAGTTTGAGGGATTTCTGCACTCAGATCTTCTTTCAGGAGCTTTTGAAGCACAGTGGATGAGAACCAGCAGAAAACGGGTATATGGCACATGATGTCTAGACTGCTTGCTCTTCTGATATGTAAGATGATTCTGCTGGCTTGATGCTCGTCATTGATTCTCTTCCTGAAATATTCCTCCTTCTGAGTCTCATTGAATCCCTGAATTTCTGTCAGACGGTTGATGTATTTGGAGGGGATCTGATTGGCTGCTGCTGGTCTGGAGGTGATCCAGATGAGAGCAGAAGGAAGCAGGTCTCCTCTGATGAGGTTTGACATCAACACACCCACTGATGAAGTCTCAGTCACATCAGAAACTTTCTGAGCTTCTGAAAACATCAGTGTCATTCTGCTTTCATCCAGACCATCAAAGATGAACACAATTTTACACTCCTCATGAATATTTGAGTCCAGATCTTGAAGTTCAGGATGAAAGTCCAGCAGAAGTCTGTGAAGACTGTACTGATGATCTCGGATCAAGTTCAGCTCTCGAAATGGAAGCACAAACATGAAATCTACATCTTGATTGGCTTTTCCCTCAGCCCAGTCCAAAATAAACTTCTGCACAGAGACAGTTTTTCCAATTCCAGCGATGCCTTTAGTAAGAACAGTCTTGATTTGGTCACATCCTGGTTCAGGTGAGGCTTTAAAGATGTCATTGCAGTAGATTGGAGTGTCTTGTGAGTGTTGTGTTCTGGCTGTTTTCTCCATCTGTAAAACCTCATGTTCTTCATTCACTCCTTCTCTCTCTCCCTCTATGATGTAGAGCTGTGTATAGATCCTGTTCAGGAGGGTTTCATTCTCTTGGCGTTTGATTCCCTCAAATAATCTCTCATACTTGTTCTTCATGCTGGTTTTGTGCTGGTCTTTGACTCTCTGCAGGTCTCCAGTCTCCAGTGTGTGTGTCTGCAGGACTGCTTCAGTTCTGTCCTGCTTGATATGGATGTGATAGCAGGATGAAGTGGATGGCACAGATCTGATCACAACATACAAAAGACACAACATCAACTAAATTTATGCATGAAAAAGTTTACACAGCATTACAATCTAAATATATGAAATGTACTTTCCACCTAAATTTAAAGATTAATAGAGACTGGAATGGCCTTATATGCATGGGCAGCTAATTCCACAGTTTTGGACCCACTTTTCGATCAAACACCTTTTTGTTTGAGTCTTGTTCTTCGCATAATAAGTCATTTTTGCTTTTCTGATCTCAAAGGGAGATCAGATAGCTCAATTATTCATAGCTTAAAAAAAAAAAAAATATTTGCAGTTAATTCTAAAACAGAGAGAGGATGTCAGAGGAGCTGGATGAGCTGGACTTCAAAAAATACAACACAGACACATTAGAATGTAATGAAGACAGTTCTTTTTTTGTTGTTGTTGTTGTTTTGTTTGTTTGTTTTAATATCACTTAGACAAGCTAACAATGAATCCAAAATATGTGTGTCATAATGCCTTAATGGGAGCTGAAATTGTGTTTCAATTGTGTTTGGCATAGCAGTGGAAAGACACCCCATACTCTTAAAGATGCTGCCCATCAAGATATAAAGAAAAAAGAATAGGGACAAAGATGGAGCTTTGTGGAACACCCTAGGGAAGAAGTCTCTTATCAGAGGTGGAATTTCCAATGCTAACTGAAAAAAATATCTGTAAATTGTTTTGAAAGCATCTGCCAAACGCATACATGGGTGTCTTACTGTACCTGGGGTCAGAGGTCACGGCTCCATCACTGAAAGTAATGGGGTTGCGCATGGACTGATCACTCTTCATTGACACACAGCTGGATCCTGCACCATACTCTTCTTTCTCCTTCCTGTCCTCCTCTATCTCCTCACAGTGATGCATTTTGGATGTGTGTTCCCCAACTCTTTCTCCTGATTTAATTACCTTCAAAAGGACAATAAAAACAAATTTACAGTAACACTGGCAACAATCATGTTTCATCTCTCAGATTCATGGAGTAAAACATACTTTTTAAGCTCTACTGCTCTTCAAAATCTGTAACACCCAGACTTACACTACTAGTTTCTGAGGTCAAACACCTGCTTCCAGATTAAACTAATATATTTTTACTGTAAACACTGGATGTTTGCATCATTTTTTTTTTTTTCCTTCTGCACTTGCACTTCAGTGTGTTTCTCATTCGGCAGACTACATTCAGGTAAAGCCATCTCAGTCTGAAGGATCCTTGGAAGAAAGCTTTTGTTTTGTGTCCATCATTCAGCCAGTTAAATCATTTGCATTAGATTGACTAAGTTAAAAATTAACTAATTAACTACTTAAAAATAAAAAAAGAGTAATTTCTGTACTGTCATACAATTAAGAGTCTAATTTCAGCAGTTGTCATTTAAGCATAAAAAACATGATAGTCTTCAAAAATTTAATTGAATATAGGCTACAATTCATTACATGTTCCACATGCATGAAGAAAATAAGGTTGAATCCCAGATGCTCTTAAAGGATTAGTTCACTTTCAAATGAAAATTACCCCAAGAAGCGATGCGTTTGTGTAAAAAAATATCCTTTTTTAATAAGTTATGAGAAAATATCTAGCTTCCACAAGACAGCCTTCTGTATTCAACTTACATAGAAAGTGTAAAACTCTTGCAGTTCACAAAGCTAACGCTACATCCTACGCTTTCCTATTAAACTTACGGAAAAAGTGTAACTGACATGATGCCAGTTCCATTTTTTCTGTAAGCTGAATACAGAAGGCGGTCTAGCAGAAGCTAGATATTTTACTTCATAACTTGTTAAATATGGATTTTTAATTTTTTTACACAAACACATTGCTTCACTTCAGAAGGCCTTTATTAACCCTCCGGAGCTGTGTGTGTACATTTATGATTTATGGATGTGGATGGATGCACTTTCTTCAGCTCATACTCGCTGGTCCTGTTCACTGCCATTATAAAGCTCAGATGCGTCAGGATATTTATTAATATTTTTGATTGTGTTCGTAAGACAGAAGAAAGTCATATACACTTAGGATGGCTTGAGAGTGAGTAAAACTTAGGCTAAATTTCATTTGAAAGTGAACTAATCCTTTAATAATTTTAACTTAGAATCTACGTCAACTGCTGAATGCAGCCAAGGAATGGAAAAAGCATATTGCTGGAAAAGAAAGTGGAAAATAACACGGGTAAGACAAATGAATACACAGCGAGTTGTTTTCATGTGGCAAAAGTCAAATTTGGGACAGCCTATCTTCAAATGTGTGCTAAATCTAATATTTTGGCCTTAGTCAAATGAAATCTAAATTGTCAACAGCCTTTACAAATGCATTGCCCCGACAAAAAAAAAAAAATTATAAAAGTTTGTACTATTAAACATTATTTAAATATTTATTCACTATTTCTATTATTTTTCTTTTGTTAAATTTGTTATACAAATCTTTCGTTTGTTTGTATTTTCTTAGGTCCTTACTTCTTTCAGTTATGGCCTTCAAAAAGGTAAGTTCAGTTATATGATAGTGGTGTAGAAAACATCAATATATCTTATGTTGTGGCAACAAGTAGAGAGTATTTTCATACTTAAAGGAAATAATGCAGTGGTCATTAAATGGAAATTTAAGTGTTTGAATATTTTGACAGAGACACAAGTATGACATCCAACGAATGTGAGGCAATACAGCAAAATCTGGGCTAGATCTATCAAAGAAACAAAAGATGGCAGCCAACAATGTAAATATTCTTAGCAGTAATGGTTTATTTTGAAATGTTTAGCTTTTGGAATTACACTTTCTACATCTGTCTAGACTCTGTGGTCTGTTATTTCAAGGTGCCTATTGATGTGACCCTTAAAAAAACCCAAAATAACCAGGTGAGATATTACATCATAATATGAGTAATCTTATATATCACAAAATAGTTATTTTTGCTAGAGAAAACGGTATTTTTACAATTTCAACTTCAATATTATAGGAAAATAATACAAATCTAATCTAAGTAATTTCTCAAGTATTTATTTTAGACAATAAACATAACAACAACAAAGAAACACAAGTAACAGGACAAATAAATACAAAATGAAACAAACAGTCTTTACGTTTTTCAGGTAGGTTTAACAGCAGTAAGACTACAATAACATATAATCTGTAATCAGTAGCCTAATATACTGCATGTGAATCTATTCAACCCTTTACAACTGATGCCAAACTATTAGACCTAAAAGGATTTTGCATCTTATGGCTCCCTATAGTGGACAAAATTACAATATTGTTCGCAATATCGAGGCAAAGTTGTAAGGTGCATTGCAAGTCAAGACTAGGGGATTCACGATTGATCTCAGTAATTCAGAAATCACTTTCATGCATCGGGCAGGTGATAATATAACGTAATATTACATACATAATTTAATATAGAATGTCGAATTTATAAATCACTATGATGCTGTGCTTGTGTGTGTAGATGCAAACAGGGCATCAAATCACTACTACATGACACAATTATCTTCATAGCCTATTTAAAAATATTTAAATGATACAAAAAATGAGCTGTGATTCCGATAAAAACCAAGGTTTTAATTTTGTTAATTTGTTTCAGATGTGGAGGAGTAAGGCGTTGCAGCTGGGAACTGGACAGATGCAGGCACACTTCTCCACGCGCGCACACACACACACACGTCTGGTTCACTATCCTTGTAGGGACTCTCCATAGACGTAATGGTTTTTATACTGTACAAACTGTATAGTTTGTCCCCCTACACTAACCCTGCCCCTAAACCTTCCCATCACAGAAAACTCTGCATTTTTACATTTCAAAAAAAAAAAAAAAATCCATTTCCCCCATGGAGACTGCTGGGTAGTCCCCACAATATAGGTGATCTCAGGTTTTACTATCCTTGTGGGTACCATTTGGTCCCCAGAATATAAACCTGTACACGCACGCGCAAACGCGCACACATACGCACTCTCTCTCTCTCTCTCACACACACAAACACACACACACACAGTCAGAGCAGTTGTTTATGAAATTAAAAGTATTTTGTTTCCCGGTATTCCTTGTTGTGTATTTGATCCTTGGGTAGTTCAAATTTTATCCGACTAATGCTCACTGCGATCTATAAATGGGACGTTAAAATTAGCGAACGTTCCATAAAGGTTCCTGAATGTTTTCTGAACGTCCTGCGAATGTCCCCCGCTACGTCTGTTTAACGTTTAAAGAACCCTACACGAAGATGTTCTGGGGACTTTTTTTTTTTTTTTTTGCTGGGTAGTAGCTACTAATAACATATTGTAGTATGAAACTATCACAAGAACATTAAAATTCTGTCGATAAATTAAACTCAAACTCCTGTCCCGCACTTTTAAAACAAAGTTAAGCAAATATCGTCCTGTTTTAAATCCCTGCAGCATATTTATCGCTTGCACTGTAACAAAAAATAACTTCTGAACTTACCACAGCATATAACGTAGTTTGATAAACTGCATCTCCGGACTGGCGTCTCTTCCGTGTTTTCTTTTACTTTTGTTTTCTGGTCACATAAGGTGACTTGAGGTGTGTTCCATTCGACCGTCAGTGCTCTTCAAAGTGAACTTCAAAGGGTATTTCGCCATCTTAAGTGAGATTACAATTCGAACGGAGCGCACGTGTTCAGTTCGAACTCGCATCACTTCATCGGAAGTGGAGAGGGAAATTTAACCACTGTTATTGCGCAGTAAGTTTAAATAAAGTAAACGTGGGCACCTGAAATGCGCGAGACGTGACAGTTACAATGCAACTATCGCGATTGTGTTTCAAAGACACATTGTAAAAGAAACAACATCAATTTTAATATTTAACATTGCAACAGACATGTATCACTTAGTTCAGCTTCAAGTATGACAATTTATATTAACTAAATAATACATTTTATTTAAATTGCCTTTATCTATCAAAACAGCAAACAGCCTATGAGTTTAAAAGTCTTTTGAAAATCTATCTGTAGCCTACTCGTGTGCTTTCAACGTGTTGTGAATGTCTATTTTAATTTTGGTGATGGACATACACTACCAGTCAAAAGTTTGGACACACCCTCTCATTTAATGTTTTTTCTTTGTTTTCATTTACATTGTAGATTTTCACTGAAGACATCAAAACTATGAATGAACACATGGAATTATGTATTAAACAAAAAAGTGTGAACTAACTGAAGACATCTTTTATATTTTAGATTCTTCAATATAGCCACCCTTTGCTTTGATTACTGTTTTGCACACTCTTGGCATTCTCTCGATGAGCTTCATGAGGTAGTCACCTGAAATGGTTTTCCAACAGTCTTGAAGGAGTTCCCAGGGATGCTGAGCTGTTGTTGGCCCTTTTGCCTTCACTCTGCAGTCCATCTCATCCCAAACCATCACGATTGGGTTTAGGTCAGGTGACTGTGGAGGCCAGGTCATCTGGTGCAGCACTCCATCACTCTCCTTCATGGTCAAATAGCCCTTACACAGCCTGGAGGTGTGTTTGGGGTCATTGTCCTGTTGAAAATAAATGATGGTCCAACTAAATGCAAACTGGATGGGATGGCATGTCACTGCAGGATGCTGTGGTAGCCATGCTGGTTCAGTGTGCCTTTAATTTTGAATAAATCCCCAACAGAGTCACAGCAAAGCACCCCCACACCATCACACCTCCTCCTCCATGCTTCACGGTGGGAACCATGCATGTAGAGACCATCCGTTCACCTTTTCTGCGTTGCACAAAGACACGGCGGGTGGAACCAAAGATCTTGCTAAAGGCTGTGTCCCACTAGCTGACTTGAATGATTTTGTTAGAAGACAAATCTACTGACTTGCCTTCCTCGGTCAGAGGACAGTGACAGTGACTTAACGACTGCCTCTGACTTTCTTGCTTTTTGAAAAATAAGAACAGGAGCATGAACATAGACATAGAAGTGTAGAACTCACAAAACATTCAAATGTAGTTCATGCGGTAATCTCACCATATAAAGGTGCATGAGGTATTTGTTTCCTCTGGGCTGTGAAGTCTCATATAATATCAAACATGTTGAATGTTGCCCGAGAGGCAATGTTTCTGCTGACTCTCTGACAACTTTCAACATGTCTGATATTATTAGAGCTAGTTGATAGGGAATTCAGTCCTTTCAGTGCTCAATAACTAAAACTGGATGTGTTAGATCAGACCATGATTAAGAAAAACTGCTCTCTTTGTCTTTTTATATTTCTCTTACTAGTCATTTATACTGCTGGTAACTGCCACTGCACTCCCATCTCCCACGTCAAACATACAACAGTAGTTCGAACAGCCACAGAGACATTGCAAAGCTTCGATGTTTTCATCCTCACTAATTTTGCGCTCTGGCTCAAATTGAAAAGGATGATCTTGTTTTAAAAGGAACCCCGCAGATATTAAGACTTGTATGCGTTACTAGTTTACCGTTGCACCAAAACATACAGATAAAAAGCCTCAGTCATCAGGGCTAAAGTGAAGAGAAAAAAAAAAGTTAGGAAGTTTTATTCGTCCACATTCTGCACAACTTCCCATTCTTTTCTCCTCTTATCGCTAGTAAAGCAGTAAAGACTTACATCACTTCTCTTGTGGCTCATTGACTAAAAATTACAACCAAAAGCTGCACAATGTGGCATCGTATATTATATTCTGAGTTGTGTTGCGTTAAAAATAGCAATAGGACAGCATCAGTAGCTCGTGAGTGCAACCTTTTGACGTCATCGCACTGTACTGCTAAACAAAATGGCGCCGCCCATTGTCAAATATGTAATGGATTTTTAAATAACAACTCTTTCATGGGTTTTCTACTACATATTATAGTAAGAGACATCATTTCCGTTATATTAACACCAGGGGTTCCCTTTAAAGCCTCCAGCTCCCTCTCCAGGATGCATGATACCTCTGAACAATCTGAGACATGAGAATGAGAACATGCAGCTCACATGAACAAACTATAAACACACTGATGAATGACAACATATACGACATATACGCAAAATAATAATAAAAAAAAATTATGTGTTACGTTACATGAATTAAATACAAAAATATAGCCTACTAAAACATAACAGTTTATTAAATATGATTAGTTTTGATAGAATAATTTGATGTGGTGTTTGAGTTTAATCAGGTTAACGAGTTTGTTTGCCCAGAAAGTCTTTAGTGTCCACAGACACATGCTTTAAACACACACTAAATCACTTCATAATCTCAATGTTTAGTGTCTGAATCTCTCAGTCTCAATCTGAACTTTACAGATGTAACGTGACAGTCAGTGTGATTCACCATGTGTAAAGATTTATTGAACAAAACCAGTAACTCAGTGTTACACTGTACAGATGTTACAGTAAAGAGACATTTTCACCCTAAAGTTACTTTCATTAATACAACCTAATGAAGTCAGCTTGATTCAGTCATGTTCATTTATATTTTGCCATTTATTTTAACTTAAATATAGCTTATTCATATTTAGCTTACCTGGCAAAATAATTTGATAAATCCAAAATACAGGAAAAAGAAATATAAAAATATAAGAAATATAAAATATATAAACAGAAAAAAATATATAAAAATGTAACAACACATGTCAAGGTGGCAACAAAAAATCAAACATATGGATTACTCAGAACTGTAGTTTTATCTAGCAATTTTGTAAAGGCAATAATGTTTAACAGAGTGAGCCAGAAATTACTTAACAAAAAATCAGTCTTGATTGGATAAATTAGTGCATTTACTTTATATTAGTGCATTATCATAACTCATTAAAGTTATGATAACAGAAATAATTAAAAGGCAATTCTATTTTCATAATGTACTGATCAGAGAGAAACACACTGACCAAAGAGTAACAGTTTGTAACAATCCAGCAGGATGAAAGTGAACCTGTGGATCATCTGAAACAGTGATGACATCTACAGTAGCTTTTATAAGATCACACCAAATGAAGAACCAGAGTGTTTCTACAGACCATCACCTTTGACCCGCTGAAGTCTCCACTGACTCACATAATAACAGATGAAGCCTGATAGGAGAACAGCCTGTCATATGAGATGCTTTTCCACAGATGTTCATCTGGTGTGTCTCTCAATCAGAATCAGGAATAAAAGTCATTAAAAACAAAAGCAGATGATGATCAATGTCTCTTCAGGAACAATAGTTTCTGTTCAACAGTCAGAACAATGTCAGTTTGGACGACATGCAGTGGGACGGAAAGCTCTTCTGGAATCACAAAGGGAAAGATATCTCCAAAAGCACTCTAGTAAATCCTGGAATAAGAGAATCACTTCTGGCATCTAAAACATCAAAAATCTTCCTCCAGCATTTCTTCTCCCATGAGTCCTGAAAAAAGTCAAACTCATGAATATACTCAAGCTTTACTCTAACTAGCTCTAGCATTCATTTAATGTCGACATACTAATAGTCATCTTCATCAAAACAGAGAAATGTGTGTATGTGTCTTCGTACACACAAAGTCCTTGGATGTACACACACACACACCTTTATTTCCAGTATGGTGTAGTATTTTTAAATGCATCTTGTGTAAACAAATTTGGTCAACATTTAGACGTACACTAGCAAGTAGATGCTCTAAAAGTTAGATTATAAGCAACAAAACAGTTTGTGTGTCTCAGTTGTTTCTCACAGTGGGTTTTGTAATCTGACACAGAGACAGTGAGGCATCAAACACCCCAAATCCAGCATAGAGGGGTTCAGTGAATGTGGTGTTGAATGTGTGTAAGTGTGTGAGTGTGTGTGTGTCAGAGACACTGTAGAAGGACAGAGTGCCGGCTGACACGTCCACATACACTCCTACTCTATTAGAAAAGGGTGATGGGACAGGTATGGATTTGTTCACATTTTTGTGCCAGGAAGTGAATCCCTCGGCAGAACAGTACAGACTCCAGGATTTGTCACTGCACCCAAACCAAGAGTCATTCCCTCCTTTCCTGCTGATTTCATTATATGTTACTGCTATATCTGCCTTAAATCCACTCCATTCAGCCTCCCAGTAACAGCGTCCAGTCAGACTCTCTTGACACAGAACCTGCTCAAAGTCATCAAATCTCTCTGGATGATCGGGATACGGCTGCTTCTCCTTCACATGTGTTGCTTTTCTGTTCTCTTCAGACAGGATGAGTTGAGTGTGTGCTGTGTTTGGATCCAGTGTGAGATCACACGCATCTGAACACAAAAAGAGAGATTAGAACAACAAGAAGGAGGTGTGTAAATACAACTGAAGTGTATGCAATGTGCCTATTTAGATAGGTAAGTAAACGTGTGTGAGAGAGAGAGAGAGAGAGAGAGACCTACACTTTCTCAGTCCTGGTGTGATTCTAAAAGGGTCTCCATGGTCCAAACTAGAAAGAGACAAATATAAACCACAAATGATAAATGTCTCATTAAAAGTGTGCAAGAAAATGCAAAAATATCAGTGAGCACATTAAAATGAATGAATAATGATTTCTTCAAACAAGTCAACTCAAATAGGGAAAACAGAAGCCAGATACAGAAAGAAACAGTATAATAATACAGTTTAATATCTACAGAGCTCCAAAGACAGATCAGCTCAAAAACTAACAGCATCCATAAGAAAGTGAAAATAAAGACCAAGTGACTAAACACACAACTAAGGCCCTGTTTCCACCTGGTATTAAGATGCGTTTTGGTAGATCGGATCACAAATGTAAGAGGGAGACACATACCCGTTTCCACCTGGTATTTTAATCCATCTCTTTTGTCAACTTTCAACCACTTCTGTCCTGATTTCTTCGAGGGGAGGGTCTATGGGCGGGTAAATATATGTTTTTTTTTCAGATGCGCTTGCCAAAATGTTTATGCGTTTGGTCAGTAGGTGGTTTTTAGTGGCTGTTTGAACACATTCGACCACATGAGCGTTTACACTACGAAAGCAATCTATTGTAATGCGTTTTTAACTACCTCTGGAAGTGGTCGAAAGTGGATAAGCTGAAAACCTTGTTTACACCTGTATTCAGCGTCGCCCACTTGTGATCTGATCGACCAAAATGTATCTTTATACCAGGTGGAAACAGGGCTCCCTGATAGCACAAGTACATCTAGGAGATGTCTATTTGATGTCTGCATTTACATCTGCAAGATGTATTTTTAGTGTGTGCGCATCTGCGATATGTCTCTAGGACATTTCCTGTTAGACGTCATATAGACATTTAGAAGATGTCTTTGAGATGTTTATTAGAATGTACTGTATGTAAAACTGTTTTTTTCTGAGGGTGCTTTCACACTTGGTTCGATTGCCTGGACCGAACCCGAGTTCGATTGCTCCTCCTCCCCCTGCCCCCACTGGACTGCGTTCATAATGTATTATTTGGGTCTGACCCACGGTTTGTTTGCGTCATCAAACCAGCAGCTTTTTACTCTGTTGCTTAGTAATGACGGTGCAGGAGAAGGCGGCAAAATGCATAACGTTGCTCTCCTCACTTTTATATTTTTGTTTTTGAACCGTTGGTTTTGTTTATAACGGCACTTGCGTCTATCTGCCGCGAATGTAGAACGCTGAAGGTGAGCAGAAATGAGATAGGCTACACTACAGCTCTCTGCTTACAGCACGTCAGTCACACTCGTCAGAAAAATGAGTGAAACACACACACAAACACAAATATTTTTTCAAATAATACGGCATTAATAGCGGTTCACTTCCGCAATTTGGTACGTTTGCGTTCATATCAGAAGCGAACCGTACCCCAGACCACCCTTTTTAAGCGGACTCGGGTACTGCTCACCTGAGTTCAGAAGACAAGTGTTCACATCATCCAAATGTACCGAACTCTGACGTCAATCGAACCCGGGTGCGCACCAAAAGTGCTAATGTGAAAGCATCCTAAGACGTTTATCAGATGTTTTTACACAGCAGGTACACTGCACGCCAGCTGTTGAATCTTAAATGGTACTTTGTGTTAGGGAAGGACACGCGTATGTGCTGTGGAGCAGCGGGAATACTGCGATCAAAGCGATACTTTCATCGATCATCACGAAGTAGGTCTAACATCCTTTTGACATCTACAAACTATGTCACTCATCCGACAATTCTGCGTAAACCACGAAAGATACTGTGGAGACCTACTGGTATTGATTTAAATAACCTGGTTACAGTACAGCGAAATGAGACCTCGTCAGACTCACCGGCTTCTACGTGTCTGCTGAAATCGATGCTTATAAACATACGTTCTATAAATAACAAGGCTTCGTTTTTGGCAGATATAATTACAGACTACAACCTGGACATTATATGCTTAACAGAAACCTGACATAAGGAATCAGATGGCCTTCTTTTTAATGAACTGACCCCAAACGGCTACGGATTATGTGATTCCCGCGATCCTCTGGCAGAGGTGGTGGCATCATTGTGCTGTATAAACATCCACAAAACTTGTGTCCGGTGGCTGTTCCTCAGTTTCAGTCTTTTGAAAGTCTTGTTCTGAGTATTTGTGCACCGATATCTACTGTTATAGCAACTATTTACAGGCCTCCAAAGAGAAATAAGGATTTTACAACATATTTTGCTGATATGCTATCTGTGTTGATCCTTAAATTCGAGAGAGTCCTCATTGTGGGGGATTTTAGCATTCACATGGACAATATTGACTGTTCAACCACAAGAGATTTTGCATCGTTATTGGAGTGCTTCGAGCTACATCAACTCGTGGATTCTCCCACTCATAATAAAGGCCACATTTTAGATCTTGTCATCTTAAATGGATCGTTTGTTTCTCACCTGTGTGTCACAGAGATAGGATTGTCTGACCATCGGGCGATCTTCTTTAATATGGACCGTCCTGTTACAAACAAAACTGTTCCACGCACTATAAACTATCGGAAATGGAGATCCATTGAGCCTCTTGAGTTTTCTGATTATATTGATTCTTCATCTGATTGTGGACTACTATCTGAGGAGTTCATTGACAAAGTAACTGGCTTATACTTGATTTTATCTACTGGTTTGGACAGATTTGCTCCCTTAAAGTCTCGATCTGTCTCATTTGTACGAAATGCACCCTGGTATACTGATGAACTACGATCCTGCAGAGCTCATTGCCATAAAATTGAGCGTAGATGGCGTATGTCTAGCTTAACCGTCCATCACCAGGCCTGGAAAGACAGTCTGGTTGAGTATAAGGGTCAAATTGTGAGTGACATCAAACGTGCCCCTCATACCATCTCTCCTTCACTCGCTCTTTCAGTGGTCCTTAGGTTGCCAGGTGTTCAAACCAAGGATCAACACACGTTAGTAAAAGAATATTTTTTTAATTTTTCTTTGTCTACAGATAAGGTTTTTTGGTGGCCACGATACATTTTACACATATATAGTATAACTTTGTATTTTTCCCGCAACTGCATTTTCAAAATAGCCCAATTATGCGGAAAACCGCAACCCTGTCTGAAGGCTTCTCATTCTACAGTGGTCAGCACTCTTTCTCTTTGCTGCCACTTACTGTAAGGCTGAGGAAGATGCCACAATGACTGAAATTAAAAGATTTACATTAAGTTTTTTTTTTTGTCAATATATACATTTCAGAATATCAATTTTAGATTTTAAAACATTCCTTTTGCAAATACAGTAATAATTTGCATGAAAACGAAGACCAACAATAGATGTATGATCCACACAGATATGTGATCTCACCATCATTAATTTTGGATTGCACATAAGGAGAAAACTGAGACTATAGCCAAAATCCATAAGAACTGTGGCAACTTAAAGATGCTGAAACAGCCAAGCTGCAAATTTCCTTAAGAACTGTGCACATAAGTTTTGGTACTGTTTTCAAGACAAAGTAGTCACACCAAGATTTGATTAAATTCAACTTATTTCACCCAGCTGAAGTTAGCAGTATTAGTAATTTTGCGTGAAACTCCTTTGATACATACTCAAGTTTCTTCAGGGAGCAGTTTGGATCATTGAGTTTGTCGTTGAGCAGCTGGACTCCTGATTGTCCTGGGTGATTGTAGCTCAGATCCAGCTCTCTCAGGTGTGAGGGGTTTGAACTCAGGGCTGAAAACACATAACCACAGCCTTCCTCTGTCACCATACAGCCAGACAACCTATAAAGACACATACACAATAAGATACTGTAAAACAAACATTAGCAGTCAGACAACCTACAGAGATAAATTAGATCTATCTATCTATATAGAGAAAAGATATCAAAATATAAATATGGAGAGGATCTGATTAAAGAAATAATAAGTGCTGAAATAATCGATTAATTAATTTTATTTCTAGGCCATTCAATTCAACACTCACGGCTCGGTAAAGTCATCGCCGCCTTTGCTTGCTTTTTTTTCTTATCAGTGCAAAAGAGACTCAAAATACTCCATCAATTTTGGTCATAGAAACAAAAGTTATACATTATTAAAAACTATGAAATGTCTTCTATTATTTGTGTACACTCACAGTTAAAACAAAATGTTGTGCTTTTTGCAAAATAAAGAAAACTAAGATGATGCGTGAGCTGTAGTCTCTTTCTCAATGAAGTCCATTCTGATAGTCCTCAGAAAATGAACTGTAACTTAGTGAATACTAATCACACAAACATGAGACATATAGCTAAAGATACGTTGAAATGACAGGTTTAAAAACATAAGTCAAATCGAAAAAAAAATAGTCTCTGTTTGTGTAATCTGTTTGAAATGAGAGAGATGTCAGACGTTTGCGAGTCAGCTCATTATCCGCTAATGCGGCCATGACCACGGAGTGTGCGCTCTATTCAAACACAAATTCTGAGGCGATCCAGGCATGCAACAGAGTGAACGCCCGCATCAGCTCGAAAAAATGTATCAAGCTTAGTCAGATTCATGAACATCATTTTGAGACGCAGTGAGGAATAATTCTGGAATAATTTACCTCAGAGGAAGAGCACAACTTTCATTTTGAAGATCAACTAGCCGATGATTGTGAATGGTAAGTTTTTTTTATTCTTAAAGCTGCAACATGTAAAGTTTTTCCAGTAAAATATCCAAAAACCACTGAATTGCATGCCATTTATCAACACAAGCCATCCAGTATTTAATATGATATTCTAAAATCGATCTATCTTACTGCAGTGTGTCTCAAACAAGTGTCTCACAGCAGCCGCCGAACGAATGCACAGAGTAACGTTATAACATCATTTTCAACACTCTCAAATGTATCTAGTATGATAAACAGAGCTGAGTTACCTCATACTCATAACCGGAAAAGTTCCGCTGCTCGTGAGGCGTGTGTTGCGCAATCGCTCCAGGCTCAAACTTGGCGTCATCAAGCTACGCCTCTGTTTTGAATAGGCGCCCCCTAGCGGATGGAAAAACTCCATAGTGCACCTTTAAGTTCTTTATTCTAATCGCGTTATAGTGTCTGTGAATATTAAACTGCAAAAAGATTGTTTAAATATGAATCCTGCAAGTTTTGTGTGTCGCAGTGTGAACTAATGGGGCAGATCGACGTGCAGTTTTGTTTACTACACATAATTTACATTTGTAAATCGCCATATTGGCTATTCCCAAACTATATTGCTATACTGAGATGAGTGAAATCGACTGAAATATATAATAAATACTGAAATAAAATGTGTTGGCAACGTATTAAACTGTACATTAACATTTAGGCTCTATAATATAACAAATATAATATATAAAATGCCATAGAGGTATTATGAATGTTTAGACGCGTTGCATCACAGAAATACATTATATTTTAAAGTATATTAAAATAGAAAACCATTATTTTAAATTGTAATAATATTTCACAGTATTGCTGTTTTTTTTCTGTATTTTTGATCAAATAAATGCAGGCTTGATAAGCATGAAACTTCTTTCAAAAACATTAAAAATAATATGTGTCCAATCTTTTGATCGGTACTGTAATTTAAAATGTAATAGGCTTATACAAAATTTTCTTCACATGATGTGCAATAATATGTGCATGCATGACATCACAAAAATCATGTTTTCTGTTAAGGACATTATATTAACGTTAATACAACAGCTGGTATGATTCTGTTATCAGCATGCTCACAGAGGGGTTTTTTTTCTTTTATCTCACAGATTTGAAAATCATAGTAACCAGATATTGGCCCACATTGAACTGCATGCATATGATACTGAGATCACTAGCTGGAAAGTGTTTTTTTTTTTCTTTCTTTCTTTCTTTTTTTTTCTCCAGTGCAGAAACACCAAATGTCAGGTATGTGATGTTCACATATATCTTTGAACAGGATTTATTTCCAGGTATAACTGTGTACTCAAAATGTGTCTTTGACTCTCATTTATATAGTTAACTATATTCTAAATAAACAACAAACAAAAATATATATATTTCTTTAGTCATTGCATTCATTCTTAGTTCACTCAGTCACATTCCTCACTGAATGGCTCATTATGTGGCTCATTAGGCATGGTCTTAATCTTCTCAGGTGTGAATCACAGCATTATTCATGAAGATTTACACCTCCTCGCCTATGGCCTTCCTAAACAAAAAGTGTCTTAGAAATTTTATTTCTATATATTTTTTTTATGTTACCGAGTAGGCAGGATGATTTCTACATCATTGTGAAGCAAAAACTCTAGACTAAAATATACAGTTCCCAAAAATCTTGTGAAAATTTTTGTTTTTTTCAAAAAACATGCATATATGGAATTCTCTCAAAAATACAAACATGTACATACTTGTTGCTCACATATACTGTAGCCTAGTTTCTGCTGAATACAGTGTAATGAGACATTTGTCATTAACCCTCTGGGGTCTGAGGATTTTTGGGGCCCTGGAGAAGTTTTGACATGCCCGAACATTTGTGCTTTTTTCAGTTGTTCATAAACATATTAATGGAAAAGATGTCATCACACTGTATTCAGCACAAACTAGGCTATCATAATATATAAGCAACATGTATTTATGTGTTTGTATTTTTGAAGGAATAACATTTATGCTTGGTTATTGAAAAAACAAAAAACTTAAGTCACTGAAATAAGGCCACATAACTAATATTATATATATGTTCACAAGACTTCTGGGTATTGGAGGTTGTAGACTAGAGTTTTTGCTTCAAAATGATGTAAAAATTATCCTGCCTACTCGTTTATATAAAACAATATATTGATTTAAATTTTCTGAGACACTTTTTGTCAAGAAACACAGTATGCATGGAGGCATGAATCTTCATGAATAATGCTGTGATTCACACCTGAGAAGACAAAGACCTGCATAATGACCTGCATAATGACCCGCATAATGAGCCCTTTCAGTCAGGTAGGCTATGTGAAAAAAGCCTCTGATAAAAGGATCATATCAGCTGTATTAACGTAAATATAATGTCCACTCTTGACAAAAAAAACATGATTTTTGTGATCTCATGCATGCACATATTATTGCACGTGACGAAAATTTTGTATAGGCCTATATAGTTTAAATTACAGTACCAGTCAAAATATTGGACGCATTACTATTATAATGTTTTTAAAAGAAGTCTCAAGTCTCTAACCAAATAATGGTTTTCTATTTTAATATACTTTAAAATATAATGTATTTCTGTGATGCAAAGCATCTGAACATTCATGTTACCTCTATGGCATTTCAGGCTATTATATTTGTTATATTATATAACCTAAATGTTAATGTGCAGTTGACAAACTATACATCATTAAAAAAATCTAAGACTCAAGCTTCACATTTTGACCTCTGTTTTACTCTTATAGTGACCGTAATTTGTTAATAGCCTATGCGTCGGGAGTTATGAATATGAAAAACGGAGTCGTTAACTTTGACAAAACAACATCCATCAGGGCTTTTAGCTTAAAAGTATGCGCATTTGGAGAAATATTGATGGATTCTCATATGTTTGTCAATTTTCAATACAGAAGTGTAATATTTATTCAGTATTTATTGTCATCACTATGAGTGCTGGATACTGTGTTTTCAATTCATACTTGCAGCCGGAGGGCGCTCTGTGCACATTTAGTCCACAAATGTCTCGTTAGAAGAGAATACTTGTTTTTGATTTGACTTACACAATTTAAAACCTGACATTTCAACGTTTATTTAGACATACGTCTCATTTTTTTGCGATTAGTATTCACTAAGTTACAGTTCATTTTCTGAGAACTATCAGATTGGACTTCGTTCAGAGGGAGACGACTGATCACGCATCATGTTAGTTTTCTTTATTTTGCAAAAAGCACAACATTTAGTTTTTACTCTGAGTGTACAGAAATAAAAGAAGATATTTCACAGATTAAAATGGTGTATAACTCTTAATTGTATGTGCAAAATTGATGGAGTATTTTGAATTCTTTCATACTGATAAGAAAAAAAGCAAGGTGGTATCGCCAGCGTGACCAGCCGACCTCTGAGGGTTAATATGTTTATAAGCAACTGAAAAAAACACAAATGTCAGGGCATGTCAAAACTACTCTAGGACCCCAAATCAGCCTCAGACCCCAGAGGGTTAACAAACCTGCAATTTGTTGCAAACTGTTGCAAAAATTGCCTACAAGAATGTTCAGACCCTCTAATTGATAATTAAAAAAACTATTAGCACTAAATACTGCAATCTTAAATAAAAAGTTTTGGTCATCCAAAATATCTAAGATTAAATCTTACACACCTCAGTATCTTCAGCTGACAGTTTCGACTCTTCAGTCCATCAGAGAGCAAATTCACTCCTGAATCCTGCAGGTCATTGTTACTCAGATCTAGCTCTCTCAGGACAGAGTTTGGGGACTGAAGAGCTGATGGTATAATTTCACAATCCTGAGCAGTGAGGTTACAACCAGCAAAACTGAAAGAAAGCAGAACACTTAATTAAATTTTACTTAATTAAATTAAATTCTTAACCTCATTCTACTATTTCAATAATATTGACATCGTTATTGTAAAAGAGATTATAAAAATGAGCAAATAACACTCACAATGTATTAGTTTGCACAACAAGTAAAAATAGTAATTCCATGTAGAAAGGACTGTTCATTGTAACACATGAATAAACACTCACAGAGCTTTCCTGCAGTTGATCACAGCTGGTATCAGTCTTCTTCTCCCCTCATCTGATGAGTTGTATTTCTTGAGGTCCAGGTCATCCAACACCTTCTCTGACATCTGAAGCATGTAGGCGATTGTTGAGCAGTGAGCAGGAGAGAGTTTCTTCTCTGAGTGTTTGTCTGATTTCACAAACTCCTGAATCTCTCTGAACAGAGTCTGATCTTTCATTTCCAGCTGACAGAGGAACAGACTGATAGATCTTTCAGTGGAGAGTCCATGTCCATCTTTGATCTTTTCTTTAATGTACTGTGTGGTTTCCCTGATGCTCTCTGAGCTGTTCTCTGTGTATGTCAGTAGATCCTGTAAGAGCCTCTGATTGGACTCCAGTGAGATGCCCAGCAGGAACCGTATGAACAGATCCAGCTGTCCATTCTCAGTCTTAATGGCTTTATCTACTGCTCCTTTAAGCAGATTTTGTAATGAAGCAAAATTATTCAGTTCCTCCATAGTTGTATTCACATGGTAGTAAAACACATAGAAAGCAGCAAGAAACTCCTGGACGCTCAGATGAACAAAGCTGTAGAGTTTCCTCTGATGAATCACAGATTCCTCCTTAAAGATCTCAGTGCAAATCCCAGAATAAACTGATGCATCAGTGACGTCTATGCCGCTCTCTCTCAGGTCCTCCTCATAGAACATCACATTGCCCTTCATCAGCTGTTTGAAAGCCACTTCAGCAAGTTTCACAATCACTTCTCTGTTGGACTGCAAGAGTTTCTCTGGATCTCTCTCTTCATACTTCTGATTCATCCTGTTGATCTGAATCAGCAGGAAGTGGATGTACATTTCAGTCAGAGTTTGAGGGATTTCTGCACTCAAATCTTCTTTCAGAAGCTTTTGAAGCACAGTGGATGAGATCCAGCAGAAGACGGGTATGTGGCACATGATGTGGAGGCTTCTTGCTCTTCTGATGTGTGAGATGATTCTGCTAGCTTGATGGTCATCACTGATTCTCTTCCTGAAATACTCCTCCTTCTGAGGATCATTGAATCCCTGAATTTCTGTCAGACGGTTGATGTATTTGGAGGGGATCTGATTAGCTGCTGCTGGTCTGGAGGTGATCCAGATGTGAGCAGAGGGAAGCAGCTCTCCTTTCATGAGGTTTGACATCAACACACCCACTGATGAAGTCTCAGTCACATCAGAAACTTTCTGAACATCTGCAAACATCAGTGTGATTCTGCTTTCATCCAGACCATCAAAGATGAACACAACTTTACACTCTTCATAAATCTTTGAGTCCAGATCTTG
Source organism: Hypophthalmichthys nobilis (assembly GCA_037950665.1). Classification (NCBI taxonomy): domain Eukaryota; kingdom Metazoa; phylum Chordata; class Actinopteri; order Cypriniformes; family Xenocyprididae; genus Hypophthalmichthys; species Hypophthalmichthys nobilis. The sequence goes on along the minus strand of CM075480.1, from coordinate 41,714,073 downwards.
AAGTCCAGGATGAAAGTCCAGCAGAAGTCTGTGAAGACTGTACTGATGATCTCGGATCAAGTTCATCTCTCGAAATGGAAGCACAAACATGAAATCTACATCCTGATTGGCTTTTCCCTCGGCCCAGTCTAGAATAAACTTTTGCACAGAGATGGTTTTTCCGATTCCAGCGATGCCTTTAGTAAGAACAGTCTTGATTTGGTCTTTCTCCTCACATCCTGGTTCAGGTGAGGCTTTAAAGATGTCATTGCAATAGATCGGAGTGTCTTGTGAGTGTTGTGTTCTGGCTGTTTTCTCCATCTGTAAAACCTCATGTTCTTCATTCACTCCTTCTCTCTCTCCCTCTATGATGTAGAGCTGTGTGTAGATCCTGTTTAGCAGGGTTTCATTCTCTTGTAGTTTGGTTCCCTCAAATAATCTCTCATACTTCTTCATGCTGGTTTTGTGCTGGTCTTTGACTCTCTGCAGGTCTCCAGTCTCCAGTGTGTGTATCTGCATGACTGCTGCAGTTTTGTCTTGCCTGATGTGAGTCTGAGAGTGGGATGTAGAGGATGGCACAGATCTGTTCAGCCCATGTATGAAAAAAAAAAAACAGCAAAAAAGACAATGACTGTTGGAGATCTTCAGAAATATATACGTTACCAGGTTTGATTTTAGCACCCTTGTTCCATGCAGTGCATATGTTGCGTATTTTAGAGTACATCTAGAGTTATTTCATTGAGTCTTAAGTCATTCATGTGAAATGCACTACAGTAAAACAACAAATAGGTGTTTATACTAACGGAGGATCAGAGGTCACTGGTCCAGATCTCAGTGCAGGGGGTTCAAAACTTATTGATTTGCTACTCTTCAGAGACACACCGCTGGGTTCTAAAGACTCTGATCTCTGAATCTTCCTCTTGCTGACAAAAGAGAAATAAAACAGAATTTTAGAGCACTAGCTATACTGTATAACTTAAATTGCACAATGGATTTACAATTTTTATTAATTTAGAAAATGATTTTCATCCAAAGCCATTTACAAATAAGGAAGACAACAAGAAATTAATCTAATGGAGAAAATAACATGAGAATTGCTGCAATTCAAAGTTAAAAAATTGTACAGAGGACATGCAAGAAAATGGTGGTGAAATGTTGAAAATAGAAAAAAAAATCATAAACAGTAAAAGTATAAAGTATTTGTTTTAAATGAAATAGTGAGAGACCAATTAACAGGATTCACTCAAAAGCTCATGGAAAAGATTAGTCTTAAAAAAATACAAGGAACTGAGCAGTTTGAATAGGCTTGGGAAGATTATTCCAACAGTGACACTGATAGTTTAGGATTTTTGTCTGTGTGATGGTCCCATGAAATGTGCTTACTCATCAACCACAGGCTACTGGAATTAATTGTACTTAATTTGAACAAAATCATCTGAAAAAAATCATTAAAAAAAATCATAAAAAAAATGGCCAGTGTCTTACCTGGGGTCAGAGGTCACTGCATCACTGAATCCAGAGTGTAGATTCATCATGGATTGGTCACTCTGCATAGACACACAGCTCAATTCAGGAGATGAATAACTCATTTTAGAGTTATTGCAATGCCTTTCCTATTTTCCTCTCTCTTTTAATGGAGACTCATTTTAGTATCCTACTCTCATTTCTCAAAATAATGTTGTGATTGATTGACCTTTTATATGGAAACAAAGTTTTAAGAAGATAGTTTAAAAAATTAAATAGACATACAATGTTGTTCCATAAGAGTGAGTAAAAGATGACAGTTTTCATTTTTGGGTGAACTATCCCTTTAGGTAGAACACTCCAGTACAGTTGAAGAACTAGGGATGAAACGATTACCGGTTTCAAGACAAACCACGATAAAATGTCCTGACGGTAGTATTATCATTTAAAATTTAATTATCATTAAAACCGTGTTTGATTATCATGACTTTGAAAACTTGCAGTAAATCCTGTCCAGCCAGCATCAGTCTGGGGCAGGGACAGCTTGCAGTGTTGTTTTTTGTATGAGAAGACATGGCAGAATGCAGTGACAGTGCACAGACGATTTTCAGTGTTCTAAGATGACTAAATCTGAAGGTCTGGTCATATTTGGGCTTTTACAAAAGTCCTGAGGGAAACTTAATCAAGGATGGTCATGCTGTCTGCAGAACATGCAAAAAGAGACTCGATGCAAAAGGAGGAAACACTTCAAATCATCTTCGTGACCACCCACTGTTGTATAGCGAACCAAGGTAAATTAACTTTTACCTCAGTACCAAAACTAAGTTGGGGAAATAAATAATTGGACACAAAATATTGTTTTGATTTGAAACATTTTCTTATCTCACTTGTAATTACCGTGAAGCTTCTGCTAAGAAAAGTTCTTTGAGTGCTTTGAGCCAAGACGAACAAACAAGTTCAATTCATATTCATATACCATATCCGTGTTCTCGCTCAGGCCTGGTTTCAGAATCACTGAGAATGCTTTGGAGATAAGAGAGGGTGCTCCAGTGATGTGCAGATGTAATGTGTAAGCAATGGCTAGGAACCACAGTAACACATAGAAATGCACTCTTGATTTTGTTTCTTAATCAATTTTACAAGAATAAATCTAAAAGTCATTTCATTTGTAAATATTTATCTAACAGAATTAAAAAAAATATTATGAGGGCATTAAAATATTGCTGAATATCTATAAGAAATTAACTATTTTCCTATTTCATTTAACCGTTTGAAAATGTTTTAAAATAATTAATACTAATATTTATTTTTTAATGCTAATAATTATCAATCTTAATGTTAGTATTCATGCATGTAGCCTTAAAATAGATATATTTAAATAAATATTATATTTAAATTAATATGTTCATTTGTATTTACACTGCAAATACAGAAATTAAACTAAATGCAAATACGAAACAAATCTGATTGGCCATTGCGTTGTTCAACTCAGCAAAAACACATGGTTAATATTCAGCACTGTTTTTGTACTGTGCTGAATGCATCACACAAATAACTTACGCAAATTCAGCACATAAATAACTTCTGCTTTTACCTGTAATGCAGGTGTGATAAAAGCGGAAGTTATTTATGTAACAACAACCATTGCATGTCTTGTTTTTTTTCCTTGTTTGTGCAGCAGAAACAACAATCATATGATCACTGATGTTGCGTCTGATTACAGTAGTAAAATAACTACTTCTGTGCATTAAAAAGTGTCCTAATAGAGAAATATCTTTACACACGCGATCAACATATTTTAGGATATAAACCAGTATTTTTATATTATATATTTATATATATATATATAAATCTGAATGCATATCAAAATTCACCTAAACACTTTAAACGTCCATGTTTCTGAAAGAGCGACTGAGCTATTTTGGGTTTGAAATTTCATGTAAAAAAGACAAAAGACAAATAGCAGCTCATTTTTATAACTACATGGTTATATGAAAAATTTCTAAACTTACCACAAAATATGTGGCTGTTTAAGTATCCAATGTTAACAGGTTTGAAGCCTCAAAATTGCGTCTCTTCTATTTATCCTCTTTTCGTTTCGATTCTCGTTACCTGGTAACCAACCACACCCATAAACTCCACCCATAAGAAAAACAGTCGCGCTCCCTCTAGTGGCGCAGAGTGTCATCACAATCTCCGTGAGTCTCGGAGCAGGTGTGATTTAAAGCTGCTTTAGGCGACTGAACTCACACAGTATGAATAAAAATTAAACACAATATGGCAACTAGACATCGATTTTATGTGGTTTAGTACGGTAAATAATGGGTTAAGTATAAACTCAGTGTACTATATATCTCCCTCACCTCAAACACTTACTCACAGCGGTCAGATGATCCAGACAGAACAGGGACAGACTCCGGCCGTGTCCCACAGACTGTCCTGGACACACAGACTCACAGAGACCCCCGTCCAGCAGCAGAGACTCCAACAACACATCCATTCAGGACATGAGAGAGGAACCAATGAAGATGAAGAATGAAAACAGACTGAGAAATGGAGGAGAACAGACAGTGTGAGAGTGTGACGTCTGTCCACAGACACATGCTTTAAACACATCTCAATGTTTAGTGTCTGAATCTTTAAAGGCTGTTTTTTCTCCACTTCAGCAGCACTTACATACACCCAATTTTACAGTTTTATTTCTATCTATATACACACACACACACACACACAGAAAAATCTCAAATCATTTTACACTATAATTTGTTGTTTAAGCAATTGACACAAATGCCTTTTATTGAATAGACTAAAGATCATTCACAATCACTGATTGTTTACAGTTCTTTACAGTAGTTACTAGGAAAAAGGTGGATACTTTTATAAGCTTGTGCGCAAGTGTGAGCGAGACGGAAAGAAAAAAAAAGTATTTCTGGAAAAACCTTAAGAGAAAGAGAAACCCTTAAACAAAGTACAAGGAAGAACAGACGTTACATGAAATTGTGTTCAACCAGAGATGTAAGTAAAGTATAATTTGTATAATTTGTATAATTCACTCTATCAAATTCTTTCAATATCTACATTTACATTTACACTTATTCACGCTTTTATCCAAAGCGACTTACAAGTGAGGAATACAGTAAGCGAGTCGTCATGACGAGGCAAATAGGGACAAGAAGTGCTCACAATACAAGTTTTAGGCAGTGCTCAGAGTATCATAAGCTACAATAGAGAGAGATTAAAGGAAGTGAAGGGATAGGTATAGAAATTTAAGTTAATATCTGATATTAGTTCATGTAAAAAAAAAAAAATTTTACTTTAGAAAGAGATGTTGGGAGAATAAGATGACATAATCTGTTCTGAACGCCTCAAAAGAAAGTTGCCTATTGGAAGTTTATGGAGGTCTGCAAAAATTAGTCTTGTGAATGTAAATCCTGTTTATGGCACTGGGATTTTTTGGTCTCTATTTTAAACATTAATCCTCTTTAACAATCAAAAGACTAAATGTTGCCTTGTTTCTGTGAGTGCAAGGGACAATTCTGCTTTGATCATGTAGGGCTTTCTTTCCATTGCTATGTCAACAACACAGAATAGTAGCTACCATAAGGTGTTGTAATACAAACTCAGTGGATTCACTATTAGCTTGCCTAAAAGATATATAAAAAAAATTGGATGCTGTTAATTCTTTTAAATGTTAGTAAATGAGGACAAAACAGAGGTCACTGTCTGACTCTTTATGGTCCTTTTAATTTTGAGTCCCTTGGCAGCAACGTGTGTAAGGCATTTAGGCAAAAAGATGTGGATTATAAACATGTCAACTCTGTATTTTTGTGTTAATAATAATAATTTAAAAAAAACAGCGCATTGACACACGTGCCTGAGAAAAACCGAAACAATCACTAGCTAATGACCAAAGTTCAGTCACCACAGCAAAAGCACGATTGCAATAAAAAAATAAAATAAAAAACAGACAAGAAAATCAGACAAACACTATGTTGTATGACTTGCCATTTCTTTATATTTGTACACAAATTTATGTCAAAATGGTGTTGATGTAGTGAAGTAATTTCTCCTGAAGCTCATTCTGATTGGTTAAACTGACCCTACACTATTAAGCCGTGGACTCAGTACATACATACTGTGACTTTGACCTTTAACGTTCAGTAAACAACTGATAAAGTAAAGGTGTCATTTGTACTGATCCAAGAGGTCAGTCTGTGACATGATACTCCCTAAAGATCTTTTCACTAATGTAATTTACATCCATTACATTACATACGTTTATATCTTGAATTCCCTGGTGGCGTGTAACTATAATGAATAGTTTTGTTTAAGTGAACTTCTTTAAGAACACAATTAGTGAACAGTGGTTCCAGAATCAAAACTGTTTGTCCTTTTTCTCCCAGTGACACAAAATGGACTTCACTGAAAAGCTGATTTTGGACGCTCTTGAGCAGATTGTGAGTGAAGATTTCAAAAAGTTCATCTGTTCAAACAAGTGAGGATAAAGTACAATCACATCTACCGTAATGGAGCGTAAATAAATAAAGTCAAGGAGCCTAATGTGCCGCCTGATGAGATATCATTCTTTACAGTTGGATAAAATTCAGATTTTCACTGATTGGGTGTAATGGGTGATGTATTATTGCTTGAGCAGTTAAACTTTATTGTTTTTATTTGTTATCATTATTCTCAGAATTTGGTGTTGGATGTTGAAATTAAACACCAATCATTAATGGTAGCGGATGATCATGTTATTTGCATTTACTCATTCTGTGATCGGTTTGTTTGGAGATTGATTTCAAAACTTTCATGTTTTCTTCTGCTACTTTTGTGTCTGTAGTAGTGGCTGCCGTGTGTAAAAGATGTGTGGTTTACGTGCACCCTTCATTTTATTCTCAATCCAATAAAGTTCAACATGAATCTGGACTGTCTTGTCCACGGCTTTGCCAGCATGATGGCCGACGTGTCTGTTTTGTTATAATCACTCACTAACACAACACCTGTTAAAGGGATAATTCACCAAAAAATATTTTTGTCAAAATTCTGTCATCATTTACTCATGTTGTATCATATAGATTATGAGCATTATAAACAGAGCTGGGTAAATTATTTACACATTGTAGTCGATTACTGATTTCAAATTACATGACAGAAATTATAATTAGTAATGTAATTATTACCTTCCACATTTTAGGTAATGTAATCCAAGTATGTTTTGATTACTTTTGACCTAAGGCGTTTATTACATTGATTTGAATAGGATAATATTGTACTATGTTGATATAAAAATACAAAGAGAAAGAAAATATATTCCATTCTTTGTTATCAACAATATAAGTGCATTAAACATTACATAGACATATCCTGGGCTTCAAAGGTCACAGTTAGAGACCCTGAAATGTTTGTCACATGAAAGAGCTATATTAAGCAGTGGGCTTTCCATCCATTCAGAATGATTCATGGGTACACCACCCTGAAGATCGACCAAGTTAGACTCTAACTATGTACACCCAGCTGGTTTTAAATCTCTACTCTTATGATTATGAAAAATAAACTTACTCCATCTAGTGGCAGACAGCATCATCACATTCTCAGGTGAGGACAACACATAGCAGTGAAAACCATCAGGAAAGATTTATTTGGTGCCATTTCAACCTAATATCTCACAATGCAAATATGAATGTTCTCACTATCTGACTTTTTCTCACAAAGCAACTGTGCAGCTTTGTTTCTCATTACTGCAAACGTATACTTCACAATCTGACTTACAGAAATATCTCACAATGTGATACAATGTGTGTAATGTAGTCCACTGAAGGACAGCTGTATGTGAACCTAAGTGAACCTTTTTATTTAACCAAAACATAAACTAGTGATGTTCGGTTCTTGAACGAATCGTTCTTTTGAGCCAGTTGAAACCGGTTCATAGGAAGTAACCGGTCGAGCCGGTTCACTAATCGAACTGAACTTTAGTTCCGAATCGAACTTTAGTTCCGGGCTGATGACGCAAGACGCACAAGCTGAAGTAGCACGTCCGACTCAAAAAGAACCGATTGAGCCGGTTCAACCAGCTGTCGACGTTTGATTACCGAGGAGTCTGATGAATGAGTTGACGACACCCTGCAAGCCCGAGGCACATACTGGAAATATGCTTATTATGACTACTGTTAATAAATAACATTTTATTAAAACCTGCAAAAACCTTTTTGTCGAGAGATGTAAATAAATTTTACTATGGTTTATTATACATACAGACTATATTTTAAGTTCTTAAGTGAAATCAATTCTTTAACTTTAGACATGTAGAACATATCTGCGTTTGTGCATGAATACGTGTGTTGTAGTTGCGAATCTTATCCAAGATGTAGGCTAATCAATATTGGTCAGTCGTATCAGACTTAAAGGATCCGCGATCCAATGAAACTGACCACAAACTTGTGTGAATGTGAATGAAAGTGAATGAAAGGCAATAATCAGCAATATGCGATCACACATAACTTTTTATTTTAATGTTTCAAAATGTGTTAACACAAATGACTTCATTTGAATGTTTCATTGATATAACATGGCACTGAGTTGTTAGAAAAGAAATGCATAGTGGCATCATAGCACGATGAGGTCAGGAACCTATGAATCGGCTTTTCAAACCGGTTCATTGAGCCGAACTGTCCGAAAAAAACCAGTTCGCGGAAATGAATCGGACTTTGCATCACTAGCATAAACAAATACATAATAAACAAAGACTTGGCTTTACTACCTAAACATGAACATGAAACTCAAAACTCACCAACAGAGATTACAGGGAACAAAGCTAGACAAAGAAACAACAGAACATGAGGGCTATTTATACAGAGAGACTGGTGACTAACGAAGAACACCTGTGCATAAACAATAAACCAAGGAAATCACATGACAAGAAACCAGGATTCATGACTATCCGAATTTCAAAATAAAAGACATGAACATAAACAAAACCCAAACCAATGTGTCTACAGCCAGTGCTGATCAGTGCTAGATTATATGCAATTATGTAAGAGCAGGGCTCCAAAAATTAAGTACTTGTAATTAGATATTATGTTTTAAAATATTCATGTAGGTATTAAAGTTTCTTATTGGCTTGACGGGATTGCACATTAAATCTAAAAAACAAAAACAAACAAACAAAAAAAACCTTTACGTAGGTATGCTTGTTTTCAACATTGAATATCTAATTAACTGCTTATGATGAAGTTTAAATATTATTTGAATTATCACTGTGCATGTATTGTCATGTCTTTGTAAGGCTTTTGTATTTTAAGGACATTTAAATACAGAAATTCACAGTTTCATATTTGCAATGTAATCATCACATACTTGCCAAATTTAATGCAATAGTGTGGTAAACCTTGTTTCATTTGCTTCATTTGCGATAACATTTTAGGCTGTTTATGTGACTGATTCAGAAATATAACTGGTCTGCTCGGTTACCACATACCCTGGATGCTGTTTGTAATGCTAAAATCACCTGTCCTTAATTATAGAAACTTTCCCATAATGCAAACATATTTTAGTCTGTGACTGATGGAGGGCTTAGACCTTTATCAGCATCACTTGGAAAAACATAAACTGATTTCATGTTTATTAATGGTTGTTCATGTATTGAAGCGATTCCCAAACTATTTTGCCAGCTGAACTCCTTTGACCTAAAACATTTTCTCAAAGAATCTCTAAGTTAATATTTCATTAACAACACCTTTGCATGTTCACAATTATCTGATGTTGGTTAATGGTCACAACAGGCAGATTAATAAAGCTTTCCTTTTAATATGTAATTTTGATTCGTATTTTGATTTTACATAGAGTTAGATCAAAAGTTTTTTTTCTTTTCTTTTCTTTTTGCTCTGACATGGAAATGGGCTTCCATATTTGTCTCTGGTTTATCACAGCAGGTTGTTAAATCTGACACAGAGACACTGAAGAATCAGGATAAACCACAATGCCAGCATAGAGGGGTTCAGTGAATGTGGTGTTAAATGTGTGTATGTGTGTGAGTGTGTGTGTGTCAGAGACCCTGTAGAAGGACAGAGTGCCGGCTGACCAGTCCACATACACTCCTACTCTATTAGATGAAGAAAAAGGAAGAGGAATGTTTGTCTTCTTCTTATTGTGCCAAACAGAGTAAATCTTATCAGAACAGTTCAGACTCCAGGACTTTTCATTGAGTCCAAACCGACAGTCACTCCCAACTTTCCTGTTGATTCCTTTATATGCCACTGCTACATGACCCCATCCACTCCATTCAGCCTCCCAGTAACAGCGTTCAGTCAGACTCTCTCGACACAGAACCTGTTCATAGTGCTCAAATCTCTCTGGGTGATCAGGATACAGCTGATGCTCTTTCACACATGTTATTTTTTTGTTCCCTTCAGACAGGATGAGTTGAGTGTGTGCTGTGTTTGGATCCAGAGTGAGATCACAGGCATCTGAACATGAAGAGAGATGAGAACTACATGAAGGAAGTGTGTAAATACAATTAAAGTCTAGGCAATGTGCCCATTTAGATAGCTAAGTAAGTGTGTATGTGTGTGTGTGTGTGTGTGTGTGTGTGTATGTGTGTGGTCCAGGTAAACCCTAAGTTATGAGGCATGTGAACACAGAACGACAGATCAGAACATCTGTGACATCATTAAATATGGGCAGGTGTTTGTGTCTGAGGACTTACATTTTCGCAGACCCGGTGTGATCCTGAAATGCCCTCCATGGTCCAAACTAAGACATAAACATATACATGAACAAAACAATGTTAAATTGATTGCAAATGGTTGTATTATTCTGTAAAATTGATAAAGTAGTACCATGGTTTGAAAAAAATATGATTAAATTATATATTTTAACCTGAGCAAAGTGTTAAAGAGTAAACTTTTAACCTTCCTGCATTAGGCTATGTCCCAAATGGATGTCAGAACGTGCTCTGCAGTGCTTCACTAAAACCCTCCCATAATACACTTCTCTGGAACAATGTCACTGTCATCATACAAACCCATAATTTCACCAACAAATAAAAGTTTTAAAGAAATCACTGGAAACTAGCGAGATTGCAAAATGAACATGAAAAAAAAAACGGCCGTTTGTTGGCATTTTTGTAGTTTGTGTTTTTGTAGTTAGGATTTAAAACCCAAGCATTGATGTTTTACCACAGTTTTACTCATAATGAATTAATTTGTGTCAAGACTGCACATTAGTCACACAGAAATCAAGTGGTATTTACCGTTATTTCCACTGTTTCTGTTCATTTGTAATCACAGGACAGTATGTTCACATCACATTTAGGAAACAAATTTTCCACCAAATATACAACCTGAGCACTTTCTCCAGTGACAGTCACAATACAGTTATATTTTCAGTCAGAGAAACCAGATGTTACATTAGCTGGTTGTAGGAATGCGCACGACGAAGGAGATCAAGGAAAACAGTCTTTTAATGGTTCCACAGGCAGATTAACAGGAGAGACAACCACACTAGACACAAACGATACCGGACAACACTGGACTGAAAACACAGGGCTTATATACACAGGATAACAAGGAGGGTGATGGAATGCAGCTGGTGGTGATAATAAGGTGATCAGTAGCTATGGGAACAAACTAGTGGCGGGAAATGGCACAACACAAGTCCAAAACAAGTCCAAGACAGAGTGCACATGTAACATATCGCCCCCTCCCGGAAAGGCGCGTCCTCGCGCCGTGGAGAGGGGAAGATGAGGCTGGAATGCTGAAGATGGTGTAGGAGGCGGCTCAGGAGGCGGACGGCTAACCGGGAGGAGGCGAAGAGCAGAATTCCAGGGTGGTGTAGGTGATGGAGAAGTCCAGGGAGAGTGCAGATGGTGGTGAAGACCAGGAGGTGCCTTGAACAGAGGGAAGAAGTATACCCATCCAGGCCACAGCCACGACTGCGCCCCATGGCGGCGTCGCAGGCGGGAGAGCCATGGTGATGTAGCATAGACGCCACCATGGGACGGCACCGGCGATGACAGAGTTGGAGCCCACCGTGCAGCCGGAGCGCAGGGCTTGAAGGGACCTGATGGCCTGGGCGACGCGAGCTGAGCCGTGGCAGCGACCCCCGAGGTGGAAGCAGGGGATCCAGAGGGTAGAGGTGGAGCTGGAGCGACCGAGCGGAGGTGGAGCCTGAGGAGGCGGAGCTGGTGTAGCGGAAGGGTGGAGGGCCAGAGAGCAGCGAATGGCCCGTAAGTCCGCAGGCAGAGGCGTGGCGATGTCCGGACCGAGGCGGAGCCGGCGTGCGAGGAACCCAGCGAGGCCGAATGCCGGCGGTACCTGCTGCACGAGGTGGAAGGAGCGTAGGTGTAGGGAGCCAGGTCGACTGGTCGAGGGGAGTGGAGCTCTGAGGCTGGAGGCGGAACCCCAGGCTCCTCAAGCCCAGGAGGAGGTGGCTCCCAGCAGTCCCGAGGTGGATCCCCACCACTGAGAGGAGATGGAGAAACTGAAGGGCTGATGGGAGACAGGGTGACAGGCGTGGCTTGGGACAGAGGAGAGGTTTGGAGAGTGCAACAAAATCCTTCAGAAGATGACGGAGTGTTAACATGATTTAGGGAGGTGGTGGGAGGGAGGCTGGGAGGGGCCAGAGAACTAGACATATGGCAGGTAGATTCGGGATGGTAGCAAAACAGGTAGAAGGCTAAGCTCTCCTAAATCAAATAAAGAGTCCCCAGTGCATGCCAAAAACTCACTCTCAGTGGCAGGGGGTTGGGTGGGGCTCACTTCCATACCCCTCGTATTCCACTAGAATTCCCTCGCTGACGGATGGTGCAGCCGGCTCGCACACCTGGTCAGTCCCGTGTTGCTCAGGCTCCGTAGTGATGTTCTGCTCGGTCGCTCCCGTTGGCGCTGGCTCAAACATCGGCGGTGAAGTCCTTCTCACGGTCTGCGGTGGGCTCATGCTGCCGATCCTCGCAGTCCCATCAAGGTGTTGATGGCTGGGCACTGGGTGGGAGTGGGACTGGCGTCGTTGTTGCAGAAGTCCACGGTCATCGAAGATCCACATGACGGCAGTACCCACTCCACGCGTATTCAGGAAGCTCCCGAGGCCCTTCCGGACAGCTGCGCTTTGGTGGCGGTGTTGAGGCCGGCATATAGGAAGTTGCAAAGGCTGCTGTCCGGGAAATGTGTAGCTGGTACCAAAACAAAAATTGTCCAAATGTGCCTCGAGGGAGCGGTCCTTCTGCTCAAGGCAGATTAACAGAAATGCAGGTGTGTACATAGTGACGGGAACGAAAAGTGAAACACGAAAAACACTGACACGGAAAACAACAAACACACGCCGCAATCTGTATAACTGTTTTGGTCCGGTATTCTGTTACATTAGCTGGTTGTAGGAATGCGCACGACGAAGGAGATCAAGGAAAACAGTCTTTTAATGGTTCCACAGGCAGATTAACAGGAGAGACAACCACACTAGACACAAACGATACCGGACAACACTGGACTGAAAACACAGGGCTTATATACACAGGATAACAAGGAGGGTGATGGAATGCAGCTGGTGGTGATAATAAGGTGATCAGTAGCTATGGGAACAAACTAGTGGCGGGAAATGGCACAACACAAGTCCAAAACAAGTCCAAGACAGAGTGCACATGTAACACCAGAGTTGCTTTTATGACATATGCGGAGCTAAATATGGATATCAGACAGTCCGGTATAAAGCGACGAGACGTACTGACAGATAAAGTAAATACACGATTGTGATAGCCTATACACTGAAAAAAAACGTGTTGGATTAACATAAAAAATATGTACATCGGTTGCACATATTTATTTTATGTTTTCTCAACATAATTTATCTACATTCTGGTTGCCTAATTTATGTATGTCAAATGAACATGATTTTTATATGTTGTATTTATGCTTTTTGTCACATGACTTCATGTTAATTAACATGACTTTTGTCTAAATAAAAACAATGGTGACAATAATGGTAAGGTTGCAATGCATGCTGGGAGCCATGGATGAAGTTAGCACCCAGCATGCATTGCAGCATTAAGCCTTAAAAAAAAAGAACTGTCACCATTGTTGTGATTCATATGTTGATTATTGATGTCTGTATGAGTCAGCATGATGCAGAACAACTCATATTATCTGATTGTCACAACACTGCTAGATCTCATGTCCTAGAATCACAGTTCTAATATAATGCATCAACCGTTTCATCAGAGATTAAACTCTGAATATGATCAATGAATCAAGTCACTAAATGATGCCCAACATCACTTAACCATCAGCACTTGATCATGCATTCTCTTGACTTTTGTGCCATAACAAATGTTTCATAAACACTCAGTTACAGCAGTCAGAAAACAATTGATACAATAAAGTCAAGAGCCAACACTGACCTCAAAGATGGTAACTTCAAATGAATCTCAATAAATCATCAACATCTAAACCTCTGTTAATTCTCATAAGAACTTCTGTAGATGTATGACAGAAATAAAGTCAGTCTAGTTATTAATGAGTGAAGCTGGTAATGTTTTGAAGAGTTTGTAGAGTTGTTTAATCAGATCTTGAGAGATTAAATGTCTTTCATCGAAGGATGTAGGCTTGTTCGAGATTATCCTGTCCACGGCGACAGACAAAATGGTGATTTACAGCAGTTGGGCTTTCCCTTGCTAAGCGTGTAAAGGGGGTGGAGTTTTCAGAGAAAACATAACTACTTTATTTAGCTTCAACATGACTAATTTTAAATGACGAACATCCTTAAACAATAAATAAGTTGTACAAGATTGAATTATGTTTAAATGAGAAACATAACCTAATCATGTAGGAAATACGAAATGCATATTTAAAAATTCAACAACCCCCCCATTGCCATTTTTTCAGTGTATGATTTGTCTGATTTCTTCAAGCGCACATATTTACCATGATTAGTATGTTAATGGTTAGTGTGCATAGTCTTTTGTGACAGTGGAAATGCGACTGGCCCTGGCACGCACTAGCAACCCTGCTTTAGGCCCGACAGTGGAAACATGGCTAATCTTATTTTTTTAGGAATATTCTGGCTTCAATACAAGTTAGGCTCAATCGACAGCATTTGTGCCATAATCTTGATAACCACAAAAATGAATTTCAAGTTCAAATATAGATGTTATGGTGAGGCACTTACAGTGGAAGTGAATGGGCCAACATACAATTTAATAAAATTACTTGCATTATTTCTGTTAAAACTTGTATGTTAATTATGAATTGTCATTTTTATGTTAGGATTATTGCCTTAGTGATGCGATTATTGTGATGCGTTTGTGTAAAAAAAAAATTTTCTTACGAAGAAAGTGTAAAACTCTTGCAGTTCTAAAAGCTTGCGCTATGTTCTATGCCTTCCCAATTCAACTTATGGAAAAAGCATTTTTTTTTTTCGTAATTTGAATACGGAAGGTGGTCTAGTGGAAACTAGATATTTTACTTCATAACTTGTTAAATATGGATTTTTTTTTTTTTACACAAACGCATCGCTTAGCTTCAGAAGCGTTATGATGGATAGATGTGAATGGAGACACTTTCAACAGCTCATACTTGTTGATCCTCTTTTAGAAAATAAATTTGTATTACATTTGGACATTCTTATGCTGAGAAACAGCTGATAAAAGACAAAAATAAGTGTGTTCACAGGAATTTTTACATATCTTTCTTATTTGACATGCAATAACTAGTAGCAGGATAATTCTTAGAATTTTTCTTCATTAATAATTATTTAATAATTTTTATATGTGAGCTGCACCTGGATCAACTTTTGTGGTGATAGCATAAAGTAATCAAAAGTTACAGCATTTGGAGCCAAGATAGCCTTTTTGTTTAACGTTCCCTCTGTATGCGCTCCAGGGCAAAACGCACAACTTATATAAATGTGTCGCATCTCTATGCATGGAGTGATTGGCCCACCCCATCACTGTTTTCGTCTCAACTCCAACATCCATGGAGCTTCTCAACCTTTTTCAAGATCAAAGTGCAGTTTATCTGCGCACACCACCCGATTGGTTCGTCTCATTGCCCAAATATAGAGGTAGGTCTGGCATTGCTAGACCTGACTCTAATATAAAATTGGTAGAGCTTCCAAAATATTTGCAACGATGTTGGAAAACAAGCATGGATGGTTCCAGTAACATGACTGCATCTCAGAAAGATGAGAGACAAGTATACTACATCACTCCATGAGGAATATCTCGTGATTGACGCAAGGGATTATGTTGATTTTGGACTCATTTCAGCATCCACTGTAAGTAATGATCATGTATTCTATCATGTTTCACAAAATTACAAGTGAAAACACCACGTGACAGTTACCTTTTTTTTTTTTTTTTTAATTAGCTACATGTGCATCTGTGGGGTTTTATGTGTGTTATAACTCCATGAAGAGTATCTTTAGATCTAAGTGACGGATTATGGTAAGTTTGGGTGGTATGGTAAGTTTAATTATGAAAATCTGCTGTAAATAATGATGTGCATTTTCCACAATCTATGCATGTTTAATTAAGTTACGTGCGAAACGTGACATAAATGCCGCATCCGTATATTATACCTATGGGTCAGGGGGGCTTCACATTCAAAAACTCGCTCATGTTTATTCAAACCCGAAAACAATTATGCTTTTTGCATTCTACTCTGTGAAAAATGACATATGTCACATGACTATCTGATCTGCATGTTTCTGACATATTACAGTAAGTGTATTACATATTACAGTACATAAAAACTCAAAAATCATACTTTTTTTTTTTTAGATTTTTTTTATCAGCATATAACTCAGCACTACTTAAAATATACTCAAATTGGCTACATGTGTTGTAAAGATTGGACTCTAAGCTTTCAAATGAAACCTATTTTGTGTTGATCAAGGCAGTAGCTTTGAGAAAAAAAAAAATCGTTGCTAGGTGGCGCCCTCTGGTGGTACATTCAGGTTTACAGGGATGACTCAGCACTCATTAAGAGTTTATAAAAATGGTCAGCAAAAGAGCTGAGATTCTAAGATTTAAAATGATGTGTTATTTTATTCATTGGTTGCTTAGTAATTTGATTATGATTTTTCGTAAGGGGGATGCACTTGGGTTTAAGGGGTTAACATTCACTTTTAATGTAAGTGCCTCGCTGTAACCTTCAAAATAAAATGCTGTATTCAGTCATATAAAAATAACTGGAGGACAGCATTTTCACAGAGAAACAGATTTTCAAAAACATTTCTTAAATGATTCCTTTTAGGTGACACCAATCACATATAGACACGTATGAGTCATCATTGTCCCACATACTTGAGTTTCTCCAGTTTGTAGTTTGGATCCTTCAGTTTGTCATTGAGCAGCTTGGCTCCTGATTGTCCTGGGTGATTGTAGCTCAGATCCAGCTCTCTCAGGTGTGAGGGGTTTGAACTCAGAGCTGAAGACACATAACCACAGCCTTCCTCTGTCACCATACAGCCTGACAACCTATAAAACAAGAAATTAAATAAGAAATTAAGAACTGAAAGAGCTAAAATAAGGTTCTGTTAATATGCCTCTAATTCCTACAGGAAAATCTGACTTCTATCAGCTATTTCTATAATGCTGGTAATTAATCATCCATGTTTCAAAGAGTTGTTCACTTATGTATGGTGCATTTGTGTGTAATCAGTTCATAAAGTTATGCATCTTAAACAACATGGAAGTTCACCTATGCACCTAGTGTCTGATTTTAGTCAGCACAGTAAAAACAAGTATAATTTTGTAAGAAAGAAGAGGTCAAAAGAAGCTGTACTTGATTAAATGAAAAGTTATGAAAACAATATATAGAGCATTCTATCAAAAATACTTTTAATTTGAAACATCTTATGAAAATCTTATGAAACATACTGGATGCTTGAAGTACTTTACAGTTTCAACAAAATAAAAGTCGCAGAAAATCTAGATGCTATAAATTTGTT
Source organism: Hypophthalmichthys nobilis (assembly GCA_037950665.1). Classification (NCBI taxonomy): domain Eukaryota; kingdom Metazoa; phylum Chordata; class Actinopteri; order Cypriniformes; family Xenocyprididae; genus Hypophthalmichthys; species Hypophthalmichthys nobilis. The sequence goes on along the minus strand of CM075480.1, from coordinate 41,696,694 downwards.
TCTAGGCCATTCAATTTAAAAGTTGAAAGCAAGAAAACAAATGCCATTTTGAAATGCAGAAATATAAAAAGATCAAATCATACACACACCTCAGTATCTCCAGCTGACAGTTTGGACTCTTCAGTCCATCAGAGAGCAGCTTCACTCCGGAATCCTGCAGGTCATTGTTACTCAGGTCCAGCTCTCTCAGGACACAGTTTGAGGATTGAAAAGCTGATGATATCATTTCACAATCTTGAGCTGTGAGATTACATCCAGCAAGACTGAAAGAAAGCAAATTACAAAACCCACAAGAATTAAATTCTTAACCTCATTCAACAATTGGTATTTCTACAATACAATTTTTCTTCTTGCAGTGGTTAATACATAAAGACCTTGTACAAAATATACTCAGAATGTATAAGTACAACAACAGAAACTGTAATTCAACTCAGAAAGGACTCTTAACTGTAAAACATAATTAAAATCTCACAGAGCTTTTCTGCAGTTGATCACAGCTGGTATCAGTCTTCTTCTACCCTCATCGGATGTGTTGTATTTCTTTAGGTCCAGCTCATCCAGCACCTTCTCTGACATCTGAAGCATGTAGGCGATTGTTGAGCAGTGAGCAGGAGAGAGTTTCTTCTCTGAGTCTTTGTCTGATTTCACAAACTCCTGAATCTCTCTGGACAGAGTCTGATCTTTCACTTCCAGCAGACAAAAGAACAGATTGATGGATCTTTCAGTGGAGAGTCCATGTCCATCTTTGATCTTCTCTTTAATGTACTGTGTGGTTCTCCTGATGCTCTCTGAGCTGTTCTCTGTGTGTGTCAGTAGATCCTGTAAGAGTCTCTGATTGGACTCCATTGAGACGCCCAGCAGGAACCGCAGGAACAGATCCAGGTGTCCATTCTCACTCTCAAGAGCTTTATCTACTGCTCCTTTAATCAAAATTTGTACTGAAGTGAAATTCTTCAGTTCCTCCATAGTTGTATTTACATGGTAGTAAAACACATAGAAAGCAGCGAGAAACTCCTGAATACTCAGATGAATGAAGCTGTAGATTTTTCTCTGATGAATCACAGATTCCTCCTTAAAAATCTCAGTGCAAATCCCAGAATACACTGAGGCGTCAGTGACATCTATTCCGCTCTCTCTCAGGTCTTCCTCATAGAACATCACATTGCCCTTCATCAGCTGTTTGAAAGCCACTTCAGCAAGTTTCACAGTCATTTCTCTGTTGGACTGCAGGAGTTTCTCTGGATCTCTCTCTTCATACTTCTGATTCCTCATGTTGATCTGAATCAACAGGTAGTGGATATACATTTCAGTCAGAGTTTGGGGGATTTCTGCACTCAAATCTTCTTTCAGGAGCTTCTGAAGCACAGTGGATGAGATCCAGCAGAAAACAGGTATGTGGCACATGATGTCTAGGCTTCTTGCTCTTCTGATGTGTGAGATGATTCTGCTGGCTTGATGCTCGTCATTGATTCTCTTCCTGAAATATTCCTCTTTCTGAGGCTCATTGAATCCCTGAATTTCTGTCAGACGGTTGATGTATTTGGAGGATCTGATTGGCTGCTGCTAGTCTGGAGGTGATCCAGATGTGAGCAGAGGGAAGCAGCTCTCCTTTCATGAGGTTCAACATCAACACACCCACTGATGAAGTCTCAGTCACATCAGAAACTTTCTGAGCTTCTGAAAACATCAGTGTGATTCTGCTTTCATCCAGACCATCAAAGATGAACACAATTTTACACTCCTCATGAATCTTTAAGTCCAGATCTTGAAGTTCAGGATGAAAGTCTAGCAGAAGTCTGTGAAGACTGCACTGATGATCTTGGATCAAGTTCAGTTCTCGAAATGGAAGCACAAACATGAAATCTACATCCTGATTGGCTTTTCCTCGGCCCAGTCCAGAATGAACTTCTGCACAGAGACAGTTTTTCCGATTCCAGCGATGCCTTTAGTAAGAACAGTCTTGATTTGGTCTTTTCCTCACATCCTGGTTCAGATGAGGCTTTAAAGATGTCATTGCAGTCGATTGGAGTGTCTTGTGAGTGTTGTGTTCTGGCTGTTTTCTCCATCTGTAAAACCTCATGTTCTTCATTCACTCCTTCTCTCTCTCCCTCTATGATGTAGAGCTGTGTGTAGATCCTGTTCAGGAGGGTTTCATTTTCTTGGAGTTTGATTCCCTCAAAAAATTTCTCATACTTGTTCTTCATGCTGGTTTTGTGCTGGTCTTTGACTCTCTGCCGGTTTTCAGTCTCCAGTGTGTGTGTCTGCAGGACTGCTTCAGTTTTGTCCTGCCTGATGTGAGACTGATAGTGTGATGTAGAGGACGGCACAGATCTGATCAGCTCATGTGTCTCTCCTCTAATGGGGGGAAAATAATAATAATAATAAAAACAGCAAAAAAGTCAGTGACTGTTGGAGACCTTCAGAAATCTATAGGCTACCAGCAGGTATGATATCCAGATGAAACCCTGTGCAGTGCATATGGCATATTTGGGAGTGCATTTAAAGATTAGTTCACCCAAAACTGAAAATTATCCCATGATTTACTCACCCTCAAGCCATCCTATGTGTATATGACTATCTTCTTTCAGACGAACACAATCAGAGTTATATTTAAAAATATCCTTGCTCTCCAAAAATTTATAATGGTAGTGAATGGGGGGTGAGATTTTGAAGCCAAAAATGAATGCATCCAGCCATCAAAAAAATATAATCCATACGGCTCCAGTGGGTTAATAAAGGCCTTCTGAAGCGAGGTGAAGTGGGTTTTTGTAAGAAAAATATCCATTTTTAAAATTTTATAATCTAAAATTATTAGAGCAGACGACCGTACGCATACTGTGCAAGTCAACTTGCACCACAAGAGTAACACCTGAAGTGATGTATGGCGCAGGGTGTAGGAGTATTGTAAGCTCAGCCTCTTGTGGTTTAAACAAATATGGCTGGGCAACAAGCTGAAGCTCCTCTTCTCTTATATCAAAATCCTCCGACATTTCTCTTTAAAATTTCTCGTTTTAGACTTCTAATTTGTGACCGGTGTTTTGTTTTGCTCTATCCTCTGAGCTTCTGCATTCGTCATTACGTCATCGTCAGGTCAGAGTTCATTCCTCCACATAAATCGATGTGTACGGCCCTCTACCGTACATGTCTTATTTTACTTTATAAAGTTTTACATTTATTTTTCTTACAAAACCCATCACTTCATTTCAGAAGGCCTTGAATTAACTCCTGGAGTTGTATGGATTATTTTTTAGTAAAACACTCCCTGTTCACTACCATTATAAATCTATGGAGAGCCAGGATATTTTTAAATATATCTCCGATTTTGTTCGTCTGAAAGAAGAGAGTCATATTGTAACGCCAGGCCAGCAGAGGGAGCCGTCACTGGAATACTGATCATGTTCCACTCCTCTGCTTCCTCTTCAGTCACTTCCTGTTTGTTGGCCAGAGACCATGCTGAGCCTCACTGCGAAGTATTGCCAGTTTACCTGCCTTACCAAGCCGTTATTTTCCTGTTGATTCTGTCTGATTACCTGTGTATTATTTTGCCTCCTTCTCTGTTTACCGATTACCTGGGGCCCGTTCTTCGTACGTCGCTAACTAGGTTAGCTGGATTTGATTGATGACGATTTGGCATGATCTTGGATTGTTCGATTCTTAAACACTCATCCTGGACTTGCTGCCATAGCAGCAGGTCCATAAGCTTAAACCTGCTCGTGAGCAGGCTTATTTCATGTAAACAGAATTAGATTGCATCTTTTTAAGTGGAATTGATACTTAAAATCTGTCCCAGCCACTGCTAATTTATTTCAAGAGTACTCTACTTATCCAGGGACAATAATTTAAAATGATAATAATTTACAAATTAATTTGAAAATAATATTATAAATGTTGTGTAGTCTATAATACTATAGGCACAGCCAGTTTTACTCATTGAAAAATTTATTTATGATGGAATAATTGCTTTACAATTGTATTAGAGTCTTACACACATGCTGTACAGTTATTCTGAGCTGTGCATTAATTTTGGTGACGCTATTATGGGAGTGGCTTGATGCAGCGCAGGAGATGCAGATAACTTGATCTTGACTTTAATTAATTTTTAATTAAAACTTTAATTAATGCTGTCACGTAACAAATCTGCTTCAAAGATAAAATTAAATGAATTGCGAATTACAACATTGAAATAAAAATGTACGACTGTACAAATGCTTGTGAATCTAAATAATTGGGAATCATGTAAAAAACAAAAAAAAACAAACAAACAAACAAACAAACAAAACAGTGCACATTTAATTTATCTATTATAACATTTATGTCGCAATGTAATTTTGTTCACTTGGCTGTTTCATTATAAAGGTCCAGAAATTCGTCAAGTTTTTCATCAGGTGTCTTTTCTAATTATATGATGTCATTACGTTGCTGTCTTGCTGCCAGCCAATCGCTGCATTGCTGATCGTGGTTTCGAGTATCGATACATCTGCCCTTTTCAGGAACACGAGAATTAGGGATGCACCGATCCGATATTCAGATCAGTGTTATTGTTAAGCTCCACAAAAGGCACAAAAACATTAAAAAGCACCATAAAGTTTCTGTGCACTATATTCCAAGTGTTCTGAAGCCATTCCATAGTTTAATTTGAGGTACAGATAAATATTTAAGTCGTTAAATTAAAGTTCACGTAAATGCCTCCCTCCGCTGCAGCAGTCAGTCATTCTCCATTCAGCATTCAGACTGCGCGTGTCGCGTCGGTTACAACAGTCAACACAATGTTTCTATTATTATACTTCATCTGTAGATAACGACACCGGTATATCAATATATCTTCACTTTGTGCTTTGAACTTTTCAATGCGGCGCTGCCGCTTCAGCATTAATCTCAGCGACTCCATGATGCTTCAAGCGCATCATTCTGCACACGGATGCGCATAAGCGCTTTGTGCCGCTCTGTATGGGAGCCGTTCATATTATAATACTTTTTGCGCAATGAAAGATTGTTAATAGCATTTTTTGTTCTGTCCTATCTATCATATGTTGCGGCCTCATTAAAAAGAAATGTCTTTTAATTTTATAGTATAGCCTGTATTTATATATAAATATATTTAGTATGTTATATGACTCAAACATTCATGAAAAGCAAGCCATGAGTCATGGATGAAGGAATCTTGACTGCGTCACTTTTCAGTTTTCATCTTGAACACTTTTGAGGATCGTGAGTGAACGCGATCATCTCTTCCTCTTTACTACTTTACATAAGGAAATAAACATGAATGAAAATAAAAAAAAAAAAAAAATGTTGAAAGTTGCAGTAGCTTACTGAGATCTGGATCACGTCAATTCACAATGTCACGTATATCTCAGAAAAGCCATTCGTTGACCAAAAACTTATAGTCAGCAGCAAGAAAAATAAAACGAACTATTTAAAACAAAACGAAATGGATTAGAAACTTAATTATGGAAGTATAAGTATTATAATATATAATAAAATGGACAGATGCGTTTTGTAATCAAGCGTATCGTTTTCATTTTGTTCTGGAGACTGAACTTCGCGCTCTGCTGCCACACTGGAGCGCGCTCACCACCAACTCCAACTGGACAGGGGTGGGAATTACAGTTACAAGCAACATCAACCTCAGTAATCTGACAAAATGACGGACAGGCTGCAGATTTTTTCCGTCACTGCTAAAAAAATTCCATCAATAACGGAAAATTTTCGTTAACACGACCTTTGAGATTATATTATATATATATATATATATATATATATAATATAATATATCACACTACCGCGGTGACACTCCACGATCGCTGTGGCGCGGTTGTCATGCCGACCGTCACAGCCTAAGTGAGGCATACAGTTTATTAGGTAATTTAGCACTTTTTTATTATTACTTGAATATCGGATCGTATCGGCGATACTGAATCTAGGTATCGGAATCGGTATCGAAGCGAAAAAGGCGGATCGGTGCATCTAACGAGAATGTGCAGTAATCTCAGACAACTTAATACTGATATTTTAATCCATTCCACAAATTCGTTCGAAGAACCAAATTAGCCAGAGTTCAGTTATCATGAAGATCTAGCATCTGTCAAATCATCTCAGATGTATTTAGCGAGGTACGAAGAATGGACCCCTGGATTGTCCCTTTTACTTTGGTTGCCCTATCGGACTGATGTTTTGGTTTAGACCCATTGCCTGCCTTCTCACTATTGCTTCTTGGACTAACCCTTTGTACGTCAACAGACTGGACTGCTCCTTTGGTTTTGACCCTCTGCCTGTTTTTCTGAATCTGTTTATTGCTATTGTCTACAATAAACAACTGCACATGATTCTAACTCAGCCTCAGTGTCTACGTTACACATATACACCTAGGATGGCTTGAGAGTGAGTAAGTCATGGGGTAATTTTCATTTTTGGGTGAACTAACCCTTTAATGTTTTATTAAATCTGTATTCATTATTAATGCTAGTTGCACTATAGTAAAACAGAAAATAACTGTTCATACTAACACAGAGTCATAAATCACTGGTCCATCACTGAATGCAGGAGGTGCCATTATGGATTTGTTACTCTTCAGAGACACACCACTGAGGTCTGGAGACTTTGATCTAAAAAATAAAAATAATAATAATAAAAACATAATTTTAGAAGACTATACTATATAACAATGGTTCTCAGCCACAATTCTAGAAGTCCACCAGCACTGCACATTTTGCATGTCTCTTTTATCTGACACACCCATTTCAGGTCTAGAAGTCAGTACTAATCAGCTGATGACTTGAATAAGATGTGTTTAAATAGGGAGACATGCACATGTGCAATACTGGACCTCTAGAACTGTGGTTGGGAACCACTGCCACACAACATGAATGCACCATAGATTTATTATTAATTTTGCAGATGTTTTTTCATCTAAAGTCATTTACAAATATGGAATTCAATAACCAATTAATCTAATGGAGACAGTGAACATGAGAACTGCTGAAATATAAAGTTATACATGTTAGAAAAAACAGTCAAAGTAGAAAACCATTTATTTTTAAATCTACATACATTGCACAGAGAAAGAAAACTAGTAGTTTAACAGGATTTCAACTGCTCAAAAAATAGTTTTAAGAAAATTGAAAGGGCTGTTTAGGGAGGTGGGAACAATCATTCCACCAGAGAGCAACAATGGCAGTTAAAGTTCAGAAAAGTAATTATCTGCTTCTCTGTGAAACACAGCTCACCACCTACAGGCTTCTGGAATGCACTGTAAATCACTTTAGATTAAACCTTCTGTCAATGATTAAATTTCCAGTGTCTTACCTGGGGTCAGAGGTCACTGTTCCATCACTGGATTCAAGGACATGCTTCCTCATGGATTGATCAGTGTTCATAGACACACAGCTCGATCCAGGAGATGAAGAAATCATTTCAGAGGCATCATCTTCTCTCTCTTTTACAGAGACTCATTTTAGTGTTTTCTTACTCTTATTTGCCAAAAGATTGATTTCAGACCTTTTCTGTGGAAACAAAATTAATTTGTTTCAGTGGTTTTTGTAGTACAGCTTCATTAAAATAGTCTTAATAATCTGGATAGCTTTTGCAGACTTTCTACCTTCCCCATATTATAAAATAAAAAATATAGTTAAATGTAATCTAAAAGAAGATTCTTTAAAAGTTCTTTAGGAACACATACAACGTCTTGTATAAGTTATTTTTAGGTTATTTAAAAGTAACCAGCCTGCAGATTTGTGCTTAAAATCCAATGTAAAGAGGAGCATATAAACTAAATTTTAATATTTTTAAAACATGTAATAAGTTGTGGACTTACCATAAAATATAAGTCCGTTTTATATCGAGAGTTTACAGGTTAAAGTCGTCGAATGGCGTCTCTTCTTTTCCTTGTTTTTTCGTACTTTCGTTTCTGGTTAGGCGTGTCTTGTTTTCTTTTAACCCCATTAAATGAAAACTTGCGCCCTCTAGTGGTGCAAAGCGTCATCACAGATTGAACAGGGCTGTAGTCAGAAAACCAGTGACCCAGTGTTCACTGTGCAGCTGTACATTAGAGACATTTTCACTTCATCTGACCCTTAAAAGCTCCTTTCACTGCTTCAACATGATCAGATCAGCTTCATTAAGACATATTAATAATTTGTCATTTATTTATTACTTAATTAAAACCGTTTAATTTAGATGTTCATTTAAAGCACATTTTTAGGTCACATTACTAAATATTTTGACAAAACCAATCCAAAACATGTGAAAGATTAAATTCTAATAAGGTCTAATATACAGACCTTAGTCAGAGGAAGTGCAACATTGAATTTTACATGTATGAATATGAGGCTGTGAGGGTTAGACTATATGACACACACATAAAGGTCCTGGATCACATATAATTTTCACAACTTTTTTGTCTTTGATCCACTCACTTACGAAAAGAAAATAAATTTCCCTATATATGAATGATCAATGTATTAAATGATTTATATTTGAAAATATACAGAATAAAATATTGTGTTAATACAATATATTAAATAACAAATAAAGAATTGCCGCTTTCTCATATTGAAAAATATGTGACAATATACTAATATATCATCATGTATGTAATTTTATATTCAGAAATACACTTCATAATATATAGATGTATATGTGATCAGATATAGTACTGCATGTGTAATTTATAGCATTTATATTTACTCATGCAGTATAAACACACATATATAGAGAAATATATTAAGCAATACATTTCTTATATTTTATAATTATTGTCATTATAAATGTTTCATATTTTCAAGCTAGTAACCAATAGCACAAGCACACCTACATGTACTATAGTATTTAGTATAGAGATTATCAATGTGCTGAAGAGAACACAAACATTACCTTTTAAATAAAGTAATTATAGTCTTAATGGTGTTCGTTCAATGATCAATCTAACCACAGGTTCTACTCTTCAACACAATGATAACCCCAAAAACTCACACATACCAGAAAACCTTTTAAATTTCCAAAATAATAGAACATCAAACACTAACAGATCTCCCCCTATATTAATATTGAGCAAAACACATGAAACAACACTTCATTTTAACATTTACTCTCCTTTAACAGTCAGAAGCAAAGCATGCTGGGAACTAGAAATCTGCTGTAACTTCAGTGAATGTGTGTATATGTCATTTATATGGGAAAATGCATGTGTAATATACATACACAATAAAGGATAAAACTTTATGAATATTACATGAAATGCTATTTTTTTAAGCCATACATGGTTAATGCATATATTGCAGTATATTGAAAAATATAAAACACTAGTTTCCCATATATGAAAATGTATTATGTAATATTGCACATTATATTTTGCAGTATATTCCCATATATTTCTGTTCCGTAAGGGCTGAAACAGTGACGACATCTACAATAGCTTTTATAAGATCACTCCAAATTAAGTTAAGTTTTAATGAACTGAAGTCTCCACTGACTCACACAGAATAACAGATGATACTTTCTTTTTCCTCAGATGTTCGTTTGCTCTTTCTTCCATGACAGAATCATCGCTATAACGATGACAAAAACACCACAGATTAAGATCAAGACTCGATGTCTCTCTGTGAACGATAGTTTCTGTTCAACAGTCACAATAACTTTAGCTGGGACGACACGCAGAGGGACAGATTGATCTTCTGGGATCACAAAAGGAAAGAGTTCATTCTCCAACGGCACTCTAGTAAATCCTGCAAGAAATGAGTCACTCCTGGCATCAGAAAAGCTCACCTTCCTCCAGCGTTTCTGTTTCCGAAAGATCAGAAAAAACTCATTATGATCCTCAGAATAATACTCAATCTTTACTCTGACTACCTCTGGATTTCTCTTCACGTTTAATCTGGACATCCCAGCGGTCATCAATCTGTACGAGTCTCCATCACATCTGAGACCCCAGAAGCCATTTTTAGGGGTCAAAGGTTGCACAACAGATCTTTCCACCGATCCAAAACACACTCCTAGTGTCCAGTGCCGACTGTTTCCCACCTCAATATCCCATGTGTGAACTCCATCAGCATATCCCACACTCCCCAGCACCACACGGTTCCTGTGCAGAGGAAGAGCGTTGGTCTCGTCTTGCTGACGGAAACATGAGGTCACAGAGGTCAGATCATCTGACACAGAGACGACATTAGGTGAAGATGTGTTTGGGTTCAGGATCACAGGGTCTGAGCAGAACAAGAAATTAGAGGTGTGCATTATCAAGAGTTTAGATTGTGAATGATTAAAATGTTACCACAACCTGCTTTTGACGAGAAATCATAGTATCATGGTTCACTGCACACTCTATCATTTGCAGTTCTGGCGCCTCCATCCCAACATGCACAACATATTTTACATGCTTGCCCCGCACCAGAACTACATAGGTCATGTGACATTTCATACAGCTGACTGATGAAGAGTATGATGCAGGGCAACAACTCACTGCCTGATGAACCTATAGAGTTCTCATTTACATCATATGATATTGTTTTTGCTTAATTTTTTTCAATGAAAATGTCTGAGCAACACCGTGGCATTTCATTTCTGAATCTGCACCATTCAGGGAAAGGGAATTTACTTCAGCCATTTGAACACATCAAATGAATGAATGTTACCTATGCAGTAAAGTCTATGTAGTGTTTTATTTTACATTTGTTTGTTTAACCTACTGAATATAATTAAAGAATTGTTTATTTTATTTGCATCTTATATTGTATTTAATACTTTGCATCTTTTTTTCATCTTTGCCCACCCTTACCCTTACACCCTTACATACTACACAATAGTCAAAATAAATAAATAAATTACTTGATAAGATAATGGATTGTAATCCTGACTGAAAAGAAATTGTGTTATATTTTTTCCATATTGCCCATCACAACAAGGAATAGTCATTTATGTTGATAAACTTGGTAGTTCTTACAGGTCTGAACTAGTACTCACAGTAAGGGCAGCTGTCCTTCATCTTCTCCCACACTTGGTACTTCAAGTTGCCCAGATGTTTGGGAACATCAATAAGAGCTACTTCATCTGGAAGTGTGTATTTAGCTCTAAACACACACACACACACACTCGGGATGAGTTGTGAATTTTAATTAAAACCCATGAGTATTTAGACAAAAAAAAAAAAAAAACAGTAATAAAGCAGAAATTAGAAATACCTGTTCATAGTTCCATCATAATTCTGAGAAAAAGCACAGAAATACACCATGTTAATGTGGTTAAATGTAGGCCTAGTAGTCACATTATTACCTGATCTGACCCTTAAAAACCACATCCCAGATAGCAACATTGTGTCGGCCCAGATCCGGCCCACATCTGGCACATGTGGCAATGAATTACGGTCCTTGTGTGGGCCGCTTCTGTTTGCCAGATCTGGGCCACAAGCAGGCCACATGTCAGCCAAGAGCAAAGAAATAAACCTAAACTGGACCTTATCTGAGCCACAAAATCTGTGTATATTACTACAGCATGAGATCCTGCAGCAATCAGTAAGAAGATTTTAACAGACATGCTGTGCCATGCTGCAGTGCATGCTGGGTACCAGCATAGTACAAAACACCCAGCATGCATTGCAGCATGGCACTTTGATTGTCACCATTGTTGAGATTCATATGCTGAATCTTGATGTCTATGTGTGTCATAATAGATTAACGTTTAGTGCTCATGACTGTTAAAATCGTGTAACTGATTGCATCTAACTAATTGCCCCCTATAAATGTCTGCAGTGGCGTAGGCCGTATGGAGTTCAGCACAGAAAGTCACCTTTTTGATGCGATCAACCCGAGTTTGAATCCACCTTCTGCCGAACTCACTCTTCTTCCTTTTCCCATCACATATCAGATCGGAAAGCATTTACAATACAGATTAAGAAAATGTTCTAAAAGTGGAAATAAAGTGCCTAATGAGTGTTTAATAGTAAAGTATTTATTAGGTAGGGTTAGGGGTAGGTGTAGGGAGGGCATTATTGTCCCAGTAAGGTGGCATTCATTTAATAATTTTAATAAATAAATTCATTTACATTCTATTTTATTACTGCATCCTGATAATGTACAAAAATTGAGGTGCAAATGGTATCTGCCACTATTTTTAAGTATAAACAGCATCTAATTACTATTTATTGCAACTGCTACTTTTACATGGTGTAAACAGAATAATTTGCTATTTTCACTTAGTTTAAATAACATATTGCTAAGAAAATGCTGCTATTCTCACTTAGTACAAATAGAATATATCACTATTTTCACTTAGTTGTGTAAATAGCATCTACAGCTTTAAGTTAAACTGTCTAAACTGTTCTAGCTGATTCCCAGAATGGCCAACATAAAAGCCACAAAATAATTATTGAATTCTCTGGAACTTGGATGAGTAATAAAGATGAGCCAGAGCTGTGGGAGGAGTGAATGACAGGATTTACCAGTGTGTGTAAGTGTGTGTACTGGTATTCCCTATGTTATGGGGACCAAACAAAGTTGGCAATACCAATAGATTTTGACCTTGTGGGGACATTTTTCTAGGTCCCCAATAGGAAACAAGCTTATATGTTATTTGAAAATGTAAAAATGCAGACAGTTTCCTGTGATGGGTAGGTTTAGAGGTAGGGTTAGTGTAGGAGGAGAGAATTTACAGTTTGTACAGTATAAAAGCCTATTGAATGTCCACATAATGACAGAAATACCAGTGTGTGTGTGTGTGTGTGTGTGTGTGTGAAACAACCTTCAGGAGGGTGATGTCATCATCCTCAATTCGTTCTTCCAGTTCTTTGACTCTGTCAGAGAGAGACAGAATTCCCCCTTGTATCTGTCTTTCTATAATGTCTTCTTTATCTTTCTCTTCTTCATTCAGAGCTGCTATCCTGCTCTCCTCCTCCTTTCTGAGGAACTGATGGAGCTTCTCAAACTCCATCCTGATTCTCCTCTCTGTCATCTGAGATTGAGACTGTGGGGATATCATGTGTAAAAACAGTTCATCATCCGCACAGAATTCACAAGAGGAATAAATAGTATGAGAAGTCAAGACTTAATACATCTCCCATGCTGTACTCAATGACCTAACAGCAAATCTGTCAAATTCCTTTTCACTTTAAACTTACTGATTTAAATCACATTAGGATCCTTTGGAAGATATTGGCTCCCATTCATACGTACAAACAAATTTGTGAAATGTGCATGTGAACATTTTCATGAGTAAATTATAATTTATTAATAAGGTTAGTCTTAAAATTTATTCTAAATTTACAACAACTGAAACCACTCATACGCAATAATTACATACTATTGGTGGCCTAATAAACATGTTAAGATGAACTTTTAATCACAGATATATCAGTAACAGAGTAAGAAAAAGTGTATTATAGCTCAAGCTGTGAGGTAGATCTCTATAAACACGTAGATCTGCATATGTCCAGCTGGCTGATCAGAGAACTGTAATGTCTGTACAAGGTGATTATTGTGTTTGAACTTGTTTTGAGGACAGCAATCTTAGAGAACCTCATGTTTGCTGAGAGTGACGAAAGGGTGCACGTAATGCCTTTATATGGGCATGGTTTGGTTTTATGTAAATTAGTTCATAACCCTCTCAACATGTTGCACTTTATTGTGCTTTGTCAATTTAACGTAGGCACATATATACAATACTTGAATTTTCATTAATACTGTTACTTTATATTGCAGTTCTAGTTTTATTTCTGCCCCTTTGTCATTAAATTCTGTGGATCCAAGCACCGAGTTAAACCAAGACATGACTATTCATATTTTGTTTAACCAGTTAGCCTACAGTCCTCAGCGGGGTGTATCTTGAAAAGCTAGCTAAAGTTTTGTAAAGTAAACATCTGTGGAAACGAGCCTCACCTTAATGTATCTGGAGATTTTGCTGTCTTGTGACGTACCATTCTGTAATGTCAACAAAGTCTTTTCAGCTGAACGAAGAGCTTCTTTCAGTTTACCCTTTAAAGATAAACACATACATTCACATAAACATCGGTTGAAATCTACTTGTAATTTTAATGAACTGGGCTGCGATACCCAAGCATTTAATAATTACAAATAAGTATCTGCTAAGAAGCATCACACACACTTTCTCACCTTTCGTTGTCGTACAGTCTGTTGTAAGGGCAGCGTTACGTGCCATTCGTGTTCATGTTTCTTACACGTTGCACAAATAGCCTTTCCATCTGTTTGACAGAACAGCACAATCACCTCTCTGTGTATCTGACACTTCAGTCCTCCATCTATCCTCATGTTTTGTTCTCTCAGGTAGGAATCACAAGCATTTCTCAGGCTCAGATTGGACACCGGTGGCAGCGGTGAAACTTGTCGACAGACGTAACATCTTCTGGAGTTGCTCGAGGTCCAGTGATCTTTGATGCATCGACGGCAGAAACTGTGTCCACAGCTCAATAACACAGGATCACTGAAGAGTTCAATGCATACAGGACAGGACAGGTCACCCACTAGAGAGGAAGCCATGAAGAAGGGGAAAAAAAAAAAGAAAACTAAGAAACAACTGAGAGAGAGAGAGAGAGACTTTTAACACACTTTATTAAAACATTCTAAAAACAATCACGTCATTCTACCTCACACATCACATTGCAAAATGTTCAAGAAAAAAAAAAAAAAAAATTATACATATATACACATGTATATACACATACATACACACACACATATACATACATATATATATACACATACACATGCATATGCATATACACACACATACATACAAAAAAATAAATAAATAGATAAATAAATAAACAACAAGATGAAATAACCACCTTACATCACCAATTAAACATTATTTCTCCATCCTCACAAAGCGACAGTAAAGCACCATTTGCACACCATTTAAGCTAACTCAATTAAGTTATTTGTCATTTGAAAAAACTATGCTCCACTCTTATTCTAGATTCCACCAAAGCGGAAAATAGCAGAGAAACCTTTATATTACGCCCTTCAGCAGCCAGTCTACAAGACTTCCAAATGGCTTGTCCAATTATGAAATTTGCTACAGTATACTGCTGTCTGTGCGCTCTTGAATACCTGCAACCATAGATAAAAGTGTCTTTGTAAAGACAAATCCCAAGTTCCCAAGTATTCGTTCTAGCAACGTAAATAATGGAACCAATCTAGAACACTCAGCAAAAACATGAAATACAGATTCTGGTAAAGAGCAGAAAATGCAAGATGGTAAAACATTCAAGTTAAATTTAGCAACATGTGAATTAGTGGGCAGTGCACAATGTAATAACCTCCACTGTAAGTCTCCAGATCGTTTGGGTAGAGGACCCTTGTAAAAAAGCCTCCAAGAAGGTGAAAAAGCAGTAGGAACTGTTAAAAATTCCCTCCATTTTGTAACCTCTCTGCCCTTAATATGCTCAAAATGATCCACTTTAACACATAACTGATATAAATCTCTTTTCCGACCACCTGAAAATCAAGCTCTTGTAGTCTATTTAATGTCAGCAGCTTTCCTTCATGATCATCTTCTAAACCAACCTTGGGAGACACAAATAACTTAGGAAACAAAACTCCAGAAGGACCTCCAGACAGAAAACAGTTAACAAACATCAGGAGTGTGGGGGGAAAAGATGCTTTCAACCCACCAATGATCCTCTCTATCGTCCTGACTGATCTAATACGAGCCCGATTACCCATCTCTCTCATTGATCTCCATCTTTTAGATGAAATATCAATCAAGTCTGAAACTTTTATCAGTCCTTTTTTCAAAAATTGTTTTACAATTGCATTAGATGTACAGATATTCTCACCTAAAAGGAGTTATAAAACAATGGTTCTTCAAGACCAAAATGATTATTTTCATTTCTAAATGATTTAATACCTGTCCAGGAGTTTAACACAGAAGTATAAAATTTTACATCAGCCGAAAACTTTCCATCATAAGAAGACATTAAAAACAATTGCCTATCAACACCTAACCCACCAAAAGTTCTGAGCAACGCCAGACCAAAGAAAACCCATGGCCTAAAATCCACAGGGTAAAGTAGGTTTTGAACAGTCTTTAACCTCATAGCCTTAACCTTCCCTGCCAAATTAATCAACCCTTGGCCCTTCATTGACGGGCAAATACAGAATTGCAGGGGGAAGCCAATGAAACCCATCCCAAAAAAACTCAACAAAAGTCTTCTGCAGACGTTGCAACAATTCTTTTGGTGGGTCTAACACATTTAAGCGATGCCACATCATGGAAGCTGCCAAGTTGTTAATAATGAGCACTCTTCCCCTATATGACAAGCGAGGCAGTAACCATCTCCATTTTTTTTAAACGCCCAGAAACTTTTTCAAAAATACCATCCCAATTTTTCTGTATATATTGATCAGTCCCAAGGAAAATTCCAAGCACTTTAAACCCCTCTAGACTCCAGGAACAATTCTGAGGAAGAGATGGAGGGCCTCCATTCTCTCATTCACCCAGTAAAAAAGATGCACACTTTTGCCAGTTAATTCGAGATGAGGAGGCTTTTTGATAAACCTCTAAAGATTCTCTCAAATTCATGACATCCTGAGCAGATCTGATAAGAACAGTGACATCATCAGCATAGGCACTAAGCTTAACAGTTTTCAGATCTGAGGTGGACGGACACACTGTTGAAATTCCACCCAGCTTGTTTCTCAGTGCAACCAAAAGCGGCTCAATTGCAATAGCATACAGGATTCCTGATAGACCACAACCCTGCCTTATGCCTCTGCTTACTCTGAAAGGTCTTGTAAGAGTACCATTAATTTTCAGCATGCTGTATATATCAGTATACAGCAGTTTAATATAAGCAATAATAGATGGACCAAAACCAAAAGCCTCAAGGCACTTAACAAGGAAACCGTGATCGACCCGATCAAAGGCTTTCTCCTGGTCTAATGAAACAAAACCAATATTAAAATGCTGTACTCTAGAAAAAGAAATCAAGTCTCGAATCAAAAAAAGATTATCAAAAATCGTCCTTCCTGGAATGCAGTATGACTGATCTGGATGAATCACTGAAGAAATATAGAGTTTAACTCTATTAGTTGGACTTGAAAGTATCTTGTAATCCACTCCAAATAAAGAGACCGGACGCCAGCATCTAATGTCTTCAAGATCACCCTTTTTAGGTAATAGAGTGACAACAGCTCTTCGTAGACTCAGTGGAAGTGTACCTCTTTTAAAACTCTCCATGAAAACCGAAAACAAATCCATTCCAATAACTGACCAAAATTGTTTATAAAATTCTGCATTAAGTCCATCCAATCCCGGAGCTTCGCCAGAAGACAGTTCTTTAACAGCAACAGATAGCTCATCAAAAGTCAATAATTTGTCAAGATTAGATTTCTCCCCTTCCGAAAGCTGAGGTAAATCCTGAAAGAGAAATTCAGCCATTTCCTCATCACAAGGTTCAGCACTGTAAAGATCCTCATAAAACCGTCAGTAACTTTCCTCCCCTCTGGAAGTCTCAAACAGCTCAAAATCTTCTTATCCACAGTCTTCTTCTCCAGGTTAAAAAAGAAAGAAGTAGGAGCATCCATGCTATTGAAGGAAGAGAATCTTGAACGAATCAGCGTCTTCTGTGCTCTTTCCTCCAGTAGATTCCGCAAAAGAAAGTTATTGCATTTCAAGGACTCAGTGGTATCGACAACGTCCCCTTCAATATCAAGTAGAAGTATTTTCTGTTCAAGCTGTGCCATCTTTTTCAAAAAACTTTTATTGTAAGCAGAATAACTCTGGCAAAACAATTTAATTTGAGATTATGTCCCACCACTGGCTCAAGGACTTATACTGTGATTTTTTCTCTCTCCAGATCTCCCAGAAATGAGTGAAAGAGTGCACAAAATTTTGATCTAATAATAATCTGTTATTAAACTTCCAAAAAAACACAACCTACCAGAGTTATTAGGTAACCAAGCCATATTCATTTTTTACCTTGTAAATTCAGAGAACTTCTAACATTACTAAGAAGTTTCTTAAGGCGGTACCGTTTGGGTTTGTCAAGCTCATCAAAGGACGCTTTTCTCATCGCCATGGTACCAGACAACAGAAACATTTTTAAATCTGGAAAATATGTCTCAATTTTTGGTTTACGAAGTCCTTTTGTAGTATCAAGAAAATGATTGATCTGCTGAACAGAATACATTTTAGTCTTACCTCCAGTTACAAGCTCCGAATCCATCGCGTCATTGTCCATTATCTCGGTGTCCTCATGTTCATTACCAGAGTCATCCATTAAATCCACAGATTCTTGAGATAAAAGGTCATCTTGACTCTGTTTAAACGAGTTATCAATAGTTGCACAATTTTATCAGACTGCGTTTGATTTCCTTCAATCAAATCAGTTTCAGTCACAGACTGTAAACACACCGGTCTCGGGCTTGTCTCTGCCTGCGATACAGCGGGGATGTGACTCGGGCCGGCCGCCTCCTCAACAGCCCCCGCCAGGCCGTCTCCAGAGGCCTCCAGCACCGGTCTCCCTTCGGGCACGTCACCTGGCGCCGAAAACGCTTCGCCCGGCTGAGGTTCTGACGCCTCAGCGGTCGCAACAATATCCTCGCCGGCCGCCCTCACGCTGTTCTCCGCATCTGCAAGAAGGCCCGTCGGTCTGTCTCGCCTCGGGCAAGTTTGCCTAACGCATTTCATTGACTCTGAACTAATAAAAATAGTGTAATCTTTGCGATCAATGCTTAATTTTACTGACAGATTTAACGGATCACTCTGAGAATTCAAAATCATAAAAACCTGACGCCGAAAAGACATCACATGTTTGATATCGGGGTTTTTACATCCAAGAGGGATCATTTTGATAGAACTCACTATTTTGCCGTACCTCTGGAGTATTTGCTCTAGTTTTTCATTTTTAACAAACGGAGGTACGTTTGATAAAATGACCTTCTTGGCTGGGCTTGACAAAGGCAAAACAGGTACGAAAATATCTTTGATTACCAATCCAGTTTCAATCAAGTCATTCACTATTTGGCTTTCACTGAGAAAGAACTCAATGGCTTTGTTCATTCGGGACGCGGATCTAATATTAGCACCACCGACAGCCTCACTCACGGCTATCAAGCAATCCTCCACCGACACATTGGCCTCAGGCATACATTTACACCCGTGTTTGAGTGTTAACTGCGAGAAATCTCCCGCTTCCGACCCCATTATCCCTACTCACTGACCGAAGTCAGGAAGAACCTTTAACTAAACCTATAAACTATAACGAAATTGTATGAAAACCAACAGAAAAAAAAAGTAAAGAAAACTCACTCACGCCAATAGGCTCCGTCCACACTCACTCCCAGCATGCACTCGCAGAGAGAGAGAGAGAGAGAGAGAGAGAGAGAGAGAGAGAGAGAGAGAGAGAGAGAGAGAGAGAGAGAGAGAGAGAGAGAGAGAGAGAGAGAGAGAGAGAGAGAGAGAGAGAGAGAGAGAGAGAGAGAGAGAGAGAGAGAGAGAGAGAGAGAGAGAGCATTCTTATATATGCTCAGCCTTCTATTTTTATGAGAGAGGAGGAGTTAGAAAGGTGGATAAAAACTGAAAAAAACCTCCTGTTTGTGTTGTCATATGTCAATGTTGTCAATTTGTGTTGTCATATGTTTATGTTGTCAATATGTGTGTATGTGTGTGTATAATCTTGAAGTTGTGCTCAATGAAGTATAAACTCTGTGTCCTTCATGTGTGTCAGTGGTCTCTCACTAACTCAGACTCTGGCCGTGTCCCACAGAGAGATGACTGTCCTGGACACACAGACTCACAGAGACCCCTGTAGAGCAGCAGAGACTCCAACAACACATTCATTCAGGACATGAGAGAAGAACCAATGAAGATGAAGAATGAAAACAGACTGAGAAATCAGAAAGACACATGAAATGGAGGAGAACAGACAGTGTGAGAGTGTGACGTCTGTCCACAGACACATGCTTTAAACACACACTAAATCACTGCATCATCTCAATGTTTAATGTTTACATAAATAAAGACAGATAAATATAAAATGTAACATGTCAAAGTAGCAACAAAACAAAACCAAACAGCTTAGATTTTTAGCTAGCAGACATTTTGCAAAGACAATAGAAAAAAATGACAACAAAACATGAATTCAATTTTAGTGCGGCAAAAGTTTGTCATTGCAGTTATATCAATCATTAAAGGGACAGTTCGATCAAAAATTCTGTCATCATTTACTCATCCTCAAATTGATCCAAACCTGTATATTTTGAAGAATGTTTATAACCAAGCAGATCTGGGGCATCATTAACTACCATAATAGGAAAAAATATAAAAATATAAAAATAAATAAAAGCCAGTGGTGCCCCAGATCTGCTTGGTTACAAACATTCTTTAAAATATCTTCCTTTGTGTTCAGGAGAACAAGGAAATGTATACAGGTTTGGAACAATTTAAGGGTGAGTAAATGATGACAATTTTCATTTTGGGGTGAACTATCCCTTTAAGAAGGGATGTTACCTATAATCTGTTGAACAGAAAGAAAACACATTAACAGTAACAGTTTTGAGAATCCAGCAGGATGAAAGTGAGTCTGTGGATCATCTGAAATGGTGATGACATCTACAGTAGCTTTTATAAGATCACACCAAATGAAGAGCCAGAGCGTTTCTACAGAACATCACTTTTGATGAACTGAAGTCTACACTAAAACACACACATAGTAACAGACAATACATGATACCAGTGACCTACAGACCTTCATAATCTTCAGAGAAGGGAAACAAAAATTGGGACGGCAAAACGATTGAAAATTCAAAAATTATGAAATGGTATGAAATGTTCAGAAAAAAAGACCATTTTGCAGCTTATCTAGCTCATGTGAATATATAATAGCTATATAATTACCTGTCCTGTTTAATGGAGAGTTTAAGGGTGCTTTGGATGATGTTTGAACAGGTTAGAACATTTGCATTCTTGATAGATTGATGCAAGTGCTTTTATGTGCTAGAAACAAAACCAACAGTTAAAAAAACTAAATATAAAAGTGAGTTGAGGAACACTACGTATTTTGCCACCTCCCTTGCGCTGATGTTACCGAGCAACAGGGTAAAAAGGCACTGCTTTGACTCCACAAATGCACCGCGGTTCAGACCCAAATAATATAAAATGAACACTGTCCAGCAGGGGCAGGGGGGAGCAATTGAACTCGGGTTCGGACCAGGCAATGGAAAAAGTGTGAAAGCACCCTAAGAAGCTGCATCAGAACTGCTTTACAAAATATTCTGAATTTCCAATAATTCATTCATATTAGCAAAACAATATATAATCTTATCAATTACATCTATGGCAAGACTAATTAGCTTTTAATTTTAACTTGCAATTGCACAAACATCACAATTTGAATTATTACAATAATCTTCATTGAAATGGCCTTCCACTGATGTCTCTGAGGTTCATCACAGGAGGATGTTAAATCTGACACAGAGACACTGAGGAATCAGGATAAACCAAAAATCCAGCATAGAGGGGTTCAGTGAATGTAGTGTTGTATGTGTGTAAGTGTGTGAGTGTGTGTGTGTTAGAGACGCTGTAGAAGGACAGAGTGCCGGCCGACACGTCCACATACACTCCTACTCTATTAGAAGCAGATGAAGATGGGGGAATGTTTGTGCTCTTATTATTGTGCCAGACAGAGTAAGTACCAGGATTATCACAACAGTAAATATTCCAGGACTTTTCATTGAGTCCAAACCGACAGTCACTGCCTGCTCTCCTGTTGATTCCTTTATATGCCACTGCTACATGACACTCCCCACTCCATTCAGCCTCCCAGTAACAGCGTCCAGTCAGACTCTCTCGACACAGCAGAACCTGCTCACAGTGCTCAAATCTCTCTGGATGATCAGGATACGGCTGATGCTCTTTCACTCGTTCCACCTTTCTGTCAGACAGGATGAGACGAGTGTGTGCTGTGTTTGGATCCAGTGTGAGATCATAGGCATCTGAACACAAGAAGACTGATCAGAACATCTACAGCATTATTAAATATGCATAAGTGTGTTTGTCTGTTTGTGTGCATGTGTGTAGAGAGAGAGAGAGAGAGAGAGAGAGAGATAGGACGGACTCACATTTTCTCAGTCCTGGTGTGATCCTGAAATGTCCTCCATGCTCCAAACTATACAGAGACAAAAACAAAGTACAATGGACTGATAACTAACATCCAATTAAATCATTTCACTCTTGTAAAAAAGAGCTACAGCAGCAGCAGTGTTTGGAGAAAGATGAATAAATTCTGCATTTGAACTTGATAGACCTCAACACAGTGTTAAAAGTATGTTTTTGATCATTTGAACATGCAATACATCAAATTAAGAAACAGAGCCTCTTTAAAAAATAATCTGTTTTATTCTAGCTTCAAGCGTTCTTTTTTTTTATCAACACTTGAAGTTTCATAAAAAAAAAAAAAAAGCAACATTTTGAGCACAAAGCTGAGAAAATCATATTTTTACATGACTACATCTGGATCAGATTCAGAATCATGATCAGAGCACAGATGCTGTAGATCACTTCCATCAACACCCCCAAAGCTCCACAGTCCTTTACCACTTCCTGGATCAACATTTCACTCGTAACATTAGGCAGTTGTCATTTATATGCTGATTATTGCTTATGATCGCATTATTTTTCATATGCATCTGCTTACATATGAAAATCACTCGTTTCTACATCTTCACCTGTGTTTTGATCTGGAGATTCTGTACTTGTTCAGGAGATGTGTAATAGTGAAAATATGGAAAGCCATAAAATCTCGTCTTTGGCGGGGAAGCGACAAGATAACTCATCAATAACGGGGAAAGAGCTAATGACAGACAGCATTAGTGGCTGCTGTCACTTTAAGAGCTGCCGCTGCCGCACATGACGTGGATCTGACACACTTCCCATTTTCTTACAACTCTTTACGTTCATTTAAGACTTTATTTAACATACTTAAGACTGCTCTTATGAGTATACTTGACAAAATGGACATTTTGCAATAATTGTGTGTTTTTGTTCATTCAACCATGAAAGAGAACTCGATTCTGGTGTTCATGGGTGCAAGATACTGGCGCGCGTCTTTCTGTGCGTCGTGTGTCACATAGATGTGAACACTCTAGAACATTTGCAGTACATTCTCAACAGATAGATGCAAGTGCTTTTATGTGCTAGAAACAAAACCAACAGTTAAAAAAAGAAAACTAAATATAAAAGTGAGTTGAGGAACACTATGTATTTTGCCACCTCTGTTGTGCTGTTGTTACCGAGCAACAGGGTAAACAGCTGCTGCTTTGACTGCACAAATGCACCGCGGTTCAGACCCAAATAATCGAGTATGAGGTCTCTGCAGAACAAAAAGGGGCGTTTCCCAATTTGGGGTGGTTTCAAACGGGAATAGGCGGTTTTCAATCTCTTTACCTGATTTGCTCAAATCGAGAGGGAGATTCCCAGAAAAACACTGAGAGAGATCTCCTGTATATGAATGTAAGTGTATTGTTGTTAACTGTTGTATAATGTTTCAATTGTGTATTTGCTTTCTAGCTCTTTGTAAAAGCTACAAGCAATCTACTTCCACTCACAATCTAACATTAACTATTATTAGCTAACATTTTATTATTCTACTTGTCTTTATTTGTTTTAGTTTTGCCATCAGGTTGTGGCTACAGTGTCTGTGGTCAATACAAAGATTATAAAGTTTAAAGTCTTCAGAGTCATCACTTCAGGTTAACACATTTTCTTTGCTTGTACAAGATCAGTAAAATGGCCTCATTAATATACAGCTCATACTCATACAATATACACTGAGGCAGTCATGTGCTTCTGTATGTCGTGTGGTTGATAGCCTATAAATAAACAATACACTTAGAATTAAAGTTAATTGTAAATCACTAAATGTATAGCACTATCTAGCCAACGTATTCAGCTCTCTCTGCTCGTCTGTTGACTGTAGTGCAGTTATGACACTTTAATAGCTTTTATGACGAAGGTTTACACTATGCACGTAAAATTTGGCATGCAAGAGATTTAAATAAAATATATAGGCTGTTGATCGCATGCCATTGGTTGTGTTCTGCGCAGGCTTCAGCCAATCAGATCACAGACACTAGCCAATTGCGTTCATGCAACACCGGAAAGTAATGTGATTGGCTGTTGTACTATAACGGTCGGTCAGCTCAAGTTTCAGACACTCCTTCATCAAGTGTTGATGCCAATGCCCCGTGTGAGTGCAGCATTAGTCTGCTGCAACAGAACTGCTTCACAAAATATTCTGAATTTCCAGTACTTCATTCATATTAGCAAAACAATACATAATGTTATTCTGGTGCTCTATCTGTGCACAAGATACTGGCACGCATATTTCTGTGAGCCGTGTGTCACATAGACAGAACAATCACAAACAGGGCCATCTCTGTTGTCTTGTGGCGCTTAAATGATTTAAAAGCATCTGAATGAATAAGAGCCTAATCATATAATGTAACGCTAGCCAAAGGATGGCTGGGGGAAAGTTATGCTGCATTCATTCATTGAGTTAAAATACTTTTAACACATTAAACAAACAAAAAATAACTCAAATGTGCTCATGTGTTAACACAGCATTAATAATATACACAAAAACAATTTCTTAACAAAAGTTTAGTCCTATATGATCCCCATCACATACAGACATCACAGTTACCCCACATACTTGAGTATCTGCAGTGAGCAGTTTGGATCCTTCAGTTTGTCAGTGAGCAGCTTGACTCCTGATTGTCCTGGGTGATTGTAGCTCAGATCCAGCTCTCTCAGGTGTGAGGGGTTTGAACTTAGAGCTGAAGATATATAACCACAGCCTTCCTCTGTCACCATACAGCCAGACAACCTGTAGATGGATACATCACACACACACACACACACACACACAACACAAACGTTCATACATATCTATATACATAAACTAAATATTTTGTGTGGCTTCCTTTGGCCTTGATAAACGCTTGCATTCTTGCTGGCATTGTTTTTATGTACTTTTCCACAGTCTCTGTTGTTGTGTATCAGGATGGGTAACTGGAGGCCCATGGGCAGAATATCATATTATACTCAGATGATCAATTTTAAAACATCTGAATAGTCAGTGACAGAAAGAATGTTTTCAGATTATGATGTAGAGTAGACTAACTCCAACCAGTAGAGGTCACGATTACAGCTGATCCCCATATTAATTAATGCGTAGTAGGATGTTCATGCTAAAGTGAATGTCCACTAAAATTATCAAGATGGTAAAACAGATTATCTTTTTTAAGTTCAAGGAGATATATATTTATTAGGGATGCACCGATAGGATTTTTTGTGGTCGATACGATACCGATTTTAACAAACAATTATTGGCCGATACCTATATTTGTCACTTCCTTTGTTTTGAAATTTTGTCATCAAAATAGATAGTATTTTAATCATGTTTTAAATCAGCAAAGTTCAAAAACACCTGCATTAAAATATACTAGCAGGTTTATTGCTGCATCATCAAATAGTTTCTAATAAACATGGATTGGATGCATTTAACATTCAGCAGGGCTACATAAATACAACTGAACAAAGATATTAATGAAATAAACAGTGCTTTTTATGTAGGTTTAATAGTTTTCAGGTAGCCTACAGAAATAAAGTAAAAAAATGTAAATAGCACTGCATATTCTTCACTGTATAAATTAAATACATATTAATTCTTTACTGTAACAGACTTTATTATGATTACTCTTCTAATTTGTTTTTGTATACATTTTAATTTTTTTGTAAGTTTAAATATGTATGAGATCAGCATTATCTCCTTGACTAAGGCGGAACTCTTATTTTGACGGGTGTTCAAGTCTACAGAGTGCCAAGGAGAGCACGCAGTTCTTCAGAGATATTTTGCAGATTTAAAGTTTGTCAGTTTATTAAGCACCCCCCGACAAGGCATAAGATCTGTATTTATTTACTGTTAGTTGTAATAAGTGTTTTGAGTAATTTGCTGTACGTTGATGATAATGCAACGGAGAGAGAGATTTTAATGTGCACTTCTTATTTAGCTCTTATGGTGATTTTTTTTTTTGACCGATAAATATCGGGCGTCGATACGTCGGTGCATCCCTAATATTTATATATACCCATATATTTGTTTTGTCTGAAATGAAAACTATAATGAAAGATTTTAATTTAAATTGCCATTACACCACTGTTCACAAAAAGAAATATAAAAGATACACCAGTGACAATAAAGTTCTACTTGCCGCAGATTGCAAATGTAAAATACACAGTTAACAAAACCTTTTCGCCAAATGCATTACAGAAATGTTAGCACTGAATTATTTCTTATACATATTTTTAAAAAATATTATTTTTTATTCATAGTAGTATGTTAAATATGCGCATACCATTTGGAAAAAATATTTTTTGAATAAGAACTTACTAACTGTTCTCTGAGGTTGTGTTGAGAATGTTCTGTAGGCTAGTAATCATAAATAGAATCTCTACATTTGTTTGTTGCAAATTTACAGACATTTGTGATGCATTTGAGATGCTTACATTTTCTTGTTGGGGTAATATTGCTTGTCAACTGACAAAAAAAAATCACATTTGAATTTGCATAATTGCACAAGTTTACACGTGAGGTTTACACTTCCCAGCTTACATCTGTTACAGTGACAAGGGATGTCTGGGGTCTGAGGGAGTTTTGGGGCCCTGGAGAAGTTTTGACTTGCCCTAACATTAGTGTTTTTTCCCCAGTTATAAACATATTAATGAAACATTAAAATCTGAGTACACTGTACTCAAAACTGGGCAATATCATTTTCAACTAAAAACTGAAAAAGAAATTATATATACAGCAGTTTCAGATACCATTACGGTCTCTATGTAAACTACAAAAACATGAATTTATGAAAACATCACGCACATGCAACTTATGTGTTCAGTCTACAGCAGGGGTGGGCAAACTTGGTCCTGGAGGGCCGATGTCCCTGCAGAGTTTTGCTCCAACCCTAATCAAACACACCTGAACCAGCTAATCAAGGTCTTCAGGATTACATACAGGTGAGTTTTGTCAGGGTTGCAGCTAAACTCTGCAGGACATTGGCCCTCCAGGACCGAGTTTGCCCACCCCTGGTCTACAGGGATGATGAGAGGACTTTGTGCTTTCTTCCTTGGATACTTGTTGCTTTACAAAGTGACATTGTCAACTACTGGCCTGACATGCATTATATAGCATTTTTTGTCATTTTCACTGATTCATGTGAATAGGGATCATTTTGACATTATCATCTGTATGCTAAAGTTTTCAAAAATGCAAAAGAAAAAGTTCTCAATTTTTAGTACATCGTTGTCATGTAAACATACCCTAAAAAGTTCTGGTGAGTTCTGGTGAAGCATTGAAAGAAATCACACCATTTACCTTGAAGTGAGATGCACTGATCAGTATCTAGATGACTGATGCCCATAATCAATGATTTAAGAAATATTTCTTCTTAGAGACACCATTTTCCAGCCAGTAGCCGCATCAAAGGTAGTTCTCACAATCCATGCTTTCTAAATAGTGGTGCTACTACTTCAAATTATACAGGTGTTCTTTAAATAAAAATGGAATTTAATTCCAATACAACATTTTAATAATGTACAGTATTTATTATATATTCCATAACTCTTATATCATGGCAGACATGGATTGTTTTGGATTTGATCTTTCATGTCCTGCACACTGTATATTTACCACTCCTGATGTATGTATTGCCATAATTGATACTTTGAGCACAATACACATTTTGTGTTTGGTAAAATCTTTGTGCAAGTATTTCAACGTAACTCCAGCCAAATACCATTGGAGCAATGGTGAGATGGAGAAGTTAACATCCAAGCTTATAAAGAGAAAATTAATGTAATCTTCAAAACTGGGGTAGCCAACCCTAACATCTGTATCTGGACTCCAACAGATAAAAGTTATGGATTACTAAACACCTCCATCAGAGATAAGACATTACTACTACAAACCTCAGTATCTCTAGCTGACAGTTTGGACTCTTCAGTCCATTAAAGAGCAGCTTCACTTTAGAATCTTGCAGGTCATTGTTACTCAGGTCCAGCTCTCTCAGGACACAGTTTGAGGATTGTAGAGCTGATGACACAGTTTCACATGACTGAGCAGTGAGATTACAGCCAGCAAGTCTATGGGAGAAACATGTAGTTGAACAAGTTAGTGTTACTACAGAGAAATTAATTTGTTTATTGTAAATGTTCAAAAATTAAACACTCACAGAGCTTTTCTACAGTTGATCACAGCTGGTATCAGTCTTCTTCTCCCCTCATCTGATGTGTTGTATTTCTTGAGGTCCAGTTCATCCAGCACCTCCTCTGACATCTGAAGCATGTAGGCAATTGTTGAGCAGTGAGCAGGAGAGAGTTTCTTCTCTGAGTGTTTGTCTGATTTCAAAAACTCCTGAATTTGTCTGGACAGAGTCTGATCTTTGATTTCCAGCAGACAGAGGAACAGATTGATGGATCTTTCAGTGGAGAGTCCATGTCCATCTTTGATCTTCTCTTTAATGTACTGTGTGGTTCTCCTGATGCTCTCTGAGCTGTTCTCTGTGTGTGTCAGTAGATACTGTA
Organism: Hypophthalmichthys nobilis; assembly: GCA_037950665.1. Lineage (NCBI taxonomy): Eukaryota > Metazoa > Chordata > Actinopteri > Cypriniformes > Xenocyprididae > Hypophthalmichthys > Hypophthalmichthys nobilis. The sequence continues at coordinate 41,668,107 of CM075480.1, read as the reverse complement.
AGAGTCTCTGATTGGACTCCAATGAGACTCCCAGCAGGAACCGCAGGAACAGATCCAGGTGTCCATTCTTGGTCATTAGGGCTTCATCTACTACTCTTTTATGCAGATTGTTCAGGGAATCAAAACATGCTCGTGTAGTGCTGCTTATGTGGTAGTAAAACACATAGAAAGCAGCAAGAAACTCCTGAACGCTCAGATGAATGAAGCTGTAGATTTTCCTCTGATGAATCACAGATTCCTCTTTAAAGATCTCAGTGCAAATCCCAGAATACACTGAGGCGTCAGTGACGTCTATGCCGCTCTCTCTCAGGTCCTCCTCATAGAACATCACATTGCCCTTCATCAGCTGTTTGAAAGCCACTTCAGCAAGTTTCACAATCACTTCTCTGTTGGACTGCAGGAGTTTCTCTGGATCTCTCTCTTCATACTTCTGATTCCTCATGTTGATCTGAATCAGCAAGAAGTGGATGTACATTTCAGTCAGAGTTTGAGGGATTTCTGAACTCTGATCTTCTTTCAGGAGCTTCTGAAGCACAGTGGACGAGATCCAGCAGAAAACGGGTACGTGGCACATGATGTCTAGGCTTCTTGCTCTTCTGATATGTGAGATGATTCTGCTGGCTTGATGCTCATCACTGATTCTCTTCCTGAAATATTCCTCTTTCTGAGGCTCATTGAATCCCTGAATTTCTGTCAGACGGTCGATATATTTGGAGGGAATCTGATTGGCTGCTGCTGGTCTGGAGGTTATCCAGATGAGAGCAGAGGGAAGCAGCTCTCCTTTCATGAGGTTCAACATCAACACACCCACTGATGAAGTCTCAGTCACATCAGAAACTTTCTGTGCATCTGAAAACATCAGTGTGATTCTGCTTTCATCCAGACCATCAAAGATGAACACAACTTTACACTCCTCATAAATCTTTGAGTCCAGATCTTGAAGTTCAGGATGAAAGTCCAGCAGAAGTCCGTGAAGACTGTACTGATGATCTCGGATCAAGTTCAGCTCTCGAAATGGAAGCACAAACATGAAATCTACATCTTGATTGGCTTTTCCCTCGGCCCAGTCCAGAATGAACTTCTGCACAGAGACGGTTTTTCCGATTCCAGCGATGCCTTTAGTAAGAACAGTCTTGATTTGGTCTTTCTCCTCACATCCTGGTTCAGGTGAGGCTTTAAAGATGTCATTGCAGTCGATTGGAGTGTCTTGTGAGTGTTGTGTTCTGGCTGTTTTCTCCATCTGTAAAACCTCATGTTCTTCATTCACTCCTTCTCTCTCTCCCTCTATGATGTAGAGCTGTGTGTAGATCCTGTTCAGGAGGGTTTCATTCTCTTGGAGTTTGATTCCCTCAAATAATCTCTCATACTTGTTCTTCATGCTGGTTTTGTGCTGGTCTTTGACTCTCTGCAGGCCTTCAGTCTCCAGTGTGTGTGTCTGCAGGACTGCTTCAGTTCTGTCCTGCCAGATGTGAGACTGATCGTGTGATGTAGAGGATGGCACAGATCTGATCAGCACATGTACGTCTCTCCTGCTGAAAAAATAAAAGCGCAGCAAAAATGAAAATGGCAGTGATTATAATAACCATCAGAAAAATCAGGAATGACCTTGGTGACCCTTTTCGAGTTGCTCCCCTGTGGAGTGCATATGTTGTATAATCCATTTTCGGATTACATTTCATGTTATTTCATTGAGTTTCTTAAATGATTTTAACTCTTTCCCTGAAAAAAACAAAAAAACTTGCCAGCCACTGCCAGCGTTTTGGTCATTTTCACAAAAATTCCATGGCCCAGAATATTTTGTTGTATAAATATATAAACATGCAATATAGCAAAAGAAAGAACGGACCCTCTGCTTTAAAAGAAAAAAAAAAAATTCTAACTTCATGCATTATTTTTTATCAACACTTGAATGTTCATAAAAAAGCAACATTTTGAGCAAAAAGCTGAGAAAATCGTGTTTTTGTCAAAGACTTCTGGATCGGATTCCATACGATGATCAAAACATAGAAGGAGTAGATCAAGTCTATCAACACCCCCAATGCTTGCACAGACCTGTAGATCATCCAGGGTTGACATTTCACTTGGTAACATTAGGCTGTTTTGAGTTATATTTATTATGAGATCGCTCGTTTCTGCTTCTTATTTGTCTGTGTTTTGATCTGGAGATACTGTACTCATTCAGAAGATGTGTGATAGCGCCCCCTAGCGTATTACAGTGAAAATGTAAAATCTTGTCAATAGCAGGGGAAGCGTTTTCTCATAAAAGACGAGATAACTCATCAATATCAGGGAAAGAGGTAAATTATCATATTTATTTGAGATACACTATATTTGAAATGCATGTCAACAGATCATCAGTACATTAGCAAAAAACTGTTAATACTAACGGAGGTTCAGAGGCTTCTGGTTTATCGCTGAATGTAAGAGGTTGCATCATGGATCTGTTACTCTTCAGAGACACACCGCTGGGTTCTGGAGACTCTGATCTCTGTCTCTTCCTCCTGCTGATACTGAGAAAAAAAACAAAAAAAAACAAACAAACAGAATTTTAGAGCACTAGCTATACTATATTACTTAAATGCACCATATATTTACACTTATTTATTAATTTAGCAGATGCTTTTCATCCAAAGCCATTTACAAATAAGGAATATGACAAGCACTTCATCCAGTGGAAACAGTAACATGAGAATTGTTGCAATACGAAGTTTCAAAATTTTATAAAAATTGACATGCTAGAAAAGAGATGAAGGTAAGAAAAAGGTGAAAGAAAATTCTTAAATTATACATTTCTATAAAGAGAGATATTGTCGTTTAACAGGATTTAGTCAAGTGCTCACAGAGAAGTCTTTAGACACTTCTTGAAAACAGCAAGCAACTCATCTGTTTGTGAAAGATAAAAAGATCATTCCAGCAGTGAGGAGCAGTGAAAGTTCAAGAAAGTGATTTTGTGCTTCTCTGTGATGGTATCACAACTCACTCACTGCAGGCTTCTGGAATACACTGTAGATCACTTTGAATAAAAGCATCTGTCAGTACTAAAATGGCCAGTGTCTTACCTGAGGTCAGAGGTCACTGATGCATCACTGAATTCATGAGGATCTGTCATCATGGATTGATCACTTTTCACAGACTCACAGCTTGATCCAGGAGATGGAGAGCTCATTTCAGAAGCAGTGTCCTCATCTTATCTCTCATTATGGAGACTCATTTCAGTGTTCTCCTACTCTCATTTGCCAAAAAGAGTGTGGAGAAACTGATTTCAGACCTTTTATGTGAAAACACAGAGTTAAATTCTGTAGTACAATTATACAATATACAACAAAGTATAAAGCTACAACGTTAGTACGGTCTTAATCTGGATGACACAGTACTACTAAAGTTATATACATGTAAGAGTGATAAAAAACACGCATGAATGAGACAATAAAGAGTGGGATGTGCTTGATGTTGAGAGTTATTAAGCGCAATAAGAGAACTCAATGTGACTGACACACAGATGAAGCACGCGCACAAAAAAGCTGCCCCTCTCAGACAGCATCCAATCACGAATTTGGATTTTGTATCATGTTTAATAAAGTTACTAAACACAATAATCTGTTAAAAAGAACTCCATGCGGTTGGTGAAAGTCACAGAAAGTCTCCTCTCTCAGACAACGTGATTGCAAATTCAGTTCTCTTTTGCGTCTTATTGCGCTTGAATGGTCAGATAGACGCACAATACTGTAAAAATGCCTGTCGTGTGGAGTATTCACGTAAATACTGCGGGTTATGTCTTAAAGGTGCTGTATGTAAGTTTTTCACTTTACTAAAGCATAAAAATACTTAATAAAATAAATAAATAATAAAAAAATAAAAAATATGTTTGCAGATATTTAGGAAACATGCTAAGTTCACATACTTGTTTCTTTGAAAAACAACGCTACAGCCAGTTATTTTACTTTGAAATGTTTTGTTTTGGTCTGTGCGATACCGCACGTAGCCTGTTCACCCAATAGTATTTCGACATCCCAGGTTGCCATTTGGTGGAAAACACACCGTATTGCAGCCATGGAAGCCAACAAACAAACTGGATCAGAGATCGCAGATTCTACCCAACCTAAAAAGCCTCGGCATCCATCTAAAAATCTCTACGAATCAGACAATATTAAAACGCAGATAAATCAACTCATCAACTGTGTGTAAGTCTCCTCTGCTTTTATTGTCAGTCGCGCTTGCTCCTGTTCCGTGTCCTCAAGCTGGAAATCTGTGTGAGCGTTGAGTCTGAGGAGGGGGGGAAACAACGATCTCCAATATTTTGAATTTGGACTGCAGTACCTATTTCGACCACTAGCTGTTAATCCTACATACTGCACCTTTAAATTAATATAAACAGTTGGGTGAAGACAGGTGAGTGTCAGTATATTGGATCCGTGGATTTGGTCTTAAAGGGACAGCATAATAATAAACTGCTGTCTCATTAATGTTAATCAAACAACAAAAGACAAAGAGAAAATAAATAGCTCACTGCCCTTGACTGAATCAATAAGAATTGTATCTTTAATAAGAATAAGTTCATATTTGATTCATACAGTGAAGACTATGCAGTGTTTTAGCTGTACACTTGATTATTCAATATCTGTAGTATGTCTTACTACATGTTAAATAAACCTACTGTTGCTGAAAAACAAAGTTTATTTAATTTGTATCTTTGCTCTATTGTGTTTGTCCTGCTGTTTGTAATTTGCTTTTAAAATGTTTTTATAGCACCACAAATATTTAATACAGAAATATGGTTCTTTATGAAATCTTGTTACATTCTGAAGAACCCTAATCTGCTATTAAGAACTATTTTTCTTCATATTTAAGGTATTAGAGCTAAAGTTCAAAGCAATCAATATACAACAAAACTGCAGCTCAATTTCATTTCAAACATCATGAATTGTTTTTTTCTGGTTATTTTGTTATACTTGGGTACTTTAATTTACTATTTACTGCTTATTCATTTTTTAATGTTTGCTACAACATTGCAGGAAGTGGAAATCTGGACACAGTTTTAAATAAATGTAAAAGGCCCCACATTTTGAAGCTTAATTTACATTATTCTTTAGTTTTTGTGTATTTCAACACAAGTGTGATAATCTGGATGGAGTTGTTGTGCGGTGTCGAACTTACCACACTTTACAGTTAATAAGACAGTTATTTTTGTAAAGGTGCATGACAAGTGCATGTCTCAATCAACGTTTCTGCATCAGAATCAACGATCACTGGTGCATTAATATTGTTTCTAATGTTATTATTATTTGTACAAAAATGCCTCTGTGTAAAAAGTGTTAGGGAAATTTCTTCAGTGTTTATTCTTCACATGATCTAGAAATATTCGTAATTATACACGTCGTTGTTTTTAATGATTATATAATATACAAAACAAACTATTATTATTGTAACTACTATATAAAACTAAAACTATTACATATGCTAAAAAAAGATCACGGGATATCAAAAGTAATTTATACGTTAGGCTAATCGTCAATGTTTCCGCCTTTTTGGTTAGTCTGTACTGTCGAAATATCATGATTTGTGTTTTAAATATCATGTAAAGAAGAGCATAAACCTAAACAGCAGCTCATTTAATATCACTACATAGTTGGTACATGAAGAATAAGTTCTGAACTTACCACAAACTATTCTACCGTTTAAACACCCAGAGTTAACAGGTTTAAAGCCTCGGAATGGCGTCTCTTCTTCCTCCTCTTTTACTTTCGTTTCTACCTGGTTAAGGTGTGTCTTGATTTCTTGTAACTCCACTAATATAAAAACAAACTTACTCCCTCTAGTGGAGCAAAGCGTCATCACGGGTTCAATGGGAATGTACTAAGATACGTGTGTGTGTGTGTGTGTGTGTGTGTGTGTGTGTGTGTGTGTGTGTGTGGTTCAGGGGCCTAAACCATGAAGCTGGTTTAGGTGGCTAGCCAGGTATGTTTTAGTTAGTTGTGCCAACCCTGAGTTTTTAGGCACCATGAAAGTGGCTTGGTTTAGCTGTGTTCATCACCATAGTCAGTCAGTGTTAATGCTGAGATGATATTTGCAGAACAAGTGCTGTGCAACATTAACCAAAATGATCTTGCAAAGTACCTTGATTTGAAACTTCAGGTAAAGGAAAAACAATTCATACTGGTTCATGATTTAGTGTAAAACTGAAGTAATTTTGAAAAACAAAGAGAAATGTACAAGTTGAAATGTAAATGTACATGTACATACAGTTGTAGGATATACATATGTTATGATTATGAATGATATCTGATGTTGATCGGTGTTTCCCAACACCAATATTCCTTCTGATACTGCTTCCATGCAGACTCAAAATAATTGAGCTCGATCTGCTTATGCTCCAGTGACGGACATGTTTAGGGGTGGGGTTAGGGGTGATCTTCATGCTTACTTTTTCTAACATAGTATGAATTCACTGTCAGCACATTATATATTATTATCAATCGCCACTTACGCTAAATGTAATAAAATCATGCTTGCTTTTGGTGATTCCCTAGATATTTTTGTTATTGATGTATTAATCAGGACAAGTAAAACTCTCTTTCTCTTGCCCCTTCAAAAAATTAAGCGTTAATGTCGAGCCCTGGTAAGCCTATGTGCCGGACGGCCCCGGCCCAATTTAACCCCTGATGCTAAAATATTAAATGTAAATGTAATTGATAAGGGAGAAATACATTGACCAAACAGTTCCTGACAATCCAGCAGGATGAAACTGAGTCTGTGGATCCTCTGAAACAGTGAGGACATCTACTGTAGCTTTATAAGATCACACCAAATGAAGAACCAGAGTGTTTCTACAGACCATCAGCTTTAACTCACTGTCTCCAGTGATTCATATACAGTTACAGACCATTCCTGATACATGACCTGCAGTCAGATTCTTCAAAAAGGGCTGACAAACATCAGGATGGCTAAAAAAGTAATGAAACATTAACATTATTTCCCCTCTTTTAATAAAAACATTTGCATTTAATAAATAAAATAGAAAACAGCTCAATTACCTCAAATGGATCAACATAATCTCTCCTGTCTAAGAGAGTGTAAGAAGTATTATTCTGTGATAGTTCATCATGACTGTGTGTGCCTTCACAAAATATTCTGAAGGGTTCAGCTATACCAGTATGCAGATATGAACTTGAATTTGTGTTAATTTAATATCTCTGTGAACTGCAGAATTTGATTCATTCATTTTCTTGCAACTGTGATTTTTTATCTCATAATTGGGAATTTTTTTCTGGTGATTGTGACTTTATTCCCCAGTTGCACAGTCAAGGCTTAAGCTAGTCCTAGACAAAAATACATGTTTGAGCTGTTTTAAAGGAAAGAAACTTGTACTGACATATCTTGAAATATGTCACTGCCATTGTTTTGTCTCAAGATGCACACCAGTAATGTGTTTTTCTAGTGAACATTTATAAAAGCTACTTAAATGCCCTAAGTGAACTAAGGCCTGTCTGTGAAACCAGTAAAAACAGTAATATTGTGAAATATTATTACAATTTAAAATAACTGTTTTCTGTTTGAATATATTTTATAAAGTAATTTATTCCTGTGATCAAAGCTGAATTTTCCGCATCATTACTCCAGTCTTCAGTGTCACATGATCCTTCAGAAATCATTCTAATATGATGATCTGCTGCTCAAGAAACGTTCAGTTTCCTTAATGTTAGTAGAATGTTATTTAAAGGTTTGTATGATGTTCCTGAAACATTCTTTCAAACATCCAAATGTTTTCTGAAAACATGCAATTATTGATAAAGAAGCAACTTTATAATAGTCAAGGGTCAAGAGCTCAACTAAAGCAACCAGCAACCTCCATGATGGTGACCTCAAACGAAACATCTAAACTTCTGTTTATTCTCAATAAGAGCTTCTGTAGACGTGTGACAGAAATAAAGTCAGTCTGGTTAGTAATAAGTGAAGCTGGTAATGCTGTTTGTGGAGTTGTTTAATCAGATCTTCAGAGATTTAATGTCTTTTATCTTCAGTTCATCTAAGGCTGTGGCTGAAGAAAGTTGTAGTTTGTGTTCTTATTTCTCTTTCTTTCAGTGCTTGTTCACAGCAGGTGTTTGAATGATTGAAAGAATGTTTCAGGAACATCATACTAACCTTTAAATAACATTCTACTAACATTAAGGAAACTGAACATTTTCATGTTCTTGGAATGTTACAAATCAACATTCCTACAATGTTGAATTTTAGATCAAAATTAAGTTGAAAGAATGTTTGAGGAACATTATACCTTATAAAAACGTTCCTCTAACGTCAAGAAAACTGGACGTTTTTAATGTCAGAATCAACACTGAATATTTAGAGAACGTTCTTATAACAAAATTCTGTTAGCTGGGTACTTGGCAAAATCACTGTGACCTTCATTTAAACCCATTTGATTTCTTTCAGGAATTAACTGGGCTGCCATACTTCTAAGCATTTAAAGAGATAGTTCACATTAAAATGAAAATTCTGTCATCATTTACTCACCCTGATGTCGCTCCAAACCTGCAAGACTTTCGTTCATCATCAGAACACAAATGAAAATCTTTTGATGAAATCTGAGAGATTTCTATCACTCCATTGACTGCCTTAAATTAGTTATATTTTATACATATATATATATATATATATATGAGATATTGTGATTTCAGAGACATGACAGAGACATAATTGAAGACGTGATGTTAACTGAGACCTTCATAAGTCATAATTTTTATTAATTTTTAATGTCTGTGAATAAAATATATATTTTAAAAACCCATATTGTTTTGAAGTCATTGTTATTTGTCGCTTAAGAAACGTAATATCTTGTGGTACAGTGTCATTGATACAAGTTACGAAATCTTACATGCATGAACTCAATCTTATTGAATCCTCCATGTGAAGGTTTATAGTGGTTTAGTCCAGAGGCACGATCGTTTTATATGAATTATCATTTTTGGGTGAACTATCACTTCAATGGCTACCAATGGGTTGAAGGTCCAAATTGCCATTTCAGTGCAGCTTCAAAGAGCTCTACACGATCCCAGACAAGGAATAAGGGTCTCATCCAGCGAAAAGATAAGTCATTTTCTAAAAAAATATATACATTTATATATTTTTTTAACAACAAATGCTCATCTTGCACTAGCTCTCTTCTTTTTCTTCTTCTTCTTGTAGAATTCCGGCAGTGTAATGCTAAGTGTATTACTGCCCTCCACAGGTCAAAGTTTGAACTAATTCTTATATACTTGTACTAGCATATAGTATACAAGAACATAGTTGGATGGCCTGCAATATAAGCTGAAGAAGAAGTTTCATCATTCAGGGTAATGTTTTTGTCATTCAGTGGTCTCTCTTGAACTTGTGCCATACCGTAGTGAGGAGGAACTCTCTGTTCAGAAATACTGCTAAGCTATTATTCTGACAATCGCAGTCCTGAATACCTTTCTCTTTTCATTACTCTTTTCCTTCTCACAGCCTGTTTCATCATCACACAAGGTTATGTTCAGTGTGTAAGGAACATGAGCACAGGTGGCACAAAATACAGCCCGCACAACAAGCTGTATGACAACAAAAGGTGAGAAAGTGTGTTGCTTCATAGCAGTTATTTATTTATTTTTTAATGTAATTATTAAATTCTTAGGTGTTGCAGCCAAGTTCATTGCCGAGGAATAACTGACTTCAGACTGTCACGACTGACCAATCAGAATCAAGCATTTCATAGAGCTGTGTAATAATATCAGTTTAGATGATATTCTTCAACACAACAGGTATGTGTTTTGATGTAAAGTCAATTTGGCTCACTATGTGTTAAACACTATTATCTTATAATGAAATTATATAATTCTTAGTTGATACATTTTACGGTACTGTTTATATTTTTTGTTTATATATTTTTGTATTCATATTTTTCCTGTCTTTTATAAAAACATTTGGTCAGCAGTGAGGGTCGTGAACGTGTAATTGGTATGCTACACAAAAGCTTTTGAGCAACAGATATTTTCCCTCTTTCCCTTTTATGCAGTGATATCAGATTCAGTCTGATATATTTAAAATGAGACTCGTCCCATATGTGAAATCTTCTGGAAACACAGATGCAGGAAGCAAGAGACAAAGGTATGGTAACAAATTTGTAAAGCTTTATTGATTAATTTGAACTTTTTATCAAAGTTATCTGAAAAAAAGAATAACAAAAATTCTTATAACAAGCTATCTGTTGGAAGACGGTTGTAAGACTTGATTTTCCTGCTAAGACAAAACTGAGATCAAGTGCCCTGCAATAAAGCAATAAAACCCCATCTTTTTAAACGTCTCAGTGCGATTGGTAAAATGGTCTCAGTTTCACAGCAGTCACTTATGTTATGAGGAAGATTGAAACTAAGGAGAATTCTGTCCTCCTTTTGTCTCTTCAAGAGATCTGATAACCCACTCCTCTCCCCCAAAACAGGTGTTGGTGTAGTAAATATCTACAAATCCTTTGTTCTGTGAGGGTCCTCACTCCATCTTCAGCCCTCGTTCATCTCTAAACAAGGGCTTTAAATCATAAACATGGTCTAGTCAATAATCTGCCACAATAATGTAATGCCTTTTTATTTGTTATCTTCATTCTGCTAATAATTACATTGACAGCTCTACTCTAAACCATTCATCATGGGCCCTCATTTATGCAGTTCAGTTAAAAACAAGTGAGGATAAAGTACAATCACATCTACCGTAATGGACCGTAAATAAATAAAGTCAAGGAGCCTAATGTGCCGCCTGATGAGATATCATTCTTTACAGTTGGATAAAATTCAGATTTTCACTGATTGGGTGTAATGGGTGATGTATTATTGCTTGAGCAGTTAAACTTTATTGTTTTTATTTGTTATCATTATTCTCAGAATTTGGTGTTGGATGTTGAAATTAAACACCAATCATTAATGGTAGCGGATGATCATGTTATTTGCATTTACTCATTCTGTGATCGGTTTGTTTGGAGATTGATTTCAAAACTTTCATGTTTTCTTCTGCTACTTTTGTGTCTGTAGTAGTGGCTGCCGTGTGTAAAAGATGTGTGGTTTACGTGCACCCTTCATTTTATTCTCAATCCAATAAAGTTCAACATGAATCTGGACTGTCTTGTCCACGGCTTTGCCAGCATGATGGCCGACGTGTCTGTTTTGTTATAATCACTCACTAACACAACACCTGTTAAAGGGATAATTCACCAAAAATATTTTTTGTCAAAATTCTGTCATCATTTACTCATGTTGTATCATATAGATTATGAGCATTATAAACAGAGCTGGGTAAATTATTTACACATTGTAGTCGATTACTGATTTCAAATTACATGACAGAAATTATAATTAGTAATGTAATTATTACCTTCCACATTTTAGGTAATGTAATCCAAGTATGTTTTGATTACATTTTGATTACTTTTGACCTAAGGCGTTTATTACATTGATTTGAATAGGATAATATTGTACTATGTTGATATAAAAATACAAAGAGAAAGAAAATATATTCCATTCTTTGTTATCAACAATATAAGTGCATTAAACATTACATAGACATATCCTGGGCTTCAAAGGTCACAGTTAGAGACCCTGAAATGTTTGTCACATGAAAGAGCTATATTAAGCAGTGGGCTTTCCATCCATTCAGAAAGATTCATGGGTACACCACCCTGAAGATCGACCAAGTTAGACTCTAACTATGTACACCCAGCTGGTTTTAAATCTCCACTCTTATGATTATGAAAAATAAACTTACTCCATCTAGTGGCAGACAGCATCATCACATTCTCAGGTGAGGACAACATATAGCAGTGAAGACCATCAGGAAAGATTTATATGGTGCCATTTCAACCTAATATCTCACAATGCAAATATGAATGTTCTCACTATCTGACTTTTTCTCACAAAGCAACTGTGCAGCTTTGTTTCTCATTACTGCAAATGTATACTTCACAATCTGACTTACAGAAATATCTCACAATGTGATACAATGTGTGTAATGTAGTCCACTGAAGGACAGCTGTATGTGAACCTAAGTGAACCTTTTTATTTAACCAAAACATAAACTAGTGATGTTCGGTTCTTGAACGAATCGTTCTTTTGAGCCAGTTGAAACCGGTTCATAGGAAGTAACCGGTCGAGTCGGTTCACTAATCGAACTGAATCGAACTTTAGTTCCGGGCTGATGACGCAAGACGCACAAGCTGAAGTAGCACGTCCGACTCAAAAAGAACCGATTGAGCCGGTTCAACCAGCTGTCGAAGTTTGATTACTGAGGAGTCTGATGAATGAGTTGACGACACCCTGCAAGCCCGAGGCACATACTGGAAATATGCTTATGACTACTGTTAATAAATAACATTTTATTAAAACCTGCAAAAACCTTTTTGTCGAGAGATGTAAATAAATTTTACTATGGTTTATTATACATACAGACTATATTTTAAGTTCTTAAGTGAAATCAATTCTTTAACTTTAGACATGTAGAACATATCTGCGTTTGTGCATGAATACGTGTGTTTGTAGTTGCGAATCTTATCCAAGATGTAGGCTAATCAATATTGGTCAGACATAAAGGATCCGCGATACAATGAAACTGTGACCACAAACTTGTGTGAAAGTGAATGAAAGTGAATGAAAGTGAATGAAAGGCAATAATCAGCAATATGCGATCACACATAACTTTATTTTAATGTTTCAATATGTGTTAACACAAATTACTTCATTTGAATGTTTCATTGATATAACATGGCACTGAGTTGTTAGAAAAGAAATGCATAGTGGCATCATAGCATGATGAGGTCAGGAACCTATGAATCGGCTTTTCAAACCGGTTCATTGAGCCGAACTGTCCAAAAAGAACCAGTTCATGGAAATGAATCGGACTTTGCATCACTAGCATAAACAAATACATAATATACAAAGACTTGGCTTTACTACCTAAACATGAACACTCAAAACTCAAAACTCACCAACAGAGGTTACAGGGAACAAAGCTAGACAAAGAAACAACAGAACATGAGGGCTATTTATACAGAGAGACTGGTGACTAACGAAGAACACCTGTGCATAAACAATAAACCAAGAAAATCACATGACAAGAAACCAGGATTCATGACTATCCGAATTTCAAAATAAAAGACATGAACATAAACAAAACCCAAACCAATGTGTCTACAGCCAGTGCTGATCAGTGCTAGATTATATGCAATTATGTAAGAGCAGGGCTCCAAAAATTAAGTACTTGTAATTAGATATTACGTTTTAAAATATTCATGTAGGTATTAAAGTTTCTTATTGGCTTGACTGGATTGCACATTAAATCTAAAAACAAAAACAAACAAACAAAAAAACCTTTACATAGGTATGCTTGTTTTCAACACTGAATATCTAATTAACTGCTTATGATGAAATTTAAATATTATTTGAATTATCACTGTGCATGTATTGCCATGTCTTTGTAAGGCTTTTGTATTTTAAAGACATTTAAATACAGAAATTCACAGTTTCATATTTGCAATGTAATCATCACATACTTGCCAAATTTAATGCAATAGTGTGGTAAACCTTGTTTCAGTTGTTTCATTTGCGATAACATTTTAGGCTGTTTATGTGACTGATTCAGGAATATAACTGGTCTGCTCGGTTACCACATACCCTGGATGCTGTTTGTAATGCTAAAATCACCTGTCCTTAATTATAGAAACTTTCCCATAATGCAAACATATTTTAGTCTGTGACTGATGGAGGGCTTAGACCTTTATCATCATCACTTGGAAAAACATAAACTGATTTCATTGGTTGTTCATGTATTAAAGCGATTCCCAAACTATTTTGCCAGCTGAACTCCTTTGACCTAAAACATTTTCTCAAAGAATCTCTGAGATTTTAAGTTAATATTTCATTAACAACACCTTTGCATGTTCACAATTATCTGATGTTGGTTAATGGTCATGACAGGCAGGTTAATAAATCTTTCCTTTTAATATGTAATTTTGATTCGTATTTTGATTTTACATAGAGTTAGATCAAAAGTTTTTTTTTTCTTTTCTTTTTGCTCTGACATGGAAATGGGCTTCCATATTTGTCTCTGTGGTTCCTCACAGCAGGTTGTTAAATCTGACACAGAGACACTGAAGAATCAGGATAAACCACAATGCCAGCATAGAGGGGTTCAGTGAATGTGGTGTTGAATGTGTGTATGTGTGTGAGTGTGTGTGTGAGTGTCTGTGTGTCAGAGACCCTGTAGAAGGACAGAGTGCCGGCTGACCAGTCCACATACACTCCTACTCTATTAGATGAAGAAAAAGGAAGAAGAATGTTTGTCTTCTTCTTATTGTGCCAAACAGAGTAAATCTCATCAGAACAGTTCAGACTCCAGGACTTTTCATTGAGTCCAAACCGACATTCACTCCCACCTTTCCTGTTGATTCCTTTATATGTCACTGCTATGTGATCCGATCCACTGCATTCAGCCTCCCAGTAACAGCGTCCAGTCAGACTCTCTCGACACAGAACATGCTCATAATGCTCAAATCTCTCTGGATGATCAGGATATGGCTGATGCTCTTTCACATATGTTATTTTTTTGTTCCCTTCAGACAGGATGAGTTGAGTGTGTGCTGTGTTTGGATCCAGTGTGAGATCACAGGCATCTGAACATGAAGAGAGATGAGAACTACATGAAGGAAGTGTGTAAATACAATTAAAGTCTAGGCAATGTGCCAATTTAGATAGCTAAGTAAGTGTGTATGTGTGTGTGCGTGTGTGTGGTCCAGGTAAACCCTAAGTTATGAGGCATGTGAACACAGAACGACAGATCAGAACATCTGTGACATCATTAAATATGGGCAGGTGTTTGTGTCTGAGGACTTACATTTTCGCAGACCCGGTGTGATCCTGAAATGCCCTCCATGGTCCAAACTAAGACATAAACATATACACGAACAAAACAATGTTAAATTGATTGCAAATGGTTTTATTATTCTGTAAAATTGATAAAGTAGTACCATGGTTTGAAAAAATATGATTAAATTATATATTTTAACCTGATAGACCAGAGCAAAGTGTTAAAGAGTAAACTTTTAACCTTCCTGCATTAGGCTATGTCCCAAATGGATGTCAGAACATGCTCCGCAGTGCTTCACTAAAACCTACCCATAATACACTTCTCTGGAACAATGTCACTGTCATCATACAAACCCATAATTTCACCAACAAATAAAAGTTTTAAAGAAATCACTGGAAACTAGCGAGATTGCAAAATGAACATGAAAAAAACGGCCGTTTGTTGGCATTTTTGTAGTTTGTGTTTTTGTAGTTAGGATTTAAAACCCAAGCATTGATGTTTTACCACAGTTTTACAATAATAAGTGATACATTGATCATAATGAATTAATTTGTGTCAAGACTGCACATTAGTCACACAGAAATCAAGTGGTATTTACCGTTATTTCCGCTGTTTCTGTTTATTTGTAATCACAGGACAGTATGTTTACATCACATTTAGGAAACTAATTTTCCACCAAATTTACAACCTGAGGAGTTTTAGCACTTTCTCCAGTGACAGTCACAATACAGTTATATTTTCAGTCAGAGAAACCAGAGTTGCTTTTATGACATATGCGGAGCTAAATATGGATATCAGACAGTCCGGTATAAAGCGACGGGACGTACTGACAGATAAAGTAAATACACGATTGTGATAGCCTATACACTGAAAAAAACGTGTTGGATTAACATAACAAAAAATATGTACATCGGTTGCACATATTTATTTTATGTTTTCTCAACATAATTTATCTACATTCTGGTTGCCTAATTTATGTATGTCAAATGAACATGATTTTTATATGTTGTATTTATGCTTTTTGTCACATGACTTCATGTTAATTAACATGACTTTTGTCTAAATGAAAACAATGGTGACAATAATGGTAAGGTTGCAATGCATGCTGGGAGCTATGGATGAAGTTTGTACTAAGTTAGCACCCAGCATGCATTGCAGCATTAAGCCTTAAAAAAAAAAGAACTGTCACCATTGTTGTGATTCATATGTTGATTATTGATGTCTGTATGAGTCAGCATGATGCAGAACAACTCATATTATCTGATTGTCACAACACTGCTAGATCTCATGTCCTAGAATCACAGTTCTAATATAATGCATCAACCGTTTCATCAGAGATTAAACTCTGAATATGATCAATGAATTAAGTCACTAAATGATACCCAACATCACTTAACCATCAGCACTTGATCATGACTTGACTTTTGTGCCATAACAAATGTGTCATAAACACTCACTTACAGCAGTCAGAAAACAATTGATACAATAAAGTCAAGAGCCAACACTGACCTCAAAGATGGTAACTTCAAATGAATCTCATTAAATCATCAACATCTAAATCTCTGTTAATTCTCATAAGAACTTCTGTAGATGTATGACAGAAATAAAGTCAGTCTAGTTATTAATGAGTGAAGCTGGTAATGTTTTGAAGAGTTTGTAGAGTTGTTTAATCAGATCTTGAGAGATTAAATGTCTTTCATCGAAGGATGTAGGCTTGTTCGAGATTATCCTGTCCACGGCGACAGACAAAATGGCGATTTGCAGCAGTTGGGCTTTCCCTCGCGAAGCGTTTAAAGGGGGTGGAGTTTTCGGAGAAAACATAACTACTTTATTTAGCTTCAACATGACTAATTTTAAATGACGAACATCCTTAGACAATAAATAAGTTGTACAAGATTCAATTATGTTTAAATGAGAAACATAACCTAATCACGTAGGAAATACGAAATGCATATTTAAAAATTCAACAACCCCCCGCCATTGCCATTTTTTCAGTGTATGATTTGTCTGATTTCTTCAAGCGGACATATTTACCATGATTAGTATGTTAATGATTAGTGCGCATAGTCTTTTGTGACAGTGGAAATGCGACTGGCCCTGGCACGCACTAGCAACCCCGCTTTAGGCCCGACAGTGGAAGCGTGGCTAATCTTATTTTTTAAGGAATATTCTGGCTTCAATACAAGTTAGGCTCAATCGACAGCATTTGTGCCATAATGTTGATGACCACAAAAATGAATTTCAAGTTCAAACATAGATGTTATGGTGAGGCACTTACAGTGGAAGTGAATGGGCCAACATACAATTTAATAAAATTACTTGCATTATTTCTGTTAAAACTTGTATGTTAATTATGAATTGTCATTTTTATGTTAGGATTACTGCCTTAGCGATGTGATTATTGCGATGCGTTTGTGTAAAAAAATTTTACTTACGAAGAAAGTGTAAAACTCGCAGTTCTAAAAGCTTATGCGCTGATTGCTCTATGCCTTCCCAATTCAACTTACGGAAAAGCCGTTTTTCTAAAAGAAATTTGAATACGGAAGGTGGTCTAGTGGAAACTAGATATTTTACTTAATAACTTGTTAAATATGGATTTTTTTTTTTTTTTACACAAAAGCATCGCTTCGCTTCAGAAGCGTTATGATGGATGGATGTGAATGGAGACACTTTCAACAGCTCATACTTGTTGATCCTCTTTAAAAAAATAAATTTGTATAACATTTGGACATTCTTATGCTGAGAAACAGCTGATAAAAGACAAAAATAAGTGTGTTCACAGGAATTTTTACATATCTTTCTTATTTGACATGCAATAACTAGTAGCAGGATAATTCTTAGAATTTTTCTTCATTAATAATTCTTTAAAAATTCTTCTATGTGAGCTGCACCTGGATCAACTTTTGTCGTGATAGCATAAAGTAATCAAAAGTTACAGCATTTGGAGCCAAGATAGCCATTTTGTTTAGCGTTCCCTCTGTATGCGCTCCAGGGCACTTATATAAATGTGTCTGGTCTCTATGCACGGAGTGATTGGCCCACCCCATCATTGTTTTCGTCTCAACTCCAACATCCATAGAGCTTCTCAACCTTTTTCAAGATCAAAGTGCAGTTCATCTGCGCACACCACCTGATTGGTTCGTCGCATTGCCCAAATATAGAGGTAGGTCTGGCATTGCTGATGAGAGACATGTTTTTGGCCATATACTACATCACTCCATGAGGAATATCTCGTGATTGACGCAAGGGATTATGTTGATTTTGGACTCATTTCAGCATCCACTGTAAGTAATGATCATGTATTCTATCATGTTTCACAAAGTTACAAGTGAAAACGCCACGTGACAGTTACCTTTTTTTTTAAATTAGCTACATGTGCATCTGTGGGGTTTTATGTGTGTTATAACTCCATGAAGAGTATCTTTAGATCTAAGTGACGGATTATGGTAAGTTTGGGTGGTATGGTAAGTTTAATTATGAAAATCTGCTGTAAATAATGATGTGCATTTTCCACGATCTATGCATGTTTAATTAAGTTACGTGCGAAAACGTGACATAAATGCCGCATCCGTATATTATACCTATGGGTCAGGGGGGCTTCACATTCAAAAACTCGCTCATGTTTATTCAAACCCGAAAACAATTATGCTTTTGCATTCTACTCTGTGAAAAATGACATATGTCACATGATTATCTGTTCTGCATGTTTCTGACATATTACAGTAAGGCTTTCCTATAGCTCAGTGGTTAGAGCATGGCACTAGCAATGCCAAGGTCGTGGGTTCGATCCCAGGGATTGCACATACTCAGATACAAATGTATAGTATAATGCAATATAAGTCGCTGGATAAAAGCGTCTGCCACAATGCATAAATGTAAATGTAAGTGTATTACATATTACAGTACATAAAAACACAAAAATCATAAATTACGATTTTTTTAACAGCATATAACTCCAGCAATTTACTTCTAAAATATACTCAAATTGGCTACATGTATTGTAAAGATTGGACTCTAAGCTTTCAAATTAAACCTATTTTGTGTTGGATCAACGAGTAGCTTTGAGAAAAAAAAATTGTTGCTAGGTGGCGCCTCTGGTGGTACATTCAGGTTTACAGGGATGACTCAGCACTCATTAAGAGTTTATAAAAATGATGCTAAGCTTTAAAATGATGTGTTATTCTATTTATTGGTTGCTTAGTAATTTGATTATGATTTTTTCGCGAGGGGGATGCACCGGGCGGTACACTTCGGGTTTAAGGGGTTAACATTCACTTTTAATGTAAGTGCCTCGCTGTAACCTTCAAAATAAAATGCTGTATTCAGTCATATAAAAATAACTGGAGGACAGCATTTTCACAGAGAAACAGATTTTCAAAAACATTTCTTAAATGATTCCTTTTAGGTGACACCAATCACATATAGACACATATGAGTCATCATTGTCCCACATACTTGAGTTTCTCCAGTTTGTAGTTTGGATCCTTCAGTTTGTCATTGAGCAGCTTGGCTCCTGATTGTCCTGGGTGATTGTAGCTCAGATCCAGCTCTCTCAGGTGTGAGGGGTTTGAACTCAGAGCTGAAGACACATAACCACAGCCTTCCTCTGTCACCATACAGCCTGACAACCTATAAAACAAGAGATTAAATAAGAAATTAAGAACTGAAAGAGCTAAAATAAGGTTCTGTTAATATGCCTCTAATTCCTACAGGAAAATCTGACTTCTATCAGCAATTTCTATAATTTCTGGTAATTAATCATCCATGTTTCAAAGAGTTTTTCACTTATGTATGGTGCATTTGTGTGTAAACAGTTCATAAAGTTATGCATCTTAAACAACATGGAAGTTCACCTATGCACCTAGTCTCTGATTTTAGTAAGAAAGAAGAGGTCAAAAGAAACTGTACTTGATTAAATGAAAAGTTATGAAAACAATATATAGAGCATTCTATCAAAAATACTTTTAATTTGATACAAATTTGAAGAAAATCTTATGAAACATACTGGATGCTTGAAGTACTTTACAGTTTCAACAAAATAAAAGTCGAGAAAATCTAGATGCTATAAATTTGTTTCTAGGCCATTCAATTTAAAAGTTGAAAGCAAGAAAACAAATGCCATTTTGAAATGCAGAAATATAAAAAGATCAAATCATACACACACCTCAGTATCTCCAGCTGACAGTTTGGACTCTTCAGTCCATCAGAGAGCAACTTCACTCTGGAATCCTGCAGGTCATTGTTACTCAGGTCCAGCTCTCTCAGGACACAGTTTGAGGATTGAAAAGCTGATGATATCATTTCACAATCTTGAGCTGTGAGATTACAGCCAGCAAGACTGAAAGAAAGCAAATTACAAAACCCACAAGAATTAAATTCTTAACCTCATTCAACAATTGGTATTTCTACAATGCAGTTTTTCTTCTTGCAGTGGTTAATACATAAAGACCTTGTACAAAATATACTCAGAATGTATAAGTACAACAACAGAAACTGTAATTCAACTCAGAAAGGACTCTTAACTGTAAAACATAATTAAAATCTCACAGAGCTTTTCTGCAGTTGATCACAGCTGGTATCAGTCTTCTTCTACCCTCATCGGATGTGTTGTATTTCTTTAGGTCCAGCTCATCCAGCACCTTCTCTGACATCTGAAGCATGTAGGCGATTGTTGAGCAGTGAGCAGGAGAGAGTTTCTTCTCTGAGTATTCGTCTGATTTCACAAACTCCTGAATCTCTCTGGACAGAGTCTGATCTTTCACTTCCAGCAGACAGAGGAACAGATTGATGGATCTTTCAGTGGAGAGTCCATGTCCATCTTTGATCTTCTCTTTAATGTACTGTGTGGTTCTCCTGATGCTCTCTGAGCTGTTCTCTGTGTGTGTCAGCAGATCCTGTAAGAGTCTCTGACTGGACTCCAATGAGACTCCCAGCAGGAACCGCAATAATAGATCCAGCTGTCCATTCTCAGCCTTGAGGGCTTTATCTACTGCTTCTCTATGCAGATTATGAACTACATCCAAAAAATGTGATGTGTCATCATTGTTCATTACATAAAGGAAAAACAAATAGAAAGCAGAGAGAAACTCCTGAATGCTCAGATGAATGAAGCTGTAGACTTTCTTCTGATGAATCACAGATTCCTCTTTGAATATCTCAGTGCAAATCCCAGAATACACTGAGGCGTCAGTGACATCTATTCCGCTCTCTCTCAGGTCTTCCTCATAGAACATCACATTGCCCTTCATCAGCTGTTTGAAAGCCACTTCAGCAAGTTTCACAGTCATTTCTCTGTTGGACTGCAGGAGTTTCTCTGGATCTCTCTCTTCATACTTCTGATTCCTCATGTTGATCTGAATCAACAGGTAGTGGATATACATTTCAGTCAGAGTTTGGGGGATTTCTGCACTCAAATCTTCTTTCAGGAGCTTCTGAAGCACAGTGGATGAGATCCAGCAAAAAACAGGTATGTGGCACATGATGTCTAGGCTTCTTGCTCTTCTGATGTGTGAGATGATTCTGCTGGCTTGATGCTCGTCATTGATTCTCTTCCTGAAATATTCCTCTTTCTGAGGCTCATTGAATCCCTGAATTTCTGTCAGACGGTTGATGTATTTGGAGGGGATCTGATTGGCTGCTGCTGGTCTGGAGGTGATCCAGATGTGAGCAGAGGGAAGCAGCTCTCCTTTCATGAGGTTCAACATCAACACACCCACTGATGAAGTCTCAGTCACATCAGAAACTTTCTGAGCTTCTGAAAACATCAGTGTGATTCTGCTTTCATCCAGACCATCAAAGATGAACACAACTTTACACTCCTCATGAATCCAGTCCAGATCTTGAAGTTCAGGATGAAAGTCCAGCAGAAGTCTGTGAAGACTGTACTGATAATCTTGGATCAAGTTCAGTTCTCGAAATGGAAGCACAAACATGAAATCTACATCCTGATTGGCTTTTCCCTCGGCCCAGTCCAGAATGAACTTCTGCACAGAGACAGTTTTTCCGATTCCAGCGATGCCTTTAGTAAGAACAGTCTTGATTTGGTCTTTCTCCTCACATTCTGGTTCAGATAAGGCTTTAAAGATGTCATTGCAGTCGATTGGAGTGTCTTGTGAGTGTTGTGTTCTGGCTGTTTTCTCCATCTGTAAAACCTCATGTTCTTCATTCACTCCTTCTCTCTCTCCCTCTATGATGTAGAGCTGTGTGTAGATCCTGTTCAGGAGGGTTTCATTTTCTTGGAGTTTGATTCCCTCAAAAAATTTCTCATACTTGTTCTTCATGCTGGTTTTGTGCTGGTCTTTGACTCTCTGCCGGTTTTCAGTCTCCAGTGTGTGTGTCTGCAGGACTGCTTCAGTTTTGTCCTGCCTGATGTGAGACTGATAGTGTGATGTAGAGGACGGCACAGATCTGATCAGCTCATGTGTCTCTCCTCTAATGGGGGGAAAATAATAATATTAATAAAAAAAACAGCAAAAAAGTCAGTGACTGTTGGAGACCTTCAGAAATCTATAGGCTACCAGCAGGTATGATATCCAGATGAAACCCTGTGCAGTGCATATGGCATATTTGGGAGTGCATTTAAAGATTAGTTCACCCAAAACTGAAAATTATCCCATGATTTACTCACCCTCAAGACATCCTATGTGTATATGACTATCTTCTTTCAGACGAACACAATCAGAGTTATATTTAAAAATATCCTTGCTCTCCAAAAATTTATAATGGTAGTGAATGGGGGGTGAGATTTTGAAGCCAAAAATGAATGCATCCAGCCATCAAAAAATATAATCCATACGGCTCCAAAGGCCTTCTGAAACGAGGTGAAGTGGGTTTTTGTAAGAAAAATATCCATTTTTAAAATTTTATAATCTAAAATTATTAGAGCAGACGACCGTACGCATACTGTGCAAGTCAACTTGCACCACAAGAGTAACCCCTGAAGCGATGTATGACGCAGGGTGTAGGAGTATTGTAAGCTTAGACACCTCTTGTGGTTTAAACAAATATGGCTGGGCAACAAGCTGAAGCTCCTCTTCTCTTATATCAAAATCCTCCGACATTTCTCTATAAATTTCTCGTTTTAGACTTCTAATTTGTGACCGGTGTTTTGTTTTGCTCTATCCTCTGAGCTTCTGCATTCGTCATTACGTCATGCGTCAGGTCAGAGTTCATTCCTCCACCGCAAATCGATGTGTACGGCCCTCTACCGTACATGTCTTATTTTACTTTATAAAATTTTACATTTATTTTTCTTACAAAAACCCATCACTTCATTTCAGAAGGCCTTGAATTAACTCCCTGGAGTTGTATGAATTATTTTTAGTAAAACACTCCCTGTTCACTACCATTACAAATCTATGGAGAGCCAGGATATTTTTAAATATATCTCCGATTTTGTTCGTCTGAAAGAAGAGAGTCATATTGTAATGCCAGGCCAGCAGAGGGAGCCGTCACTGGAATACTGATCATGTTCCACTCCCTCTGCTTTCTCTTCAGTCACTTCCTGTTTGTTGGCCAGAGACCATGCTGAGCCTCACTGGGAAGTATTGCCAGTTTACCTGCCTTACCAAGCGTTATTTTCCCTGTTGATTCTGTCTGATTACCTGTGTATTATTTTGCCTCCTTCTCTGTTTACCGATTACCTGGGGGCCGTTCTTCACGTCGCTAACTAGGTTAGCTGGATTTGATTGATGACGATTTGGCATGATCTTGGATTGTTCGGTTCTTCAACACTCATCCTGGACTTGCTGCCATAGCAACAGGTCCATAAGCTTAAACCTGCTCGTGAGCAGGCTTATTTCATGTAAACAGGATTAGATTGAATCCTAGGTATCGGAATCGTATCGGAAGCGAAAAAGGCGGATCGGTGCAACCCTAACGAGAATGTGCAGTAATCTCAGACAACTTAATCCTGATATTTTAATCCATTCCACAAATGCCTTCTCACTATTGCTTCTTGGACTAACCCTTTGTACGTCGACAGATTGGACTGCTCCTTTGGTTTTGACCCTCTGCCTGTTTTTCTGAATCTGTTTATTGCTATTGTCTACAATAAACAACTGCACATGGATTCTAACTCAGCCTCAGTGTCTAGGTTACACATATACACCTAGGATGGCTTGAGAGTGAGTAAATCATGGGGTCATTTTCATTTTTGGGTGAACTAACCCTTTAATGTTTTATTAAATCTGTATTCATTATTAATGCTAGTTGCACTATAGTAAAACAGAAAATAACTGTTCATACTAACATATAGTCATAAATCACTGGTCCATCACTGAATACAGGAGGTGCCTTTATGGATTTGTTACTCTTCAGAGACACACCACTGGGGTCTGGAGACGCTGATCTCTTTCTCTTCCCCATGTGGATACTGACAAAGTAAAAAAAATAAAAATAATAATAATAAAAACATAATTTTAGAAGACTATACTATATAACAATGGTTCTCAGCCACAATTCTAGAAGTCCACCAGCACTGCACATTTTGCATGTCTCTTTTATCTGACACACCCATTTCAGGTCTAGAAGTCAGTACTAATCAGCTGATGACTTGAATAAGATGTGTTTAAATAGGGAGACATGCACATGTGCAGTACTGGACCTCTAGAACTGTGGTTGGGAACCACTGCCACACAACATGAATGCACCATAGATTTATTATTAATTTTGCATATAAAGTCATTTACAAATATGGAATTCAATAACCAATTAATCTAATGGAGACAGTGAACATGAGAACTGCTGAAATATAAAGTTATACATGTTAGAAAAAAAACAGTCAAAGTAGAAAACCATTTATTTTTAAATCTACATACATTGCACAGAGAAAGAAAACTAGTAGTTTAACAGGATTTCAACTGCTCAAAAAATAGTTTTAAGAAAATTGAAAGGGCTGTTTAGGGAGGTGGGAACAATCATTCCACCAGAGAGCAACAATGGCAGTTAAAGTTCAGAAAAGTAATTATCTGCTTCTCTGTGAAACACAGCTCACCACCTACAGGCTTCTGGAATGCACTGTAAATCACTTTAGATTAAACCTTCTGTCAATGATTAAATTTCCAGTGTCTTACCTGGGGTCAGAGGTCACTGTTCCATCACTGGATTCAAGGACATGCTTCCTCATGGATTGATCACTGTTCATAGACACACAGCTCGATCCAGGAGATGAAGAAATCATTTCAGAGGCATCATCTTCTCTCTCTTTACAGACTCATTTTAGTGTTTTCTTACTCTTATTTGCCAAAAGATTGATTTCAGACCTTTTCTGTGGAAACAAAATTAATTTGTTTCAGTGGTTTTTGTAGTACAATGATACAGCTTCATTAAAATAGTCTTAATAATCTGGATAGCTTTTGCAGACTTTCTACCTTCCCCATATTATAAAATAAAAAATATAGTTAAATGTAATCTAAAAAAGAAGATTCTTTAAAAGTTCTTTAGGAACACATACAACGTCTTGTATAAGTTATTTTTAGGTTATTTAAAAGTAACCAGCCTGCAGATTTGTGCTTAAAATCCAATGTAAAGAGGAGCATATAAACTAAATTTTAATATTTTTAAAACATGTAATAAGTTGTGGACTTACCATAAAATATAAGTCCGTTTTATATCGAGAGTTTACAGGTTAAAGTCGTCGAATGGCGTCTCTTCTTTTCCTTGTTTTTTCGTACTTTCGTTTCTGGTTAGGCGTGTCTTGTTTTTACGTTCCCAGAACCAACACTGAATATTTAGAGAACGTTCTTATAGTAAAATTCTGTTAGCTGGGAAGGCACTTATTTTTGTGAAGGTGCATGACAAGTGCATGTCTCAATCAACTTGTGTTTCTGCATCAGAATCAACGATCACTGGTTCATTAATATTGTTTCTAATGTTATTATTATTCGTACAAAAATGCCTCTGTGTAAAAGTGTTAGAGAAATTTCTTCAGTGTTTATTTTGATTACGTCACATGATCTAGAAATATTCGTAATTATACACGTCGTTGTTTTTAATGATTATATAATATACAAAACAAACTATTATTATTGTAACTACTATATAAAACTAAAACTATTACATATGCTAAAAAAAGATCACGGGATATCAAAAGTAATTTATACGTTAGGCTAATCGTCAATGTTTCCGCCTTTTTGGTTAGTCTGTACTGTCGAAATATCATGATTTGTGTTTTAAATATCATGTAAAGAAGAGCATAAACCTGAACAGCAGCTCATTTACATGGTTACATGAAGAATAAGTTCTGAACTTACCAGAAACTATTCTACCGTTTAAACATCCAGAGTTAACAGGTTTAAAGCCTCGGAATGGCGTCTCTTCCTCTTCTTTTACTTTCGTTTCTACCTGGTTAAGGTGTGTCTTGTTTTGTAACTCCACTAATATGAAAAACAAACTTACTCCCTCTAGTGGAGCAAAGCGTCATCACGGGTTCAATGGGAATGTACTAAGACACGTGTGTGTGTGTGTGTGTGTGTGGTTCAGGGGCCTAAATCATGAAGCTGGTTTAGGTGGCTAGTCAGGTATGTTTTAGTTAATTGTGCCAACCCTGAGTTTTTAGGCACCATGAAAGTGGCTTGGTTTAGCTGTGTTCATCACCATAGTTAGTCAGTGTTAATGCTGAGATGATATTTGCAGAACAAGTGCTGTGCAACATTAACCAAAATGATCTTGCAAAGGACCTTGATTTGAAACTTCAGGTAAAGGAAAAACAATTCATACTGGTTCATGATTTAGTGTAAAACTGAAGTAATTTTGAAAAACAAAGAGAAATGTACAAGTTGAAATGTAAATGTACATGTACATACAGTTGTAAGATATGCATATGTTATGATTATGAATGATATCTGATGTTGATCGGTGTTTCCCAACACCAATATTCCTTCTGATACTGCTTCCATGCAGACTCAAAATAATTGAGTTCGATCTGCTTACGCTCCAGTGACGGACATGTTTAGGGGTGGGGTTAGGGGTGATCTTCATGCTTACTTTTTCTAACATAGTATGAATTCACTGTCAGCACATTATATATTATTATCAATCGCCACTTACGCTAAATGTAATAAAATCATGCTTGCTTTTGGTGATTCCCTAGATATTTTTGTTATTGATGTTTTAATCAGGACAAGTAAAACTCTCTTTCTCTTGCCCCTTCAAAAAATTAAGCGTTAATGTCGAGCCCTGGTAAGCCTATGTGCCGGACGGCCCCGGCCCAATTTAACCCCTGATGCTAAAATATTAAATGTAAATGTAATTGATCAGGGAGAAATACATTGACCAAACAGTTCCTGACAATCCAGCAGGATGAAACTGAGCCTGTGGATCCTCTGAAACAGTGAGGACATCTACTGTAGTTTTATAAGATCACACCAAATGAAGAACCAGAGTGTTTCTACAGACCATCAGCTTTAACATTAACATTATTTCCCCTCTTTTAATAAAAACATTTGCATTTAATAAATAAAATATAAAACAGCTCAAGTACCTCAAATGGATCAACATAATCTCTCCTGTCTAAGAGAGTGTAAGAAGTATTATTCTGTGATAGTTCATCATGACTGTGTGTG
This sequence comes from Hypophthalmichthys nobilis, assembly GCA_037950665.1. Taxonomy (NCBI): domain Eukaryota; kingdom Metazoa; phylum Chordata; class Actinopteri; order Cypriniformes; family Xenocyprididae; genus Hypophthalmichthys; species Hypophthalmichthys nobilis. The sequence goes on along the minus strand of CM075480.1, from coordinate 41,640,685 downwards.
CCTTCACAAAATATTCTGAAGGGTTCAAAGGGTTCAGCTATACCAGTATGCAGATATGAACTTGAATTTGTGTTAATTTAATATCTCTGTGAACTGCAGAATTTGATTCATTCATTTTCTTGCAACTGTGATTTTTTATCTCATAATTGGGAATTTTTTTCTGGTGATTGTGACTTTATTCCCCAGTTGCACAGTCAAGGCTTAAGCTAGTCCTAGACAAAAATACATGTTTGAGCTGTTTTAAAGGAAAGAAACTTGTACTGACATATCTTGAAATATGTCACTGCCATTGTTTTGTCTCAAGATGCACACCAGTAATGTGTTTTTCTAGTGAACATTTATAAAAGCTACTTAAATGCCCTTAGTGAACTAAGGCCTGTCTGTGAAACCAGTAAAAACAGTAATATTGTGAAATATTATTACAATTTAAAATAACTGTTTTCTGTTTGAATATATTTTATAAAGTAATTTATTCCTGTGATCAAAGCTGAATTTTCAGCATCATTACTCCAGTCTTCAGTGTCACATGATCCTTCAGAAATCATTCTAATATGATGATCTGCTGCTCAAGAAACATGTTCAGTTTCCTTAATGTTAGTAGAATGTTATTTAAAGGTTTGTATGATGTTCCTGAAACATTCTTTCAAACATCCAAATGTTTTCTGAAAACATGCAATTGCTGATAAAGAACTAACTCTATAATAGTCAAGGGTCAAGAGCTCAACTAAAGCAACCACCAACCTCCATGATGGTGACCTCAAACGAAACATCTAAACTTCTGTTTATTCTCAATAAGAACTTCTGTAGACGTGTAACAGAAATAAAGTCAGTCTGGTTAGTTATAATGTATTTGTGTAGTAATAATGTAGTTTAATGTATTTTATCTTCAGTTCATCTAAGGCTGTGGCTGAAGAAAGTTGTAGTTTGTGTTCTTATTTCTCTTTCTTTCAGTGCTTGTTCACAGCAGGTGTTTGAATGATTGAAAGAATGTTTCAGGAACATCATACAAACCTTTAAATAACATTCTACTAACATTAAGGAAACTACATTTTCATGTTCTTGGAATGTTACAAATCAACGTTCCTAGAATGTTGAATTTTAGATCAAAATTAAGTTGATAAAATGTTTGAGGAACATTATACTTTATAAAAACGTTCCTCTAACGTCAAAAAACTGGACGTTTTTAATGCTCCTAGAATCAACACTGAATATTTAGAGAACGTTCTTATATTTTGATTTCAGAGACATGACAGATACATAATTGAAGACGTGATGTTAACCGAGACCTTTTTGTTTACAGACAAACAATTTTTGTTTATGACACAAGTCATAATTTGAATTAATTTTTTAATGTCTGTGAATAAAATATATATTTTATTGTTTTTTATTTTTTATTGTTTCATCATTCAGGGTAATGTTTTTGTCATTCAGTGGTCTCTCTTGAACTTGTGCCATACCGTAGTGAGGAGGAACTCTCTGTTCAGAAATACTGCTAAGCTATTATTCTGACAATCGCAGTCCTGAATACCTTTCTCTTTTCATTGCTCTTTTCCTTCTCACAGCCTGTTTCATCATCACACAAGGTTATGTTCAGTGTGTAAGGAACATGAGCACAGATGGCACAAAATACAGCCCGCACAACAAGCTGTATGACAACAAAAGGTGAGAAAGTGTGTTGCTTCATAGCAGTTATTTATTTATTTTTTAATGTAATTATTAAATTCTTAGGTGTTGCAGCCAAGTTCATTGCCGAGGAATAACTGACTTCAGACTGTCACGACTGACCAATCAGAATCAAGAATTTCATAGAGCTGTGTAATAATATCAGTTTAGATGATATTCTTCAACACAACAGGTATGTGTTTTGATGTAAAGTCAATTTGGCTCACTATGTGTTAAACACTATTATCTTATAATTAAATTATATAATTCTTAGTTGATACATTTTACGGTACTGTTTATATTTTTGTTTATAAATTTTTGTATTCATATTTTTCCTGTCTTTTATAAAAACATTTGGTCAGCAGTGAGGGTCGTGAACGTGTAATTGGTATGCTACACAAAAGCTTTTGAGCAACAGATATTTTCCCTCTTTCCCTTTTATGCAGTGATATCAGATTCAGTCTGATATATTTAAAATGAGACACGTCCCATATGTGAAATCTTCTGGAAACACAGATGCAGGAAGCAAGAGACAAAGGTATGGTAACAAATTTGTAAAGCTTTATTGATTAATTTGAACTTTTTATTAAAAGTTATCTGAAAAAAGAATAGCAAAAATTCTTATAACAAGCTATCTGTTGGAAGAAGTAGTGCACAATGACACTATTATGGATGGAAAAAACCTCTTAGCAGTTAAACGGTTAATAGAGTAATGTGACATTAGCAAAGTATATGAGAAAATGTGATTAAATGAGATTAAAAAAGTAAAATAAATGTATATACTGTAAGTGATAATTGCATACAATATACCACCTGTATATATTTAGAATGTGTTTTTGCATATAAGGCCTCTTTAGCTTGATTTAAGGCAAGACACAAGTCTTGTCGTTCATGGTCTTGAGATTTTGGTTTGTTTTGCTTTTTATTACACTTTATCTATTTCTTTTGTAGATTTCAGTTACAATAAAAATCTCAAAATCATTTCTCAAAATAAGTTTTGAACCAGACTTCAGATTTCTGGTCTGGAAATGTATTCTAATTTAGATAATGCCTTGCTATCAACCTGTGGTGTCTTGCCTTAAACTGATTTTAAACCGCACATGCTCAGAGTCCAGGGAACAGGTAGAATTTCTTTGGAAGGGACGTCCTGTCAATACACGGCATTAGTTTACTCTCTGATTGTTTGAATCGTGGGTCTGTCGCCATGCATGAGGTGACCTATAATAAAAAGATCATATTTGAATGTGACAAGAAGAAAGCCACTGTATTCATTTTTGCTGAGCAAAAAAACTGGAAGAAATTGTTTTGACTTTTAGCTGAAATAAAGCAAACCAAATTAAATGGGATTTTTAACATTTACCCTCCTGAACAACTCCATAATGTCATCAATATGAGCCAGTTTACAGAACACCTCCAGTATGTAACAGATAAAATAACTTCCCTCCAAAATATTCCTGTATGCAACGATATCTGTGGAGAAGATATCAGTAGGTTGAAGTAGTTCACAAAGCAACCCAAACCTTAAAACTTTGCTCATTATTGAAGAAACACTGTCCAACATGTACAGACTGTTTTATCACACATCTGAAGGGTTTCATTGTAAAAATAAAATATAATAATAAAAAAGGAAAAGAGTTGTTTTATTTGAACATGAAAATGAACAGAAGTGTGAGCTACAAATCAATCTTACTTCATCAATCAGTGTTTTCTGAGCACTTACCAGGGAGGCAGGACTTAAAACTGACAAAGTCTTTCTCAATGTGCACAGCTCTATGGCATCTGATTGTATTTTCACACCTCCTAAGTTACCTGGACAGAGAAACAGTTAACAATATTGATTACAATATTACAGTAAATCTAGGAAAAAGATAAATACAAAGTACAAAGAGAAATCCCAATATGATTAAAGGAGTTGAGTTTCATCAGTCATGTCGCACCTCCTCTGCAGGCTTGGATCAGAATAACCTTTGGTTTATCAATCAGAGCAGGACAATTCTCTGAGTTCAGATGGGTGAAGATTTCATCAACAAAGAAGCCATCATTGGGGTTTAGATGTTCATGATAGTTGACACCTAAAATGGCATCTTTATTTTGGATTCTGTCCCCATGAGACATCAGAACCACAAAGGTGCTGTCCGAGTCTCTATGGTCGGGAGATGCAGCAAAGTTCCTGACTGCAGCATCTATTTGCTGTAAATGAAATAGAAATAAAAATTAAATAATAATAATAATAATAATAATAAAGACATGCATAGTATAAAATGCATTGTATAATTAAACTATTCAGTCAAGACAAACTTTATGTTGGCTTGAGAAAGACTGACCAGAAAGTTTGAAGAAGTTTTAAAAGCTTGAAGTTTGAAAGTTTTCAGTTTGAATTTTGAAGTAATTTCAGCTTAAAATTTGAAGGCAACATATCACACAGACTGACAGACAGATCTATATAGATCGTTTGAACAGTTCTACTTAACCCACTCAAAATGGGGATTCAAACCAGCATATCCAGCCTGGGAGGCTGGCTAATTAGGATGCCAAAGACCCTCAGTCCCTAGAGCACCTCTTGAGGTCAGGGGAGTGAGGTTTACACACACACTAGCTTGCCTCCGTTACACATTCAACAGAATGTTGGCTTTCTCAAGCCAACTAGAATATTTGTTCACATTTCTATATCCACACTAGAAGTCCACTAACTTTATACGCACCCATCCAGAGAGATTTGTGTATTTCTCAACTCTGTAACCCAAAGCTGTCAGCAGCCACTCCATGTTCGCCTCATCTTTCTCTGCTCCATTCCTGTCACTTAAGTGCTTGAATTGTATGTTGGTGATCAGCAGTGCTAAACGTTTCCTCTGAGACTTGTCCTTTGGTATATAAATCTATTTTTAAAAAAAGAAAGAAAAAAAAAACAGAATTAAAGCACAAGCAACAGATCCCAACCCAGCAGTCTTTTTTGTTGGTGTACTGAGACTAAAATAAAATAGCATTAAGCAATGGGTATATAAATGAACTAAAATGTTGATACGTATGTATGTATATGTGACGAGCAGGGCGGGCGAGAGCCGTGAGGGAATGGCACGAGGCCGGTGACGCGAGTGATAACGAGCGTCAGCTGCGCGTTGCACCGGCCTCGAATCTCTCACGGAGGAGCTCCGGAAGCATAAAAGGGGAGCGACGACAGTGAAAGACGAGAGAGGACCAGGCCTGGACTTTATTTTATGGTTTTGTTATGTTTGTGTGGCCGGCAGACGGCCATGAGGGTCTGCCGGCATTACTTTCGTTTTGTATTTGTTTATTTTAAATATTAAAATTGTTTTGAACGTTCGCCGGTTCCCGCCTCCTTCTTCCCGTATATACGAACTGTGTTACAGTATGTATATAAAAAAAAGTATGTTTGATACCAGTACGGGATCATGATCCTTCAGAAATCATTCTTTTATGCTGATTTGCTGCTCAAGAAACATTTCTGATTATTTTCAGTATTGAAAACAGTAGTGATGCTTCAGATTTTTTTGGAAACTGAGATACATTTTATTTTCGAGGATTCTTTGATGAATGAAGAAATTTTAAAAGAACAGCATTTATTTAAACTAGAAATATATTTTAACATTATAAATGTCTTTATTGTCATGTATTTGTCTTTATTGCTTGGGAAAAAACTGATCCACATAAAATATCATTTATGCCAGAAATGCTGTAACGCTAGAAATGTTTACATTAGAAAACATATTGATATAAATGTGTCTCAGGGGCGTCAAACCTGCTTCTGGAGGGCCACCGTCCTGCAGTCTTCAGCTCCAACACTTGCTGCTTCAGCTGCTGGATGGAGTTAAACTCTGATGGACGGCGGCCCAACAAAAGCAGGACTGACTCCTGAATGTATTGTTGAAACAGAGATACTTGCGTCATTTCTCTTTTCTGTAAGAATTCTGTTCTTAAACTCTTGGCTGGACGGAGTAATGCGTTGTGGTCTCTTCCAATCGGACTGGATGGGCTGCTCCTCCACAAATACTGGAGCATTTCTGGTCTCCTGCTGTGCAGGCGGCTGAGCTGAAGACAGGAAAACACTCATCATTCAGTGTATTTCAAAATATATCCAAAGCCCATAGAACAAAGAACATTCTGCTTTGTGAAACACAGTCTGCAACTACATTCATTTACAAATTAAAATCTACAATCTTTACTCTCTGAAAATCTATTTTCAAGAATCTGCTCCAAGTGAAAGCATCTCCAGCATCCTTGTTTTCAGGTCATAAACAGTTCACCTCACATATCTTTTTACATACACTCAAAATAAAAAATATTTAATTCTAAACTTACATTTTATGTAATTCAATACATTTTCCAACAGTTTTAACATAAACTAATAAACTGAATGTGATTCATATTTGTCATTCATACGTAAATGTAATTGGTAAGATTTATGTAATGGTTATCAGAAAAATTCCCAGGTTAATGAACACTGCTTAGTGTTCATGTGTGTGCTCACTACTGAGTTAAAGTACCATTGAAGCAGTGTCGGAGTTAATGATGAACACCTGCTGTTAACAAGCAGAATCACTGAAGGAAAGAGAAACACAAGAACTACAACTGACTTCAGTCACAGCCTTCGATGAAATCAACTGAAGCTAAAAGAAGACATTAAACCTCTCAAGATCTGAAACTCTACAAAATCTACAAAACATTACCAGCTTCACTCATTTGAATGTAATTCAATTACATTAAACTTAAATTTACACCAAAATATTTTTAAGGTTATTAAAAGCATGAAGTATGTGAGATGCAGTACAACTGTTTATGAGATGTTATGAAAAAAAAAAAAGAAATTTGTCTATTGTTCCTGTTCACAATATATATATTTTTTGTAATATAGGCCTAATACAAATAAATATGAACTATATTTTATAACTTTTTTTTTTTTTTTAAATGATGAATACGATATATTTCAGAGTGCTACACTAATACAAAATCTTAAACTAGTTAAACTGTCATTCTTTACCTTCCTGAAGTTTCAACTCAAGCGTCTTTGCAAGATGATTTTGGTTGATGTTGCGCAGCGCTTTTACTGCAATATTCCCAGCCTCATCACTGTACTTTTCTACTATGCAATCCACAACATCTGACCGATCAGCTTTCTGAAGCTTTGCTCGTGGAATAGAGCCCCTGTCTGTTGCCAGACCGTTCCACAGTTGCCAGTTGAATTTTTTCAAGTCTTCATCCACAAGTTCCTCAAGTGCGTCAATCATCAGTTTTTTAATAATGTCCATTTTGTGTCACTAGGAGAAAAGGAAAAGAAAAAAATCGTATAAAATAAATAAAAATAATGTTCCCAGGCTGTTCTAATTTATTTCCCAAAAAACACCCAAATAGGAACTTTAGGGAAAAGTTCTGTGTTTGCAGGTTATTTGCAATGTTTTCCGGTGCAGTTTGAAAGTGAAAGAGCATAAATGCAGTAAATATTTTAAATCTTTTTTCATGCTTAAAATCAGCGTGTGTGACCACACCATCACTTCTGTACATCAAAGGTCAAAGTTGTCACAATATAGTGCCTGAATCCAAAGTATGTGAAGTATGTAAAGTTCACGACATAAATATGTCCAAGAGTTTAGGTGTGTTCAACTTGAAGCAGCACAGCATAGACCGATCGGTGTATGACATTAAAGTACCACAAGTACCGCAGTGCCATCAAGCATGGTTGAGCAGAGTTTGCCACCATGGACACTCAAGGCGGTGGGCTGGAGTGAGTTGCCTAGGGGACTGCCATTTGCTGAGGCCGGAGCCTGCTGCCATCCACCATGATGGTGAGGAGCAGGGAACAAGGGATTCTGGGGGTCAGAGCATAGTCTCGAGGGTACCAAGTACCCCGGTACGAGGCCGGTGTCGTGATTGATAATGAGTGCCACCTGCACACCACACCGGTCTCGTATCTCATGGAGGAGCTCGGAAGCATAAAAGGAGGAGTGACGACAGTGAAGGACGAGCGTTCTAAGTTGGTATATGGTAATGAAATTACGGGCATGCAATGTCATATTTACGTTGTCAATTAGTAAGTCATGAAATAACCAAAAAGTAATACATTATGCAACTGTTACGTCATGTGTTATGCTTATATTCGATGAATAACATTTGAAGACAAACATTTTCTTGATGAGTGGTAGCAAGGAGATGTGATCTGGTATGAATCCTCAATGTCTTCAGTAAAGAAGACTTCATTAATTGCTGTGGTGACTGAACTTTGGTCATGTCATTCAGTAAGTAGGCCTATTTGTTTCAGTTTTTTGATTTTAGCCAGTGTTTTTTTTTTTTTTTCTTTCAATTTTTCTCAGGCACAGAATGCACTCTTTTTTATTAATCCAAAGAAATCAGAGTTGCCATGTTTGTAATTCACTTTTTTGTGTGTGTGTTTACACAAAATTTAACAACACACCCATTTTCAACTTAATACAGAGAAAAAAAGAAATGAATGTGCTAAGGACATAAAGTGTCAATGCGCTGTGGTTATGGATGAGAGAGTCAGTCTATTTTACACCTCTCCTTTTTAATTATTATTCATTTACTCTGAAACGAGAAACAGAGTTAATGTGTGTGCCATAGGCTACAAGATGAAAACTGTATAAACAACAAAGTCTAGTGTCAAATGATTTTTCACCTCAACCTTTTTTGAAGATCAAATGGAAATGGGGTCAAAAATTAGGTTTAGGTATTTTCAAGACTAACATAAATAAAAAATATAATAATAATAATAATAATAGAGCATAGGCCAACATTAGTAATAACTGCAATAATGCCATATTATAAAATGTGAATACAGGGTTACGAAGAACATATGAGTGCATGAATTGTCCAACATTCCACACTTCAGGTGTGTCCCAATTTGCATACTTATACACTGTTCAATGACGTTTTGAATTCACAAGTTCGCCTGCCCATTCAGTCTGAATGGTTAATGGTAAAACAAACTTGGCTCGAACCTAAGGCTCGGCTCGAGCTCCGAGTTAAACCCCAATAACAGAGACGGGGAGGAGGAGGGATGCTGGAAGAATTGTCGCTGGGATGACGCAGTGACTGCTGCTTATATACGCTTGTAATGATGATTGACAGGACTGAATGTTTAGGCTCCTCCCGAAACTTCGTTTGGAAATACATTAAATAGTGTGAGTAGCGTGTTCACTTTAAACTGCGCAGTTCATTTTTGAAGTCACAATAATGTCCTCCAAAAGCAGTCTTTTTCGCTATTTTTAACTCAAAAAATGTAAATTAAACAATTTTATCATATTAATAATTGTAAAAATGTCATATTATTACAGTAAAATGTGAATGCCTGGTTACCAAAGTATGTTAGCTATTATTTAGTTCAAATATCAGATTTCATAAACAGTGCATTTGGGCTAGATGTGACATGACCTGACAAGTATTTCCAGAGATTCCGTGGTAACTAATTTATGGTTGTAAAGTGTTTGTGTGTCATGAATGAGGACACACACTGTCACACACACACACTCTCTCTCACACACACACACACACACACAAACACTCTCTCACTCTCACTCACACACACACACACACACTCACACACACAACCCCAAACAAACACACAGGAAGGTTTTTTTGGTCATGTAAAGCTGCATATTTCCTTGGGACCTTTTGAGTCACAAACAAAAAACCTGAGTTAGCCACTTTACAGCTTTTTAAAAATGCTTACACAGGTTTTGAAACTATGGCTCCATTGCTCAAAATTCTACACAAAACACACACACAATGTGCAACATGTCATACATATCTTGCAAAAGCAAACACTTCATTCAAAACTATTTTAACTCTTCTAAATAAGGTATTTTTGTGTAATAACTTCTGCACTCAAACATAAAATGATTAGCCACATACACGCCAAAATACACACAGATGTGAAATATGTAAAACTGTCTTGTGTATTTTGCTTGTTCCGTGTGCAGTGGACTATACAGGAGTTTGTCATAGCACTCACATGTATATTTGCACAGCAGTATGTATACACAACTTTTGAAATTTACACAGTTATGGAACTAAATCAACACTGAACTGAATTGAGCTGTATAATGACACTATTGCCTTGTTAGAACTGTTTTACAGCAGAATTTGAATATGTTACTATTGAGAAGCTGCTGTGAAACAATCTATATTGTATAAAGTGCTTTAGAAATTGCGTATTCAGTGTATATAGTCTAGTCTGTTAGTCAGTCTATTTTACACCTGTGATTTTTAATGATTATTATTTTGCTCTGAAGCGAAAAACAGAGTTAATGTGCGTGCCATATCAAAACATGATCAAAAGTCTCCATGCGTGTGCAGAAACAGGCTACATGCACAAAATATTGAAACATTCAGTCTTTTGAATATTAAAGAGGACGAATGTTTAAAATACAGAGAGTGCCATAAATAGGATTTACAGTTAAAAGTAAGACTAATTGTTGCAGACTTGCAATACACTTTAAATAGGCTACAGGACTATTATTAGGCTTTCAGTACAAACCATGTCATCTTATTACATTCTCCCAATGACCCATTGTAAGTAATAAAAAAAAATCTATAAACGAATTACAGACATTGAAAAAAAATGTTAAAGTGAATTACTCTACTCACGTCTCTGGTTGAACAGAATTTCGTGTAGAGTCTGTCTGCACTTCCTTGTACTTTGTGTGGGGGTTTTACTGTCTCGCCCACATTTGAGCAAGGGAACCTTTCCAAGGATCCACCTTTTTCCTCATAACACTTTGCATGAGTTATTATGGTTGTAACTTGTGTAACAAAGTGTAAACAATCAGCAACTGCGAATGATCTTGCTTTACGTAAGCAATAAAAGCAATAAGCAACAATTTGAGATTTTTCTCCTCACATTTTATCGAAGATCAAATGGAAATGTGATTATGGCATTTTTTAAAAGGCACCTATTATGCAAAATTCACTTTTACATGGTGTTTGAACATAAATGTGTGTTGGCAGTGTATGAACACAACTACGCTATAATGATAAAAGTCCACCCACTCCCTTTTTTTCATTTTTTTAAATTCCCATAAATCATAAGCAGTGTCTCAGAACAAGCCGTTTGCAGATTCTGGGCAAACTGATGTCACGTTGCACAGGCTCCACCCACGACTGCTGACAGACTCTGCCCTATTAGCATAGACCCCGCCCTGAGCAAGTTGTACACAGTCCGCCATTTTCTCCAGCCTGGAGCAGCTGTAGAGACAAAAATGTCTCATAAGCGATTGAGGTGTTTTGTTGTTGGATGTAAGAGTGAACATAACCGTCTGCATTTACTCCTGACATCAGAGCCACTGAAGACGCAGTGGATTAGTTTTATTTTTGAAGGTAATGCGCCTCAAAATATACCTAAATTTGTTTATGAATGCGCAAATCATTTTACACCAGGCTGTTTTGTGAATGAATGTCAATACAAAGGGACAATACAAAACAGGTTTTGCTAAAAAGTTGTTACTCAAGGATGGATCAGTACCAATTGTTTATGATCCAGCTTATAGTCTCCGGAGCGATACTGGATATGGCAGTAATGAAAGGGAGAGTACACACTTTATTACAGTTCATCGGAGTTGATTTATGGATATAAAGCTTACCAGTTTTTAAGCACCCCTAGAAAAGGCACAAGGTCTGGATATATTTATTTACTGTTAGATGTAATGAGTGTATTTGTGTAATTCACTGTGTATGTTGATGATAATGCATGGGAAAGAGAGAGTTTATGGATAAAATTTTAATGCACACTTCTTATACTGTGTTTTATGAAGCTCTTACAGTGATTTTCTGGAGTGAAAATAGATGCTTTATCTTTTGTGTGAAGTACAATAAATGTCATAAAGCTCATCAGTAAAGCTTTGGCCATCATTCGGATGGGGTCTGCTACAACATGGTTGTACTAATAATGGATAAAAGCAACATGACAACATAAGTTATAACCATAATTAAATTAAACTATACCTGTTCTATCTCCATGCAGCATCTATTCTCTGGCTCTGTAGGCATCATTGTCCGACTCCGGTTCGGACTGAACACTTACTGACAGTTTTTGACGTTATTGGTGCGTCCTGACTCCTGACACTAGAGAATGAGCAATTGAAGCTCCGCCCTCTTAGGCTGGAAGCAGAAGCTCATTTGCATTTAAAGGGACACACACTAAAACGGCACGTTTTTGCTCACCCCCCAAAAGTGGCAAATTTAATTTTATTTCTGTGGGGTATTTTGACCTAAAACCTATGACCTAAAACTGACCTAACGTTTATGACAAACAAAATTCAAGATATTTTCTCTGGAAACAAGTCAAATCTTCTTATAGGTTGATGCAAAACTTGAGATAATGAGATCCAGGCGGTCCAGCAATGATTATGTCAGAGATCAAATTTGAATAAGGAATAACAAATTTATTAATTAAAAATTATAGAGACAAACAAATTAATTAAGTAATTAACAGTTAATAATAAAATCTAGAGTACTGTATCTAATAGAAGAAGATCAGAATATAGAGAAAGAAGGAACAAAATTAAGACATTTGCAGAATGAAATGAGAGGTAGAAGAGCAGAAGCAGAAGCAGAAGATGCAGAAGAGATGCGAGAAGCAAAAAGAGCAAAGAAAAACCAAAGAAAAGCTAAACTATGAAAGACCCAGTCCGTTTTATACCATAAGCACAGGAAAACTTACATCCCACTCAAACTTATGCTTTGGTCTAATAAGAAAAGGTCAAACAGATTTACTGGCAACACTGTTGCCAGTAATTTACTGTTGATTGTACAGTTATTTACTGTAAACTACAGTATGTTACTGTAAAGATAACCATTCACTAAATTAAAACTCAAGTTACCTTACTTCATTTGCAGAGAGGGACTGTCTTTAATTGTCTGATTGCCATTTAAATGTATAAACTAATATTTATATAATGCTAATAATGTGAACATATTATTATTGTAAAGTTATTTCATTAGAGTTCACTAAAAACATCTTTAAAAAAGAGACTTTCACTGCATCAGCAACTACACAGTCACTATCCGTTAAATAAAGCAACAAACAGCATATAATCAACAGTTGTTGATCTTCTCCTGAACTTAAGCACAGGCTCTACTCTTCAGCACAATGGTGACCCACAAAAGTCAATTTTACAGTAAACTACTGGCAACAGTGTTGCCAGTTTATAACGTTTTTTTTTTTTTTTTTAATTTACAGTTTGTTACTATTAAAATACATTTTCTGGGTGTGTCTTTTTATGTTGCACCTTCAACCCTTTCAACCCCACAGGAACATCCCCTAGTGTCCACACTGCAAAGAGTAAAAGTAAGTGAATGTGTAAGTGATGATCGAGCATTAATGATGAACACCTGCAGTTAACATGCAGAATCACTAAAGAGAAGAGCAGGAACAACAAGAACAGAAAAAAAGAGATGAGCAGAAACACAAGAACTACAACTGTCTTAAAGCCATTACACATTATTACACGTATTACTAACCCGTTTGACTTCTTTCTACAGAAGATCTTATTGAGAATTAACAGAAGTTTAGATGTTGATGTTTAATTGAAAATGTTTGGTTTGATGTCACCATTAAGGAGATCAGTGTTTGCTTTAGTTGAGATCTTAACCCTTTACTTTTTAACATCAGTTTTTTTTTCCTTCTCTGGCTGCTTTAACTCTTTTTGCAAACCACATTTATGCAAACAAATGTGGAGAAAAAAATGGTCATTAATATACATAGTTATACATAGTTATGTATTGATAAAAAAGTTTAACTATCACATAGTTTTTTGATTCAGGTATTCAGTTTTACATTATCACCACTGTGAAACTACAGCAAGAGTTCCAACAACAATCCCTTATAATGAAGAACTTTTTTAAATACCATGCACAAAAACAAAACGAAACAAAAAAACAGCTGCAGCATCATATAGACACACAGATATCAAAAATCAGCACATCAATCTCAACAATGGTGGTAATAAAAATTCAGCTGCATAATTTATTCATGCTGCAGTGCATGCTGGGAGTTTTGTACTATGCTGGCACCCAGCATGCATTGCGACATTTAAACTTTTAAATGTGACCATTGTTGAGATTCATATGCTGATTGTTGATGTCTGTGTGTGTCTAAGACATGCAGTATCTTATGCACTACATGACTTCAATATTTTTCTAAATTACTGCAACATTGCTTGATCTCATGCTTTTAAATCACAGACGTAGTATAATCAATAAATATAGAATACCCATTAAATCAAAGATTAGACACAGAACAAGATCAGTGAATCAGACAAGTCCAAGATGATTACAGCATCATCACAACTGCCAAAAACACCAAATCAACTTTCCGTTGGTTTTTTATTGCCAAAACAAATGTGTTTTATAAACACTCATTTACAGCAGCCAGAGAAAACTGATGTTAAAGAGTCAAGAGCCCAACTAAAGCAAACACTGGTCACCACAATGGTGACTACAAACTTCAATAAAATTTTATTTTCAATAAAACATCAACATTCAAAACAAGAACTTCTGTACATGTATGAAGGAAATAATGTCAAACAGGTTTGTAAACTGGTTTCACACTCAGTGTGGCTGAAGTCAGTTGTAGTTCTTTTGTTTCTGCTTGTCTCTTCTCTTTTTTTTCTGGTCTTGCTTCTCTGTCCTTCAGTGATTCTGCTTATCAGGTGTTCATCAGTGTCTAAATTCACTCACGTCTTTTCATTCACTCTGTCAAGTGGACTATATTAGTGAACTAATGTAGGAAATAGTGAATGAGGGTATAGGGTGTGATTTAGAACGCAGCCTCTGAGTGTCGACTTTGAGCGATGTTAACTCACAGTATATTCCTGTAGGCTATTTTCTCGAAAATGACAAAAATGACCCAGAATGCATTGTTTTCTACAGTATATTTCTGTTTTAATGGAAAATGGTTTGTTACTGTCAGAATTTGGTCGTATTTTTACAGCAAGGTTTAACAGTGCATTATGTCATAGTTGGTGTAACAGTGGGCTTTTAAGCCACAGTTCAGTCCGCTCATTCTCCTCGTTGGTCCTCCTAAGGGACTCTTCCTTTCCAGTGGTCACAATCAGTCGCCACACAGAAAAGCGAACTGGTTCAATGAATATACCACACGTAATCTCCTGATTGCATCTACTCGGACAGTACCTAGATATGATAGATGATAGATGTAGACATGGAGAATACAGAGTGGATACAGAAAAAACAACAAGAACAAAACAAGACAATAACATTGTCGTTTTTCATACAGTTAACAATACATTAGCACCCGGATTAGTAGGATGAATTTTCTCAATATTAACAGCACGGCTTTGACCTGTGAATGAAAACCCTGAAATGCTTTTGTTAGAGACAACATATATTTACACATCACCCAGTCCAGTCCTCCTTGGGATAACACAATCTGTGAAATTTCATTTGGTGTGAGGGTTATCCAGGGCTGTTCAGGGCTTGAACCCATGATATTCCCTGATCTGGCAATATCATACATAATTTAATTTTATTGTTATACGATTTTCTTTGTTGGTTTAAATAAGTCCATTATCATTAAATCATTTCTTGTTTTTACCCAGTAATATAAATGTCTCTACCTGGATAACACTCATTTCACTTTCAACATGTTAACAATCACAAGACACTATTTTATACATTTAGAACAGAATCAGTTCCATTCAGTGGAATCCATCAGGACATGCTGAAAAGAAAAGAAAAGTTAGGTGTGGAGTAAACAGGACAAGCTTGCTTGTTCTGCCTTCCCAAGAAATCCCCTGCACAGGTGTGGCATTGTTTCTTTCTGCCCCAATGACCCAGGTCAGGATTGTTGTCAAATTCATCCATGACCATTATTTTCATTAGGCATAATACACATATTGTGCCCATTTTAGAAAATTTGAATACAGCTGTTTATGGCATTTTATCTGCCTTGGTGCACCATCACTCACACACACTGTTTGCCTCTGCAACAGTGAACTGAATGGGGAATGTATATTGTTAAGGGTGGAATATCACCAAGTCGAAATGAATAAAACTCTTTCGATGATGTCAGAAATTACGAAACATAGGCACTGTGGCATTCCCCGTGCAACAGTGTCTCAGTTTTTTTTTTTTGAAGGATTTAGTCAGACAACGTCAGTCACAATAGAATTGATTTTAACACAGTTAAGAGAACCATTTTCTTAAATATATTTTATCATTCATCTGTATAATAAAAAAACAGTATCCTTATGGAAATTTCATAATTTTGGATCCATGGCCAACCATAATCATAATCTCTGGTAATGACAGCATTTGTGATATACTGATTTTACAGTTTTGGAATTTTTCCTTATAAAAAAATAAATATCTATTAACCAAGATAGAGTGACTAATATCATAGTTTACCATCCATTTTCCATTTAAGAGAACTCTGTAACATAAATGTCTGTCGTGAGAGCAGAGTCTAAACTCTCTTCATTGCACAGCATTACTCCTAGTTTGTGAATGCAATGTCCTCTAACTAAGTCCAGTCCCAGTTTTAACTGAATGTGAGTCAAGTAAACACTTAACTTCCATTTCATAAAGGGTTGGACTGGAGCTTATGGAAAGAGAAGAGCGGTAGGTTAACAAAATAATTGTATATGAGCAATCTGCTCTGCTTTTTCTTAATTTTAGGAGTCTCATCCAATTGACAACAGCAGTTCTGTATTTTATTTTAATAAAGCAAGTTCTTCTTTGCAGAAAATAGAGCAAGCAATTTCTTCTTTGCGAAATGCAGGAAAGATCAAACTAAACTATTCTTAATTATCTGAACATATTATAAATAACCCTCACAAATGCATCAAAATCAAAATAAAATAAAAATGTTCTTTCTTTACTTAAATCAATTTAATTTTAACTTAGTCATTCAATCTTGTTCTCATTCAACACAATGCAAGAGTTATTTCCGTTAACACATACTAAAGTCTCTACAATAGATCAAATTTCAAGCTGTCTACCTGGGATCATGAATACATATTTTAGACGTCTTCAGATGACAGATAACAGGATATAATAAAACTATATCTTTGCTTTATTCAGTTAATATTGAAGACAGAGTGCTGTCTGTCACTGCACTGTAAAAAAATATTGTGACAAGCAGGGTGGGGAGAAAGCCATGAGAGAATGACACGAGGCCGGTGGTGTGATTGCTAAGGAGCATCACCTGCGCACTGCACCGGTCTCGTATCTCTCACGGAGGAGCTCCGAAAGCACAAAGGAAGGAGTGACGACAGTGAAGGATGAAAGAGGACCAGGCCTGGACTTTGTGTTATGTTTTATTACGTGTGTGTGCCATTTTACTTTCATTTTGTTGTTTATTTTGATATATATTACTGTCATGTTGAAAGTTCACCGGTTCCCGCCTCTATGCCGCTCTCTCTCAGGTCCTCCTCATAGAACATCACATTGCCCTTCATCAGCTGTTTGAAAGCCACTTCAGCAAAGAGATTTAGTTGTGATTCTATTCAAAATACAAAACACATTGGGTGATTGAAAACACTTAGACACACACCTGAAAACACTTACTTCAGCCAACCACAAATAGGCCTCAGTTGAGCCATTTTGAGAACTTTGCAAGCATATGAGGCAGGGAGAGCAGAGAAAGATGAAGACAAAGAGAGAGAGGAGTAGGACATGGTCGAAGAGGCTATGCACGGAACAATATTTCAGATGATATTAGAGCAACGTTGGTGGATCATGTGATAAATCATGGCCTGACAATGAGGAAGCAGGGCAGAGAGTCCACCCACATCTAAGCCGGTTCACAGTTGCATCCATCATAAGGACATTCAGACTGGAAAACAGGTATGTCTTCAACTCTCCACTCCAGACTGTATCTACAGTATTTACAGTACTGTACCGTATCACATTACTGTATTGCAAGTTGGCTAGTGCTCCTTTTGTAACAAAAAATGGTAGCTTTGTGGAACATACAGTACAGTATAGTACTGTACATAGCACTGTACCATTGAGATGTTACAATACTGTGTACAGTATACAGTACTGTAAAAAAGAACCAAACCAATAACAATTTGTGGTTGCATTTTTCTACAGAATGACTAGAAGACCTTCTGGTTGCGGTCGGCAACGCCTGTTCACCCAACAGCAGGAACTTGCCATTGTGGAAATGGTCAGAGCAAACAATGCAATCCGTCTCCACTAGCTACAGGAACAAATACTTGCAGATAGGCAAGTATTCATCAACATCAGTCGAGTAGGCATTACCACGATCAGACGTGTCTTGGTAAAGCACAAAATCACATTGAAGCAATTGTACAAGGTCCCATTTGAGAGGAACTGTATCAGGGTCAAAGGACTTCGACAAGAATATGTACAGGGAAGTGTTGCAGTCCTTTACATTTACAATACAGTATTTATGTAATCCAGTACAGTAATACCTGAATATGTACCATTATTTCAACCTCAGCAAAAATAGATGACGGGGTCGTAATATAATTGGCCAAAGGGCAACTGTGCACGTCCCAGGGCAGCGTGTGGGAAACATCACAATGTGTGCCGCCATAAGCCTTCGAGGGCTACTACACCATCATGCCAAAGTAGGTCCCTACAGTACGCAACATATACTCACATTTCTCGATGCACTTCATGATGCAGTTGTACAGGACAGATCAGAGCAGCCCAGGTTTGTTGTTTTCTGGAATAATATTAGTTTCCACCGGGCTGCTCTGGTCCGGGACTGGTTCACCAACCATGATCAATTTGAAGTTGTATACTTGCCACCTTACTCGCCATTTCTAAACCCTATTGAAGAAATATTTTCCACTTGGAGATGGCGCGTATATGACCGCCAACCACATCTTCTACAGAGGCTTGCGGAGACATTGAGGTAACGTCAATCCATGGATGGATTCAGTACACAAGGCGTTATTTTCCCTGTTGCTTAGCAGGAGAAAATATCGCTTGTGACGTTGATGAGATCCTGTGGCGAGACCCAAACAGACACTCAGAAAAAAAAAAAAAACTCTGAAAATACCCTCAGGGCCAAAAAACAACAACTCCATGCAACCAACAGTTTAAGAGAAAAGAGAAATGAAGCAAGCATTTTATTTGAAAACTGTTGTGAAAACAGTACATTCAGGAGTAATCAATCCTGCTTTTGTAGGGATGTCTTCCTGCAGAATTTTAAAGCAGCAAGGTGTTCAGGATTACCTGAAGATTACAGACAGGTGTTTTGAACTGAAGAAGCCCTCGAGAAGCAGAGTATGATTAACACCCCTGTACATTAATCTTTAATTGTTTTCTAATGTAAACTTTCTGGCTTTAGAAAATGCTGCAAATTATAATTTGTGTATAGTGTTTCCTGATACACACACACACACACACACACACACATTTATTCTGCTATGCTGATTGTTTTTTTTATTTTGGAATAGCATAGCTAACAGAGCTCTGATACCTAGTAGGCTAATGTGATAGTGCAGCACTATTTAATGTGTACATTGTCATGTATAGAATTGTTTTTAGCCATTGTGCAGATGTATTAAATATAAGAAATGAATAAACAAAAGCATATTTGTAAGCAAACTGCATATTTGTGAAGGTATGATAATGTATGTAAAAAGCTAATAAAGCAATATAGCTAAGTTTGATTTTAAGGAAAACTACATTAGGACAGTGTAATGTATAAGTTTAGGTTTAACATGATTGTGATCATTCCAGTTTATATCCAAAAAACATGTTTAGAAACAGTTATATTAATGTAATAATTTTATGTGTAAATTTGCCACGTTTAAACACTTTCAACTGATGAGGTATTTTTTGATAAATGAATTACGTACACTCAGACAGCAAATGAGAAGTATGAAATGACTGAGAGTAAAGAGCTGCAATGATGATACCTGATTTTCCAGAGTCATGTACACAGTGTTTAGACATCCCAGAAACTTTGGTTTTGCTGACTGAATGATTTCCTTTCATTTACCATGTCTGTCTGTGATACAGCAACGGCAAACCAACAACAGATCTCAATCAAGACTTGATATCTCTCCTGGAAGGATATCTTCTATTCAACCTGTTCACCAGCCAGAGTGATTTTAGCTGGAACTGGAACAACACGTTAGTAATAAGTGAAGCTGGTAATGCTGCTTGTGGAGTTGTTTAATCAGATCTTCAGAGATTTAATGTCTTTTATCTTCAGTTCATCTAAGGCTGTGGCTGAAGAAAGTTGTAGTTTGTGTTCTTATTTCTCTTTCTTTCAGTGCTTGTTCACAGCAGGTGTTTGAATGATTGAAAGAATGTTTCAGGAACATCATACTAACCTTTAAATAACATTCTACTAACATTAAGGAAACTGAACATTTTCATGTTCTTGGAATGTTACAAATCAACGTTCCTAGAATAATTACTATATACTCCCCTCAGTGTACATATGTGTCCACACTACAGGGTGTTAAAGTAACACTGAAGCAGTGTTAAAGTTTATTGAACCATTGAACCATTATTGAAGACACCTGATGTTAATATGCAGAATCACTGAAGGAACGAGAAACATCAAGAACAGAAAAAAGAGAGACACAAAAACTACAACTGACTTCCACTTATTGCACTTATTACTAACCAGTTTGACTTTATTTCTGTCTACATATACAAAACCTCCTATTGAGAATTAACAGAAGTTCAGATGTTAATGTTTCAATGAAAGTTTAGGTTTTATTATAATAATTCAGGGAATACCTGAAAAATAACTGTTTTTCTGTTAAAAAAAAAAAAAAAAAAAAAAAAAAAAAGTTTAAAGAAAATTTCTGTTAAAGTTTTTTGCACTTTATTTAAATTATAATATTTTACTTTAATTTTAAGGTTTTTGTATGGCAGCCGTAGCTGACAGTCATTGACCATTTTTTTTACGATTTACTGTTTTTTTTACAGTGTTGATAGATAGATAGATAGATAGATAGATAGATAGATAGATAGATTATTTAAGTTGGTATTAAAATAGTGTAAAAAAAATAGCTTACAAATTTATATTAAAAAATGTATTTTTTTTTTTTCGGCTCCTCACATTTTTTTAAAATGCGAGGAGCTAATCTTAAATCGTTTTACAGTATTGTTTCAGCAATTTTCTCGAATTGCAACTCGTGCAAAGCAGTATGGGACGTAGGAAAAACGGTGGGTACTTTGAAAGGAATTCGCGCTCAAATGTGGGATGGACAGGACCACCAAAGAGAAAGCGAAACCTCAAACGAAGTGAAGGACAAAGGAAAGACTCTACACGAAATTCAGTTAAAAAAGAAACGTAAGTAGCATCCATAATTTAAATATCTGATATTAGTCTAAGAATTTTTGCTATTACGAAGCACCTAAAAGGACATGGTGAATAAAAAATAAAAAAGAATGAGATGTGAGGAAAATTATTTTTCGATGCTTTTGAGTTCTCTCGCAAATGTTTTGGTTTCCCCGAGCAACTTCGTTCGCTTGCAAAGATCACGACACGTTTTGTGAGGGTTTGCGAGAGTTTCTCAGGGGAACGCAAAATATTTGCGAGAGCTCAAAAGCATCGACAAATCATTTTTTCCTCACATCTCATTTTTTCCCCACCACCATGTGCCCTTAGAGTTTCTGTTGCAAAAAAGTGGCCCTGGACTTTCTGGCACAAAGCGGCCCATCACACCCGGTCCGCAACACACTTCACCATAAAACCCACCAGCTCATTATGCACAGAGCAATTTTTTACACCACTTTTTGTAACATACATTTTGTCTAAGATTATTGTATTGTTATTGAGTATTGTCTAAGAATGTAGTGCAGAATGTGGACTGTTGTATGCTGTCTTTCAGGAGCTCGACAACTGTCATTTAATTGAATAGACTTAGACATAAACAGAAGTAACTTCGGCTACAATGTTCTTCCGCAAGACACATGCAGTTCAGATTTTGTGTTAAAAAAAATAAAAATAAAAGTGGTTTATTTTGTTTGAAAATCTTATAAATGTATAGGTGGCAATGTGGACCTTTCAGACACACGGGCAAAACCAGCATTGGGCAAAAGACACAAAGTGTTTATACAAATACTTTAGCTAAAATATAGTATGTTTGTAGTTTGTAGTAATGTATGTTTTTAATAATGTCTATGTTAATATTTTCAAAACAATCATTTTAGCAAAGTTTGTATTTGTATTTTCTGTTTATTTTGATAAATAAAAGAATTAATTTTTGTTCAATAATATACTCTCATTAAAATATGTTAATATAAAAATATATTTCAAAAGTACATAAACAAAATTATTTTAAAAAGTAAAGATTCTGTAAGCATTGAATGAGATCCCATAATTTAATTTAAATGTACAGTAGTAGCATTAAATAATTTTTTATTATATGAGATGATTGATTTTTAATATGTTTCATTATAAATATGGTAATTATCTCTAAGGTGGACACGTCACAGTTTTTTCACGTTTTTTATGTTTACGAGAAGATGATAACAGTATCGTTTTCAAAAACTCATTTTCAAAAACTTGAAACTGTTTTCAGAGTTTGTGTTCTCAGGCTACCAATGCCGTTGTCCTGTAAATGAACAGCTAGAACTCAGTAAAAGTTTTCTGTTGAAAATGGTGTAGTGTAAATTAATAACTAATAATTTTTACAATAGAAATGAATCAACGCTGAGCTTACTTAAAGGATTAGTTCACTTCAGAATTCAAATTCCTTATAATTTTCTCACCCTCATGTCATCCAAGATGTTCATGTCTTTCTTTCTTCAGTTGAAAAGAAATAAAGGTTTTTGAGGAAAACATTCCAGGATTTTTCTCCATATAGTGGACTTCACTGGGGTTCAACGGGTTGAAGGTCCAAATGTCAGTTTCAGTGCAGCTTCAAAGAGCTCTACATGATCCCAGACGAGAATAAGAGTCTTATCTATAGAAACCATCGGACATTTACTAAAAAAATAAAAATTATATACTTTTCAACCACAAATGCTCATCTTGCCCTTCTCTGTGATGTGCCACACATTATGTAATCACGTTGGAAAGGTCACGCGTGATGTAGGTGGAAGTACTGATCCAGTGTTTACAAAGTGAACGTGTAAAGACTAAGTCAAACGACCTTTAAAAAAAAAGGTAAAACAACTAAGTCGGATGAGTTTGATATTGGAGGAGAAACTGAGATTGAGTTTTTCGCCCTACCGCGGTACTTCCACCTACGTCATGTGTGACCTTTCCAACGTGATTATGTAATCACACTGATTTTAAGCATGAAATATGATTTAAAATATATTTACTTGCATTTATGGTCTCCCACTTTCACTGCACCGGAAAACATTAAAAAAAAAAAAAAAAACAGAACTTTTCCCTGAAGTTCTCATTTGGGTGTTTTTTGGGAAATAAATTAGAATAGTCTGGGAACATTCTTTTTAGTTTTTTGTATTCAATCAAGACTTTTTTTCTTTGTCTTTTTCTCCTAGTGACAAAATGGACATTATTAAAAAACTGATGATTGACGCACTTGAGGAACTTGTGGATGAAGACTTGAAAAAATTCAACTGGCAACTGTGGAACGGTCTGGCAACAGACAGGGGCTCTATTCCACGAGCAAAGCTTCAGAAAGCTGATCGGTCAGATGTCGTGGATCACATGGTAGATAAGTACAGTGATGAGGCTGGGAATATTGCAGTAAAAGCGCTGCGCAACATCAACCACAATCATCTTGCAAAGATGCTTGAGTCGAAACTTCAGGAAGGTAAAGAATGACAGTTTAACTAGTTTAAGATTTTGTATTAGTGTAGCACTCTCATTTTGAAAAGTAAAAAAAAAATATTGTTCATATATATTTTATATCAGGCATATATTACAAAAAATGAAAATAGCTTTTAAAAGTCATAAAATTGTAGATTTTAATTTCTAAATGAATGTAGTTTCAGACTGTGTTTCACAAAGCAGAATGTTCTTTGTTCTATGGGCTTTGGATATATTTTGAAATACACTGAATGATGAGTGTTTTCCTGTCTTCAGCTCAGCCGCCTGCGCAGCAGGAGACCAGAAATGCTCCAGTATTTGTGGAGGAGCAGCCCATCCAGTCCGATTGGAAGAGACCACAACGCATTACTCCGTCCAGCCAAGAGTTTAAGAACAGAATTCTTACAGAAAAGAGAAATGACGTAAGTATCTCTGTTTCAACAATACATTCAGGAGTCAGTCCTGCTTTTGTTGGGCTGCCGTCAATCAGAGTTTAACTCCATCCAGCAGCTGAAGCAGCAAGTGTTGGAGCTGAAGACTGCAGGACGGTGGCCCTCCAGAAGCAGGTTTGACGCCCCTGAGACACATTTATATCAATATGTTTTCTAATGTAAACATTTCTGGCATTACAGAAAATGTTGTGAATAATATTTTATGTGGATTGGTGTTTCCCAATCTAAGATGCATAATTCTGATTAAATATATAAAGAATTCTAAACAGAAGAAAATGGGAAACATACACTACCGTTCAAAAGACTATTAACGGGGGGAAAAAAATAAAATAAAATATATATATACTTTTATACATCAAGGATGCATGAAATGGATCAAAAGTGACAATGAAGACATTTACAATATATTTCTATTTTAAATAAATTATTTTAGTAACACTGTTCGTTGATAAGGGAAGAAGGAGGCAGGAACTGGCGAACGTTCAACACTTTTAATAAAATAAGCAAATTCAAAATGAAAGTAAAAGAAGCAGCCCCTCACGGATGACTGCCACACACACATAATCATAACATAAAGTCCAGGCCTGGTCCTCTCTCCACCTTCACTGTCGTCACTTCTCATTTTAAACTTCCGGATCTCCTCTATGAGAGATACGAGACCGGTGTGGCGCACAGGTGGTGCTCATAATCAATCACGCCACTGTTTGCCTCACAGTTTCCACAAAAATATGAAACAGCACAAAGGTTTTCAACATTGATAGTAATCAAAAATGTTACTTGAGCAGCAATTCAGCATATTAGAATGATTTCTTAAGGATCATGAACTGGTATCAAACATACTCTCTTTTTGTTTATTTATATACCTTTTACTTTATGCTATGTTATTTTAGTATCAGAATACCAACAAAAAGACAGTAAAACAACTGATCCAAAATATCCACTGCTGGGATTGGGAAACAATCAATCTATCTCTTGTGCATTAATTCTGCACAACTATATATATATATATATTTTTTTTTTTTTTTTTTCATAGATTTATATACCAAAGGACAAGTCTCAGAGGAAACGTTTAGCACTGCTGATCACCAACATACAATTCAAGCACTTAAGTGACAGGAATGGAGCAGAGGAAGATGAGAAGAACATGAAGTGGCTGCTGGAAGGTTTGGGTTACAGAGTTGAGAAATACACAAATCTCTCTGGAGAGGTGCGTATAAAGCTAGTGGACTTCTAGTGTAGTACAGGAATGTGAACAAATATTCTAGTTATGTTGGCTTGAGAAAGACAACATTCTGTTGTATGTGTAACGGAGGCAAGCTAGTAAGAGCTGTGTGTGTAAACCTCACTCCCCTGACCTCGAGAGGTGCTCTAGCGACTGACCGACTGCGGTCTTTAGCATCCTTGTTAGCATGCCCGGGTCGAATCCCGCTCGGAGCAGGTCGAGTGGACCATAAGGGTTACATGTACTACTTAAACTAGTACTTCTGAGACTACCATTTTTGACTGTAACTCCTCCTCGAGCTTTAAAGGTACAACATATCATGTCAGAGGCTGTTTGGAAAATATAATTCCAATATATGTATGATCATTATATTAAATGGATTAAATGTACTGAAAAATATATGAAATAAAATAATGCATTAATTTATCACAGTATATATTGTATAATACATAAGGAATTGCCGCTTTTCATATATTGATGGGCGATTTCGAAACACTGCTTCATGAAGCTTCGAAGTTTTATGAATCTTTTGTTTTGAATCATTGGTTCGGAGCGTGTATCAAACTGCCAAAGTCATGTGATTTCAGTAAACGAGGCTTTTTAAGTCATAAGTGTTTCGAAATTTCAATGGTTCACCACTGGAGTGATGATGTCTGTGAAGCCATGAATCAAGTGTCTATAGGTTTTACCTGATCTCTGATCAGTTTTATACATTTGTAGACATTTTAATTAGACATTAGTAGGCCTATAATTAAAAAGAATAATAGTAGTTAATAGTCATTAATAGTCATCAAATATCATTTAAGGCAAATATTTTCCTTATGTTTTCTAAGTGCACTCAACTAATTACATTTTACAGAGTAAATACTTTTTCAATTTATGAAAAGGGGCAAATTCTTATGTTTTATTCAATGTATTGTAATATATTAAGGCAATATATATTTTTTCATATATTTTTCATTATATTTACACAATTTAATATATTGATCGTAAATATATGGACATATAACAGACAGGGTTTGGATTAAGCCAGGATTAGGCCTTTAATTAAGGCATTTAAGTAGTTTTTATAAATGTGCCTCTAAAAAAAAAAATGGTGTGCATCTTGTGACAAAACAATGGCTCTGACATATTTTAAGACATGTCAGTGCAAGTTGCTTTCAGTTAAAACAGCTCAAACATGCATTTTAGTCTAGGACTAGACTTTCTAACTGATCGAACTTACAATTTTACTAAAGATGATGATGAAAACTCAGAATAAAATCCCATAGACTTTAATTGCCAAAATGTTCAAGTAAGCCAAAACTGTTCAAACTCCAACTCACAAAAATTCAAATCTAAACAGACACAAACTAGGACTTTTTGATCAATTGACCCTTCGCCGAGAGTTTGATTGACAGGCGATCTAACCAATCATAACGCCGAATCCGCCATTTTGTCTGACAAAGCAGTCAAAAATTAGAAGATTAATCTCGGTGGACTTGAACTTGAAAAATGGTGTGTACTGACGTCTTTCCGCATTTGAAACAACATATCTTCTCATGTTCATTCATGTTTATTTGATGCTATAAATGAACTAGTAGGAAGAGATGATCGGTTCACGAGCCGCTTGAGCTGAGGCGCTACAGCAATCTGTGACAACACATTAAAGATCCACAAAACAGTTTTTATTGTTTGAATTTCTTAAAAAAATATACAATTTGAAAGCTGGGACTTTCTTTAATATCATAAGTAATCTGCTCTGTCTTGTCTGTCAACGTGTTGTCAGTGTCCTCTTTGCTTCGCGATGTATTTTTGACTGTGTGGCGTGACGGCGCCATGGCTCGTCGGACAAAGCAACAGTAACTAAGGGGGCGGGTCTTTGCAAAGGGTCAGTTGATCTGTTTACTTTCAAATTTTAAGATTTTAAGAAATCACTTTAAACTTCAAACTGAAAACCTTCAAATTTCAAGCTTTTTAAACTTCTTCAAACTTTCTGGTCAGTCTTTCTCAAGCCAACATCAAGTTTGACTGACTTCATCTAGTTTAATTAAAAAATGCACTTTATACTATGCATGTCTGTTATTTTAATTTTATTTTATTCACAGCAAATAGATGCTGCAGTCAGGAACTTTGCTGCATCTCCCGACCATAGAGACTCGGACAGCACCTTCGTGGTTCTGATGTCTCATGGGGACATAATCGAAAATAAAGATGCCATTTTAGGTGTCAACTATCATCACCAGCACAACCCCAATGATGGCTTCTTTGTTGACGACATCTTCACCCATCTGAACTCAGAGAAATGTCCTGCTCTGATCGATAAACCAAAGGTTATTCTGATCCAAGCCTGCAGAGGAGGTGCGACATGACTGATAAAACTCAACTCCTTTAATCATATTGCTGTTTCTCTTTGTACTCCATATTTATTTACATTTTTGGATTTACTGTAATATTGTCATCTATACCGTTAACCGTTTTTTCTGTCCAGAACACACAGGAGGTTTGAAAATACAATCAGATGCCGCATATAGAGCTGTGCACATTGAGAAAGACTTTGTCAGTTTTAAATCTTGCCTCCCTGGTAAGTGCTCAGAAAACACTGATTGTTGAAATAAGACTGATTTGTAGCTCACACTCATTCTTCATATTCAACGAACCGGTAAAAAAATACAGCAATTGTTGTCCATAACAATGTTACTTTAATGTTGATTAACACTTTGAAGAAGAAAATGCCATGAAAGCAAATGAAACAATCTGTTCATGTTTTCCAGAGTTTCTTCAATAATGAGCAAAGTTTGGGTTGCTTTGTGAAGTACTTCAACCAATGGTTTATCTCCACAGGTATTCGTGCGTACAGGGATATTGTCGAGGGAAGTTATTTTATCTGTTACATACTGGAGGTGTTCTGTAAACGGGCTCATACTGATGACATTATGGAGTTGTTCAGGAAGGTAACATGTTAAAAATCCCATTTAAATTGGTTTGCTTTATTTCAGCCCAAAGTCTAAACAATCTCTTCCAGTGCTTTGCCAAGCTAAAATGAATACAGGAGTTTGCTTCTTGTCACATTCAAATATGATCTTTTTTATAGGTCACCTCATGCATGGAGAAAGACCCACTATTTAAACAATTAGAGGTTGAAAAGGATAAAATAGCCAAACTAATGCCGTGTATTGACAGGACGTCCCTTCTGAAGCACTTCTACCTGTTCCCTGGACTCTGAGCATGTGAGGTTTAAAATCAGTTTAAGGCAAGACACCACAGGTTGATAATAAGAATGCAAATTAAGCATTATCTAAATAAATATGCACAAATTTGAATACATTTCCACACCAGAAATCTGAACATAGTCTGGTTCAAAACTTATTTTGAGAAATGATTTTGAGATTTTTATTGTAACTGAAATCTACAAAAGGAATAGATAAAGCGTAATAAAAAGCAAAATCTCAAGTTTGACCAGTGAACAACCAAACTGGTGACTGGTTGTGTCTTGCCTTGAATCAAATTAAAGATGGTCCTTTTATGCAAAAATGCATTTCAAATATATACCAGCAGTATATTGCATGCAATTATCATTTATATACATTCATTTTACTCTCATTTAATCACATTTTCTCATGTACTTGCTATTTGCTATTGTCATATTACTATATTAACCATTTAACTGCTAAGCAGTCTTCTCCATCCAAAATAGTGTCAATGTGCACTTCTTCCGTCAGATAACTTGTTATAAGAATGTTTGCTAATATTTTTTATATAACTTTGATAAAATTAAATTAATCAATAAAGCTTTTCTAATTTGTTACCATGCCTTTGTCTCTTGCCTCCTGCATCTGTGTTTATAGAAGATTTAATGTGGGAAGAGTCTGGCTCATTTTAAATATATCAGACTGAATCTGATATCACTGCATAAAGAGAAAGAGGAAAAATCTCTAACAAAACTCTCCTGTTGCTCAAAAGCCTTAGTAATTACTTTCTCGCTACTCCTGGACAAAAAAATACAAACAGTAACACAAAATGTACCAACTGAGAATTAAAGTTTTAGCTAATATAACTTCTTTAT
The DNA here is from genome assembly GCA_037950665.1 of Hypophthalmichthys nobilis. Lineage (NCBI taxonomy): Eukaryota > Metazoa > Chordata > Actinopteri > Cypriniformes > Xenocyprididae > Hypophthalmichthys > Hypophthalmichthys nobilis. The sequence goes on along the minus strand of CM075480.1, from coordinate 41,611,589 downwards.
AAAATAATAGTGTTTAACACAAAAATTGACTTTACATCAAAACACATACCTGTTGTGTTACAGAGTATCATCTAAACTGATATTATTACACTATGAAATGCTTGATTCTGATTGGTCAGTCACAACATTCTGAGGTCAGTTATTAACTAAATAACTGCTATGAAGTGTGTATCACACACTTTCTCACCTTTTGTTGTCATACAGCTTGTTGTAAGGGCTGTATTTTGTGCCACCTGTGCTCATGTTCCTTACACACTGAACATGAAGTTGACAAAAGTATTGATATCTTTATTAGAAAAGCCACGTCATTAACTGCTATGAAGTGTGTATCACAGAATCCTCCATTATAATTGTTCCACATCCTTGTTAATGTATAAAGACTTTATCTGTCTTATATATTCTTTTAAGCTTAATTTATGATTCTGGAGTTTTGTTTTGTTTTTGGTTTTTTTAATAAAGACTGCAGTTCTCCCACAATTCTGTGCGGAATTTACTTGAGGTCCTGACAAAATTTTATAAATGAGTTTATTAAAAAAAAATTTTATTTAAATGAATTCATTATGTAAAAAAGCATACATTCTTTATTTGAAGCTTATCATTAGTTTCAAAGGTCATTTGCTCATTTTGATCACAACATCAGTGTTTGTATCTATAAACATTATGGTATGATCGGAATTTAATAGGTTTAATGGAGAGCGGAATCACTGTCACACTCTAAAAAATCCTGGGTTATTTTTCTACCCAAATCCTGCGTTAAGCCTTTTGTGTCATTCTTTTGGGTTATTTTTCCAGTGTTTGGATAGTTTTTGCGTTACGCAGATCCTGGGTCAGATGTAATAACCCAGGGGTTGAGTTATTTATCGTGGGCTTTTAGCGCCCTCTTCAGGAGAAAGCAGTGCAGGCCGTCATATTGGTGCATGTCTTCAGTAAAATACAGGTTTGTGTATGTTTTATTTTATCTATAAATTCGTTATTGTTCTGTATATCGTTTAATTTTATGCAAATCAAACGATGTGAGTCACCTAAACGAGTGTCGCCTTTATATGCCTTCCATAAAATTTTATGAAAAAGATACAGAATATAAATACTTAGGATATGTTCAAATATGTTCTCAGAATTGTACACTACATATATATATATATATATATATATATATATATATATATAATTTTAGTTGGTATTAAAATAGTGTAAAAAAATAGCTTAAAAATGTATATTAAAAATATGTTAGGTTGATATTACAGGTTGATAATAAGAATGCAAATGAGGCATTGTTACGTGCTGCGTGTGTTTTGGATGTTTCTTTTTTTTTTCTGTCTCTGCCATTCTGTTCTCCGGTTTTGCTGTCTTGCTCTTAGGTCTCCGCTGATTGGAGTAAACGACTGTCAATCTTCATCAAGGGTGTCGTCTCTGCAGCCAATCAAGTGCCGCCCTGCTGGTTAAAGGTCTCCCGGCGTGTCGTGATTAGCAGCTAATCACGTGTGTGTTCAGGTGTTTAAGTTAGAATCTGTTCATGCTTTGTATCTCTTTCGTTGTTGACGTGAGAATCCAACACTTGATTTTGTACTATCTAAGCTCTATGTTGATGTTTATTATCTTTTGGAGAAACAGAGAACAGGTAAGCAGGTCGCGCGATATACATACTGCCCACAGTTATCAAGTGTTCGACACATCAGGTAAGAGGTGAGCGCCCTCCTTGTAATTTTGTTCTTAGTTAGGGTAGATTATTTATGGCGTCGGATGCGCCGAAGATTTCAGGTTTGCTTTTCACATTTTTCTTTGGTTAGTAAGCTTAGAGGCCTTGAACTTGCCTTGAAGTTAAAGATGGTCTGTTTATGCAAAAATGCATTCTAAATATATACCGGCAGTATAATGTATGCTATTATCATTTATATACATTCATTTTGCTCTCATTTAATCACATTTTCTCATATACTTTGCAATTGCCATATTATGTTTTACCAGTATTACCATTTAACTGCTAAGAAGTTTTTACCATCCAAAATAGCGTCAATGTGCACTGGTACTTCCATCAGATAGCTCGTTATAAGAATGTTTTTCAGATAACTTGGATAAAAGTTCAAATTAATGAATAAAGCTTTACAAATTTGTTACCATACCTGTATTTGAAAAAATACTTATTCCACCTTTAAAACCAATAGTGATAAGAGGTTTGATCACAACACTATCTGCATTAGCACTAGAGATGACTGACCTAAATGAAAAACAAATATATATCTTTGGACAGTTTCTTTACGAGAAGAATGTTTACTCTTTAAGAATGTGTGACATCATCTCTATTCTTTCTTTTATGAACGACAGATGGTCAGATACCTTGTGAACATCAACATCATCCATCTCTTCATCAGTCGCTCTAAAGTTTTCAGACTGCTCCCCGTCCTCATTGAGGAACTGATGATGTGTTTCAAACTCCTCCATCTTTTGTGTCTGCAGAGCCAAAGTCCAGAGGAGGAATCATTTATTTATAATTCTGATCCCTCCATGTATGTATTTTATTCAAACTATAGATTTAGTGTCATATACAAGTGTTCTTCCATTCACTGGCAACCACATAAACAAACTTCATACTGATAAATCCAGTATTATTTGATATTTTACTATTATATATAGGCTAGATAATATATATATATATGGCTATCATAAGACATGATATATGGGTTGATTTGGGAACTGGACTCATCTAGTTGTGCTCAACAGCAGTTTGTTTGATGAGGCCGTTCCCAGATCCTGTTCAGCACACTGACTGAAGCCTCATACTTCAATCACTGGACAATCTGAATGTTTGATTAACTAAGACCTTAATCTGGATCTCACAGTCCTGAGTCTGAATGTTAAAGATATAATGTGACAAACGAATGTGCTTCACCCATGCAAAAACATTTATTGGAGAAAGCCAGTTACTCATTACTATAGTCAAAAAACAAATACTAATGTAAACAACTAATAGTAAAACTTTCATGTGTTCCCACTTTTCCAAGACCTGGTCAAACAGGATATTTACACACATTAACCAGGATATCGTCATTAACTTATGTCCCAGTCACATGAGAATAACATGATAAATCACGGACGTTCTCCATTATATTCACATATAAGTAGTGCAGGAACCCTTTGGCTTTGCTGGTGCGATTTTCAGAAGTTTGTCTCAGCTGACTGAACCATTATAACAGACAATTACAGTAAATGAACAGCCATTTCATTTTCATCTGCCTTGTTGGCCACTCTTTCCAAACAAAATCCCCAATATAAACACAAAAACAAAACAGACAATGAGCAAGAATAGATGTCTCTCCAGGAACGATAATTCCTTTTCAAAAGTCAGAATAACGTTACCTGGGACGACACGCAGTGGGATGGACTGATCTTCTGGGATCACAAAGGGAAAGAGTTCGTTCTCCAGTGGTATTCTATTAAATGATGCAATAAAGTAATTACTTCTGGCATCAGAAAAGCTCACCATCCTCCAGCGTCTCCGCTGCAATGTGTCCTGAACCAACTCATGACAACTGTCAAGCGTTACTCTAACTACCTCTAGATCATCCATCATCTGCAATCTCGGCAATCCAGCGGTCATCAATCTGTACGAGTCTCCATCACGTCTGAGACCCCAGAAGCCGTTTTCAGGGGTCAAAGGTTGTGTAATAGATTTTCCCTCCGATCCAAAACACACTCCTAGTGTCCAGTGCCGACTGTTTCCCACCTCAATTTCCCACGTATGAACACCATCACTGTATCCCACACTCCCCAACACCACACGGTTCCTGTGCAGAGGAAGAGGGTTGGGATCGTCCTGCCAACGGAAACATGAGGTCACGGAGGTCAGATCATCTGACACAGAGACGTCTGGTGGAGATGTGTTTGGATTCAGGATCACTGGATCTGAGGAGAACAGGGAATAGTCACATATGTTGATAAACTAAGAAGTTTTACAGGAATGATCAAGTCTAGTACTCACAGTAAGGGCAGATGTCCTTCATCTTCTCCCACACTTGATACTTCAAGTTGCCCAGATGTTTGGAAACATCAATAAATGTTTCTGAACTCAGTTCTGCATCTGGAAGCGTGTATTTAGCTCTAAACACACACACCTCACAGAATCAGTTTTGAAAGTTAATTCTCATAAACATTGTAAAATGAAAAATGGAAATCTAAATACCTGTTCATAGTTGTGTGATAGTTCTGAGAAAAAGCACAGAAGGACAATATTATTAGACCCCATTATAATTTAAGAATAATAGAGTATAACCTCATTACATCACTCATTCTGTGAAAAAACAGGTGTAACTGATTGTCCTTTAGGCAGTGTGTCCACCAAAGCGTTTTAGCCACTAGGTGCTCTGCTAAAAAGGCCTATCTGTGAGTGTTTGAGAGTTTCGGCAGCCCAGCTTTTTTTCAGTTGAGACTCTTGCTTGCTATGATACGGAATATCCACAGAAGTGTTATTAGTATCTCATTTCACTGTACTGTTTATATATAAAAATGTTGATACAAAGTATTATCTCTTGTTCTTGTTTTAAATGATTTTGTTTTGTTCTGTTATTATGCTGCTTGTTGTCGTCGTTGTACAAGCAGAATGTGGCGGTTGGTCGGTGTTGTATTTGTCCCACCCCTCCTCCGCTGTGATTGGATGGCTGGATACAAAGTGACAGTGATGAGCGCTTCGTTTTACTCTAAGTTGAACATTCTTCAACTCGAGGAGACTGGTAAAAACTGCCGAGCGCTCAGCGCTTCAGCGTGAAAAAGATGCTCAGCGCCTCGTTACGCTCCTGCCGTTTAAAAAAACGCGGCGCTCCCATTAAAAACAACTGTAAAATGGCCTTATTGAGGTAAAAGGGTAGCAAATCCAAACATTGTTCAGAGGAACAACGTAATTTGATTACAAAGTTGATTGGAGTGTGGCAAACATATAAAGAAGTGCAGCGAATTATAAGATGCTTAGCTGAAATGATCTCAAATGCTTTAAATGGCAACAAATACCCAAACCACTTGGAAGAAAACGAGTAACCGCACGTCCACAGTTGGACGCGTTTCTGGGTCAACATATTTTGTTAATCCTGGAACAATATTTTGGTCCGAAAATTTAGTCCTAACCATACCTCTACCCCTAAACCAAACCCTGCATAACTTTTCTCTTAAATCAGAGGGAAATGATAGCTGAATAACACTGATGTAGAAGCATCTAACCCTGGCTGTAATCCTAAACTTGACAAACTTTAAACTTGTCCCTCAGATCTGATTGGTTGATTGGAATGTTTTTCCATAATCAACAAAGATTCTGATCCATGAACATGCTGCACTTCAAAATCAGGTTGAGTACGAGGGCAGGACTGTTAAAATGGATTGAGAATTCACTGAAATGGGTCTTTCAACAAGACAATGACCCCAATAACACTTGCATTTTTTTTAAGATTTGTGGGGTGACATTATAAAATGCAGTTTCTGAAGCAAAACCCAAAAAGTCACAGGAATTGTAGAATGTAGTTTGTTCATCCTGGGCTGAAATAACTGTTTTTAGGTGTCAGAAGTTGCAAATGCGCAGCAGTTATCAAAAACAACGGTCATGCAACTAAATTGTAGCTTATGCTACTCTAAGCAGTGTCTGAAACTTGTATTGTGAGCACTTCTTGTCTCTATTTGCCTCTTCATGATGACACGCTTGTTGTATTCCTCACTTGTAAGTCGCTTTAGATAAAAGCGTCTGCCAAATGAGTAAATGTAAATATTAGTTCAGTCATTTAAAGTTTAATCTAAAAAATCAGAGTTTGAAGAGAAAAATGTTGACACCTTTTAACAGATTAATATTCCTTTTCTTTGCTTCCTGTAAAAGAATAACGCAGACTTGTGTCAGAGCTGTGTGTGGAGTGAATGCCAGGATTTACCACAGCTTGTGTGTGTGTGTGTGTGTGTGTGTGTGTGTACCGACCTGCAGGAAGGTGATGTCATCGTCCTCAATTCCTTCTTTCAGTTCTCTGACTTGGTCACAGAGAGACAGTATTCCTCCTTGTATTCTTCTTTCTATCTTTCCGCCTTTTTCTTTCTCCTCTTCATTCAGAGCTGCTATCCTGCTCTCCTCCTCCTTTCTGAGGAACTGATAGAGTTTCTCAAACTCCATCCTAATACTCCTCTCTGTCTGCTGAACTTGAGACTGGGGGAATGTCACGTGTAAAACTGTTCATTTAATCATCCACACATAAAATAACAAGACAAATAAAAAGAAAACATTTAAGTGGGCTGTCCTATATGACACAACATTTTTTCCCTTTTACTGTGTTTTACTTTCTTTTTGCAAACAATGTTGTAAAATTCTAGTACAATTGAGGTGTTTTTGTTTGTTTTTTTTGCAGACCTGTTAACACATTTTGTAACTAGTCAGACTACAGTTGGGTGTGATCTGAAAGGCTAATTAAACTTTGTGTGTGAAGCAAACATCCGTGTAATTTCTGCTCAGTTATCTTTATTCTAAACAAACCTCACCTGAATGTACCTGGAGATTTTGTTATCTTGTGCTGTACCATTCTGTAATGACACCAAACTCTTTTCAGCTGAACGAAGATCTCCTTTCAGCTTCCCCTTTAAAAGTAACAACACTTGTAATCATATACAATTCATTTAAACCCATTTGATCTCTTTCAGGAATTAACTGGGCTGCCATACTTAAGCATTTAAAGAGAAAATTCTGTCATTAATTACTCACCCTGATGTCGTTCCAAACTCGCAAGACTTTCGTTCATCACCAGAACAAAAATGAAGATATTTTTGATGAAATCTGAGAGATTTCTATCACTCCATTGACTGCCTTAAATTAGTTATAATTTATATATATATATATCATATGATATATATGATATATGATTTCAGAGACATGACACGTAATTGAAGACAACGTGATGTCAACCGAGACCTTTTTGTTTACAGACCACGTCCCGCTAATTCAGTGGTAAAAAATGAATGTAATGTTATCCCAGTTAAGTCATAATTTTTATTAATTTTTAAATGTCTGTGAATAAAATATATATTTTAAAAAACCCATATTGTGTTGAAGTCATTGTTATTTGTCGCTTAAGAAACGAAATCATAGTGTCATTGATACAAGTTACGAAATCTTACATGCATGAACTCAATCTTATTTAATCCTCTATATGAAGATTTATAGTGGTTTAGTCCATTTTTTTTTTTTTAACAGGCACGATCGTTTTATGTGAATCTTCATTTCTGGGTGAACTATCACTTTAATAATTACATATTTCTTTATCTGCGCACGCGTACTCACCTTGCGTTGTCGTACAGCTTGTTGTAGCGGCTGTATTTTATGCCATCTGTGTTCATGTTTCTTACACGTTGAACATAAAACCTGTCCATCTGTTTGACAGAACAGCTCAATTTTCTCTCCGTGTATCTGACACTCTTGTCCTCCATCCCTCTCTTTCCTCGTGTTTTGCTCTCTCAGGTAAGACTCACAGGTGTTCCTCAGGCTCAGATTGGACACCGGTGGCTGCGGTGACACCTGTCGACAGATGGGACAGTTTCTGGATCCACTCCAGGTCCAGTGATCATTGATGCACTGACGGCAGAAACTGTGTCCACAGCTCAACAACACAGGATCACTGAAGAGTTCAGTGCACACGGGACACGACAGCTCATCCTCAAGCGCCATTTAAAGACAGAAAAACGAAACTGTAATTTACTGCGAACAAATCTAACACGTTTCAAGAGCAGCGGAAAGCAAAACAATTCTTAATTTCAGTACAGCCTCTCTGCCTATGAGGAAATTACATGTCAAGATTTGATTGGAAGAAAAAGAAGGTCGGAAACAAGCAACAAAACGTTTGTAAATATCTGTACAACAGGGGGCGCTGTGCGCTGATAACTCTCAGATTCAAATATCGTGATAAAGCAAGAAAAAAAAAAAAGATTTGTACATATTGTAAACATATACACGCACAATTTTAAAATATCTTTAAAAGAAAAAAGAAAACAGCAAAAATAAAATGACAAAAACTTAATGTTATGGTTAGGTTTAGGGGAATAGTTTAGCCAATATTTTTTTTAGCAAGTCATTTCTGTATTGTAGACTAGCCCTTAAAGGGATAGTTCACCCAAAAATGCCCCATCCATCATCCCCAGGATACTCATTTTTTTGTGATGGCACACAAAATTTAAAAAAAAATATATCAACACTATTAGTTATATACGCAAATTACTAGAAACATTATGCGGTTGCTCGTCCTTTTACAGTTCTCCCTCACAGACACACTCAGCACTTCAGGTGTGTTCACGCCATGCTAAAAAGCATTCATGACCTCATACACATCCTGTTTCTAAGCAGTTTTCCAAGGCTTTTGCACACCTTATCTGATCTCTTCTCAAAGGAGGTGTACAGGATGATTGGGTGGCAAATCGTTTTTATTTTCTCTTCTGGAAAGTATTTTATGCAGCTTTTGTAGGGCAGTACTAAAAAAAAATAGATCTTTAAATAAAATAAGAACAATTTCCAATCATCCTGTTCAAAGGTTTACACCCACTGTCTCTCTTAATGTGTTGTTATGTGTTGCCTTGGGCATCAGTGAATGTTTGCAGCTTTTGATCATCCAGGTAAAAAACACACACTATTAAAAATTAAGAATCAAGCATATGTAAACTTTTGAACTGGATATTTTGTGTAAATTCAGTTATTATTATGTCTTGTGGTCTTTTTTTTTTTTAAAGGCAATACAAAAAAAAAACATAAAATCACTAAATAACCGAGCACAACAAAAATATAGGGGGAAAAAAAAACAAGAAAAAGGAAAAAATTATACAACCGCATCTTCTAATGGTTTCAATTTCTTCAATGAACCAAGTAGTCTTCTTCCACTTTTAAATTATAACATTCTTAAAGATTTAGAGTAAATCCAAAATTATTTCATAAAAACAGAAAACAATGACTTTGTTTTAAGGCACTTACAGTTATAAATATATAATATTTTCCCAAAATGAAAATCTTGTTCAGTAGAAGTTGAATGTGTAAGTTATGTAATTTTTTTTTTTTTTTTCAGAATCACAGAAAGTACAACTATTGGGATCAATATTAAATCTATATCTTAGAAGTTCTAAAGATGGGTAAATATTAAATTTTTTAAAGTGTACATCCTTGGCTTTGGGAGAAAAGAAAAAGGAAAGATAGAAAGTTCTTAATTTATGAATGTCTCGTGGTCTGTATGTAAACAAACATAATGTGACTTGAACTGTACATATATTTAAAGTTCCTCTCAAATTACTTTGGTGCAATAAACAATCCTAATTAGTTTAGTAGTTTAAAAGTGTGTGTGTGTGTGTGTGTGTGTGTTAACCTATGATTAATCATAAATCAAGTTTTCAAATTGCAAGTCACACAATCCTAGAACCGGGCCTGCTTTCTGGACATCAAAAGGTGCAATGACATTGCTGCCTATAGTGTGGATCAGATACCCTTGGATTTCATCAAAAATATCTTAATTTGTGTGAAGATGAACGAAGGTCTTACAGGTGTGAAACGACATGAGGGTGAGTAATTAATGACAGAAATTTCATTTCTGGGTGAATTAACCCTTTAACATGAACACAAAAAGCAGTAGTATTGAGTAATTGTATCTGATTTGGACTCGACTTTTTGTATTGCATTTACACCTCTGTGCATCAAAATAGTGGTCCCCAATAGTTCGGTTGGTTGATTTTCCAATAGCACAGTTTGTCCCATCACCATATTTTGCTCCACAATTCTAGTCTATATCCTATTTACACTATTCTGGTCTACTTAAGATTCAGTAAGGTTGCATGCTTGCTTTGTTGTCACCATAGACTGTAAAAAATATGGACGACGCATCTCCACTCTCTTCAGTTGTAGAAAAGTGAATCACCTGGGGGCAACTGAGATGCTTTGGCTTCACTTTTCAGGACTTGTGGTCCAGTGATGCACCGACAGCAGAAACTGTGTCCAGAAAGACGAGAGACAGAGCAAGCTTCTTCTTCTTTTACTTTGATAATGGCTTCTTTGCATTATTGTTACCTTCTGCTCCAGAGTGTGGATCAGACTTAAGGTTTACAATCTAACTTTTTCATTGGAGAGGGAAGGGGATTAAATAAAAATAAAAGACATAATATATATATTATAAACCACCATATCCTTTAGAAGAGCTAAGTTTCCCTCAGAGAGGTTAACAGTTCTCTGACCCGCTCTCTCATAATCATCTCCAGATCTGCTTATAATGTGAATACCTGCACCCCTTATTTTTCTTTATTTCCTTCTGTATCTCATATTTTCTGATGTTTCCCTTCCATTTTTAATGACTTATTAAAAGACTTAATCTTGTCATCACTACTTCCTCTCTTCTGTTTCCACTGCCTACACTATTTATTTACTTTGACCTCTTTTGAATATGTTGTAAATGTTTCCTCTTCTCATCTCCATTCCACCTTTCCTGCCACATTTGGCTGATTTTTTTTTTCTTCTCAAATTGCATCATTTCATCTCTGCTTAGCTAATTCTTATGCATTTCTATGCTTGCCTTCTTTAATGCCTTTTTTGCCATTTCATCTGCACTCATTTCCCTTCACACCACAGGAATTTAATCTGGCCTTCCTGATTTATCCTTGTAACTGACTGAAGGACTTTAAATGATGTCTTGTTGACTTTTTGATAGAAAATATCTTAAGATGACTATGAGTCTGAGCATATCACAACTTTATCTATTTTTGATTTTTCCACCCATCGTAAAGCAACCAAAACCTAAGTTATCCCTATGAGGGTGTGGACTTGATGAAGATATATGCTTTGTCATGCACCGTGGTGATCTCTGCTGGAACTTGAAGGTTTACATCAATTTCGCACAGTGGGTGAATGGATCCACTTTCACAGTAGGTGAAGCAGAAGATGACAGCAGCCTCATCCAGCCCCACTGCACAGATGTCGCGCAACCAGACCCAGACCCTCACCACAGAGAAGACTACGCCAGAGCCCCCCGCAGATGGAGAGATTCCACCCGCCATGAATATTGAGCTTGTGATGACAGCGGTCACAAAGTTATGTTGCAGCAACAAATCCAGAAATTCTACTTTTCTGATTGTCACAATGTAACAGCCATGATGAAACTTTAGTCATATTTGTTTGTTTTTTGCAGTATATATTTTAACATTTTGATTCTGGACTGCTTGTACTGTCCTTATCCACAATCTGCATTACAGGTTTATTTAACAACAACCATTGCGTGTCTCGTTTTCTTGCCTTGTTTGTGCAACAGAAACAACAATCATTGGTTTAATGATGTTGCGTCTGATTATAGTAATGCAACGACACCTCTTCTGTGCATTAAAAAAGTGTCCTGGTAGAAAAATATCTTTTCACACAGAATCTACACATATTGGGATATAAACTAGTACTTTTTTAAATTAATGGTATAGGCTATACCAGCGCAAGTAAATCTGAATACATATCAAAGTTCATGTAAACACTTTAACTTTCTGCCATTTTCAGCTGTTTAAGTTGCAAAATATGTTTGGGATTTGAAAAAGAAAAAAAAAAAGCCACTTATTTATTAATACATGGTTATATTAAGATTACTTTCTGAACTTACCACAAAACATGGCTGTTTAATTACCCAATGTTAACAGGTTTAAAGCCTTGAAATTGCATCTCTTCTTTTTCTCCTTTTTACATGTTTTTAGTTACCTGGTTAATGTGAGTCTTGTTTTACCTTAAACTCCACCCATATGAAAAGTTGAGCTCCCTCTAGTGGCACAGAATGTCATGACAATCTCAGAGAAGTTGTGCTTTAAAGTCATCATGAAATCAAAATTGACACTATTTACTTTGTTAGCGCAGATTATTAGTCTTGTGATGAACAATTAAGTTAATAAACAGAAAAAAAAAAGTTTGTTGTGGTAATCTTTAATCAAAATCTGATGCCATCAGTTTGACGGCTTGGGTTGAACATCCTTAATCACTCCCCTCCAACCGTCAGTCTGCTATAAGCGAGGGATGGAGAAAAGGTGCACTAAAGTAAAATCCCACCCTCTTCAATATTCCATTTCACTTGGAAATATGTCACAACACTGAAGAAAAGTTGGTTGCAACTTCCAGTTCACACGGACTTTAAAGCTGATTTAGGACTTCCGGGTTAGGCATCGCGTGAATAGGCGCAAGCAAGTGTAGCTCCTGATCTCTTTTACTTATTTGGTCCTTAATTTTGACATACTCTCACTGCAGTTGATTATTCGGCAACCGGTATAAGGTGGAATCACAGTAATGGCAACTAGAAAGCAACTCCGGAATAAAACTGGAGACAGAGAGGATGATGCTTCAGGCAGAATAGATGAAATGATGCCATTCCGTGAGACTTCACCAGCTTTACCTGAAGATCTTGAAGTAATCCGGTCAGCGCTTCTCTCCGACATGACACAAGTAGTTCATTCTCTTTTAAAAACAGAGGTAGTCGTGAGACTCTGGAACATTGTCTCAGTATTGGCTGACGCTGTACACGTGAGCAGCATGACGCATACATGTGATGCAGAAGCTGGCCTATAATGGCATTCTGATGTACAACACTGAAGCGCTTCACTGTGTTTATTATGTGAAAAGTGCAGGAGACTGACAGGGATGAGAAGAAACTATTGAATAAAGTCATTATTTTTGTTTGTTTTGACACATAAAAAGTATTCTTGTCACTTCATAACATTAAGGTTGAACCACATAGTGACATGAACTATTTTAATGATGTCTTACCTTTCTGGACCTTGAAGGTGGTAATAACATTGCAGTCTATCGGAGGCAGGTGAAATGTCAGAGAAATGTCCTGCTCTGTTCGATAAACCAAAGGTTATTCTGATCCAAGCCTGCAGAGGAGGTGCGACATGACTGATAAAACTCCTATTCACATATTGCTATTTCTCTTTGTAATTTGTCGGCATTATCTAAACCTTTTCTCTGGATTTACAGTAATTTTGTCATCCATATTGTGAACTGTTTCTGTGTTCAGGTGACTCAGGAGGTGTGGACATTAGTGACAGCTCACTTGACTCAGACACCTTGCCTGTTTTATGTCCACCCTCCCTGGTAAGTGCTCAAGTTTTTTTTGTAGATTTTTTCTGTTCAGGAGCTGTTCATGTTTCTTCTGTAATGAGAAAAGTGTCAAAGGCTTCTTTGTGGAGTATCTTATTGTATAACCAATGCATTTCCTCCACAGATATCAAAGCATACAGGCATCCTGACTTACGGTCTGGAAGTTTTTTTGTCATGTACATCGTGAAGGTGTTCTGTGAATGGGCTCATAACACTCACATTATGGAGTTGTTTGGGAAGGTGAATGAAGAAAATCTCTTCTTTTTTAAATTTGGTTTACTTTATTTTAGCCAAGATACAAAACAACGTCTTCCAGTTGTTTTAGCCGAAGCGCATTGCTCAACTAAAATAAATACAGGGGTTTGCTTCTTGTCACATGTAAATATGATATTATTTTTTTTTCATAGGTCACCTCCGGCATGGAGAAACACCCAGGAAGAAAGGAGAAAAAACTCTTGTCGTGTATTGAAAGAACAACCCTTACGAAGAAATTCTACCTGTTCCCTGGACTCTGATGTCCATCTTAAATCAAAATCACTCTTGATCTCTAATTAGACATCTAAATATGATTGGGTATAATTCACTCTCGTGTGCTCTTTCCCAAGTTTATCTCAATAATCAATGATCTGGAGTGGGTAAAAGCATTGTTTCTGTTATTGAGTCAAGAATACGGTTATATATATATATATATGGTGCTTAACAAATTTATTAGACCACCACCCAATGTGAGGTTTGTGCCACAGCTGCCCTAAACTATCAGTATTGATGATTAACAAAATCATTATATCAAAACTGTGCAAAGACTATTAGACCAGGAGAAAAGAATCTGGAGTAGTGGAACTGATGGATTGACAAATTTGGGATTTAGTGGATTTGAAATATAGATCGCACAAAAGTTTAACCAAAAGCAAGTCTTTGAACAACTAGAAACTATTTGGAAGTCAATAACAACAGAGACTGTGGAAAAGTACATAAAAATAATGCCAGCAAAAATCCAAGCTAATAGAAAGGCCAAAAGAAGGCCATACAAAATAAAAATAATATATATATATATATATATTTATTGGTTATGTGTGAATATAGAGTATTCAGTTTGTTATTTGACTAATAAATGACAATAACATTTTTGTTTTAAACAAGTTTTTTGACAAATTCCTAAAATATTTGTGTTTTCTCTTTATTATGACAGGTGGTCTAATAAATGTTAAGCACTTTTATCTTTTCACTTTATTTTTTTCTCTTTCTAGTTTGTTGAAATTTCACTTATATTATACTTTGCTATTGCCACATTACCAAGTTAACCATAAAATTGATCGTTTCCATCCAAATCCACAAAATAGTGAGAATTGTAGTGGTCATTTTTTACTCCACTTGCTTTTATAAAGAACATTTATAAATCTTTGATACTTAAAAAAAAAAGTAATCAATAAAGCTTTTCTCATTTGTTACCATGCCTTTGTCTCTTGCCTCACCCTCTTTCGTCTGCATCTTGATTTGTAAAATAATTAAAAATGAAAGAGTTTGACTCACTTTGAATATGAGACTCAATCTAATATTACTGTAGAGAAATTTAGCAACCAAGTTCATCTGGCTCTAACACATCCACCAGTTTCACAGTCAAGGATTAAGAGTCCCAGACTAAAATGCATGCCTGAGTTTATACACTTTAATCCAGTGTGCCATAATGTAGAGCTTTATAGCTACATACAGCGCAATACAAGTACACACAGGATGGATCAAGGTTAAAACAATCTAATATATTCATAACTTTCCCTCGTATGACAAAGACGTGACTGGAATAAAGCAAATAGACTACAAAACCTGGACCTATCCTCTTAATAGCGCTGCTGGCTAGTGTGGTGTCTAACTGAAAATAACTCCTACAGATTCAGAAAAACACACAAAAAGACTGAAATTCCCTGGAATTTGGGCTGCTGTCATTGACAAGATCATAAATAAAATAGTCCATCATGAGGTTTCTAATAAACATTGTGTTGTGTGGAACTGTTAGTGTTTTCTGCTCTCTTTTCCACTGTCACAGAGCAGTCCGGCGACATGACAAAGAAGGCTGATCCTGATTGGTCCTCGTGTGTGCATTCAAAGTGCTGATTGGCTCACAGATAGAACCTTGTAGAACCAAGTTAGAGTTTGACTTTAGGTTCTTTCACGCCACCTCGTAATTCCTGTAATTACGAGATTCTAGCTTGTAAAAAGTGTTCATGTCCGGCTCCTAGAGCTCGTAATTACAGCTTGTAGCTTGCGAGTTTTCTGAAAGCTCCCACGTGTACCACCTGACCGCTGTAGATTCATTTAGGCGTTGATTGTGGTGCCATAGAAACGCATAATTCCCAGTCCAAGGACATGAACAGCTCCGAATAGAGGGTATGCACGTGACGTCACCGTCGACCGTTATGACTGCGGTCACGCCCACTGAGTGGCACAAAGACTGAGCGGCAGCATTGGTGTTCAGCGTGAATGCCGCGAAAAACACGCAAAACACATCCAAAACGGGAAAGAGCTTTGTGATTAACTGTACAAATATCTTTGACACAAAATCTGAGGTATATATTTAAAGACTGCTGAAAGCTACAGAAAAAAGAAGCAAATGGATCACTGCAATTCACAGAAATAACTGGACTCCAGGCAGAGAAACATGGATTTGTAGTTATAATTTTGTGTCAAATTGTTGGATTTTGAGGTAAAATCTTACCGTATATATTGTATTGTTATATATTGTGTTGAAAACTCATCAGTTAAATATTTACCATCTTATATTCTGCATAATTAGGTGTTTTTAAATAAACACTGACAAAAACTGTACAAGTTTTAGGGCTGGACAATAGGTTTATATATATATATATATATATATATATATATATATATATATATATATATATATATATATAACATTAATATAAGTGACTACTCGGATTTAAACCTACCTATATTGTAGTTATATAAACTATTCACAGGCAGATTTGCTTTATGTATTTCCCCGGCGTCGAAATCAGGCACATAGGCTAAATGTCAGTAAAATACGATTCCTGGCTGCATGCCAATATCCATGGATTGGGTTTATTTGACAAGTTGTAAGGAACACTTTCGAGTCCAACCTTTAGTGTAATCGTTTGTTTTCCTCACGTTTTCGCAGTTTCCCCTACTAAATCCAGTCACCCAGCAGGTTCTTTTGCCACTCAGTCCAGCTGAGGGAGCGCGTTCCGGCGGGAAAGTGACGTCGATGCATACCCTCTATACAGCGCCAAGTGTTGTCATCTCAAGATTCCGGTAAATACGAGGTGGCGTATTATAACGCAGCATTTGTAGATGGAACCTTTTTGTTTTCTAAAAAAAAGTCCCAAAATGTACACAACTTAAAAAAAAAAAGAAACATCACATAATGTAAATAAGTTGTCACAGAATAAGAATATGTGAATAACTCAATTTTGACAAAAATGTCAGACAGAACCTTAATTCCAAGGGGACGAGTTTTGATCTTCACTTCAATATGAAATAAAAGAGTTTTAAACACATTCTACAGGGATAGCTATATTTGACTTTAAAGGAAAATAAAGTTATATCTACCAACTTTCTATGACAATATGACCGGAGAGTTTTTACCTGCTGCCATTCACCTCGACAGCTCAGCTAGAATTGACAAGAAAATGGCTTACTTTTCATTACTCTGATCGCCTGCAGGTGTCTCCAAATCCCCTTTACTAAGATGCATTTAATACACATTAACAATAAACATAATGAAATTGCTTTACAACTAGAACAGGCATTTTGGCACAATTCATAATTAATTCTTTTTTTTCTCTGTTAGACTTAACTGTTACAATTATTACTGTCAGATGTATAACTTGGTTACTTGGTTTACTATGTGGAGATAAAAAAAAGCCTGTTATCATTATACTGAGTAATGCTAAAAACAATGATGAATTATGAACAGTTACATACTCAGTATATCAGATGATACATTATAAAAACACACAGCACCGCCAATAAGAAGAACACTACCAGAAACAACACGTTCCATCGCACCTTCGGCAAAGAATGATGTTCCTCTGGAAAAGAGATCTCCTGTTCAATGTGTTCAACGTGTTCAGTTGTCAGAGTAACTTTAGCTGGGACGACACACAGTGGGCCGGAGCGCTTTTCTGGGATCACGAATGGAAAAAGCTCAGTCCCTAAGGGCACTTGAAAACAGGCAAAAAGGGAATTACAAGCAGCATCAAAATAACTCACATTCCTCCACCATCCTCCCTTCTTGTCAAAACAATCCTTTAGCTTCACACGCACCACTTGGGGATGAGTCTTCATCTTGAACGAAATTGTAGTGTTCAGGAATTTGTACAAGTCTCCATCACGTCTGAGACCCCAGAAGCCATTTGCAGAGTTCAAACTTTGCACAATAGATCTTTCCACTGATCCAAGACACACTCCAAGGCTCCAGCTGCGACTGTTTCCCACCTCAATATCCCATGAGTGAACACCATAACTGTATCCCACACTCCCCAACACCATACGGTTCCTGTGCAGAGGAAGAGGGTTGGGCATGTCCTGTCGGTACACACATGAGGTCACAGAGGTCAGGTCATCTGACACAGAGACGTCTGGTGGAGCTGTGTTTGGGTTCAGGATCACGGGGTCTGAGGAGATTAGAGGAAAATTAGCTTGATTAGCTTGTTCTGGTGTGTTTGATTAGGGTTGGAACTAAACTCTGCAAGGCAGTGACCGTCCAGAACCGGATTTGAGCAACCCTGCTTTAAAGGTTGTGAGTTTTTTTCTCCACTTCAGCAGCTTTACACCAAACTTTACAGTTTTACTCCTGTCTGTATTCTGAAGGTTTGTTCATATATCATTCACCTAATTTTTATGTTGAAACAGGATTTCAGAACAGTTATCTTTATGTACTGTAATTAATCAACTGGCAAAATATGGTGATATCTATTAGTTTAAATGTTTTTGTACTATTCCCTTGTCTTGCAAGCGTAAAGGACAAAGTGGTCTATCACAGTAAATTCCCCAATGTTAAATCAACACTGGTCGATGTTCATATGGGAACCACCAGCAGGGTGTTAAAGTAACACTGTAGCAGTGTTGGAGTTAATTAGGTATTTAAGTGATTAATTGAGTGATGATTGTTTGATTATTGAAGACACCTGATGATAATGAGCAGAATCACTGAAGGAAAGAGAAACACCAGAACTACAACTGACTTCAGCCACAGCCTTAGATGAAATCAACTGAGAAGACATTAAATCTCTCTTATTACAAACCAGACTGACTTTATTTCTGTCATTCATCTACAGTTCTTTTTGAGAATTAACAGGTTTAGATGTTGATGTTTTACTGAAAATGTTTGGTCACCATTATGATGATCAGTGTTTCCTTTAGTTGGACAGTTTTATAAAAGGCTTGTTACTCTTGTATGACTGGTTTAGGGTTTAGTTAAATCAGAAATGGTTATAGTTTGACTCTTTGCTTTATTCATGTCAGTTTGAGGTTTTTGTTAACAGAACACATAATTTGTTGCAAAGAAAACCATAAACAAAGATGTTCAGGTGATATATATTTCATCATAATAAAAAGTGGTTAACTACTGTTATTACTTACCAAAAGTATTTACTTGTTATTAATAGATTTTCTTGCCACAGGTCAAACATTCTGAATTTTAAATACATTATTAGAAAAGAAAAATAAATAGACACACACAAACATCAAGAATCATCATAAGAATCTCAACAATGGTGACATACTTCATGATGGGCGTCATGAGTTTGAAACTTTTGTGGCTCCCAGAATGCACTGCAGCATGTCACCATTCTTTTTTTTTCTTAAATATTGCTTTAAGAAATAATGCATCATTCAAACACCCCAACATCAAGAATCAGCATATGAATCTCTCTCAACAATGGTGACATGCTGCAATGCATGCTGGGAGCCACAATAATATAAAACGCATGACTCCCATCATGCATTGCAGCATGAAGTATGTCACCATTGTTGAGACTCATATGCTGATCCTTGATGTCTGTGTGTGAATTTAACTGTCTAAACAAACTGTCCAACTAAAGAAAACACTGATCATCATAATGGTGACCAAACATTTTCAATAAAACATCAACACCTAAACCTGCTAATTCTCAAAAAGAACTGTAGACGAATGACAGAAATAAAGTCAGTCTGGTTTGTAATAAGAGAGATTTAATGTCTTAATTTCAGTTGATTTCATCTAAGGCTGTGGCTGAAGTCAGTTGTAGGTCTTGTGTTTCTCTTTCCTTCAGTGATTCTGCTCGTTATCATCAGGTGTCTTCAATAATCAAACAATCATCACTCAATTAACCACTTAAGTACCTAATTAACTCTAACACTGTTTCAGTGTTACTTTAACATCCTGCTGGTGGTTCCCATATGAACACAGAGGGTGTTAATTTAACACCGGGAAAGTTACTGTCTAGTACTCACAGTAAGGGCAGATGTCCTTCATCTTCTCCCACACTTGATACTTCAAGTTGCCCAGATGTTTGGTAAGATCAATAAGAGCTTCTGAACTCAGTTCTGCATCTGGAAGTGTGTATTTAGCTCTAAACACACAAACACACACACCTCAGAGTAACGAATTTATACACTGATAAACTCATAAATATTTTCTTTTAGAAGCAAAATACCTGTTCATAATGCTGTTGTAATTCTGTGAGAAGGCACAGCAAGACAGCTAGATCAGTGACTGTCATAATATAACAAAACGTGGTGTGAGTATATAAAGTTTCTTCCCTCCCACCTGAAGGAAAGTGACGTCATCATCCTTCATTCCCTCCTCCACCTCTCTGAGTCTGTCTGAGAGAGAGCGTACTCTGCCCTTTGTTTTCTTCTCCATCTTTCCTTTCTTTTCTTTCTCTTCTTCATTTAGTGCTGCTATCCTGCTCTCCTCCTCCTTTTTGAGGAACCGGTGGAGTTTCTTAAACTCTTCTCTGATTCTTCTTTCTGTCTGCTGAACTTGAGACTGATGGGAGGCAATTATTTCAAGTCTATCATCTGAATAAGCAGATTTTTATGTTTTTATGATTACAAGCTTTTTGTGATAGAAACAAATATCATGGCTAACAAAACAGGGAGGGCTGTAACACCACTTTCATGTCCTAGTTCTGCTGGGCTCACAAAGTTATTCTATGTATTAGTTCACAAAATGTTTTGCCATTTTTAATTAAAAACTATTTTAAATCAAATGTGTTACAACACTCCCCAGTTTCCCCTACTGCACATTATAGATAAAATCAAATATTTAATTTAATACTATACTAAGAAAATATCTATGTAATGTGTCACCTGATTGTAATTGGAGATCTTGGCGTCTTGTGCTGCAGCATTCTGTAATGACCACAATGTCTTCTCAGCTGGACGAAGAGCTGCTTTCAGCTTCTCCTTTACAGATAACAGCACAAGTACTAATCAACACCCTTATTTTTTATTATATTTTTTTATTTAACTTTCTACTGGATCTGTGAAAATCAAATTAAATTCAAATGTTTAGACTTCACTCAGCAAAATGCTGGGTTAAAAACAGCCCAAGTTGGGTTAAAAATGGACAAACCCAGCGATTGGGTTGTTTTATTTAACCCAACTATTGTTTAAAAATGACTATATGTCTGGCTTAAAATAAACCTAAAATATGTTGGAAATTAAAGATCAGACACATAATTACTAGAGGCAACAATAATAATCAAAAGGTGAACATTTATTAATAAGCAATTTATAGTAATTTATAGTAAATACTATAGTGTGTTTGAACCATACTATAGTAAAGTACTTGAATTAATTTGTTGTGGTAATTCTATAGTTGTTGTGGTATAATAACAACTATAGTAATATATAAACAAATTACCCAATACCGTACTAAGTTTTCTACAACTATAGGGTATATTATACTACAATATACACTACAGTTTACTGTAGTAAAAACTAAAGTATACTACAGTATTTATTACAGTTTATTAGTTCACTATAGTTAATACTACAGTATGCTATAGCATTCATTAACAATGTGTTGTAAATACTATAATATATACAGTATACTACAATTTACTATAGTATGATTCAAAAACACTATAGTATTTATTTGCTATAGTATTTTTACCCAACACGCTGGGCAAACAGTCGCTGGTTTTGTCCATATTTAACCCTCTACAGCACAGCGTTGCCCTCAGGCAAGGGAAAGTTTTTCTTAAGTCCTATGTTTAATACATTTTTCTTTAAATTATTAAACTAATTAGAAAGGTTGAGAAAGTACCAAAGAACAGTCCAGTAAGGTTTGGGAGTCACTATGAAGCACCATTTGAAGGTGGGACGACCTGTTCTGACACATGGTCAGAGGAGCACATGGTGTGAGAAGAAGGCAATGCATGAACTGTACAAAAAAAAATAAAAAATATGCATGTGTGTATGAAGGTGTAGAGAAGCCTTTTGTCAGGTTTTATGAAGTTTTTTTTTATTTTGCATGTTCAGGAATTCAGTTTTTATTGCCTTAGGGCAACATTGTGCGATAAGGGGAACTTTTCGAGGATGTTTTGGACAATACCTCACATTGGCAATAATGTGTTATAAGAAGAGAAGATGCAGGGTTCCTGGGTGCGCAGGAACACCCAAAGTGATGTGCAAAACGTGTAACGTACACCTCTGTTTCACAGCAGAGAAGAACTGCTTTTTGAAGTTTCGTGCGGAGTGAAATCTTATTACATGAAGAACAGTATATGACATGAAACAATACATGATACAGACCTATGCATGTATCAAATTCAGTATATCAATGTCTTTCAAGTTTTTTTCCCTTTTTACTTAATGATTTCTAAACATTTTTGGGGGAAAAAATCCTTTCTGAGCATTGTCATGATCATTTTCTCTATGATTCCATACCATTGTTGCACAACGTTGCCCTGAGGCAACAAAAAAATATTTTGGGGTGGGTTTTATCAATAAAATCTTCCCAAATGAGCCAAAAAATGATGTGAAGTATATTTTTTTTCATGTGCTATGAACATGTGTGCAGTAGAGGGTTAACCCAACTTGGGTTGTTTTTAACCCAGATTGTAAATAAAACGTCAAATACACTTTCTCACCTTGCGTTGTCGTACAGCTTGTTGTAGCGGCTGTGTTTTGTGCGATCTGTGATCATGTTTCTTACACGTTGAACATAAAACCTGTCCATCTGTTTGACAGAACAGCTCAATTTTCTCTCCGTGTATCTGACACTCTTGTCCTCCATCCCTCTGTTTCCTCGTGTTTTGCTCTCTCAGGTAAGACTCACAGGTGTTCCTCAGGCTCAGATTGGACACCGGTGGCTGCGGTGACACCTGTCGACAGATGGGACAGTTTCTGGATCTACTCGAAGTCCAGTGATCATTGATGCACTGACGGCAGAAACTGTGTCCACAGCTCAACAACACAGGATCACTGAAGAGTTCAGTGCACACGGGACACGACAGCTCATCCTCAAGCGCCATTTAATGAGACGAAAATTCAAATATAGAGAGTCTTGTCACATCTGACACGTAAGACTATAGTGAAAAGACAAGCAAAACACTTCCTAACTTTAGCACAGCCTCTCTGTATGAGGAAATGACATGTCAAACTTTGATTGGAAGAAAACTGTCTTGTTTATTTACTCTATAATGTACTTGATTTTATTATTACGGGAAATAATGCGCGCGAAATGTTAAGCTTTGTTTATCATTTTGCAAACAAAATTTGAAGAAGTCAAAAACATTCACCACAGAAAGTGAAAGTAAAAACTGACCGAGCTTTTCACATCTGACGCAGTAGCGGTTTTGGCACGGATGAACAGAGGGGCGGGGCGGGGGACAGTTCACCTCTGGGTCTCTCCCAAATGGAAGAGGGGGATCCACTGTATGGAGCAATACTCCAATGGAATTAGTGGGCTAAAGTCAGTCACACCTCGACTTTCTTCCAAATAACGCACATTTCATTCATAATATTATAAATACAGGCCTGTAGTTCCTGCACATTTTTGTTTTTCTGAATTGTGTGAAATGGCTAATAAAAATAGGCAATACAAAACGATGAAGTGGTCACCAAGGTGAATTGTTTTAGTCTTGACTTCTGGTCGTGAGTGACAGTGTTGGGAAATCTGTTGATTGTTGAGTGCCAAATAAACACAGAGATGGACAGGAAAAGGTCAAAGCCATCAGGTGCCCAATTTAGAAAAAAAAGAAAAGAAGAAGAGGAGAAACGAGCAAAAGATAAAGGTATGCAACTATGTTCTCTCTGTATGATTATTACAGTATCCATGTCATGAATGAAGGGCTAATGTTAATTGGTGGGTATAACTCTTAAGTTTGTTAACCTTTTTGCTATGATGCTTGCTATGCTTATACAACAATAATTCGGTTTTAACTCTACAAACACAAGATCTAATTTCACCATAATATTGTGCTTTGCAACAAAACTGTTACAAGTTCAGTTATTATTTATTTCCATCAGTTGGGTTAACGTTAGGCCCTGTAATTAGCCAGCAGAATTTTCAAATCTGTGTAATTATAATTTAAATCGGACTACTTTTCAAATTGTATTTCATAAACCAACATCTCAGATGTTATATCAAAACGTTATGGGGTTTCAAATCAAATTAAATCAAATCAAATCAAAAAATGACTTTCTGTTACAGAACAGGGCATTGATTTCATATATGTCCACTGTAGAGGACATCAGGACTTAAAGCATGTTTATCAGGCATTTTGGGAGACACAACAAGTGAATATGGAAATAAATTATACATCAATATTCCTATGAAATATTAGATATTATTATTAAAATGTTGCCAATTATTACACTTCTTTTTTCATTAAATGTTGCTCGAAGAACACATTAATATGCAAATTAAATACAGTGTATAGATACATTGCATTGAATGGGAATTATTAATTTATGGCCATTTTACCCACATATTGCATAAAGTAAAATGGTGTATCAATTCATTCCATTATATCTTTCATAACATAGTTGAGAATCATCAAAAATCCTGAAACCCAAAAAGTTATCGGTGATTGAAAAATAGTGTATATTTATTTAAGTTCTGATAACTTATACTTATGACATTTTTCTCACGACCGACAATGGTAATTTTACTTTTACTCTTAGATCTGACAGCAGCGTTCGACACGATTGACCATCAGATTCTTATATCTCGTCTTGAAACGTGTGGGTATTTGTGGAAATGCCCTAAGATGGATAAAGTCAAACTTTCAAAATAGGAGTTTCTCGGTCCGCATGGAAGAGTTTGCATCTGCCTCTGCACACCTGGCATGTGGTATCCCGCAAAGTTCGATCCTAGCACCCATTTTCTTTTCTCTTTATAGGCTGCCATTAGGATTGATTTTGGGTAAATATGGTGTGTCATTTCATGCTTACGCCGATGATACTCAATTGTATTTGTCTTTTAACCCAAACTCTTCCAGT
Source organism: Hypophthalmichthys nobilis (assembly GCA_037950665.1). Lineage (NCBI taxonomy): Eukaryota > Metazoa > Chordata > Actinopteri > Cypriniformes > Xenocyprididae > Hypophthalmichthys > Hypophthalmichthys nobilis. Next base: position 41,587,024 of record CM075480.1, on the reverse strand, counting down.
GTCTTGAGGCACTTGTTGGTCTGTGTAGATGAGGTGAAGTCATGGATGGCTGCAAACTTTTTGAATCAAAAACAGAGGTGATTATATTTGGTTCCTCTGAAATAAGGCTGGAATTAATCCAGGTACATTGAGCCCTTTCAGGAAACATCAAGTAAAAAAAATAGGTGTGATCTGTGACAGTGCCTTAAAATTTAACACTCAAATAAGTGAAGTTGTCAAAGCTAGTTTTTATCAACTAAGAATGATGGCTAAGAAGCCTTTCTTACGCGTATAGACCTGGAGAAGATCATTCATGTTTTTTGAATGATGGGTGTTGATGTTTTTTCGTGGTCTTTAATTTTTGTAATTTTCACTTTTTTCATTTTATTGTACAGCACTGCGGTCAATTATGTTGTTTTATAAATTAAGCTGGAGTTGGATTTGAAGTTATCATAATGTACTTTAAATAACATTAAAAAATGATGTCAGAAAGATCACAGTTATGCTGTTGTTCATAAATGCCAGTAGTGATGTTGTACAACGAGGACGTTGTCGTCAGTCATCAGATCTCCCAGTGTGTGTGTACTGTGTAGTGAGCCAGGGTCCTTACTGTCCTTACTAGTGCCTGAATTCGACTAGGGAACAGAATGAAACACACCAGCAGATGTCCTCATTGAGCGCTTCAAAACAGTGAATTGGTTCTATTGATTCATTTTCAGGAGGCACCATTTGCCATATTTTCTTCTCTGTTCTAATCTACTATTCTACTCATGAAATTCAGTACCTTTGCATGGTTGTATATTTGTCCCATATGTAAGTGTGTATTATGCCACGCCCACAAACTTTCTGGCAGATTCCAACAGAACAGCTGCTTTTCTTAAAGGGGCCGCCGCGAAATTAAAGGCGCACACACCAGATTATGGGTTTGTCACTCATAACTCTACAGTCTGTGCATTTTAATTACCATATATTATAATCTCTCTGTCATTTCCCAGATGATTGAGAGCAGTGGATTTTTCTGACTTTTTTGTACCACAATATTTCTCTTTTTAGTAAGAAGCCTTTCCCTTTAAATCTCCTCCAGGGACCACCAAGAGTCTCTCCGCATTTATGTCGGTTGGCAATAAATCGCCGATGGTCACTGTTCGCGTCAGCGCTCCGCGATCAGTCTCGCTGCTCCGCTTTTCTGCCTGATCTTCCGCTTTTTCTCGGGCGTCTCTCGTTCTCCACACATGCATTTACTGTATTTCTTTTTCCTGCTGCTATGGACCGGTCCTGTGCGCAGTTATTTCCCGGAGGAGCGCTGGAGCCCGGAGTCCGCGCTGCTCGCGCCGCGGGTGCTGGTCGCGCTGCTGTGCCGCAACTCGGCGCACTCTCTGCCGCACGTCCTCGGCGCCATCGACCGCCTCAACTACCCCAAAGACCGCATGGCTGTATGGTGAGTTCCGGCGGATTGAGATTATTTGGCGTTATTGATCAGAATTGATGTTCTGCGCGATTTCGCGTTTGACAGATGCGCGTTCAGCAGACGCGTCGCTGGACTAATGTTTTGCGTGATAACTGTAATGCAGTGACTAAATGCTTTCTGTAAATGAAGTGGGAATAAACAGCAGTGTTGAGTGAAGTAAACTAACAGCAGCTCTGCTTACATGAGATGTGATGTGTGATTTATCTCTGTTTGGAATGAGAGAGAGAGGTTAGGATCTATTCCTGCTGTGGCCTGTGTGCGTGCATGGAGGGGAATAGAGCGAGTTTAGACGTGTCCAGGGCAGACAGACACCCCCTCGTGCCCCTCGATCAGATTCAGCTCTGCCCTCTTTTTCCACTCATGCCGTCGACGTGTCTTTGTAACCCGCGCCGCATGAATGCGGAATTTGTGAGAAAACACAACAATGTCCTGCATGAATGAGTCAGTGAGCTGAAAAGTTCCCCTGAGGCGACAGCGAGATTCAATTTATGAAACACCTTCTGAGAGACTTATCGTTGATTCATAATAATTAAGAGCATGTTAGAATGCGTATTCATCAAATACTTTACTATAAACAAATCCCCTCAGCAAGAAATTTCAGAAATGAAAGTTGGCCCCAAAAATTATTTTGACACTAATGAAAGAAAAAGCATTTGATAACATGTTTGTTAAATGTTTTTGTAAAGTTAAATAAAATAAGGAAAATCAAAATACCTCACCAAGTGGTAGCCTATTTCATTTGAAGAAAGATAATAAAAGAAGTACGGTTTTACAAGGTAAAACAGTAGAAATACTGAAGTGAAGAGAAAGTATGTGTATTGTCGAACCACAATACGGACGTGTTCCTTGTGAGGAACATTTATGCATTTAGCAGATGCTTTTATACAAAGTAGAAACAAGCAATTCATCAAGGAGCCAACAATGTTCGTAATACACAATGCCAAGTTTATTAGACAACTAGATTAGATTGGAACAGATCACCTAAAAATGAAAACTGTCAATCATGTAAGAGTATTGTCCAAGTATTCTGGACTTTGTTTATAACCCAATGGAAGTGAAAAAGTTTTGAATTGACCCCCCCCAAAAAAACATAAAATTGGTCCATACAACTTGTGCGCTATATTCCAAAGCTGCACTCAAAAAATGAATTGTTAGATTTACTTAAAAATTAGCATCAAGTGGTTCCACAGAAGTATATTGAGTAATTGTACACATAACAATTTAGTTGTATAAACAAAACAAATTCAAGTAAAGCTGACTACATTTCTTTGAGTAAATAGTATTTGAATTTGTCAGTTACATTATATTTATATGTGCAGTTTACTTAATTAAATTTCAAGAAGTTTATTACACAAAGTGAACACATTTATTGACTTCATTTACCTTATTAAATTAATTATTTGCTCTACAAAATGCATTCAAAAATGACTCGCTGAATAAACTCAATTTAATTGAGAGCAGGAATTCATCCTATAAACATGCGTATATGAGTGCTGACAGACTAAACACAGTTAACACAATTCAAACACATTTCAGAAACTCCTAAATGTCCAACAAACTGAAAATTAAACACTAACATAAACTAACAACATCTTTCCCTTCACTGAAAAACACATAAAATAACACTTAATCTGCCCAGTTAGTTATGTCAACATTAATGTGTGTGTTTCACTCAGCAATGTTAAGTTGACTGAACAAACACATATTAAGTAAAGCTGACAATACTCATTTTAGTTGAAACAACTCAGTTAAATTAAGTTCATGTAGTTACATGAGTTTTTAAAGTATTGTGAACAAGGATAGTTTGAGTGAAACTAACAGTCAAAGTTTTTTTTTTGAGTAAAGTGGTGTAGTATGTACTGTAATTAATCAACTGATCTGCTCTTGTTGCTTCTTAAAGGAACACTCATTTTCCAACTCCCCTAGAGTTAAACAGTTGAGTTTTACCGTTTTCGAATCCATTCAGCCGATCTCCGGGTCTGGCGGTAATCAAGGAACTTTGCTGCCGTACGATGGGTGCAGCAGGCGCAATGATATTACGCAGCGGCTGTGACCCCTGCTTGCACAGGGAGCGTGCCTTGCAACCATGGAGACATTTGTGAGAGACGCTGCGTAATATCATTGCGCCTGCTGCACCCGTGGTACGGCAGCAAAGTTCCTTGATTATTACGCCAGAATGAAAGTATAGTTCCTAGCCATATCGGCCTAGAAAATCGCAGCTTTTCATTTTCCGTCGGTCTTGGTACACGATGTAACTACAGAAGAGTCAAGTTTTAAATAGGAAATATATCGAAACTCTTCGGTCATTTTTTTGAGCGAGATGCTAACGGTGTAATCAGATTCAATGAACTATGCTAAGCTATGCTAAAAGTGGTACCGCCAGACCCGGAGATCGGCTGAACGGATTCGAAAACGGTAAAACTCAACTGTTTAACTCTAGGGGAGTTGGAAAATGAGCCTATTTTCAAAAAAAGTGGAGTGTTCCTTTAAAGGGGTCATGAATTGAGAAATCAAATTTTCCTTGATCTTTAGATATGTAAGAGGTCATTCCACTATAAAAAAAAAATCCTGTAAGTTTCAGAACTCAAAACTTCCTTGTTAGTCCAAAGACAGCTTTTATTGAAACCAAGCTCAGAAAACAACTTGTTTCGGATTATGTCACATTATGATTAAGATCAACGCCTACTTCTACATCATTGTGTCTTTGGCCCCGCCCACTGGTGTGTTAGTGAAATGAGAGGGAGCGAAGAGAGATACAGGATCACAGGACTAAAAAATAACTTCAAAAGTACCCTATTGCTAGGAATTTATTTATTTTCAACAATGTGAATGTCTCATTAGAGCGTTATTTATTTGTATTCGATACATTTCACTGTGGATTCTTTGGTAAATCAGTCGCAGGCTTTGCAAACAGACTCTCACTGTAAGATATGGACCGACAGTAATGCTAAAACATGTAAGTAACTGTTAATTCTAATGCCTGATCTGTAATCAGTGATTTCTGATAGGATTCATGTACAGCCAGACATTATTTGTCTCAAAATCATTTATTGCTGTTTATGCGACAGTAAATCAAGCCTATTATCATCTGTTATTTAAATTAAATAATATAAAGAAAGCGATCAAAGAACGCTCCCTTTACAATCACTGGAGCTGTCAATCAAACAGCGCCAGTTTATCAGTGACTGAGTTCTGGACTCTCGCCAAAACTCTCATTATAAGAGTCTCAAGTCTCAATTCAGAGGGCTAAAATCAGGACAGAAAAATAGCCTTTTATTTCTAAATATTTTTATTTCCCCCCCCCACGCTTGTGTAAAGTTTATGACCCCTTTAAGGTGTAAAGTCTTGCTTTCAAGTCAAATACGGTGGCATTAGATGCGTAACATCAGTTAACATCAAATAAAGTTTGTTCTAGGGTATCATGTGACTAAATGAGTACTTGACAACAAACCATGATAAAAGACTTCATTTGCAGAGTTGCCAAGTCTGTGGTTTTCCCGCAGAATTGGGCTACTTTTACACTGTTGTCGCGGGTTGTTTGTCATGTCCGCAGGTTGAATCGACCCCAAATAACATGATATTTAGCCCCTGGAGACCCCCCCTGAAATGCGATTCAGCTAGTTTTGGGCTAGTTTTGAGGAGCAATTGGGCAGGTTTTGTTGTGAAAACCTGGCAACCCTGTTCATTTGTGAACTCTCTCTTTACTGTGAATGTTTAATTGTTGTGTGAGTTTAAAATAGCACTGATTGGCCTGTAGGCGCTGCATATGTGAAACATTTTTGACATGGTATCATCCTCATTTCACTCAGTTCAAAAGAGTCGCAGCGGGCAGCGAGAACTGAAGCATTGCTCTCAGCGTGTAGTTAACTGCCAAAACCGAACCGCCAGGGTTTGTGTCGCTGCCACAAACAGACCAGAACTAAACCACATGCGGCCCGAGAGTCCCCGAGTCCATTTGGGTGGATTCAGCGCTCGCTAGTGCTTTACCAAACTGAAAATGAACTAAATTTTTTAAGAAAAGTCTTTGATGAATAAACAAACATCTTGGCAGATCTGTGCTTCAGCACACGCACATCATATTCCATATAATCTGAAGCTTTATTACAGGATCACACTCTAACTGCAGTTAAATCAGTAATGAGCGGCGCTGACCGCTAACAAGCAGGCTTGCTTCATGAGCATAGCATTACAGCAGAAGAGCGCTGCGGTTCACACACTTACAGATCGTGTCCAACATCTCCAGGGTTTCTCTGCCAGCTCGTCTACATTTGATCAAGCCTTAATTTTAACCTTATATTAAGCGTTGGTTTCCGTGGGTTGGGCGTCTCCGTGCTCGCAGCCATGTGATTGGTTCCCGCCTCAGAGCTGCGAATCTGTGCTGCGGTTTGGCACCTTTCTTCTCCCGTATCTTAATGACCTTAATTATCAAATGAGCGCTTTTCGTTTGATGACTGTCTGTGAATCAGGCAGCCACATTACATACAGATGTGATTTTATAGCCACTGATGTTTAATCACCATTTTATCACCATAATTATATATAATGTATCATTATAATATCGTTTAAAGGTTTGGGGTCGGTAAGTTTATATTTTTAATGTTTTTAAAAGAAGCCTCTTCTGCTTACCAAAGCTTAATTTATCTGATCAAAAATACAGTAAAAATAGTAATATTGTGAAATATTATTACAATTTAAAAAATGTTTTTTTTTGTAATAAATTTAAAATCTTTCTCAAGTTACATTTCTTATTATTATCAATGTTGAAAACAGTTCATATTATGTGGAAACCATAATACATTTTACATTTTGTTTTTCGTGATTTTTATTTGATGGAAAGAAAGTAAAAAAAAACAGCTTTTATTTGAAATAGAAATGTTTTGTAACATTATAAATGTCTTTACCGTCAATTTAATGCATCTTGCTGAATGAAAAGTAATAGTTTCTTTCAAATTTCTTTTTTGACACCAAACTTTTAAATATATAGTTTATTTAAACTGTAATATAGTTATTTTTGTTGGAATTTCAAAGAAAAAATTGTTTAATCTGCATGTTATTTAATTTCTCTTTTTGGATGCAAACCAAAATATCACATTATTCACAACAAAAAGTGTTAATTTCTGGAGATTAAACAAAAATAACAGCCAGTAGTAGCGCTTGTCTTTACAAGTTTAGTGAGAATAATGGAAGGATTCAGACCTGTAGGACACACACACACACACACACACACTCCTGATGGAGATAAACCGCTGCATCAGCTCTGATCTAGTGACTGGGAAAAAAGAGGAATGGAATTTGCCTCAGGAACGTGTGTGTGTGTGTGTGTGTGTGTGTGAGTGTTCAATATCATAGCAGCACCTGGTAACGTCTGTTCACAGCAAAACCTCGATCTCCTGCAGGCGACCTGTATGATATCTCAATGATCGATCGTTTTGATTCTTCATCCTCACACCGATCGTCTGCTGAACTAAATCAGCTTTACTAGAATCAGCTAGCACATGTTTTAAAAGCTCACTGTAGCATGAGAGTAAAAGTCCGTCTCTGGTTCTCAGCCAAACGCTAAAGACAAGCTTCACTTTCCAAAGGTCATGTAGTGAAGTTAAATATGGGGTGATTTTCCAGCACAAACTCAACATTCAGGAAAATTAAAAAGCTCTAATCATAGTCATTTGTTTCTGTAATTCATTTTTGGAGGAGCAGCCATCTTTTACATGTCTATGAATATTCAATCCATTTATATCTCCTCAGGGTGGCCACAGATCATAACTCAGACAACACCACCGCCGTTCTGCGCGAATGGCTGATAAACGTCCAGAACTTTTATCATTATGTGGAGTGGAGACCGCAGGAGGAGCCCAGGTGAGATGGACCTCATGTAAACACAGACCCAAAGGATCGCAGAAACATTTGTACACACGTTATGTGTTTATTTGTCCGTGTGTTTCTCAGCGTCTATGAGGATGAGAGCGGCCCGAAGCACTGGACGAACCTTCGGTACGAGCACGTGATGAAGCTGCGTCAGGCGGCCCTGGAGACGGCCAGAGAGATGTGGGCCGACTACTTCCTGGTACATCATCTAAAGTCGTGTTTGCGTCTGGCTTTACTCTTCACTGAAGTCAGCTAGCATCATCCTCAGCTGTAATGTTCACTGTCAGTGAAGATAATGTCACAGTGAGCCGAACTGAGCCGCCTCACGTCACACTGTAATTACAGTCTGAAGAGGGTCACAGGTCGCGTCCCGCTGCACTGACCCTGAAGTGTGTTTGCTCATCTAAAGTTAGCAGCACTGTTTAGCGTGTCGGTTATTTCTGTGTTTATTTATGCTCCTCCGTTGTAGCGGCTCTGCAGCTCTGTGATTTGCTCAGTTTTGAGGTTTTGAACTGGTTTTGTGTGTTTTAGTCCAAGTATTTTGTACCATTATAGGATTATACACACTTTCGATGCGAGACGCATCAATCAAAACTGGCATTTCAAGTTAAAAATGTTACTGCATTAAGTTTTGTCTTGAATTAAATTCAAACTGAGTCACAATCCAATTTCAAAACAACTCCTGATTTAAATTATAAGTAATATATAATTTATCTTACAAATTCTGGGCCAATTTTTCTGCTGTGTAAGAAATGCATTTATTTTGATGTTGGTTAACATATTAAAGCAGCGCTTGATTATAATTTTAACTTTAAATTTATACTAAAATTTAATATATTTTACATTTACTTAATTGCAATGGTGCTGCTGTTTAAAGTTGGCATTTGGTTCAGCTTTGATTCATCACTTTATATTTTTCCCAGATCTAAAATGAAGTGACTATAATGGGGAGCAGCTCTGAAATGTCAAATAAAATGAAAATGACACGCTCACATGTAAATGTCTCTGTTTGCAGATAGTGGACTGTGATAATCTGCTGACCAACCGGGATGTTTTATGGAAGCTGATGAAGGAGAATAAGACGATCGTGGCGCCGATGCTGGAGTCCAGAGCGGCGTATTCAAACTTCTGGTGCGGCATGACCTCTCAGGTGTGTGGAAACAGTTCATTCTGTCCACTGCTTTTTCATTTAGTCTTGGTATTAGTCCTGTGTCAGATGTGCTTTTTAGTTTTTATCATATTTAGTCAATATTGAGTGTTAATCAAGTTTTAGTTGACCAAAAGTCTGGGCATTTTAGTCAAGTTTAAGTTAATGAAAACATTCATATTTTAGTTCTGCTGCAAAGTGCTTAAACTGATAATCACGCTTGTTTTGCTCAACATTATAATCGTGATTACTGATCATGATTGTAGAGAAATTTCTTTGTACATTTCAACTGAATTATTGCACTTTCTCGTAAGCAACAAATGTTTGGATTTATTACAGTTGGTCACTGAGAAGATTTGCTCACAGATTTAATCACAGCAAACAGACTTTATTAGACTTTTGTTGAGCACAATATTGCAATGGAGATCTCTAAACTCCAACACACACTACCAGTCAAAAGATTGGAATCGGTAATATTTTTATTGTTTTTAAAAGAAGTTTTGTCTGCTCACCAAGGCTGCATTTATTTAATTAAAAATACAGTAAAAACAGTAATATTGTGAAATATTATTACAATTTAAAATAACTGTTTTCTGTTTGAATATATTTTATAAAGTAATTTATTCCTGTGATCAAAGCTGAATTTTCAGCATCATTACTCCAGTCTTCAGTGTCACATGATCCTTCAGAAATCATTCTAATATGCTGATCTGCTGCTCAAGAAACATTTATGATTATTATCAATGTTGAAAACAGTTGTGTACTTTTTTTTTCAGGATTCCTTGATGGATAGAAAGTTCAAAAGAACAGCATTTATCTGAAATACAAAGCTTTTGTAACATTATACACTACCGTTCAAAAGTTTGGGGTCAGTAAGAATTTTTATTTATTTTTTTTTTTTTAAAAGAAATTAAAGAAATTAATACTTTTATTCAGGAAGGATGCATTAAATCGATCAAAAGTGACAGTAAAGACATTTATAATGTTACAAAAGATTATATTTCAAATAAATGCTGTTCTTCTGAACTTTCTATTCATCAAAGAATCCTGAAAAAAAATTATTGTACACAAATATTTTGTACAATTGTACACAATAAATGTTTCTTGAGCAGCAGATCATCATATTAGAATGATTTCTGAAGGATCATGTGACACTGAAGACTGGAGTAATGATGCTGAAAATTCAGCTTTGATCACAGAAATAAATTACTTTATAAAATATATTCAAACAGAAAACAGTTATTTTAAATTGTAATAATATTTCACAATATTACTGTTTTTACTGTATTTTTAATTAAATAAATGCAGACTTGGTGAGCAGACGAAACTTCTTTTAAAAACATTAAAAATCTTACCGTGTCCAAACTTTTGACTGGTAGTGTGTGTGTTATCAGATCATCAGCACTTTTTTTCTCAGAGCAGAGAGAGTTTGTGCTCATGGTTGCCAGATTGGGAATATTAAGTAAAACACTGCAGAAAATGTGTCGATTTAAAAGAAAAGATCTTATTTGGCGGATTTAAACTCTTGACATCTGGCAACCACAAACGGGCTCCTTAAACTGTCTGATGCTTTTTTTCTCCATTTTGTGAATGAAAATAAAAAGAAATGATGCCATGTTTTGTTTTGTTTTTTACTTTTTTAATTATTTAACTCGCCTTTTTTCGTCAGCAAAATTGCATGTCGATATAGTCACAGTTATTCTTTAATGATGACGGTTTCGCCTTAGAGGGACACTTTAGGGGATGATAAAGGGATTTTAAAAAACGATATCTTTATCACTGTGGTTATAGTTATGGTCTTCGTTGTGAACGGGACTTTAGTGATGGTAAAAAAGGATGTCGACAAGCACTTTTGTTCATAGTCTTGGTTAGTGAAATGCAGGCTGTGTTTGTAGGGTTATTACAAGCGGACGCCGGCCTACATGCCCATCCGCCGGCAGGAGAGAAAGGGCTGCTTCGCCGTTCCCATGGTTCACTCCACCTTCCTGGTGGATCTGAGGAAGGAAGCGTCCCGTCAGCTGGCGTTCTTCCCGCCTCATCCCGACTACAGCTGGGCCTTCGACGACATCATCATCTTCGCCTTCTCCGCGCGGATGGCCGGTGTGTCTCAGCCTGAGTAGATCTGTGTTCGGTTATCGTGTTCAGTATTTTTGCTTGAATTTTCATCTCGCTCCCCGCAGACGTTCAGATGTACATCTGCAACAGAGAGACTTATGGGTATTTCCCCGTGCCCCTGCGCTCCCATAATACCTTGCAGGACGAGGCGGACAGTTTTCTGCACTCGCAGCTGGAGGTTATGGGTGAGTCACATGACTCCGGTCTTGTTTTGTAGTTCCTCTAGTCTGAGAGCCAAACGAAATGAACTTGATCTTGATGTGAAGTTGTTTTGTCTTCAGTGCGCAATCCTCCGTCAGAGCCGTCCGGCTATCTCTCGCTTCCTCCTAAACAACCCGATAAAATGGGCTTTGATGAGGTGAGGACCTTATTTTATTTTATTTTATTTTATTTTTATCACTTTACATTATTTTATATTGTGATTTTATTTCATATTAAATGTTTTTTGTATTATATGAATTTATTTGTTTTTATTTTATACTGTTATTTTATTGTATATTATATTTTATAGTGTTTATGATTTAATTTAATTAGATATTAAATTATTTTATATAGTTCAAAATAGTGTAATATTTAAAGTGTTTTTATTTTATTTTAAAACATTTTCTTTTGTACTATATCATTTAATTGTTAATTTTATATTGTTGTATTTTATTTTTTTTTATTGTGTTTATGTAATTTAATTCAATATTACATTATTTTATAAAGTAGAAAAAATAGTGTAATATTTATCTAGTGTTTTTATTTTATATTAAAACATTTTATTTTGAATTATATGATTTAAAATTTTATTTAATTGTTGATGTATTTTGTATTATATTACTTTATATTATTTAATTCTATATTATGTTATTTTATGTAGTAATGTAAACTAGTGTAATATTTAAATAGTTTTAATTTTATATTGTTCTGTTGTATTCTTTTATTTTTTATAATAGTATAGTATATATTTTTATTTTTATATAATTGATATATTATTTTTTTTTGTATTATTTTGTTGTATTTTATTTTGTATTAAAGTATACTTGATTGTTTTTATTTTTATAATTATATATATATTTCTTTGCATTATTTTGTTGTATTATTGTTATTTTATTTTGTATTATAGTATATTTAACTGTTTTTATTTTTATATAATTTTATATTATTATTTTTATTATCTCATGTTAAATGATTTACTTTTATATTGTTTTAGAAGATGGTATATTATATCTTGATCAGTCCTGTGGTGTGTGTGTGTGTGTGTGTGTGTTCAGGTGTTCATGATAAACCTGCTGAGGCGTTCGGACCGCAGGGACCGTATGCTGAGGACTCTCTACGAACAAGAGATCGCCTGCAAGATCATCGCAGCTGTAGATGGCAAGTATGTCTCAAACACACTTCACACCGACACATGAACACACTCCCGCAAACACGAGCTTCCCATAATGCCTTTTCTCACCTGTCTGTTAGCCTCATGTACTGCAGGTTTACAGATGTGATGTGTGTGTGTGTGTGTGTGTGTTTCAGGGCTCTGAACACCAGTCAGGTGGAGGCGCTGGGGATCGAGATGCTGCCCGGATACAGCGACCCGTATCACGGCCGGCCGCTCACTAAAGGAGAGCTGGGCTGCTTCCTGTCGCACTACAACATCTGGACAGAGGTGAGCGACAGTGTGTACTGTGCTAATGTTCATCTAAATATGAATTCATTCATTAAAACACTGTAATGGTGTCTTTAAGTGTTTCAGTAAAAGGTAATCATTGAAGACTAGTTAACAGTAATAAAATGATTATAAACATACAAAACAGATACATGTGAGGAAAGAACATATTCAAGTTTTAAAATTGTATTTATTTTATAAAATAATATTTATGATATATTTTATATTGTAATGTTTGAATATTTTTATTTTTTATAAAAAAATACTTTTTTAATATATTTTTATAAAATAATACAAAATATGTGTTTTTTATAAGCTTTTTTTTATATCTTCAATTATGCCAATGTGTGTACTCAATATGTGCCTTTTATATGAAATGATACAAAAAAAAAACGCAATTTTTATATTATCTATAATAGCACTGTTTACTCAATATGTGACTATTTTTAAATAATATAAAATAATGCTTTTTAAAAATACAAAAGTGTTTTATATAAAAAAAATGTATTACTTATGGCAATGTGTCTACTCAATATGAGACATTTGTTTTTTAATAATATTTATTTTTTAATTAAATAAGTATTTTCTAGAATTTTAGCGCATTTTAAAAGAAACTGAATATATTTTTTATAAAATAATACAAAATATAAAAGTGTTTTTTTTAATAGCATAATTTTATAATATCTTCAATTATGGCAATGGATATTCAATATGTGACTGTTTTTATGAAATAATACAAAATAGTGTTTTCTAGAAAATATTTTTTGAACAATGTTTAAATGTATATTTTTATTTTTATAAAATAATACAAATAGTACTTTTTCAAAGAAACTATTTGAATAAAGTCTTAATAAAATAATTAAAAAAATTCCATAAAATAATACAAAATAGCATTTTTTTTTATATTTTTTTATCAAATAATGTTATAATGTCCTAAATTATAGCAATGTGTTCACTCAATATATTTTATATTTTCTAAAGCAAACTCATGTATTTTATTTAAAAAGTCACATATTATTATTTAATTTAATTTATTAAAATGTGTGTCTCTGTCAGATTGTGGATCGGGGGCTGAAGATGTCTCTGGTGATCGAGGACGACCTGCGCTTCGAGGTTTTCTTTAAGCGTCGCCTGCAGAATCTGATGCTTGAGATCCAATCTGAGCAGCTGGACTGGGACTTGATGTGAGGATACACACACACACACACACACACACACACACACACACACACACACACACACACACACACACACACGAGTCTGTATGTGTATGACGCCCTCTGCTGGACAGTTGAAATGAGTTAAAAGTTCATTTTCTCATGAGCCGTCTGTCTCATGCTCTCAGTTATATCGGACGGAAGAGGATGCAGGTGGACCATCAGGAGAAATCTGTTCCCAGAATCCACAACCTGGTGGAGGCGGATTATTCGTACTGGACGCTGGGATACATGATCTCGTTACGTGGCGCTCAGAAGCTGCTGCGGGCCGAACCGCTGAAGAAGATGCTGCCGGTGGACGAGTTTCTGCCCGTCATGTACAACAAACACCCCATGTGAGAAATGATCTTCATCTGTGCAGTGTGACGGTTTCTGTCTACAGTTCATTCATTCATCTGTCATATTATTCTGTTATTCTGATGATCTATGATTTGATCCTTCTGATCAGATTAGAAAATATCTTATTCTCTAATGTTGCGTAAATTAGCTTTTTTGCTCATTACAAAGAGAAGTGGTCAAAAAAAGTTTCAAAATACACAGATAATAGAAATAAAAAAATATTTTATTAGAATAATAATAAAATTATTTAGTTCGTTAAAATTGTGTTAATATTAATAATAATAATAATAATAAATAAAATAAATTAAAACATATATATATTATTAGAATAATAATAAATTATTTAGTTCGTTAAAATTGTGTTAATATTAATAATTTAAAACACATATATATGTGTTTTCATTTATTATATTTTAGTTTTATTATATTTTAATTTTTATATAATTTAGTTAGTTGACAAATGTTTTGATGATGATGATAATAGTAATACATTAAAAGATTATTATAAATAATAATAATAAAATAATTTAGTACAAATAATAATTATTTTTATTGATGATGATAATAATGATACATTAAAAGATGATTAATGATTAATAAAGATGATAAATAATAATAATGATAAAATGTATTTAAAATAATAATCATAATAAAAACACATCAAATGATTGTAAACAATAATAAAAGTAGTTAGTTAAAATTATTTTATTAATAATGATGTTCATCATCATAATACATTAAAACTTCAATTAATAATAATAATTATTTTTTAATAATTATTTTTATTATTAATAATAATATATTAAAATATTATTATAAATATTAATACATTTAGTCACTTAAAATTTGTTTTTATTACTGCTAATAATACTAATAACAATAATACTAATGTAAAACAACATTATAAATTAAATTAATTGTTTTTTTTAACAAATTATTACTGTTAATAATAAGTTTATTTTTATTATTAACAACAACAACAATAATATTAAAATTTAGTTAAAATAACAATACATTAAAAGATGATTATAAACAGTTATAAAAGTACTTAGTTTAAAATTATTATTTTATTAATAATGATGTTCATCATCATCATCATAAATTAAAACTTCAAATAATAATAAAATAATTTTGTTAAAATAATTATTTTAATTAATGATGATATTAATAGTAATAATAATAATAATAATAAATCAAAATATTATAAATAATAATAGTTTTAATTTAATTTAGTCACTTAAATTGTTTTTAATACTACTACTAATAATAACAATAATACTAATGTAAAATAGCATTATGATTAATAAAACAAATTCTTTTTTAATACATTATTATTATTATTATTATTATTAATAGTTTATTAATAATAATAATAATAATAATACATCATTTTGTTGATTAAATTATTGTTATGTTTAATAATAATAATAGTTGAAAGCTAAGGAAGAAAGCATTATTTCATTGAACGTGTTTCAGAGATGTGTGTCCATCTGTTTGTATCATTTGTTCTGTGTGTGTTGTTTCTCTGTTCAGCTTCTATATCATCATCATCATCATCATAACTAATGTAATTTCCTGTCTGTGTGTGCAGTGAGGAGTACATGTCTCACTTCGAGCAGCGGGACCTGCGGGCGTTCTCGGCCGAGCCGCTGCTGGTTTACCCCACGCACTACACGGGCGACCCGGGCTACATCAGCGACACGGAGACCTCCACCGTCTGGGACAACGAGACGGTCCGCACCGACTGGGACCGGGCGCGGTCGCGCAAGAGCCGCGAGCAGGAGGAGCTGAGCAGTGAGGCGCAGAACTCGGACGTCCTGCAGTCGCCGCTGGACAGCACGGCCCGGGACGAGCTCTAGGAAACAAACACACCTCAACACTCACAGACAGAGACGTCATCCGCTGTTCAGTGTCCAGAAAGACGTTTCGCCCGTTAGATTTGAGAGGCATGACGGCATTGGACGTCACACAGTGAAATTATTACATGTACTTTAGATGAGATGATAACCTCCGATTCTCCTGAAATGCTTGACTGGGTGCAGAAACACGGTTGGCTCGGGTAAATATGATGCAATATCTTGATTTTATTCATTTGAATGGGAATCTTAAGGACATTATTGACATTTTAGATGGTTTAACCTGATCTGATGGGTCTCGTTTAACGCTCGTCAGGAGTCCTGGCTGATCCTTTGCGCTTTAGTTAAATATCTACGTGATTTTAACATGTCATTCCTTTATTACATGATGTGTGTAAAGCTGATTTTATGCATCGCGGTGAGAATCATCGTCATGTAAAGACAGTTTTTATCTGACAGTTGGCTTGCAGACGACTAATTTATTGCTTGTTCAGCTTGTTCATAGTCCTGGATGTCAGTGTAAATACAGAGCCGATGGACGTTCCCGTCATGTGAACCGCACACAAGTGTTTTGCCTTTTGTTTTTATTTTCTCAGTTGCCTCAAGAGATTTGTGTGGGAGAATAGATTAAACTGAATCGGTTTTTAAGTCTAGTAAAGAAATGCTTGTGTTAAACTAATGTTACGTGATATTTAATGTGCTAACTCAAGAAATGGCAGTAATAAGATTTAGCTGAGTGAAAATTGAGTGAAAACATTTCATTATGGATCAATCCTTTCTCCTTTTCTGTTTCTTCTGTTTTCTTTTACGTGTTTGTCACATGTGACTAACCTGTACGTCTCCTGAATGTGCCTTTTATACCAAAGAATAAAGAATGTTTCTTAAAGTCTGATGCAGTAGATTCAGTCTGAATTATTTGCAAGGGTAATTTGAAGAGTAGAAAAAAATTGGATTTACTGTGTGTGTATACACACTACCACTCAAAAGTTTGGACACGGTAAGATTTTTAATGTTTTTAAAAGAAGTTTCGTCTGCTCACCAAGGCTGCATTTATTTAATTAAAAATACAGTAAAAACAGTAATATTGTGAAATATTATTACAATTTAAAATAACTGTTTTCTGTTTGAATATATTTTATAAAGTAATTTATTCCTGTGATCAAAGCTGAATTTTCAGCATCATTACTCCAGTCTTCAGTGTCACATGATCCTTCAGAAATCATTCTAATATGATGATCTGCTGCTCAAGAAACATTTATTGTGTACAATATTTTTTTTTTTTTTTTTTTCAGGATTCTTTGATGAATAGAAAGTTCAAAAGAACAGCATTTATTTGAAATATAATCTTTTGTAACATTATAAATGTCTTTACTGTCACTTTTGATCGATTTAATGCATCCTTGCTGAATAAAAGTATTAATTTCTTTAATTTCTTTTCAAAAAATAAAAATAAAAATTCTTACTGACCCCAAACTTTTGAACGGTAGTGTATAATGTTACAAAAGCTTTGTGTTTCAGATAAATGCTGTTCTTTTGAACTTTCTATTCATCAAGGAATCCTGGAAAAAAAGTACACAACTGTTTTCAACATTGATAATAATCATAAATGTTTCTTGAGCAGCAGATCATCATATTAGAATGATTTCTGAAGGATCATGTGACACTGAAGACTGGAGTAATGATGCTGAAAATTCAGCTTTGATCACAGGAATAAATTACTTTATAAAATATATTCAAACAGAAAACGGTTATTTTAAATTGTAATAATATTTCACAATATTACTGTTTTTACTGTATTTTTAATTAAATAAATGCAGCCTTGGTGAGCAGACGAAACTTCTTCTAAAAACATTAAAAATCTTACCGTGTTCAAACTTTTGACTGGTAGTGTGTGTATGTGTGTGTATATATATATATACACACACTACCAGTCAAAAGTTTGGACACGGTAAGATTTTTAATGTTTTTAAAAGAAGTTTCAATATTACAAAATGTGACATTAAAAAGTGTAAAAGTCACTTGTCTTTCTTAAGTAATACTATCCAACAGTGACACCCGCAGGTGAAGTTACAGCAGGAGTCCGTGTCTCTCTTGCCTCCTCTGATCCCATTGAGTTTGAACAGACCCCCTAAAGTGTGCCGTTGGTTTAGTGGGGGTAATTGAGAATGAATGGGGAAAGTCACCAGCTTAGGTTGTTTTTAACCCAGCTTTAATTAGAGTGAATGGGGGAAAATCCCCCCGTGTTTATTGCGCAATCTCGAATCGGCCTGAATGAAGACGGTGATGGCGTTAATGGAAGACTAATTAAAAAGTAAGTAAACAACTCACTCACATATCACTGCTTTATGTCGTGTCAAAATCGAACTTGAAATGGTCTGAAAACATGATGACTGTAGGGGGTTTTAGTGAGCAATCAGCGTGGTGAAATTAAAGGTACATCTTCATGTCTGTGACCAGTGTCTACTGAAACGCAATTGAAATAAACGTAAAAATGCGCACAAACACTAACTTGATTACATTTATACATGGTTTTATTAAATAAAACATTACATGGTGTAAAAACACAATATAGAATACAGAATTGTATTTGGTCTCTCTTTTTTTGTCATATTTTTTATTTTTATGTTATATATATATATATATATGTTCAGGAAACATATACTTGAATGGCCGTAAAAAAGAGAAATATGCTTTTTGCCTGCAGGGTTTGGCTCAAATGATAATTTAAAAAAAACTGTAATTAAACCTCCCTGGATCAGTAGAGTCATTATTAATCTCACAGCATGAACAGTATTAGTAGGAGAGAAACCCCAGAGCTCAGGTGAAACTCACATGACTTATTCTGAATGTTTATTATTGAATGTATCATTATCATTTCCCATTTAAAACTCATCTATATATCCATCGTTATCATTTTGCCAAGCCACTGTTGTCCCTGCTCTCTCTCTCTCTATTGGATTATTAAGGTCTTGGTGTATTTTCAGCCAAGAAGGCTTATGGGATCTCTGACAGACATGGCCATAATCCTTCCTGAGTGCAACATGATTCTTTTTTCCACTTTTAAAGCGAAACAAAAATGCATTTTTTGAATCTCAGCGATGCATTCGGCAGATGCTTTGCTTTTAATAGTTCATTTCAGTTATCGTATGTCAGATTAAACACCCCAAGAAGACTCTATTGGAACTAATCTCTCACTCTCACTCACTTTCCACTCTCTCTCTCTGTCCCTCAATAGGATTATGACGGAGGGTTGGTGTAGATTAGGTGGTTTGTTCTCTGTATCCTCAGATCTCTCTGACTGGAGAGTAAATAAACAGTGACTGAACGATGTGAGACACTGTCTGGTGTCGCTTTAACCTTGTATCCTAATCTCTGTGAACGGGGCATGTGCTGAAGGGAAACAACGACACGGTCAACCATCTGAACTCATGATCGGTTCGGTTCTGATTGACAGCCAGACTCAGTCACTGAAGGTGCGTCAGCCGTGGCTTTTATGCATTGAGTTGAAAATGTCTTGCATCAAGTGAGTTTTTAGGGTTAGTTGCAGCTTAATAAATGGTTTAATGCTTCATGTTTAAATGGGTATGCAATATTTCTGTAAAAGTCGTCTAGCTGTCAATGCCTACTTTTACATTTGCAGTAAAATAATAATAGTAATGTATGCGTCTCTGACTGTAATGTTACTGTAGTATTGTATGTTCTATAATATTATTACCATTTAAAATAGCTGTTTTTTTTTTGTGAATATATTTTAGAACAGCATTTATTTTAAATAGAAATATAACATTTGTATATTATAAATCTTTAGTGTCAGTTTTGATCAGTGTATATTACACTCTAAAAAAATGCTGGGTTAAAAACAACCCAAGTTGGGTTGAAAATGGACAAACCCAGAGATTGTGTTTTTTTAACCCAGCGGTTGGGTTAAATGTTTGCCCGACATGCTGGGCAGTTTTATTTAACTCAACTATTGTTTCAAAATTACTATATGGCTGGATTAAAATGAACTCAAAATAGGTTGTAAATTGAAAAAAAACAGACACATAATTACTAGAGGCAACAATAATAATCAAAAGGTGAACATTTATTAATAAGCAATTTAATAAATGTTAACTGTTTAATTATTATTCATTACACTTATTAATAAATGTTCATTTCCATCATACTTTGGGTTCATTTCTAATCCAAGCAAGCAATATAGTAATTTTTAAACAATAGCTGAGTTAAATATAACTACTCAGCAGGTTGGGCAAACATTTAACCCATTCGCCGGGTTAAAACAACCCAGTCGCTGGGTTTGTCAGTTTTCAATCCAACTTTGTTTTTAACCCAGCTTTAATTAGAGTGTAATTTCTTTCTTGATTGTGTTAAGCAGTCAGTTGTTGTAAAGAAGATTAGATTAAATATTACTTGTATTTTTGCCTTTTCCTGCAAATTCATGCAGAATGAAAGCTCTGCCCCTTCACATTATATTATCCAGCACTGCTCAGTAAAAGAGAACCCACCCTCTCTCTCTTCAGAAGCTGTCATGGTGGACCTGTTCCTGGGGAAGGTTCTGGTGAAGAACAACAAAGACAAAGATGAGCTGGACACCGAGCGCGAGATCATCCTGCGGCTCCAGAACCGCATCCTCATGCTGTT
Source organism: Hypophthalmichthys nobilis (assembly GCA_037950665.1). NCBI lineage: Eukaryota > Metazoa > Chordata > Actinopteri > Cypriniformes > Xenocyprididae > Hypophthalmichthys > Hypophthalmichthys nobilis. The sequence continues at coordinate 41,566,755 of CM075480.1, read as the reverse complement.
CTTCGGCTCGGGCGAGTGCGAGAAGTGTCAGGACTTCGCGCCGACGCTCAAAGACTTCTTTAAGAAGCTGACGGACGAGTTCTACGTGGAGCGATCGGCCCAGCTGGTGCTGCTGTACATCTCGCTGGACTCGTCCGAGGAGCAGCAGGAGAAGTTCCTAAAAGAGCTGCCCAAACGCTGCCTGTTCCTGCCCTACGAAGACCCCTACAGGAAGTATGTGCTTTTTGTTCAGAATAGCATACTAGCATGCAAAATATGAGTACAGTGGTTCTTTACCAGCAGGTCGGGTCCACACAGCACCCGTCAAAAGGGTCTGCAAGATGGCTTTTAATTACTTAAAATAAGACATTTTTCTGAAGAGCCATTTGTGAAAAATGACAGACCTATTCTGCTTGTACATAATATGTACTTACTTTGGTAATTTAAATAACTTTTATGAGCGAACACAAAGTTTCTCAGGGGAACATAAAATCCCCTGGTAGGGACTACAACAAGCTTCTTCCTGGGTTAGTGACATCACCAACCCTAAAATTTACATAAACCCCGCCCCCGAGAACACACAACAAAGGGGGTGAGGCCATGTTGGGCTGCTTTAGAGAAGAGGAAGAGTTGTTGTAGTAGAGTGTTGCTATGCTGTCATTTTACGCCGGACTGCTTCACAAACGAGAGTCAATTCAACACTGGATTTGCACAAAAGATTAACATGACGGCACATGCTAGTGGATGAGTTGAATCAACTCCACAGCAACTACATAAATTTATCCACTAACCATTCAGAAACGTCCAGTTTCATTCTAAAAGTTGTAACTTCTTCCTGAGTCTCTCCATCAGTGTCGACTCCGGTTTGAACAATGTAAGGCTGAACACCGTTACTGACAATCCTCATTTTGGCTGCGTGAGATTCTCCAGCTTTGTTGTTGTTGAGCGACCGAAGCGTGAGCTGTTAAAGCTCCGCCCTCTTCTGGAAAGGGGGCGGGAGCAGCAGCTCATTTGCATTTAAAGGGACACACACAAAAAGTGTGTGTTTTTGCTCACACCCAAATAGGAGCAAATTTGACAAGCTTTAATAAATGATCTGTGGGGTATTTTGAGCTGAAACTTCACAGACACATTCTGGGGACACAAGAGACTTATATTACATCTTGTAAAAGGGGTGTTATCGGTCTTTAATGACACTTCTAGTTAGCCTCCAATGGGGGAATCTTTGAATACTGTTCTTGACAAAATGGTTGCGAGCCATTGATCTATATGCTATATATTTATGAACCCGTGTTTCTATCAGTAGTATCATGTTTGTGTTGTTTGCAGGGAGCTGGGGGTGATGTTCGAGGTGCAGGATCTGCCCAGGGTGGTGGTGCTGCGTCCGGACTGTTCCGTCTTAACGCCCGACGCCGTGGCGGAAATCTGCACGCTGGGGCCGGACTGTTACCGCAACTGGCAGGAAGGAGCGGAGCTGATCGACAGGAACTTCATGATGAACGAGGAGTTCGATGAGGGAAAAATGCGCAGTATGACCGACCCCATCCGACGAGTCAAATACAAGGTGGAGGACAAGAAGAAAAAGAAGAACAACAAAAAAGACGAGGATGGAGATGAAGATGGAAATGATGGAGGAGGACCTTGGGGCTGAGATCTGAACATTTGCTTTTGATCGGCTGATGCTCTAATAACATTAGCGATATGGACAGAAGCCACGAGTAAACGCTGTACAGAGACACAGTTGAGTAAACGTCACTGGACAGATGAAATAGCAGGGCTGAAATGGGAAGATGGATAGTCTACAGCAGAAGTTCTCAATGATTTTGACTCCTAAGCGCATCATTGTTCACAACATCAGCTGTAAAAAAAATTTAATTTACAGAAAATGTCCACAGATTAAAATGACAAAATTATTATAAATCAAATAATTGAATTTCAGGATTCCAAAAGTGACAGGAATGGAATGTTCTTCAGTTTTCCCGCACTTTTCAACCAATGAATTTCACTCTTATATATTCCACATATATCCAGGTTTTCTGAGAGAATCCGGCACTTTAAAAATTGCCAGGATTATTTTACAAGGATGTAGTCAGAAATTTACTGTGAAATAAATGCATGCTGGGTTATTGTCTGCCAAATTACTGTGAATGTAATGCAATTATTAACCTGGAATATACTGTAAATTCACACTATTTTTAACAGTGTGGGAATAACTGTTGTTAAAGTGGTCAATCTTGAAGCCTCAAGTTTGTCATTGCTAAATGACTGATACATGAACTCAGATTCTCAATTCCAGGATCAATCACTGCTTTTCAAATACTTCTAAGATTATTTTTTTTAACTCTCTGATTTTTATATTTCGAGATTATAGGTGTACATGAATGATTATAATACTGTGAGGACACTAAGATGGCTGGTGTGATGTAAATCTCAGCAAAACCTCTTTTTTTATCACACATGCTTTTATCAAAACTTGCATTATTAATAAACTCTGAAATTGCAAAAAAATTTGATTTTGAGTGCTACATCTATTCACAATTTTTTTTTTTTAATGCGTAAAAGATTTTAGGTTTTAATTTATACAAGTGAAAAATGTGAAACCACCGTGTCATTAATTTAAAGTGCATTTTTATGTTGGTCTTATCAGAGCCGGGTTTAAACGTGTTGTCAAAAATCAAATAACACTCCCTATATTAAAAATTAAACGAAACAAGTCGATTTTGTTTAAATAGTTTTACACATACATAAAAAAATGATGGTTATATAAATAGACATCACAATTAATATTAAGGTCTTTCTAATTTGTCTTAAATTATAGTAAATAAACTAAACCACTGACTAACAAAATGTTTCTAGTTTTATCTTAAAAGGTCATGACATGGATTTTTTTTTTAAAAAATTATTATTTTAATAGATTTTGAGGTTCACTTATGAAGTTCATAAAGGTTTTTTTTTGCACTATATATATATATATATATATATATATACATATATACATATATAAACTTTATTAACTTTATGAGTGAATCTCAAAATCTATTAAAATAATATATATATATATATATATATATATATATATATATATATATATATTATTTTAATAGATTTTGAGATTCACTCATAAAGTTAATAAAGATATATATATGGAGAGAGAGAGAGAGAGAGGTCTTCACCTCGTCCAGAATACGTCACCTCTCGTTTGTTGATTAAAAAAAGCTATAAGATATCTTTCTTATAGACAACACTTCTTTTCTTCTTCTTTGATAAATGTTGTTTATTTTATGAATGCGGAAAACGCAGGCACTGTCCAATAGCGCGCCAGCGCATTTTTCAAACGGAGAAAAAAAGAGTGCGAAAGTGAAAGAGATTGAAGCCAGAAAACAAGGAAGAGCTGCAACTACCGTCAACTGTGTAAGTAGCCTACAACATTAATTTCATTCATAATAAGTCTTATATAAGACGTAAAAGTCTTTCAGTACAGCCAACGTTAGTTGTCGCAAGTAACAGTAACTAGGCTATAATATTTTAGGTCTAGTTATACAGTAAGTGTTTTCTTTCAAAGGTTTCAAACATGGTTAAAGACGAAAGTCACATCTGTTGTAACACTACATGTTTAAAACCTACACAGATACTGACAGATGTTTCACCTGTTGTTGTGTAATTGTTCTGGTGTAACTTCACTTGATCAACAAGGTGCATAGAAAGAAAAAAACAAAGTTATTTTTTGACAACACTAGCAAAACACTTGTGACGTCAATGGCTCAGAACAAACAAAAGATGGAGCTGAAAAAAATAATGCTGCTTTATTTTGCCAACGCGTTTCGGCGCACAGGTCTTCATCAGGGCTTAAAGGTTAAAGGTGTTCATACATAGGTTTGATCTGTAAGCTCGTACTGTATATGCGCGGTCACACTATTTAAGCATGCGAAAGCTCATATAGCTGCCATATATCTTTCCACATGTGATTTTATTGCAAAGTCAACAGTCTACTTATTTTGTAAGTTAGCATGCAAAAATACACGCTAGTTCAAAAATATTACCTTCAAAAAGGAAATTAGGAAATTTTTTCAGCCATTCAACAAAGTTGCAAATTAAAACGAAGTGTAAAAAAATGTCTTAACCTGATGCTCTCTCTAGTGGAGAGACTGTAGTATTACAGTCTTGTTCTGTCCTTTACAGTTGCAAATGAGGTTCTACTAACTCATAAAGGATTAGTTCACTTTCATATTAAAATTTCCCGATAATTTACATCAAAGAAGTCCATGTCCTTCTTTCTTCAGTCAAAAAGAAATTAAGGTTTCTGATGAAAACATACCAGGATTATTCTCCTTATAATGGACTTCAATGGCCTCCAAACGGTTGAAGGTCAAAATGACAGTTTCAGTGCAGCTTCAAAGGGCTTTAAACGATACCAGACGAGGAATAAGAGTCTTATCTAGCGAAACGATCGGTCATTTTCTAAAAAAAAAAAAAAATTATATGCTTTATAAACACAAATGATCACCTCACAAGTGCTTCCGCCAGACCACCTTCCGTATTCTTCAAAAAGCCTATGCTGTATGTCTTAGACTTTCCCTATTCAACTTACGGAAAAAACAGAACTGGCGCTGCGAATTGAATTGTTGTATTTTTCCCTAGTGTGACACACAATGGCTACAACCAAAACAGCGCTTCTTGATGTACTTAATGATCTACTGGAAGAAGAGTTCAAAGAATTCAAATGGCACCTGTCGAACGGTGACAACCCTATTCCTCGAGGAAGGCTGGAGAACACTAAACGCCACGATGTTGTGGATCTCATGGTGCAGCAGTACGGCAAATCAGATGCCGGGAAGATTGCAGTCAGAGTGCTACGCAGCATTAAGCAAAATGAGCTTGCTGAACAACTGAAGGGAAAACTTCAGCAAGGTACTGTAAGTTGACACTATATGCATCTGTAGTACTTGATCTAAGCTGTTCTGAGTTTCTTTCTGTGTCTCTCCATCAGTTCCAGAAGATGTTTCTGCTGGAGATGGAGCTTCATCCAGTGGGACATCTGTAACTGCTCAGACCACTGGAGTTACAATGAATATTAAAACTTCAGATGGAGGAACTGTAAAGGCCCCTGTTCTACATGGTGGTGTTTTCAACGGCCCAGTGAACTTCAGCTAATGATCAGGGATCGATCTATCTATCTATCTATCTATTCATTCATCCATCTATCCCAAGGATTTTAAAGGGGTCATGAATTGAGAAACAAATTTTTCCTTGATCTTTAGACATGTAAGAGGTCATTGTACTATAAAAATATCCTTATATATAAGTTTCATATAAGTTTCAGAACTCAAAACTTCCTCGTTAGTCCAAAAACAGCTTATTGAAACCAAGCTCAGGAAACTACTTGTTTCAGATTTTGTCACATTATTACGTCATAGTTTGACGAAGGACCGCATTTTCTACATCATTGACTCTTTAGCCCCGCCCACCGTTTTATGCAGAAGAGAGTTTCAGTTCACGTCAGTAAGACACTGTTCATTTGTTCGCTTCATTTTACTGCTGATTCTTTTTTAAACAAGACAGTTCAGAAAATAAAAGATGATGCAGTGACGACTACACTGGACCCGACAGTGATGTTGCAACACAAGTGTAAGTAACTGTGTTTTTACCATGTGTCACTAGAGCTTTGTCTGAAACAGGTCGCTTGAAATGTACTCACTTTACTGAAAATGATCGACAGTGCAACAAACGATGGTATTTTAATTCATAATTCATTTACATAAAATATCAATAGTTATCCTGTCACCTATAACTGTGGTAACTCCAGGTACTTAAACTTTATTTGCCACAACCAAGACTTATAAAGCATATGTAATACGCATAAATGCTTCAAACTGTTGGCAAAAGTTTTTGAATATGTATTCACCTTTCTGTAGCGACTTGTTTCAACACTAATATAATGCAATAAAACACAATACTACCTCACAGATACATATGGAATACATATAAATAAAGATTAATTACCAAGCAATGTAATAAAACACAGTACAATACTTCCTCACATATACATAAGGAATAAATATAAATAAAGATGATTAATAACCAAGCTGTCGCAGACTGGAGTGTCCTTCATATTTGAGGTGTAGGTTCGTTGTCTTCTGATTCTGATCAGACTCTGACTCAAACATTTATGGCTGAACGTCGGAAGTTTTCAAAACATTTCCACACGTGTAATGGCGGGGATGTTAAAAATTATTTTAATTTGCAAAACTATTACTCAATAATAGAAGTGGGCGTTTACTTCCAAGTCTTAAACACGGCGAGACCATTGAAAGAGAAGGTCACAAACAGGATAGAAAATTGATTATTACGTCTAAATAAGGATGTTTTTGATGTAAAAATCTTCATAATATTATACATGGATATCAGAGAACATTATACATTTAAAAAAAATACAGTTCATGACCCCTTTAATGGAGAGAAACTAAACTGCAATATTGACTATTTGGCGGATGAATGTTTAGACAGCTCATAGTTTTAGAGGCAACATCCTCAGATTTGAGGCTCATTTACTAAATCTACAAACATTTTATACATTAAACAATATTCATATTTTTATGTATTTTCAATGTTTTTGAGCTTATATATGCATCTCTGTATTAATAATAACAGTAATTCTGAACTGTAAACTCTCTGTCCACTTTCTAAAGATACTGTGGTTATGTGTGTAAAAATCAATGACCAGCAATATTTTTTATTTCGGAAATGTCATTTATGCACTTTTTTGCCAAAATGGGCGGCACCTAAGAGGGGTATAAAGACAATTGCCAATGTTTGTATCTCATATTCATTAAAAACAGCTATAAGCATAGACCTGCAGTTTGCACCTTCTTTAATTCATCATAATTTAACCAGACAATGTTTTATTACAGTAAGAAACACATTAGGCCACAAAGCGTTCATTGCAGGAGTTTTATTGAAAATGTATGAATCGATTCATTTCAATAGTACATTAAAAGAAGTGACCCAATACAAGTAAGAAAAAAAAATAAACAGCCATATGATTTTGAGAGTGATATTCCTACATGATTTACTAAGTTACACACAGGGCCTAAAACTAACTTTTTGCCACAACTGCCAATGGCCAGTGAAAACCAGCCATGAAACATATATTAATCCTTATTAAAGTGTCAAAAGTTGTTCAGTCAAGAGCAATGAGTGATTTTCTCTTTGTTTTTTGTTGTTTGATTAACATTATTGGGCTGCTGTCACTTTGAAAGCTAATGCACGGATCCAATATACTGTTACACACTTGTTTTCTTTCTCAACTGTTTATGTTCATTTAAGGCCCTGTCTCAAATTACACACTTCATATGGTCTTGTGGACTTACAATGGCTGTCGCTTGCACGTGTCCATTAAGTCCATGAGACCACAGGGTGTCCTATTTGTCATTTTAGGTTTCAGAAGGATGCTCATGAGTGGTGAATATGTGTCCTCCATGTGCACTTTTGCTGAGCCGCACTGAATAGAGCTCCTCAGCGGACTTCTTCCCGACAGTCAAAGCGACGTTACTGTCACGAAAGTGCAGACTCGCAGGAATATCGTGAGTGTTTAGGGTGCCATTTGGGACAGGGCCTAAGACATAACTATGTTTACAAGGATACTTGTCAAGACAATTCAAAGCATTTTGACAATTTTCTTTGAATATGTCTGTTCAAGCGCAAGAAGACGTGAAAGAGAGCTCAATTCTGTATTTGCACGCTGTCTGAGATGCGAATTCCTGGGCACGTGCTTCGGAGTAATCAATAGAGTTCCCTTTCGCATCTTCTTGCGTTTGAATATTTGAAGTTATGATACCTTTTACATCAAGGATCAGGTTTGTCACTAAATTTTGATAATGACTCTTCTCTTTATGAACTTTATCTCCATCTTTATGAAGTGGTAAAAGAAAATGCTGATGAAAAGAACTGATTTTTCAGAACAGACAATAGGTTATTGTGAGGATGCAAGTCTTCATTTTCTCACACAAAGCTGGAAGTCATGTGAACAGTAATTTAAGAACCCAAACTTGCAAAAAAACAGCAATAGCTAATAACAGTTACACAAAAATAAGTAGGATATCACATTCCAATCTAAAGCCCTTTTCACACAGAGATTCTGGAAAATACACACCGATAATGTGTCCCGGGATTTGATCGGGGATGGTTCATTCACACTGCCAGTGATTTTCTGAAATCTGTGCGTGCGTTCACACACATCCCGTAAAGATCCCGTAAAGACGTGACATCAGGATGTGAAGTGTAATGTCTCCACAGTGTCTTAAAGGGGACCTATAATGCCCATTTTACAAGATGTAAATAAGTCTCTGGTGTCCCCAGAATGTGTCTATGAAGTTTCAGCTCAAAATACCCCACAGATCATTTATTATAGCTTGTCAAATTTGCCCCTATTCTGCTTCCAGGCCAGTAGTTGGTGATGCCGAACATGTCCCCTCCCAGTCACCGTAAAAAAAATAAAAATAAATTCAAGCTACTTTTTACATTCGTTAGAAGCACTTTTTGCAAGTTGATACAAATATTTGAGAAGCCATGGGGAGAGGCAGGGAAAGTGTAGGACTCATTTCTTGGTTTCATGTTGAAAGGGTGTTTGTTGGGAATATTTAGATCTGGTGACTTAGTTCATACATTCTTTGTTTAGCTCGTGGGCAGCATTTAAAAACAACATGAACACCTGTAAATCTACTCACCTTCAGATAAAAGTTGACATATTTCACATATTTACAATATTTGGAAGGGAATTAGTTTTTGTTAAGCATTAGCTTATTATGTTTATGTTAATTTTATGAATTTAATTTTTACATTTTCCACAATGTAAATGTCTGTAAATTATGTCTGTAAATATTTGTAAATTTACAATGAGAATGGGTGTAAATTCATTGAAAACAGAATGCTTGTTTGGCACTGCATGTTACAACATTGAAATCAAATTTTTAAAATATTTATTCTCTCATACATTTACTGGACTCGAGTGTGGGTTTACATTTACATTTACATTTATGCATTTGGCAGACGCTTTTATCCAAAGCGACTTACATTGCATTATGCTATACATTTGTATCTGAGTATGTGCAATCCCTGGGATCGAACCCACAACCTTGGCATTGCTAGTGCCATGCTCTAAGCACTGAGCTACAGGAAAGGTTTACTTGATTATTAATACATAATTTTTTAATGTTAAAATTTTAATGTTAAAAAAAAGTTTTTTTCATGTTAATGTATGTATTTGTCCCTTTCTCAGTTATCATTGATTTGCAATGAATTGTATAATGTTAAAACCACTAACCCTCACATCTCCCAATAATAAGACCATCTCTGGAAACACTCTTCCCTGTCTTTTCTATCTGAGATCATGTATTGTTCAGATAATATCATGATGGAGTATTTTATCCATCCTATAGAAAACAATTGTAGAATTAGTTTGCTTACTATAAAAGCTAGAAGTGTTTTGAGGCCTCTTGGCCTATGTAACTGTAAGGGTCAGACAAGTTAACTTGGCCACTGAGCAAATTTTGTTGGTAATTTTCCACCAGACAGCAGGTGGCTGTGAAATGAATAAGATCATTATTAAGGGTGTCACGTGAAGGCTTCTTGCCTCCGGGGAGTGTTGACTGTTTTGATACAATGTTTCAGTTGGCCAATGGGAAAAGGGTTGACCATCAATTGGCAGAAGGCCATGAGAGATTAAGGTAAAAGATGTACAGTAGTTGGCAGTCGGCCACCCTTACTAAGAAAATTGTCTCTTACATAAGCAACACCTGCAATCATATTAGTGAAATGACTATGGTAGAAAGGTCGGCGAGTACATGGGAAAGATGTGTAGGGGGAGAGCACCTGTAAGTGAGAATATGGGAAAATGTAAGGGTGGATATTACCATCCAATGATATTACTTTGGTGTGTTTTAAGAGATAAGAAAAATGTATAAAAACTGTGCCCCAGCTAAGAGAGATTCAGATGTGGAGCTGGCATCTCACTTTGTTGCTTGACAATAAAGTTAAATACTTCTGAGACCTGGAAATTCGACTCTGTGAGTTTTTCTTTGAGATCAGAACTGAAGGGACAAAGAGACATGGAATCTGCCACGACAATCACAACACTGTTTAAAACAAGATGTCTAGTCACAGTGCTACTGTCAATGAGGTGATATTCATAAGACATAATCTATAAACTCAGAGATTAGACTCTAAATGAAATCAGTGAATGAGACTATTACATGCCGATTACATCTTTATAATCAATAAGTAGCCAACATTGTCTTACCACATTTTATCTGGCTTTTCTCGCCATAAACACAGTTACAGCAGTCGGAGAAAAAACGAACATTAAAAACCACCCATTTAAAGCACACACCAATTACCATAATGGTGACTTAAAACATCAAAATCTAAACCTCTGTTAATTTTTAATAATTCTTAATTGGTTAGTAATAAGTGAAGCTGGTATTGATGTTTGTGGAGTTGTTTAATCCTCCCCCGCTGAGCTCTTGAGAGATTTAATGTTTTTTTTCTTCAGTTGATTTCACAAGATAAGGCTGTGGCTGAAGAAAGTTGTAGTTTGTGTTCTTGTTTCTCTTTCTTTCAGTGCTTGTTCACAGCAGGTGTTTGAATGATTGAAAGAATGATTCAGGAACTTCATACTAACCTTCAAATACCATTCTTTTAACAATAAGGAAACTGGACATTTTTTTTGTACTTGTAATATTTAATTTTAAATCAAAATTACGTTGAAAGAACATTTGAGGAACATCATACCTTTCAAAACACGTTCCTCCAACGTCAAGAAAACTGGACATTTTTTACATTCCCAGAACCAACACTGAATATTTGGAGAACATTCTTATAACAAAATTCTGTAAGCTGGGTAAACAATTACAGTAAAACATGTGAAAGCCTTGCATTTACCCGCATAAAATCTTATCAAATTTGATTTGATATTCTACTCAGTCACATAGAAAAAAACAAGATGACAATAAATGTGCACAAATGGTAAGATAAAGAGACTTTATAGGTTACAACATCTGACAAAAGGACACAGAGTCACTTTCCACCTTGAATGCTGCATAGAGAGGATTTTTAAAAGACGCAAGGAAGGTGTACAAGTGTGTGAGTGCGTCAGAGACACTGTAAAAGGACAAAACTCCAGCCGTCGTGTCCACATAAACACCTACTCTATTACATGTGCGAGAGTTCTGAGTCTTTATATTAATGTCTTCTGTAGCGTGAGAAACATATGGAAAAGATCCACAGGTAATTTTCCATGACACATCATTGTTTCCAAGCTGACTGGTGGCCTCCACTAAACAAAGATCATCATTTTTCCTCAGGATGTCCTTGTACGTCACTCCGACTGTCCCTTCCGGACCAGTCCATTCAGCCTCCCAGTAACAGCGGCCGGATAGACTTTCTCTAGACAGCACTTGTTGGACAGGTTCAAATCTCTCTGGATGATCTGGATACGGCTGAATCTGCATCACTTGTGTTGCCGTTCTGTCTCCGTTGGAGAGACACAACTGCACGTGAGCTGTGTTTGGATCCAGTGTGAGATTGCAGGCATCTGTGAGACAGAAAACACCTCCATTATTGTCTCAGAGAGAAACACACAGATGGAGAATGATTCACTTACACTTTCTTATCCCTGGTTTGATGAAGTGTTCACCCATAGGATCAGTTCTGCAGAAGTCAATGAAAATGAAGAGGAGAGTAAGAAAAGGTTATAAGAATGAAAGCAAATAATAAAAGGTCATGAGTTTGAATGAGTAAACTGAATGAATAAACCATGAATTAAATGTCACTTTGGACATGCTTCCTGATTTGACAACACATTCCATGATTCTATGAAATCAAGGCGTCGTCAAGCTATGCCTTTATTTTGAATTAGCGACCTTTAGCGGTAAAAATGTACATATTGTGGCTTTAAATGATTTTTATTAAAAATTGAGCTGTTTAGCTGTTTGGAATCAAAACATTAGTCTAACAATTTAAAGTCAGTTTTAAAGTCACTTTCTATTCATCAAAAATCCTGAAAAATAAAATGTATAACAGTTTTCACAAAAATATGAAACAGCACAACTGTTTTCAACACTATGTTATAATAATAATCAGAAATGTTTCTTGAGCAGCAAATAGCATATTAGAATGATTTCTGAAGGGGCATGTGACACTGAAGAAAATTCAGCTTTGATCACAGGAATAAATTACATTTTAAAATATATTCAAATAGAAAACAGCTATTTAAAGTTGTAATAATATTTCACAATATACCTTTTTTTTTTTTTTACTGTATTTTTATCAAATAAATGAGCCTTGGTGAGCAGAAGAGACTTCTTGAATTACTTTTATAGATCTTGGGGAAAAAATTAATGTCACATCATTGACCCACAACATACTTGAGTATCTGCAGTGAGTAGTTTGGATCATTCAGTTGGTCATTGAGAGGCTGCACTCCTGATTGTCCTGGGTGATTGTAGCTCAGATCCAGCTCTCTCAGGTGTGAGGGGTTTGAACTTAGAGCTGAAGATATATAACCACAGCCTTCCTCTGTCACCATACAGCCAGACAATCTACACATGGACAAAACAAATAAGCAACACTGCATTTCTCAAAGAAATAAACCAAAGTAAAACTTTTACCTCAGTATCTCCAGTTGACAGTTTGGACTCTTCAGTCCATTATAGAGCAGCCTCACTCCTGAATCCTGAAGGTCATTGTTACTCAGGTCCAGCTCTTTCAGGGGTAAATCTGAGCTGAGAATCAATAAAAGGTGCTCACAACTCTTCTCAGTGAGGTTACACCAGCTCAACCTGAAGAAAACATTTCAAAATGATCTTCTATCAAACATCTGTCTCATACATTGTGCTTAATATACTGTATTACAGAAAATTATGGATAGTGTCAAAAGGATATTTCACTCAAACATAATTCTTTTATCACCTTGCTTGTTTATTTCATAAAATTGCTTCAAACTGCTGTAATGCTAAATATTGCCAATACTTTCCTTAGAACTTGAAGTTTTCTCTCTGTATTTTCCATCCCATCTAGGAGGTGATGGAGTCCAGAGTTCTGCAGGTCACTGCCACTGAGATCGAGCTCTTTTAGGCGATGTGAGATCGTCTGGATCGCAGAGACCAGCTTCATACAGCTGTCCTGGCCAAAATGACACTGGGCCAATCTGAACGAGTACAATATCAGCATTACATTTCAGGCTAGCCAGTAATTGTTTACACAGCAATGGGAATTGTAATGACCTCAGTGTCTCCAGATGACAGTGTGGGCTCTTCAGTCCAGCAGAAAGTGCATTCACTCCCGCCTCGATACTGTAGTTGTGACTCAGGTCCAGCTCTCTCAGAGGACAGTCTTCTAGCTGGAGAGCCGAAGCTACAGTTTCACAGCAAGTTTCTGTCAGTCCACAGTCTGAAAACCTGTAAACATGGCAAGATGTTTACTAATCATGAAGAGTTTATCTTTACATTCAATAAATACAGATCACAATTAAGTTAAAATTCAAAATTCAATAAATAACTTGAATGACACACAAGTACAAACCTCTTTTGGACGCTCAAACCTATTGCATAACCAATGAGGTTCATTCTTGTGTGTTACACAGCATGTTTGAGCTTCCGCAAGAGGTTTGTTCTCATGCGTCATTCAAGTTTGGTTGAACGTGTTCATGTTTACTAATCACAGTTTATATGTAAAAGCCTAAATAAAATCTGTTCATCATAAAAAGAGATTGAGTCTCTTCAGAAAATTTAGACTAAACAGCTCGATTCATATGGATTAGTTTTCTGGTCTCTTTATGAACATTTTGAAGTGTCAATCAAGTTGCAAAGGCAGTCAATGGAGGGACAGATATCTCTCAGATTTCATCAAAAACATCTTCATTTGTGTCCGAAGATGAACGAAAGTCTTACGGGTTTGGAACGACATGGGGTTGAGTAATTAATGACAGAATTCTCTTTTTGGGGTGAACTAACCCTTTAAAACATTGTTTATTTAATTTATATTATTGTTCTGTTGTATTTATTTGTCCATTTTGTTTGTAATTAGTTTCATTGTTCTCATTGTATTGTTTCATTGTCTTATGTAATTATTTTGAGGACCTTTTTCTTACATTACTTAACCTAGTATTAGTTTTTGCTGAAGTGTCGATAATTGTGAAATTTCACTGATATTTAAAATTAGTAATATAGTAAAATAAGACTTTGATCATATTGCCCACCAATAATCATGTTAAATAATCATGATATCAATATTGACCAACAAAAATTATGATTTTAGCCCTAGAACGATATGTTGAAAAATAAAACAGAATGTAATATAACACCTGTCATATGATTCTACTTACAGGGCTTTTCTGCAGCATCTCACAGCTGGCACGAGTCTCCTGCATCCGGGATATGTGCTGTTGAATGCTTTTGGGTTGAAGTCCTCCAGCACCTCTTCTGACATCAGAAGCACATAGACCAGTGCTGAGCAGTTAGACTTGGACACCGTTTTTGGCTGGCCACTTTCTGACCTCAGATATTTCATGATTTGTTGGTACAGGGTTCTGTCCTGCAGTTCTAGTATGCAGAAGAAGTGGTTGATGGATTTATCTGGACACTTGTCATTGTTTTGCAATTGCTTGATGTATTGGATGGTTTTATCGATGCATTTTCTACTGTCCAGCGTTTCGTCCAGCAAGCCAATGAGGAGTCTCTGATTGGACTCAAGAGAAATGCCCAGCAAAAAACGCAGGAAGAGGTCAAAATGCCCTCGCTCACTCATCTTGGCTTTATCAATCGCCTTTTTCAGCAAAATGTACAGCATTTGGTCTTTCTTTGGACGTGCATTCTCCAGGAAGAACGCCAGCTCGTCCATATCCTGCTTCAAATAGCAGAGGAACACATGCAACGCAGCAAGAAACTCCTGCACACTCAAATGTATGAAGTAATAAACCTTCATCTCATGCAGGACAGAGTCTTTCTTGAAGATTTCGGTGCACAATCCTGTGGACTCTTCACTTGCATTGATGCCACATGCTTTCAGATCCTTCTCATAGAACATCACGTTTTCCTTCTTCAGCTGTTCAAATGCCAGTATTGCCAACTTGGAAATAATTTCTTTATTTGAGATCAAGACTTTTGTGCGATCTCTTTCAAGTTTCTCCTCGTACTTCTGGTTTTTTATATTCATCTGTATCAGCAGGAAATGGATGTACATTTCTGTGAGTGTCGAGGGAATATCTTGCCCGTTGTTCTTGATAAGAACATCCTGAAGAACAGTGGCCGTGATCCAGCAGAACACGGGAATGTGGCACATGATGTAGAGACTACGAGATGTCCTAATGTGGCAAATCACTTTGGAAGCCTGAGCCTCATCTTTGATCCTTTTTCTAAAATACTCTTCTTTCTGCTGGTCGGTGAAACCGCGTACCTCCGTGAACAATCCTACGTACTCATGAGGGATCTGATTGGCTGCCGCTGGTCGTGACGTCACCCAGACGAGTGCCGATGGAAGCAGTTTCCCTTTAACGAGGCTTGTAAACAAAGCATCAGCAGATGATCGTTCATTCACACATTTCACTGGCTTACAGTTAAAATTTAGTTCCAGGCGACTCTCATCAAGACCATCAAAGATAAATGCCAGGTTGCATTTTTTATAAAACTTGGTGTTTTCCACGTCATTCAATTCAGGATAAAATTCCAACAGAAGCTCATGTAGACTGACCTCTTTACCATCATTAATCAAGTTAATCTCTCTGAATGCAAGCAGAAACACACAGTCCACATCCAGATTGGCTTTTCCTTCAGCCCAGTCCAAGATGAACTTGTGCACAGAGAATGTCTTTCCGATGCCAGCAATGCCTTTGGTCAACACGATGTTTCCCTCCTCCTTTTGCCTCAATAAACAGAATATCTCATTGCAGTTGATCGGCGTGTCCTCAAATTTGGGTGTTTTTAAGGCTCGGTCAATCTTCAGAACCTCATGTTCATCATACACATCTGTAATGTCCCCTTCAGTGATGAAGAGTTCAGTGTACACTTTGTTGAGATGTATTTTGTTGTCTTTTTTGCCTTCAAAAACACGTCCTGTTTTGGCCTTCATGTTGTCTTTGTGCCTTTTTAGGATTTTTTGCAAGACATCGTCCTCTAGAACAAATAAAAAACAGAATACTTGCTGTCAATCCACATGACTTCTGCCTAAAATAATTGATTTGCTAGGAATTGTAACTTGTAGAGGCTCAGCAATTGATATACTGTAAATGCAAGTCGAACGCATTTATAACCAGAATAAAAATGTGCCTATTGGTTTTGTACCTTGTTTTTCAGAGGTCTGTCCCTCGGTTCCATTTTGCGGCTCTTTAAAGATGGCAGCAAGCATCAGGAACAAAGCCAGAGAAAATGCAAACACATTAAGCACAAATCATTTATTAAAGTGGTAAAAAACATATTTATTCCAACCTTACAATCTATTTTATAGTGATCTTACCGACAGCACTAGTGGTTGAGTTGAAGCTTAAGAATACTGGGCCTTGGATGATGTTTCCAGTGAGTATAGGAGAATTTACAGTTGCACCTGAATTAGCATTCAGATCAACACTGACTGCAGTGTGAGAGGGGCTGATTGTCTGCATCAATCCATCCACTGCATCGGCCTTCTCCAGTTCATCAGCCGTAATTGCACTTTTTTGCCTCTTTGGTTTGTCATTGTCCAGCTCATCCACTGCTTCCAGAAGCTGCTCTGGAACAGACGCCATCTTGTCTACCTGGATAAGATGATGAGAAAAAATGTGACAGTTTGGTTTGACTTAAACTAATTTAATATTTGTATATCTGATAAACTCATGTAATACCCACTTTTAACAATCACAAACACAACCAGACCTGGATTATTGAGTAGCAACAAACATAAAGGTATAAGAATGAGAACAGAAGCTGTTTAGCTAATGTTATTTTTACAAACAGTGTACTCATTAGGCCTATACAAACATGTTCATAGTCATGCAGACAAAAATAAAAAAATCCAAAATTTAATCTACAGACCCGTTCACAAGTCAACCCTTAAGAAAAAGAAGTTCATTCAAGTGTGCTATTAGTATACTTCTTTTAGAATAAAAATAAGAATTTATAAGTACTTTTTATGTACTTCTCAGAAATATACTTGCATTTAAGTATACTTGACTTACTGACAGAAAAGTTTAAGTATATTTAGTATGTTTAGCCTATACTTCTTCTACAATCTTTTGATCGATAAGTATACTTAAAAGTATAATTAAGTATTCTAAGTATACTTGGATTGAAGTTGTGTTTACTCTTTTGATTGAGTAGCCTATTAAATAAACTTTTTTTCCACATAGTTTTACATACTGTCTTATAAACTAACATTGTTTGAAAACATTGATTTATATATACATATATATATATATATATATATATAAACAGATATGTCCCTAATTCTGAGAATCTGAATTTTTGTCTAGGCTAGTCCACTGGTAGTGTCCATAGGCATTTACTTCAAATCAACTCTTTCCCCGCCATTGACTGAATTTTCAGGCTATCGAGTGTTTTCACTGTGGGTCTATTATGCTTGTTCTAGTACAGAATCTCTGATCAAAACACAGGTGAAGAAGAAGCAGAAACAAGTGATAGAAGATTGCTCATGTAAAGATAAAATAGCAACAAATATTAAACAGATGTAAATCAAAACTGCCTAACGTTACTGAATGAAATGTCGACCCATAGGACTGTGAAGCTTTGGGGGTGTTGATGAACTCGATCTACTCCATCTGTGATTTGATGATCGCTCTCAATCCCATCTGGACCAAGTCTTTGAAAAAATTTTATTTTCTCAGCTTTTTGTTTAAAAACAAAACGTACCCACATTCAAGTTTTGATAAAAAAGGATGCATGAAGCTAGAATAAAATGTTTTTAAAATGGAAAGTAAAAGGTATATTTCAAGTATAAAAAAATATATATACCTAAATAGGAACATAGTAGTATAGTTAAAGTGCAAATATAATATATACAGTCAAACCAAAAATTATACAGATACTAGATATAATTTATTATATTTTTTTTACTAGTGGGTGCAGAACACTATAGTTCATTTAAGCGAGGATAGCATAATAAAGTAAACTGAGACATATTATACCCAAAAATTCTTTCCTACAGTGGACTACCAGTAAAACTGATAAAAATTTGGGACCAAAAATTATTCAGACAGAGTTTAACTCTGAGTTCTTGTCATATTTTATCACCATTTTTTTAAACTATAGTGAATAAACTGTGATAATGTTTGAAATATTGAAGGTGTCTGAATAAATTCTGGTTTGACTGTAAATAGTAAACTATAAGTATGATGTTATGTTCACTTGAAGAAAACTTACAAGTAAACTTGCAGTATAGAACTACTAAACTAGTAGTTTACTGAGAGTATACTTCGAAATGTACTTTCATACACCAAAAAATGTACTACTAATATTAAAATAGTAAACTACTAGTATACTTATAAGATCACAGATGCAGTACACTTAAAAGTATACTTTTATATACTAAGTGGGCTATTTTAGTCCCAAACAGTATTGATATGGTAGCTTACACTTTACTACTAGTACATTGATATTAGTACACTTAGTACATAAAGTAGGCCTATACTTAAAAATATACTTGAAATTACTTAAGTATACTTAATAAAATGAACTTAAAGTATACTTCTTTTTCATAAGGGAAGTCAGGTCACCTTTATTTATATAGCGCTTTACAGATTATTTTAAAGCAGTTTGTTTTATAGTGATAAAATGATGCATTTCGGCTTTTTTTCAGCTGAAGTCAGTTCAGTGTTGATTCATCATCAGTTAGTAAATTAGTTTATTTAATCTAAAGCAGTTCTGCAAAAAATAATGGCATCGTCCAGCTCAGTTCAGTTTTTTCTGAACATCACTGCAGCGCACGCTTTGAAGTAGGCTATCGAAGTTTTTTGTCGTTATTCAACTAGAAAACAAATAGCTCTAAAGCTGATTTCAACTATATCGATCTTCTACGCCTTGTCGTTATAGTTGTGGTGTGGACTTCGCTGTTCTCTTAGAGTTAGAGAGATTTTTCAGACTTTGATAGGTATCACTCTTGGTGCGCGCGGTTAAATTCACGGAAGAGATTACAAGACCAAACGCGTGCAAAAGAGACTTGGGTGAACTATTTATTCATAAATAGGCTATTTATAATTTATTAAAGCTATTTATAGGTTTAGTCATTTTAAACTGGTGGCATAACGCTGGATGGATGCAAAGATTAGTTTTATTTGCATCAAAGACAAAAATGCTTTGGTTTCAAGAAGCATTAAAAGATACTCACGGACACCGAGGCTTTCACATGGTATTAGTGATACAAGAAACACAAATGTTTGGTAAATAATGAACAAAGACCTGACCTGTCCTGCAGCTCTCAAATGCTTCCGCTACTTTCACTTTAGACAGGCACAGTGTTGCCAGATTGTAAATCTCCAATTATCGCACCAGAAGCTCAAAATTATCGTATTTGGAACAAAATGATCGTACACGACTTTTTAGTATAGGTAAATGAACTAAATTAATAACTATTGATTTTTACAACGGAAAGAATCAATACTGAACTAACTTAAGCTGGACAATCACACTATTTTAGCTGCTGTACAGCCACAATTATGTTCTCTCTATCTCTGGAGAGCTATACTTTAACACAATCTGCATTGTAAAAAGAGCTGTATAAATAAAGGTGACATGACAAGTCAAACGTACAGAATACAGCTATTTATCTATTAGACCAACAACTTTTTGACATGAACTGCAAATTACCACAATACATAAATAATTAGGCGTACCTTAGAGGGAAACAACTGACCTAAGCGCCGCGGAAGGAACGTTAGCTTGAGCTCGTGAGAGAGATTCATTCTCGACGATGATTGGCCGAGATAACATGAATTGAGATGGAAGACATTCCTAACAAAGTTCACGTTCTCCTTACAATCATGACGTAGTAGAGGATCCACACAGCTAGATCAATGAGCCGATTTATAACGACCATCATTTGAAGTGTCACAAAATACTGAAATTATCGTACATCATGGGATTTTGTTCCATTATTGATCGTACATCGTACAGAGGTCAAAATTATCGTACAAATACGATAATTATCGTACGTCTGGCAACACTGTCACAAGCCTCCTTCATCTTCTCCCATGAGCCTCTCTCTGGCGGGACAGAAATGATCCAGTCAAGAGCCGCGTTTCCGACTTTGACCTGAAGGGGGCGACTGTCTATTGTTTTGGTGAGCAGCGAAACTAGTCAAATATTAACTACTTTAACTGTGCTTTCATAAACTAAGCATGAAATATTTCTTGCGTGCAGCAGTTTTTCCACATTTCAGGACTCGGTGGTTTGACTGTAGAGCTAATATCGAGGATCTACTTAATTAACTAATCAGTACTGTAAGGAAATTTTAATTATTTATTCTAACATAACTAACATTTATTTTTCTTGCAGGAATGACATTTGTATGCTTTTGAATACTAAATTCCCCTAACACTTGAGCCAAATTTAGTGTGCCTGAATATAACAAGAGGAAACTTGTTATATATAACCTCATGATCAGGGGATCCTAATTTGCTTTTTTCTAGTAACAAAGAATTAGACCCAATCAAGTTGGAGAAAAATTATGTAATGAATCATGTCACCCTTGCCATGCTCCTATTCTATAAAGACTGTTGTACTCTCTTTGTCAGGAGAAATTCTCTGGAATTAGCCTGAGGTCCTTACTGGCTGTGATTAAAGCATATTGAAAAGCATTGTCTGGAGTCTGTCTGGTTAATGCTGCTCAGCAGGTTAGAGGAATACTAGAGATCTTATTCTCAGGCTATAGTGTTCATAGAGGGCATGACATCGTCCGACTCAGCAAGACATTGACTAGGAAATGCGCTACAGGATACATTTTGTAAGCATCGATTAGGAGACGCAACGCTTGCGTGTTGATTAGAAGACGCCTTGAGTTAACTTAAGTCAGGTGCGTAGGGGAATTTCTACCGCAATACTAAATATACCACCTTCCCAACACAAAGCTATGACTCCCAGACTTCCTGCTCATATCAGGTCTCCAGATCATGGAATGACTCCCAGAAGAAAAGCATATTTCATGGAAATATAACTTCCTTTGCTACAGTTACTTGTGAAATGTACACATGCATCTCCAAGATGTCTTTTATAGAGCGCTTCATCTGGAAAACATCTGATAATCATCTTTTAAAAAGTAGTTTTACATACGTACTAAATCATAAACATCTTAAAGACATTTTCTAAATGCCTATATAACTTTTCACAGGGAACGTCTTAGAGAGGTAATGCAGATGAGCAAATACTTCTTCTTCCAGATGAAAACATACACATCAAATAGACGTGTCTGAGATGAATGTGTGCTATCAGGAGTCCTAATCAGAGCATCATCAGTTTCCACTTCGTGCGTTAAACTTTTTAAAGCCTGGCGAAGCGGCGACCCTGATAGCACACGTACATCACTACATCTTTTTTATGTCTGCATTTACATGTAAGATGTATTTTTGAGATTGTTTGCTCATCTGTAAAACTTCTCTAAGATGTTTCCTGTCAGATATTAAAAAAGTCTTTAAGATGTTTATGATTTAGAGTTTATGCAAAACTGCTTTTCTAAGATGTTTATCAGATGTTTGTACACAACAGATGTTAAGCGCTCTTTAGCAGACATCTTAGAGATGTACATCTGCTATCTGGAAACCAAATGTAATAGCAATGATGAAGATCCGTGGTTAGCCACGGATATGGACGGGTTGTGATGAAGATAACCAAACGAGTAATCTCATGAATATTAATTAGCTTGATGTTTCGGCCTGTCATATAGAGTGAATTCAGGTAAATTGGGAAACTTTTTGCCAATGGGATTACTGGGAAAAATGTCTATACTTTATTGCTCAGCTTATCATTCTGATTTTTATTTTTTATTTTATTAAATGAATGCACCACAACATTTCCTTTCTCACTATGTATTTTGTTTGGTTCATTGTTCTATAATACTAATTAACTTATGGATATAAATAAAGATCAGTCATTAATGTAACCAAACAATCTTATGTCTCAAATAAGGATTTGTCCAAAATAACAACAAGTCCACAGATTTAAAAACCACAAAGCAAGTGAGATCGAGGAGTTGCATTCTTAGTTTGGTGTGATTCAGGTTTAATCAACCTTTAGTCTCTATGGTCTAACGGTGGTGTAGTCACATGTTTCCTGCCCGTCAGAAGTCTTGTCTGAGTGATGTGTAGCTGAAAATTTGATGGATGAGTAGGTGAGATTGTCAGAGGGGCTGCTGGGTAATTGTGCTAAAGCATAAACAGAGGCGTCGTGTTCATCAAATACAGGAAGGACCGAACTGTAGTCAGGATGATCAGGAGTGATGCTGATGTCTTCATAAACAGAGACCTGACAGAAGAGAAGACAGAAGAGTAAAAACAATGGGTTAAAAATGGAAAAAATTATTATAATCCACAAATAAAAGATCAAACTCAAACACATGATGAAACTCACTTCTCTGTTTGGTTCATTATCTCCGTTGGGCAGATGCTCAGTCGGGCCTTGAACGACATCTCTGGGCTGATTTCCTGTTTTGTGACATCAGATTTATTGTTTTGTGGCAAAATGTTTTAAAGACCTTTATTTTGACAGCTTTGTGACACTGAAGTTCAGTTTGACAATGAAAATGAGAGGTAATAAAAATGATTCATGGGAAAGACGGTTACCTTCTTTCTTTTGTCTCCATCTGAAGTACATGAACAGTGAGAATCCAAACCCTGTCAGGATCCCTGTGACCATCAACATGACGATCATGGTAAAACCTTGAAAAACAGACAACAAAACCATGTGATTATGACTCTGAATGTCCTATTTCTAATGAAACTTGAGAAAAAAGTCTCTGGACAGGACAATTGTAAATACCCGATTCTGGTTTTGATGACTCTGCATTATTAGATGATGAGAGCATCAATAACACTGAAGATGATGTTGATGATGATGATGAAGGAAATCCAGATGTGACGGGTCTGTTAGATGCAGTATCTGCTGTCGCTGGTTTACTGCTGTGATCTGAAGCTGTTGTGGTTGGTTTAGGTGACTCTGATGTGACTTGACGGTCTGCAGAGTGAGAATAAAGAACTAATGAATATTGTTTAAGCAAAGCTTTTTATATATTAAACGTGCATTTCAGAATAAATATATACAGTTTCATTTTTACAGTCTAATTGTGGCACAAAATCATGTGATCTTTGTACTTCCCCTGACACAGCTGTTAGTAACGCTTCACTAATGTCAAGGGTGTGATGAAAACACAGGGGTGTGTGTGACCAGCGATGTGTGTTCAGCATCTTCACTAGTTTTAGGAATAATACTGATATTATCTTACCATCATAAATGTTCAGATCTATGGCTCTAATCCACTTCTTGTGCTCTTTTCCTCTATCTACAGCTCCACACCAGTATATCCCAGAATCCTTTTGTGTCAGATCAGTGATGGTCACAGTAAAAACTCTTGCAGATTCTTCATCCCTCAGAGAGAATCGACCGTTACTGTTTGTCTCCGATGTAACTTTGGTAGCCGATGTCTCACAGAGGGACGGGTCGCTTCCTTTGCAGATGAATTTGACATTGTCCTTCAATTCACTTTCATAATGGCAGCTGATGTTCAGATGCTCTCCAGTCACAGCAGACACATTAGACACTAAATCAGAGCAGAAATGAGAGATTTAAGTGTGTCGAAGTCTCTTTATTGCACAGCAGTACTGACGTCCATCCTTGAGTCTCAGATCTGTTGTAGTGACGGTACTGGAAGTTTTATCAGATAGTCTAAATAATGTCAGCAGTTTCTGCTTTACATTCATTCACACTGTTTTTCACTGGCTGCTCTGCTTAAACACACTGAAAAAGGAAAGAATATGAATTAAAAACATCTTTCTACTACTGACAGACTTTTGTATCATTAAATGTCAATGGACAATGTAACTCTCTGACAAGCTGTTAAATGTAACAGATTTGAAAAATACAAATGCACACCTAAATGTTGAGGTACAAGTTATGAAAAAGCAAAATTTTAACTGCACAATTCAAATACTTAAAAAACAAAATGCCTTGAAAAAGGCTGATGGCCAAAACTTAAAAAAGAAAAAAAAAAAATTCTAAGAATTTGAGTTGCTCAGTTACACTGTATGTCATGTGATGTGTCAGGAAGTGATGTGGGTCAGTATGTGTGTGGTGTGAACACTCGCTCATCATCATCTGCAGAGGATACTGTGGTTTCTGTTATCTCACCTCTTTACATCTTTACAACACACGATACATACTCTCACAGACACAAAGAGACCTCTGTAACGTTACTTTTCCAGTATATCAGTGATATATTAGTTATGCTTATGTATTTTACACCATATCTGTGTGCACTTATGAACTATTTCACTCATATAATGTATTCTGACTTACCATGTTTAATTTCCAGGTAAATCTCCGTATAGTCATCGTATTTTCCCAGTCCTGTCCTCACAGCACACCAGTGTTGTCCTTTATCTTCTGTTCTCAGATCAGTGATGGTGACGGTGAAGATGTGGGTTGTTCTGTTATCGGTCAGAGAGAATCTCCCATCTTTAGCTGCAGATCCAGATTCAACAGGAATGTCTTTACTACCCACTTTACATTCTCCTCTGCAGAGATATTTATTAAATTTTTCATATCCAGACTGATAAGGACACCGTATTTCAACTGTTCCTCTTTTATAAGCAGTGAAAGTCAAGATCTCCTTCATCTCACATGCCAAGACTAAAAACATAAAGAGAGAGAAACAGCTCAGAGCAAACATGGACCTGACTGAGAACAGGTGCTGAGAATAAACACAGAATAAACTCTTACCTGACATAATGAGCAGCAGGTTAAATATGAGAGGTTTATGATCACAGATGTGGATCATTCTGCTTTATCTGTGTGCTGCTGGTGGACAGACTTAATGAAGAGCTGCTCTCTCTCTCTCTCTCACACACACAAACACACACACACACACACACACACACACACACTCTCTCTCTCTCTCTCTCTCTCTCTCTGTGTCATTTGCTCCTCCTCTCTATGACATACAGTGTCTACAGCAGGAGCTCCCTTCATTAAATAAATTCAATACTACTTTTTTTTTTTTTTTTTTTTTTTTTTTCATTTAGCAGACAAATAAATTCAATCTTGGCTTTTAAGTACACATAAGACTGAAAATATATTTCATCAACAGTGATCATCATAAGAGACAACATGCACTGATAAAATTATGGACCTCAGCAATAAAGTCAAATGTTGTCTGAAGAACAGAACACTTATATAGTAACTTATAAAGCAAAATCTAGAGCGTTAACCAACTCAGAACAATGGAAGGCTAAATTCATGTATGGTCTTATCATCCATATTAAAGAAGCATTAAGGAGTGAATAACTGGCTTGAATAGAACAGTGTGGCTCTTATAGGAAATAATACACTACTTAAAGGTGTATGTGACTACAGCAGATTAAAAACAGGAAAACAACAATGAGAAAGGAAGCAAAACACATTCTTAACATACACCATTCAAAAGCATTGTTTAACCTGCATATGTGGCCACTTGGTGTCAGTATGATCCAAGAATTACATTAGTGTCAATGAGAGGACGAGCATATCCAACAAAACATTATTTTGACATTGTTCAATTTGCATATTATGTATTATCATATTATGTGGTGTTTGTCTGAAAAAGTGTGAAAACGCAAAAAATGAAGAATGACAAAAGAAGCAGCAACTGTTAAACTGTTTTGCTGTTCTTTCACATACAGTATACAGAAACATGTACCTGCACTTATATACAATAAAGGCCTGTAAACAAGCTCACAGTGGGTATAGTAGGTCTTGTCTAAAACAGTCATTTTCCTTCATTGAAGAATGAAATTAGAAGACTGAACTGTGCAAAAGAGATTTCTGTGAACATCAATTTACTACTACAAGTAACAATCGGTGTCAAGCACTAATAGCTCATGATACAACTGCCATGTTTCTTTCCAAATATAATAGAGTACATTCACACAGCAGCAGAATACAGTTCTTAATCCTGTATTTGAGTCCTTAATATGGTTACACTCAAAAAGTTCTGTTATGTTTTATTTTCAGGACCCACAACCGTGTTTATTCAGTGAACCCGTGCTTTGTGAATGAGCTCCGTGTTTCAAGTGTGATTTCGGTAACTTACAGAGACGTAGACAGCTTTGTGTCTCTGAAGGTTTTATATCGTCACAGTCCTTCACTGGAACCAGACTGCGTTTAACTCCACTTTTAGACATACGCTCGCAAACTTCCCTAAGCACTTTCCCTTGGGTGAATCTACTCCACCCCACTTTACCCCACCCCACACAACTCAAGTGTCAAAAACTGTAAATAATAAATCAGCTCCATTGTGGATTCAAGTGATCAAGGGTTCAGGGCGTTCCATGTAAACACATTTCAAGGGATCCGCCAGTAGTGGGCACTCATGCAACGTAAGTAATGACGTACATCTGAGTAAACGAGACGGAGGGAAGTTAGCGAGGGAAGGGCATTAAAAAGTAAACTTAAACCCTCACTATAAAAGAACCAAAGAATCCAGTAATCCTTGAGATTATTACTTGTGAGATTAGAGCAAAATAAATGGATTTGGGAATATATGTATAAAACTATATTAAACAACACTAATTTCATTAAACATTTTCATGTAATTTCATTTATTTTCATTAAAAAGGCTTATTTCTGTTATTGTAGGCTCGTTTTGTAAATGTTAGCAATTAATTTAGACAAGCACAAACTGGATGCTGGTTAGATGCCGGTGCAGACGTACCTGCTCGGACATTATCGAGTCCACGCATTCAATCCCACAATGCACCACAATAACGAGGGTACAACCAATATATGCTCAACAGCTAGAGAATACCCATAATGCACTGTGAGGGTCGTGCCGAATGAATTCCCGCATCTCGCCAGAAGATGGCGCCCACAGCTGAATCATTCATCTATTTTCCAAACCACTGGTTCAATGTGGCTACAGTGTAATATCATACAGGTATAAATTCATTTTTAAGATTATCAAATTGTTTAATAAGATTTATTCATGGTAGTTTCCATGACAGAGTTCAAGATATCTTTTCTTTGAAAAGACGTCCACTGAGGAGCCGGAATGAGAGTTTTTTATGACATCTTTTTTTGACGTCTATATCAGAAACTTTCATTCTGGCTCCTCATTGGACGTCTTTTCATAGTGTGCCAAGATGTTTTCTGGACATAACTTTGCTTAGTGGGTAGTTTGGTGTGATTCGGGTTCAATCAACCTGATGGCCATGAATGTCCACAGTCTCTATGGTCTAACGGTGGTGTAGTCACATGTTTCCTGCCCGTCAGAAGTCTTGTCTGAGTGATGTGTAGCTGAAAATTTGACGGTGGAGTAGGTGAGATTGTCAGAGGGGCTGCTGGGTAATTGTGCTAAAGCATAAACAGAGGCGTTGTGTTCATCAAATACAGGAAGGACCGAAATGTAGTCAGGATGATAAAGAGTGATACTGATGTCTTCATGAACAGAGACCTGACAGAAGAGAAGACAGAAGAGTAAAACCAAATGAATTAAGAGTGGAAAAGATGATTATAATCCACAAATAAAAGATCAAACTCAAACACATGATGAAACTCACTTCTCTGTTTGGTTCATTATCTCTGTTGGGCAGATGCTCAGTCGGGCCTTGAACGACATCTCTGGGCTGATTTCCTGTTTTGTGACATCAGATTTATTGTTTTGTGGCAAAATGTTTTAAAGACCTTTATTTTGAAGTTCAGTTGACAATGAAAATGAGAGGTAATAAAAATGATTCATGGGAAAGACGGTTACCTTCTTTCTTTTGTCTCCATCTGAAGTACATGAACAGTGAGAATCCAAACCCTGTCAGGATCCCTGTGACCATCAACATGACGATCATGGTAAAACCTTGAAAAACAGACAACAAAACCATGTGATTATGACTCTGAATGTCCTATTTCTAATGAAACTTGAGAAAAAAGTCTCTGGACAGGACAATTGTAAATACCCGATTCTGGTTTTGATGACACTGTATTATTAGATGATGAGAGCATCAATAACGCTGAAGATGATGTTATTGTTGCAGATGAAGGAAATCCAGATGTGACGGGTCTGTTAGATGCAGTATCTGCTGTCGCTGGTTTACTGCTGTGATCTGAAGCTGTTGTGGTTGGTTTAGGTGACTCTGATGTGACTGAAGCACAAATAATCCTTTGGTTTAATGCATGACGGTCTGCAGTCTATTGCAGTTATTGCAGATATGATGAGAATTAAAAAAAAACTAAGATTAAGCAAAGCTTTTTATATATTGAACATGTATTTCAGAATAAATACACAGTTTCATTTTTACAGTCTAATAGTGGCACAAGATCATGTGATCTTTGTACTTCCTCTGACGCAGCTGTTAGTGACACTTCACTAATGTCAAGGGTGTGATGACATTTACATTTAGTCATTTAGCAGATGCTTTTCTCCAAAGCGACTTACAAATGAGAACAGTAGAAGCAATCAAATCAACATGAGTGCAACAGTATGCAAGTGCCGTGTCAAATCCCAGTTATTCCTGCAAAGTGCTCGTATAAGGATTTTTTTATTTTTATTAAATAGATGGAGAGAGAATAGAAATAGAAAAAAGAAAAAGTAACTAATACTTTAATAATAATATTTCTTGGTGTTGACTTTAGCAGTTTTTTGAAAATGGATAAAGACTCAGCTGTTCTGATTCAGCAGGTCATTCCAGCAGCAGGGAACAGACCAGGAGAAGGTCCGTGAGAGTGATTTTGTGCTTCTTTGGGATGGCACTACAAGGCGCTGTTTACATCTGTGATCACTGTAAAAACTCCTGCAGATTCTTCATCCCTCAGAGAGAATTGACCGTTACTGTTTGTCTCCGATGTAACTTTGGTAGCCGAAGTCTCACAGAGGGACGGGTCGCTTCCTTTGCAGATGAATTTTGCCCTGCCCAAATACCCACACTTGCAGTCTTTGCACTTGACCACTTGTCTACTAACTTGACATTGTGTAAGTTTACTGCAACAATGGAGCCGCAAACTTCACAATCCAGCATTTAGTTGATCCTGGTAAGTGCTTGTTGTCACAGTTGTAAACATGATGGCGTTCTTCTTCCATGAGGGGGTTTGGCATCACTGCATTTGTTTCCAGGCGGACCGTTAAAAAACGCGACACAAACGTCTCCCAGATATCCTGTAGAATTCAACCAACCAGATGACGACTTCGAAAATCCTGAAGTGTTTCCAGATAAGTGTGCCATATGCATCAGACATTCAGCCAACGGTCCGTGGGCGTGACGTCTAAAGCTGAGACTAGTTTAAACTAAACTCATTTAAGCCTTGCCAATTTAAACATTCAAGAGCAAGACACGAAAGAGAACTCGCACGCACTCTGTGAGAAGATTTGTGCGCTCATCTGAAGCGCACATGCTTATCTCAAAAATTGACTTCTCTTTCAAGTCTTGCGCTTGAAAGGCCAAATTCACACAAAAATTATGTCAACATGCTCATATCCTAGCAAACATAGTAGGTTATTATCTTAAGTGAACTTAAACACTTGAGAAAGAACACGTGTTCAGTGTCAGTGTAACAGATGTCTAAATATGGTCATGATATTAGAGATCCGTTGGTTAAGCGGAATTATGGCGGAAGTGTTTTACCGGGAGCCATAAAAAGACGCACATTTGCACACCATAGACAATGCGGTTTCACTTGTTGTCGCGATTAGCACACACAACCAACGCTAAAGGGAATGTGAAGCACAAACTGAAGAGTCCTGATGTTTTCTTTGTATCCTCCCTTTCGTACGCAGTTTGTTACGTCTATGACGTATTGTATGCTGTGTACATGTTCCTGTGTCTCCTCTCTAACAGGATTGGTCCAAGACTTAATGAGAGACTGTCGATGGTTGGACCAGAGATGAGACCTGGACTACAAATTCCTCCGGATCTCGCTGGAGGGCGCTCTCACTTTTGTTCTCGCACTTTACCTGATTGTTACTCTCTTTGCTACTTGCCAAGATCTTTTCTGTGTGTGTCTCTCTGTGATCATGATTGCTCATGTGTTAGTTCTGGTGTTAGGCTTTACTGAAAATGCTGTTAAATCAAGTTACATTCTAACAGAGTGCTGTTAGCCATTGCGAGAGCTTTATGTCCTGAACTTCAATGTTCCACATACATGTTTGTAAACCACGTGCGAAGCTGTAGGGGTGAGTGCCTTATTTATTTTTGTAGGCCATTTGGCCACCACCTTTTTCTCTTGTTTTTTTGAGTAGATAAGGAGTGAGGTTACATTGTTGTATTTCAGTTTCTTTATTTTGATGCACAGGGAAGTTAGTTTCTTTAATGGGAAGTTAGAGTGTTGTTTGTTTATTATTTTGGCATTTGCTCATCCCTGATAATTTGCTTCAGTTCTTTTGTTTATTTTTATCTTATGATATTGCTAGTACTCTCCAACTGCTGTCGCACGAAAGCTTGATCAAAAGATCACTCACTGCTCTTGACTGAATAGCTTTTGTAACTTAATTAATAGTGATTAATCTTTAATTTATAAAGTGAAGATTATGCCATGTTGTTTTACATTTGATTAGCTACTTTATTAAATTTCTGTACCTGCAAACTACTGTTAGATACCTGAAAAACCTGAAAAGCACTGTTTGTTATATTTGTATCTTTGCTCTAATGTATTTATTTGTGCTGTTGCTTTTAGCTTGATTATTTGTTCTTATTTTCTTTATTTTTTTCTCTGAACATAGCACATACCGAAACCGTGAGTAATTTGAACCGTTGCACCCCTAATATAAACACTCACCTAATGTTTGAGGTTTAAATTATAAAAAAGTATTTAAAAAATATACATTTATAAAAATAAATTAAAATCTCAAATATATATATAAAAAAACAGCATGACTTGAAAAAGGCTGATGGATGAAACTTAAAAAGGGGGGAAAAGTCTAAGAATTTGAGTTGCTCAGTTTTTGTTTTCTGAATGAACTATTGCTCTATAAATAAAACTGTATGTCATGTGATGTGTCAGGAAGTGATGCGGGTCAGTATGTGTGTGGTGTGAACACTCGCTCATCATCATCTGCAGAGGATATTGTGGTTTCTGTCATCTCGCCTCTTTACATCTTTATCACACGATACATACTCTCACAGACACAAAGAGACCTCTGTAACGTTACTTTTCCAGTGTATTAGTGATATATTAGTTATGCTTATGTATTTTACACCATATCTGTGTGCACTGATGAACTATTTCACTCATATAATGTATTCTGACTTACCATGTTTAATTTCCAGGTAAATCTCCGTATAGTCATGGTATTTTCCCAGTCCTGTCCTCACAGCACACCAGTATTGTCCTTCATCTTCTGTTCTCAGATCAGTGATGGTGACGGTGAAGATGTGGGTTGTTCTGTTATCAGTCAGAGAGAATCTCCCGTCTTTAGCTGCAGATCCAGATTCAACAGGAATGTCTTTATCCAGTATTGGACATTTTCCTCTGCAGAGATATTTATTATATGTTTCATATCCAGACTTATAGGGACACCGTATTTCAACTTTTCCTCCTTCATAAGCAGTGAAAGTCAAGATCTCCTTCATCTCACATGCCAAGACTAAAAACATAAAGAGAGAGAAACAGCTCAGAGCAAACATGGACCTGATTGAGAACAGGTGCTGAGAATAAACACAGAATAAACTCTTACCTGACATGATGAGCAGCAGGTTAAATATGAGAAGTTTATGATCACAGATGTGGATCATTCTGCTTTATCTGTGTGCTGCTGGTGGACAGACTTAATGAAGAGCTGCTCTCTCTCTCTCTCTCTCTCTCTCTCTCTCTCTCTCTCTCTCTCTCTCACACACACACTCTCTCTCTCTCTCTCTCTCTCTCTCTGTCTGTGCGCATGTGCTGGGTGAGTGGGTGGAGTGCTGAGTGAGAGCGTGTGGCTGCTGCATGAGGTACGAGTGATCTTTACTTCTCTATCTTTATTTCCCTTTCTGTCTTTTGTTTATTTGTTTATTTTCTTTATAGTTTCTTTTTGGGTTAGTTTTTTTTGTGGAATATAGAGGAGTGAGTGTCGTGTTTAGCCGGGGCATACGCTCCCAGGTTTGGGGAGCATGGCTGCCCCCGGCAGCGGGAGTTTAAATTCATTGACAAGGCGTCATGGTGTGAAAATAGATTAAACCGCTAGTGTAGAGGCTTGTGGCTTAGCAGTGGGGGAAGAGATTGGACATGAGAATATCCTGTCGGTGTCCCGCATGAAGAGCGCTGTTGTTGTTTTTGTGAAAACAGTTGATTTAGCAAATCAATTAGTGCAAAATGGGATTGTGATTAAGGGTATTAAAATAAAATCTCGATTTTTCTCAGAGTGATTGACCATTTTGATTTTTTTTTTTTTTTTTAAATGTTTAACTAGTCAACTTAAAACACAACTACAATATGATTCAAGTAACATTTTATTTATTAACCATCTGGTTAAAAAAGTTCTATTCCAAGTGCAGCACACCTGAAGTGATCGACATGAAAAACAAATGACATTAGTTAAATTAGTTAAATATTTTCAGAAAATATGCATGAAACATGAAGGCAAATATTATACAAACTTATCTTAAACATATCCTATATTCTCAAAAATAATATAAAATAAAAAAGCTACATATTTCTTAGCCAAAAAGTAATAGCAATAAATAACACCAGTAATAGGCTACAATTAACAGCAAATGCTTTGTAAAAACAAAAAATATCAGCAGCTTTCAGCCTGTCACCATCATGAAAACATGAAATATCAAACATACAGTAGTAGTTCTTTACAGGTTTTTGCTTTCCATTGCGCTATTTTTCCTATTGTTTTTATGTTTGGCTGTTGCACTCGTGTTTTGCGTCTTTTGCAGCGTCTCACCCATGAAACAGCATTTTAAAAACACGGTGGTCGAGTTAAAAAAAAAAAGTTCAATACGCATTTAATAACTTTGCTTTTTCCCCCATTCCACTGCCCGCGTCTAATTGTAATGTTCAGTGTTGGGGGTAACGCATTACAAGTAATGTGAGTTACATAATCAGATTACTTTTTTCAAGTAACCAGTAAAGTAATGCATTACTTTTCAATTTAAAACAAAATATCTGAGTTACTTTTTTAAAAACATAATGCAAGTTACTTTGTTTTCTCATTTATTGACTGACAGCTCTGTCCACATGTTAAGAGAAATCAGGAGTGCAGAGGCATTGTGTGCTCTGTGAACATGATGGTTATTCTAGACTAAATGTGAGCGTACATTTACTCATTTACTTCCTGCGTCCTATTCTTCTGTATTCCAGAATGACAGCACAGCTGAAAGGCTTGTTTGTTTGTATTGCGCCCTCTACTGTACAGGTGTGAATTTGCATTTCCTTCAGTCTGAGGCTTATTAATTTCACTCTGGGTGTAAAAGGGCATTTACATTTGCCAAAAATAGAACTTTTTTGTTGTTATAAAAATAAACAAACAAACAGCACAGCC
This sequence comes from Hypophthalmichthys nobilis, assembly GCA_037950665.1. Classification (NCBI taxonomy): domain Eukaryota; kingdom Metazoa; phylum Chordata; class Actinopteri; order Cypriniformes; family Xenocyprididae; genus Hypophthalmichthys; species Hypophthalmichthys nobilis. Next base: position 41,533,107 of record CM075480.1, on the reverse strand, counting down.
CAGATGAGAAAAAGTAACGCAAAAGCAACGTAACGCATTACTTTACATAAAAAGTAATTATTTACTTTTTTAAGAAGTAACGCAGTATTGTAATGCATTACTTTTAAAAGTAACTTTCTCCAACACTGGTAATGTTTGCTAACATTTTTATTCAAAAAAGTCATTTCTCAATTTAAAAATAATAAAATCGAGGCAAAACATGCCTCCAGCCCTACCAGACAAAATCTCCAGCCCTACCAGAAGATTAGTCAAGTGAGTCAAGAGAATTATAAACATTTGATTTTGATATTCTCAGATCAAGTGTGCTCCTAATAATTCATAATAATGTCAGACTGAACTCTAACATATGTTAAGTCTATCTTATTTGTCGCATTAGAAACCTCTATTTTACTGCAGTAATATTTTATAAGTGTTTCTCTACTTTAACACAAGTACAGGGTTTGTGTGCACCGTCCACCATGAATAAACATTTCATAATTAATTTCTCTTGCCATTGCGGGATTTAGGCTAATGTTGTATTGTCTGTGCATTAAAGTGAAGACGACTACGAACACATTTCCTATGAAAGATGACCGAGCCAATCAGATTAAGTATGGGGTGGAGCAACACATGTAGCCCCGCCCCATTCTGCAGACTGCAGCCATGTCCTTTTTGTTCATTTAAATGTGATAGATGCGTCACTTCAAGTATGACCAGACTTTACCGTTTTATTTTCATCGCCATCTTTCATATTATTTTAGTCCCTGTTGCTATGGTTACAGTTGATCGAATGCATATGACTTCAAACAGTATTAGGGAACATTTCCATTCCACCGCGCTGCTTTTCCATTGTTTTTCAGTGTAAACATGCTTGATATATCCAAAATGGTCAATGTTTATGATAATGTATTTATTCATATTATTTATTTTATTCATTATTCTTTATGTATTATTATTCTTTTACATATTATTGATTTCCTTAATCTTTTATATATTTTCTACCATATGCTCTGATATGTTTGAATATTTCCAAATGTAAGATCTTTGGTGTCTCTTCTGTGCTGTAAGATTGAGTGGGTGTAAAATCAATCAGAATTCATTATGTGATGTTCCTTTCTATCAAAATATGTCTGTTTCTATTTCTGCAGACATCCAAGATCTGCAATATTCTCTTTAAGGTGTCAAAACAACACCTTCTATATCTATTTTCATCTATCTTTGACATTTGACCAGTCACTCTGACCTAGCCGTTACACCAACTATGACAAAATGGATAAGTCCGTTTTACCTTTTCTTATTAGACCAAAGATTTAAGAGGGCGTAAGTTTCACTTATTGCTTCTATTTTTTGCTTTTTGCTTCTCCTTTGCAAATATCTTCTTTTGTTCCTTCTTTCTCTATACTCTGATCTTCAATCTTCATCTGTTAGATACAATACTCTGGATTTTATTACAAACTATTATTGATTAATTTGTTTGTCTCTATAATTTTTACTTAATAAATGTATTATTCCTTATTGGATCAGTTCTGCATCACGCTCTAGACGGACGTCTTTAATCAGTGTGCTCATGTCTCTCTTCTTGGCACAGCATTCAGAAAACACATCGCTCAAGTTAAAAGAAGCTGAACTTTCAATTGAACTTTTTCATCAGATTCAGATATGTAACTAAACAGTTTCACTCAGTTTTACATGGTCATGGACTAACAGTTGCATATAGTTCCTGTCCTACTGAAGTCCTGTCTGATCTATAGTTTGAAACAAGACCGTTGAACAGGTGAGAGAAGGGGCGATTCTAGGGTCAGAGCTTTAGGGGTGCTGAGCACCCAATGAGCCTCCCACCAACCTCCCACCCTCTTTTCACACAAAAACAAAAAATATGTCTATTGAAAAATAACTTTATCATTTTAACATTGATTTTAACATTGATTCATGACTTAAGTTCAATATGGTAATGCAGAGCCAGTGCTGTCAGATGAGGCTCAGACAAGAAATGGCCTGAGGTTGGACTGCATGCCTGAATTCCATTGAGCACATCCTCATTCAAACCAGAAAAACGCCTCTCAAGTTCACAGATCATTCGGTCCAGACAAGGAAACAAAAGTTTCCTCTTGAGATCTTCAGACTCTGAAGAGCCACAGGTTTCACTGCCTGCCCCACAAGTTGACTCAACAACATATTCATCCATTCTCTTTGTCTTCCGCCTCTGTCTTGAGGATGATTCTACTGCTATCTGGTTTGCCTCACACATAGCTATTGTTCTGGAGTACAGATCTGCAGCAGTGGTATCACTGCGTTTCTGCTTCATGGTGTCAGTCACTGCATTTTTGTATGTCACTGCTTGGGCAATGTCTATGGTCTCCTTCTGTAGGTATCTGTGTAAACCTGCTGTTACAGACAGGAGAGTGTGGAAAACCATCAGCAAAAATTTACTGAGTTTTGCCCTCAGTCCATCTGCTGTAGGTGTCTTGATTGTGGAGAGGCACTCAATGATAGCAGGGAAATTATCAATCACTGCAGTCACTGAATGAAGCTGGCATGCCCAGCGTGTAGTTGACAACTGCACAAGTTCTATTGGCTGCAACCCTAACTTCTTTTGAGTGTCCACAAACTTATGGTGGTTTACAAGGGAGACACTAAAGAAAGAATGGAGACTTTCCAGCATGTTGAAGAACTCTGTGGCTTCAGAGACAGCTTTGCATGTGTGACATAAAACAAGATTCAACTCATGTGCATAGCAATGTACATAAATTGCCTCGGTGCTTTTTTTTAAATGGACTTGTACACCCCCAACATCCCCACTCATGACAGCTGCCCCATCGTAGGTCTGTGCCACACATTTCAACTGATCAATACCCTTCTTTACCAACTGATTTTCAATTGCAGCTGTTATCGAAGTAGCATCAAACTGTGACACCTCTGTAAGGGCTAGGAACCTTTCTTTGACGGCACCCTCAACAGACACGTATCTAACACAGAGTGCCAACTGTTCTGTCTTTCCATCCCTGGCCTCACCAGCCATAATGGCATACATATTTGCTCCCTTTATCTCACTGATGATATTTTCTGTTAGTTCTTGTGAACAGCACTCTATCATCTCATTTTGGCTTTCAGATGAGAGGTACGTGGTGTTTGAAGGGGCTGTGTATCTCTGCAAGAAGGGATCAAATTTGGTCAAAAGTGATATGCACTCTAGGAAATTGCCTTTGTTGTGACTCTCATCCGTTTCATCATGACCTCTGAATGCTATGCCTTGCTTCCCCAAGAAGCAGGTTACTGCCATAATACGCTCTAGGTACTGCCTTCTTTCACTAATTTCAGTGGTACTTGCTGCCTCTATCTGCTCTACAACATTCCCTTTTGACAGGCTTGCTTTGTAGCTGTTCCAACAAACCACACTGTCCACATTCAACACAACTCCTTGTCCAGGCCCTGATCATTTCTAGGCTTGATTACTGCAATGCTCTTCTGGCTGGACTGCCATCATGCACAATCAAGCCTCTTCAAATGATTCAGAACGCTGCAGCACGTCTCGTCTTTAACGAGCCCAAAAGAGCCCACGTCACGCCTCTCTTCATCTCTCTGCACTGGCTACCGCTCGTGGTACCATCACAGAGAGGCACGAAATCACTCTCCAGGACATTCTCGTTCACTGTCCCTCGCTGGTGGAACGATCTTCCTGCCTTCATCCGCAATGCAGAATCCCTGGCAATATTCAAAAGACAGCTGAAAACTCATCTCTTTCGTGAGCACTTATCCTCATCTTAAAAAAAAAAAAAAAAATTTCTATACCTATCCCTTCACTTCCTTTAATCCCTCTCTATTGTAGCTTATGATACTCTGAGCACTGCCTAAAACTTGTATTGTGAGCACTTCTTGTCCCTATTTGCCTCGTCATGACGACTCGCTTACTGTATTCCTCACTTGTAAGTCGCTTTGGATAAAAGCGTCTGCCAAATGAATAAATGTAAATGTAAATGTTACTGAAACACATAATGAAACTCACTTCTTCAGTAAGCAGGTTTTCAGTCGACACATGAACGACACCTCTCGACTGCACTCCTGTTTCGACACCAGATTGTGACAAAATGAATTAAAGGCCTTTAATGTGAAAGTCCAGATATTAAAATCTTACATTCTTCAGCATGTAAAATGATGTGTGTTTTGACAGAGAGAAAGACAGTTTTACCTTCTTTCCTTTGATTCAGTCTGAAATAAATAAACGATGAGAGTCCAAACACCATCAGTATCCCCATAACCAGCGGCATAATGATGATTGCTGTAAAACCTTGAAAACAGGCAAAAAACATCTGAAAATAATCCCAAATGTCCTGTTTTTGAGGAGATCTGGACAATCAGATTTGTTTAAGTAACATAATATGTACCTAGTTGTAATTTTGGTGATAAAGAAGTAACAGAAGACGACGATGAAGGAGGAAGTGGTAGTGATGAGGTTGAAGATGTGATGGGTCTGATGAATCCACCTGTGCAAAAGGCCCGGATGCTTTAAATGTCCCATATAATCCTGACCAATCACAACGCACAATGTTACCATTGCGTCACGTGTGCTGAAGTGGAACCGTGTTGGAATAGAGAGAGCATGTTAGAGTCTAAAGTTTGTCATCGCCATTATAGTTCATCCATCGATGCTTTATTGCTGTTCAGTTTAAGACTGTATTGAGTTGCTGTGTGCGTACATATCACGTAAGTGAATATTGTCCACATATTTCCCGTTTTTACAGAGAAATGCGTAGTCTAAACAGTAGCCAATTAGCATCATTCTGCCTGTATTAATCTTTCTGTTCAGTGTATTTTGGAGTTTCCTATGTGATATTTGATGTTAGATGTTTATGTATTGCACACTGTGTTATTATTGGATGCACGTGATTTGGAGATTATTATTATGGCGCAGTGATCAGCGGCTTATCGCATGCTTGTAGTATGCCCAGTTAAATGGCATTCACGTGCTACTGGCGCCCTCTTGTGGCGATGTTCAGGATAGTAACATAGACAGGAATCGCGTAGAACCACATATGCCTTCTCGTAAACAACTTATTCGTTTAACACAAATGATTTATGTGATGTATGGAGGTGTCTAAATGGGAATTTAAAACAGTATACATGGACACACGCCCGTGGTAATAGGTTGTCTTTAGCGAGATTAGACAGATTATATAGTTTTAAACACCATCTTAGAATTTTTAAGAACTGCTTCATAACCCCAGTTGGGTTTTCTGATCATAGTCTAGTTATAGGTACAGTAACTTTAAACTTTGTCAAGCTGAAAAGTGCTTAGTGGCATTTTAATACAAATTTATAAGTGATGCACATTTTATAGATACGTTTAAATTCTTTTGGGAAAATTTTAGGAATGAAAAAGCAAGTTTTCAGTCTTTGCAAAGATGGTGGGGGTTTGGTAAAACTCAAATTAAGCAACTATGTCAACAGTACACTCATAATGTCACAAAAGATATAATTAAATCTATTAGAGTGTTAGAGGATGAAATTCTGAAATTTCAAGAAGCGGCACAGTCAAGTGGAAATCAAACACATACTGAAGGCCTTTTTTTTTAAAGAAATCGGTGTTGTCTGACATGCAAAGAGTGAAAGCACAGGGAGTGCTAGTTCGATCACGATTTCAAGATATAGACCAGATGGATTTGCCATCGAAATTCTTCTTTAGTCTAGAAAAAAAGAACGGTCAAAAACGTGTTATACATTCTGGTTCTCTGATATCAGACCCTATTGAAATTCATAAAAGAGCAAATGTTTTTTATGAAAAACTCTATAGTTGTGAGCACGAGGAGAATCGGTCTGTTGAGCAGTGTTTCTTTGAGGAACTGCCAAAGGTCTCTGAGGACTCTAATGCAGCACTCAAGAGGGCTATAAGCCTAGGTGAACTGCACAAAGCTCTCCAAAGCATGGAGAATGGTAAGGCTCCTGGGACAGATGGAATCCCAGTTGAGTTCTATAAAACCTTTTGGCCTATGATAGGGGAGGATCTGCTGGCAGTTCTCAGTGACAGCCTAGTCGGAGGACTTCTGCCGCTGAGCTGTAGAAGAGCGGTCCTTACCCTTTTGCCGAAAAAAGGTGATGTGAGAGACATAAAAAACTGGCGACCTGTATCCTTGTTGTGCTGTGACTATAAGTTGCTTTCAAAAGTGTTAGCTACTAGACTAGGAAGGGTTTTGGAGGAGGTAATCCACTCTGGTCAGTCCTACTGTATACCTGGACGATCAATTTTTGATAATATCCATTTAATAAGAGGTGGGGTATATTATGGGTATAGATATGGGTTTGATTTCCTTAGATCAAGAGAAAGCGTTTGATCGTGTAGAACATGACTATCTGTGGAAAACTTTACACACATTTGGTTTTAGTTATGATTTTATTAGATACATAAAAGTTTTATACAATGACATTGAGAGTGTATTGAAAGTTAACGGTGGCTTATGTGCTCCTTTTAAAGTGTGTCGTGGAGTAAGACAGGGATGTTCTCTGTCTGGGATACTTTACACACTAGCAATCGAACCACTTTTAAATAAATTGAGAAGAGTTTTAGAAAGGGTATATAGTTTTATCAGCATATGCTGATAATGTTGTCATAATAGTAAATAAGCAAAATGATGTAGACACATTATTAAAAACATTAAGGGATTTTGAAGTCATCTCTTCAGCTAGAATTAACCGGGGTAAAAGTGAAGCAGTGTTAATAGGAAAGTGGGAAAGAGGGGTTCCAACACTCCCAAATGGGTTAACTTGGAAAAAAGACGGTTTAAAATATTTGGGAGTGTTTATAGGAGACGAAATGTTTGTTCAAAAAAATTGGGAGGGAATAATTGAAAAACTTAAAGGTCGTTTAATGAAATGGGAATGGATTGTAAAGAATTTATCATATAGAGGACGTACCCTTATTATTAATAATTTGGTGGCCTCTTCTTTATGGCACTGACTGGCTTGTATAGACCCACCTGCATATTTACTTGGGAAAATCCAATCCATATTAATAGATTTTTTGGGGGAAATAATGTATTGTATTTACCAAAAGAAGAAGGAGGGCAAGGGCTTGTACATTTACAAAGTAGGACAGCAGCTTTTCGCTCACAGTTTATACAGCGATTCCTTACTGGCCCAGAGAACTTAAGCTGGAGGCCAGTGGCCAGTATTATTTTAAAGACTGCTGAAGGACTATGCTTGGATAAGCCTTTGTTCTTGTTGGATCCCAAAAAAGTCAACACATCCAGGATGCCAGAGTTTTACAGGAATCTTTTTAAAGTATGGGATCTCTTTCAGGTGATCCTACGTCATCTTTATTCTGGCTATTGAAGGAACCCCTGATCTATGGATCACGTTTGGACATTTTGGGTGCATGTGGGACAATGACCGCAGCATTCATTAAATCCAAGATTATAACGATTGGATGTTTAATCAAAGTGGCTGGGCCAAGTTTTGGTAAAGCTGAGGATGTAGCTGTTCTTTTAGGAGTGAAATCCATTCGAATTGTTACACAAGTATTACAGAAATTACAATCTGCTTTTATAATAGAAGAATTAAAAATGCTTCAAGGTTAAAGTGAAGGGGAATTTATCCCTAATGAAAAGGACCAGTTTCCAAATCTGCTTCTTTCACAAAATTTAGGTGATTGTACAGGATTTTTTTTTTTGGAATCTGAAAAGGTGACAGATATGGATTTGTATGAAAGTAATGGGGAAAAAATGTATAAAACTTGTGTAAAAGTTTTTAACAAAAGGGGACTACATGAAAGAATTGACACACCGTGGCGTACTGTTTTTAAGATGAGTAATAATGTTAGACCAGAGTGGAGAGCACTGTACAAGCCACCGTTAACTGAAAGAGCTGGAGATCTACAATGGTGAATTCTGCATGGCATTATTGCTGTAAATGCTTTTATTTCTGTTTTGAATCCAGATATTAGCAATGAATGTCCTTTTTGTTTTCAGAAAGAGACCGTTTTTCATACTTTTTTGTATTGCTCAAGACTTAAACCTTTATTTGATGGTTTGCAAAATCTTTTTAATTGTTTTAATTAGAAGTTTTCTGTGCAGAGTTTTATTTTGGGTTTTAAATATGTTCAAAAAAGAAAGAATGATTGTCAATTGCTTAATTTTATTTTGTGAAAAGCCAAAATGGCCATTTACATTAGCAGAAGAGAAAAAAATTGAGCAAAGTATCAATCATAATGTTGAAAGGGTGTTTGCAGCTATGATCAGATCAAGGCTTTTAATTGATTTTTGTTTTTACAAAGCTATGGACTTGAAAGAATATGGTGTCATAGAGGAGCTTTGTGTTCCGTTATTGAAAATGAACTTCATTTTGCACTCTTTTTATAAAATGTTTTAAATTTTGTGGAATTTTTGATGTTATGTGACTTGATGTAATTTTTTAGTTTTGTTAAATAAAGATGCTTGAAAAATAAAAAATAAAAAATCTCTCTCTCTCTCTCTCTCTCTGTGTGTCATTTGCTCCTCCTCTCTATGAAATACAGTGTCTACAGCAGGAGCTCCCTTCATTAAATAAATTCAATATTACATTTTTTTTTTTTTTTCATTTAGCAGACACAAATAAATTCAGTCTTGGCTTTTAAGTACACATAAGACTGAAAATATATTTCATCAACAGTGATCATCATAAGAGACAACATGCACTGATAAAATTATGTACCTCAGCAATAAAGTCAAATGTTGTCTGAAGAACAGAACACTTATATAGTAACTTATAAAGCAAAATCTAGAGCGTTAACCAACTCAGAACAATGGAAGGCTAAATTCATGTATGGTCTTATCATCCATATTAAAGAAGCATTAAGGAGTGAATAACTGGCTTGAATAGAACAGTGTGGCTCTTATAGGAAATAATACACTACTTAAAGGTGTGTGTGACTACAGCAGATTAAAAACAGGAAAACATAACAATGAGAAAGGAAGCAAAACACATTCTTAACATACACCATTCAAAAGCATTGTTTAACCTGCATATGTGGCCACTTGGTGTCAGTATGATCCAAGAATTACATTAGTGTCAATGAGAGGACAAGCATATCCAACAAAACATTATTTTGACATTGTTCAATTTGCATATTATGTATTATCATATTATGTGGTGTTTGTCTGAAAAAGTGTGAAAACACAAAAAATGAAGAATGACAAAAGAAGCAGCAACTGTTAAACTGTTTTGCTGTTCTTTCACATACAGTATACAGAAACATGTACCTGCACTTATATACAATAAAGGCCTGTAAACAAGCTCACAGTGGGTATAGTAGGTCTTGTCTAAAACAGTCATTTTCCTTCATTGAAGAATGAAATTAGAAGACTGAACTGTGCAAAAGAGATTTCTGTGAACATCAATTTACTACTACAAGTAACAATCGGCATCAAGCACTAATGGCTCATGATACAACTGCCATGTTTCTTTCCAAATATAATAGAGTACATTCACACAGCAGCAGAATACAGTTCTTAATCCTGTATTTGAGTCCTTAATATGGTTACACTCAAAAAGTTCTGTTATGTTTTATTTTCAGGACCCACAACCGTGTTTATTCTGTGAACCCGTGCTTTGTGAATGAGCTCCGCGTGTTTCAAGTGTGATTTCGGTAACTTACAGAGACGTAGACAGCTTTGTGTCTCTGAAGGTTTTATATCGTCACAGTCCTTCACTGGAACCAGACTGCGTTTAACTCCACTTTTAGACATACGCTCGCAAACTTCCCTAAGCACTTTCCCTTGGGTGAATCTACTCCACCCCACTTTACCCCCACCCCACACAACTCAAGTGTCAAAAAACTGTAAATAATAAATCAGCTCCATTGTGGATTCAAGTGATCAAGGGTTCAGGGCGTTCCATGTAAACACATTTCAAGGGATCCGCCAGTAGTGGGCACTCATGCAACGTAAGTAATGACGTACATCTGAGTAAACGAGACGGAGGGAAGTTAGCGAGGGAAGGGCATTAAAAAGTAAACTTAAACCCTCACTATAAAAGAACCAAAGAATCCAGTAATCCTTGAGATTATTACTTGTGAGATTAGAGCAAAATAAATGGATTTGGGAATATATGTATAAAACTATATTAAACAACACTCTCTTAAATATTTTCTAATTTCATTAAACATTTTCATGTAATTTCATTTATTTTCATTAAAAAGGCTTATTTCTGTTATTGTAGGCTCGTTTTGTAAATGTTAGCAATTAATTTAGACAAGCACAAACTGGATGCTGGTTAGATGCCGGTGCAGACGTACCTGCTCGGACATTATCGAGTGCACGCATTCAATCCCACAATGCACCACAATAACGAGGGTACAACCAATATATGCTCAACAGCTAGAGAATACCCACAATGCACTGTGAGGGTCGTGCCGAATGAATTCCCGCATCTCGCCAGAAGATGGCGCCCACAGCTGAATCATCCATCTATTTTCCAAACCACTGGTTCAATGTGGCTACAGTGTAATATCATACAGGATTAAATTCATTTTTAAGATTATCAAATTGTTTAATAAGATTTATTCATGGTAGTTTCCATGACAGAGTTCAAGATATCTTTTCTTTGAAAAGACGTCCACTGAGGAGCCGGAATGAGAGTTTTTTATGACATCTTTTTTTGACGTCTATATCAGACGTGCAGAAACTTTCATTCTGGCTCCTCATTGGACGTCTTTTCATAGTGTGCCAAGATGTTTTCTGGACATAACTTTGCTTAGTGGGTAGTTTGGTGTGATTTGGGTTTAATCAACCTGATGTCCATGAATGTCCACAGTCTCTATGGTCTAACGGTGGTGTAGTCACATGTTTCCTGCCCGTCAGAAGTCTTGTCTGAGTGATGTGTAGCTGAAAATTTGACGGTGGAGTAGGTGAGATTGTCAGAGGGGCTGCTGGGTAATTGTGCTAAAGCATAAACAGAGGTGTTGTGTTCATCAAATACAGGAAGGACCGAACTGTAGACAGGATGATCAGGAGTGATGCTGATGTCTTCATAAACAGGGACCTGACAGAAGAGAAGACAGAAGAGTAAAAACAATGGGTTAAAAATGGAAAAAATGATTATAATCCACAAATAAAAGATCAAACTCAAACACATGATGAAACTCACTTCTCTGTTTGGTTCATTATCTCCGTTGGGCAGATGCTCAGTCGGGCCTTGAACGACATCTCTGGGCTGATTTCCTGTTTTGTGACATCAGATTTATTGTTTTGTGGCAAAATGTTTTAAAGACCTTTATTTTGACAGCTTTGTGACACTGAAGTTCAGTTTGACAATGAAAATGAGAGGTAATAAAAATGATTCATGGGAAAGACGGTTACCTTCTTTCTTTTGTCTCCATCTGAAGTACATGAACAGTGAGAATCCAAACCCTGTCAGGATCCCTGTGACCATCAACATGACGATCATGGTAAAACCTTGAAAAACAGACAACAAAACCATGTGATTATGACTCTGAATGTCCTATTTCTAATGAAACTTGAGAAAAAAGTCTCTGGACAGGACAATTGTAAATACCCGATTCTGGTTTTGATGACTCTGCATTATTAGATGATGAGAGCATCAATAACACTGAAGATGATGTTGATGATGATGATGAAGGAAATCCAGATGTGACGGGTCTGTTAGATGCAGTATCTGCTGTCGCTGGTTTACTGCTGTGATCTGAAGCTGTTGTGGTTGGTTTAGGTGACTCTGATGTGACTTGACGGTCTGCAGAGTGAGAATAAAAAACTAATGAATATTGTTTAAGCAAAGCTTTTTATATGTTGAACGTGCATTTCAGAATAAATATATACAGTTTCATTTTTACAGTCTAATTGTGGCACAAGATCATGTGATCTTTGTACTTCCCCTGACACAGCTGTTAGTAACGCTTCACTAATGTCAAGGGTGTGATGAAAACACAGGGGTGTGTGTGACCAGCGATGTGTGTTCAGCATCTTCACTAGTTTTAGGAATAATACTGATATTATCTTACCATCATAAATGTTCAGATCTATGGCTCTAATCCACTTCTTGTGCTCTTTTCCTCTATCTACAGCTCCACACCAGTATATCCCAGAATCCTTTTGTGTCAGATCAGTGATGGTCACAGTAAAAACTCCTGCAGATTCTTCATCCCTCAGAGAGAATCGACCGTTACTGTTTGTCTCCGATGTAACTTTGGTAGCCGATGTCTCACAGAGGGACGGGTCGCTTCCTTTGCAGATGAATTTTACATTGTCCTTCAATTCACTTTCATAATGGCAGCTGATGTTCAGATGCTCTCCAGTCACAGCAGACACATTAGACACTAAATCAGAGCAGAAATGAGAGATTTAAGTGTGTCGAAGTCTCTTTATTGCACAGCAGTACTGACGTCCATCCTTGAGTCTCAGATCTGTTGTAGTGACGGTACTGGAAGTTTTATCAGATAGTCTAAATAATGTCAGCAGTTTCTGCTTTACATTCATTCACACTGTTTTTCACTGGCTGCTCTGCTTACACACACTGAAAAAGGAAAGAATATGAATTAAAAACATCTTTCTACTACAGACAGACTTTTGTATCATTAAATGTCAATGGACAATGTAACTCTCTGACAAACTGTTAAATGTAACAGATTTGAAAAATACAAACGCACACCTAAATGTTGAGGTACAAGTTATGAAAAAGCAAAATTTTAACTGCACAATTCAAATACTTAAAAAACAAAATGCCTTGAAAAAGGCTGATGGCCAAAACTTAAAAAAAAAAAAAAATTCTAAGAATTTGAGTTGCTCAGTTACACTTTGTTTTTTGAATGAACTATTCCTCTGTAAATGAAACTGTATGTCATGTGATGTGTCAGGAAGTGATGTGGGTCAGTATGTGTGTGGTTTGAACACTCGCTCATCATCATCTGCAGAGGATATTGTGGTTTCTGTTATCTCGCCTCTTTAACACACGATACATACTCTCACAGACACAAAGAGACCTCTGTAACGTTACTTTTCCAGTATATTAGTGATATATTAGTTATGCTTATGTATTTTACACCATATCTGTGTGCACTGATGAACTGTTTCACTCATATAATGTATTCTGACTTACCATGTTTAATTTCCAGGTAAATCTCCTTATAGTCATCGTATTTTCCCTTTCCTCTCCTCACAGCACACCAGTATTGTCCTTCATCTTCTGTTCTCAGATCAGTGATGGTGACGGTGAAGATGTGGGTTGTTCTGTTATCAGTCAGAGAGAATCTCCCGTCTTTAGCTGCAGATCCAGATTCAACAGGAATGTCTTTATCCAGTATTGGACATTCTCCTCTGCAGAGATATTTATTATATGTTTCATATCCAGACTGATAAGGACACCGTTTTTCAACTTTTCCTCCTTCATAAGCAGTGAAAGTCAAGATCTCCTTCATCTCACATGCCAAGACTAAAAACATAAAGAGAGAGAAAGAGCTCAGAGCAAACATGGACCTGATTGAGAACAGGTGCTGAGAATAAACACAGAATAAACTCTTACCTGACATGATGAGCAGCAGGTTAAATATGAGAAGTTTATGATCACAGATGTGGATCATTCTGCTTTATCTGTGTGCTGCTGGTGGACAGACTTAATGAAGAGCTGCTCTCTCTCTCTCTCTCTCTCACACACACACACACACACTCTCTCTCTCTCTCTCTGTGTCATTTGCTCCTCCTCTCTATGACATACAGTGTCTACAGCAGGAGCTCCCTTCATTAAATAAATTCAATACTACCTTTTTTTTGTTTTGTTTTTTTTTTGTTTTTTTTTTCATTTAGCATACACAAATAAATTCAGTCTTGGCTTTTAAGTACACATAAGACTGAAAATATATTTCATCAACAGTGATCATCATAAGAGACAACATGCACTGATAAAATTATGTACCTCAGCAATAAAGTCAAATGTTGTCTGAAGAACAGAACACTTATATAGTAACTTATAAAGCAAAATCTAGAGCGTTAACCAACTCAGAACAAAGGAAGGCTAAATTCATGTATGGTCTTATCATCCATATTAAAGAAGCATTAAGGAGTGAATAACTGGCTTGAATAGAACAGTGTGGCTCTTATAGGAAATAATACACTACTTAAAGGTGTGTGTGACTACAGCAGATTAAAAACAGGAAAACCATTCAAAGTTAACACCATACACCATTCAAAAGCATTGTTTAACCTGCATATGTGGCCACTTGGTGTCAGTATGATCCAAGAATTACATTAGTGTCAATGAGAGGACGAGCATATCCAACAAAACATTATTTTGACATTGTTCAAGTTGCATATTATGTATTATCATATTATGTGGTGTTTGTCTGAAAAAGTGTGAAAACGCAAAAAATGAAGAATGACAAAAGAAGCAGCAACTGTTAAACTGTTTTGCTGTTCTTTCACATACAGTATACAGAAACATGTACCTGCACTTATATACAATAAAGGCCTGTAAACAAGCTCACAGTGGGTATAGTAGGTCTTGTCTAAAACAGTCATTTTCCTTCATTGAAGAATGAAATTAGAAGACTGAACTGTGCAAAAGAGATTTCTGTGAACAACAATTTACTACTAAAAGTAACAATCGGTGTCAAGCACTAATGGCTCATGACTGCCATGTTTCTTTCCAAATATAATAGAGTACATTCACACAGCAGCAGAATACAGTTCTTAATCCTGTATTTGAGTCCTTAATATGGTTACACTCAAAAAGTTCTGTTATGTTTTATTTTCAGGACCCACAACCGTGTTTATTCAGTGAACCCGTGCTTTGTGAATGAGCTCCGCGTGTTTCAAGTGTGATTTCGGTAACTTACAGAGACGTAGACAGCTTTGTGTCTCTGAAGGTTTTATATCAATATGAATTCCCGCATCTCGCCAGAAGATGGCGCCCACAGCTGAATCATCCATCCTTTTTCCAAACCACTGGTTCAATGTGGCTACAGTGTAATATCATACAGGTATAAATTCATTTTTAAGATTATTAAATTGTTTAATAAGATTTATTCATGGTAGTTTCCATGACAGAGTTCAAGATATCTTTTCATTACTACTGACATCTTTTGAAAAGACGTCCACTGAGGAGCCGGAATGAGAGTTTTTTTTATGACATCTCTGGGCTGATTTCCTGTTTTGTTTCACCAGATTTATGAAGTTCAGTTTGACTATGAAAATGAGAGGTTGTGGTTGGTTTAGGTGACTCTGATGTGACTTGACGGTCTGCAGAGTGAGAATAAAAAACTAATGAATATTGTTTAAGAAAGACTTTTTATATATTAAACGTGCATTTCAGAATAAATATATACAGTTTCATTTTTACAGTCTAATTGTGGCACAAGATCATGTGATCTTTGTACTTCCCCTGACACAGCTGTTAGTAACGCTTCACTAATGTCAAGGGTGTGATGAAAACACAGGGGTGTGTGTGACCAGCGATGTGTGTTCAGCATCTTCACTAGTTTTAGGAATAATACTGATATTATCTTACCACCATAAATGTTCAGATCTATGGCTCTAATCCACTTCTTGTGCTCTTTTCCTCTATCTACAGCTCCACACCAGTATATCCCAGAATCCTCTTGTGTCAGATCAGTGATGGTCACAGTAAAAACTCCTGCAGATTCTTCATCCCTCAGAGAGAATCGACCGTTACTGTTTGTCTCTGATGAAACTTTGGTAGCCGAAGTCAGTCTCTCTCTCTCTCTCTCTCTCTCTCTCTCTCTCTCTCTCTCTCTGCATGCTAGGAGTGAGTGTGGACGGAGCCTGTTCGCGTGAGTGAGTGTATCTCTCTGTTTGAGTGAGATTTCTTTACTTTTTTTCCTGTTGGTTTTCATATAATTTTGTTATAGTATATAGGTTTAGTTAAAGGTTTTTCCTGACTTCGGTCAGTAAGTAGGGATAATGGGGTCGGAAGCGGGAGATTTCTCGCAGTTAACACTCAAACACGGGTGTAAATGTATGCCTGAGGCCAATGTGTCGGTGGAGGATTGCTTGATAGCCGTGAGTGAGGCTGTCGGTGGTGCTAATATTAGATCCGCGTCCCGAATGAATGCTCTTTTTCAGTGAAAGCCAAATGGTGAATGATTTGATTGAAACTGGATTGGTAATCGATATTTTCATACCTGTCTTGCCTTTGTCAAGCCCAGCCAAGAAGGTAATTTTATCAAACGTACTTCCGTTTGTTAAAAATGAAAAACTAGAGCAAATACTCCAGATGTACGGCAAAATGGTGAGTTCTATCTAAATGAACCCTCTTGGATGTAAAAACCCCGATATCAAACATGTGATGTCTTTTCGGCGTCAGGTTTTTATTATTTTGAACTCTCAGAGTGATCCGTTAAATCTGTCAGTAAAATTAAGCATTGATCGCAAAGATTACACAATTTCTATTAGTTTAGAGTCAATGAGATGCTTTGTTTGTGGTGAATTTGGACACGTTAGGCAAACTTGCCCGAGGCGACACAGACCAGCTGCAGATGCGGAGAACAGCGTGAGGGCGGCCGGCGAGGATATTGTTGCGACTGCTGAGGCGTCAGAACCTCAGCCGGGCGAAGCGTTTTCGGCGCCAGGTGACGTGCCCGAAGGGAGACCGGTGCTGAAGGCCTCTGGAGACGGCCGGCCCGAGTCACATCCCCGCTGTATCGCAGGCAGAGACGAGCCCGAGACAGGTGTGTTTACAGTCTGTGACTGAAACTGATTTGATTGAAGGAAATCAAACGCAGTCTGATAAAATTGTGCAACTATAACGTACTCGGTTACTAACGTAACCTCGGTTCCCTGAGATACGGAACGAGTACTGCGTATGGGAAAGGTCTCCTTTTCCCCGTTACTGAAGCCTTTTTCAATAACGCAGTGTAACTGCATCGTCATTGGTTCACTCATAGAAAGTTGTTGAACCAATGACGGCGCGGCCTAGCTGCGCGACCTATGGCGACAAAGCGCGCGAAGAAGCCCGCCAAAAAGGGCGGGGCTTACAGCTATATAAGCAGGCATTTCGCCATAGGATTTCAGGTCATACGACTGAAGCGACGACACTGAAGCCGCAGCCTCGTGGCACGGCATAAAACGCAGTACTCGTTCCGTATCTCAGGGAACCGAGGTTGCGTTAGTAACCGAGCACGTTTTTCGATACTTCACTCGTACTGCGTATGGGGAAGCAATTCAACCGCGCCCGTGCCACGGTAGGGAGCGACTGAACTTGTCATAGATACCGCGAGGGAACTAGCGGACAAGAGAGAGGGCCGGAGCCGTCGAACCCAAGTGTTACACTTGCCAAAGGGGGAGCTAACTCCCGAAGTGGCATGAGGCGGAGCTCGATAGAGGCCGCTGAGTCATACCGAGAGGACCCGAGCTTGCAAGGTCGGGATATCCAAGTTGTAAAATCTGACAAAAGTGGACGGCGAGGACCAGCCGGCCGCCTCACAGATGTCTTTAATGGAAACCCCACTGGACCAAGCCCAAGAGGAAGCCATTCCTCTAGTGGAGTGAGCTCTAACTCCTATGGGGCAGTTCAGGCCCAAAGAGGAGTAGCAGAGAGCAATGGCGTCGACTATCCAATGCGAAAGACGTTGCTTTGAGACCGAAGACCGCTTTGGTGCGGCCGCCAAAGCAGATAAAGAGCTGATCAGATTGCCGGAAAGGCTGTGATCGCTCGACATAGATCCTCAATGCCCTGACAGGGCAAAGTAATTCGGCTCGCCGTCCGACGAGGGAGGAAGCGCTGAGAGGGAAATGATCTGTGCTCTGAAGGGAGTCGAGAGCACCTTAGGAACGTAGCCATGCCTAGGTTTCAGAACGACTTTGGAGTCATTAGGCCCGAATTCAAGGCATGCAGGGCTCACAGAGAGGGCCTGCAAGTCGCCAACACGCTTGACCGATGCTAGAGCAAGTAGCAGAGCGGTTTTAGCGTTAGGGGCCTGAGGTCAGCTGACTGCAGAGGCTCAAAGGGGGTCCTTTGAGGGCCCTGAGGACCAAGGAGAGGTCCCAGGTGGGAACAGTGAGAGGTCGAGGTGGATTCAATCGCCTAGAACCTCTCAAGAAAGCAGCGTTGTAAGGCTGTTCCGACCCACTGACTGGCCAGCGATAGGAGCGTGAAACGCTGCAATGGCTGCTACGTAAACCTTGAGCGTTGAAGGGGTGCGACCCATATCTAAACGCTCTTGTAGGAAAGACAGTATCGGTGATACAGCGCACTCCACAGGGTCTATGTTGCGTGCAGAGCACCAGTCAACAAAGACCGACCATTTCTGGGCATAGAGGCGTCTCGTAGACGGGGCTCTTGCCTGAGAGATGGTATTTAGCACCTCCCCTGGGAGGTTTTCAGGCTCCCATCGAGGGACCACAGGTGCAGAGCCCAGAGTTCTGGCTGGGGATGCCAAATCGTCCCGTTCGCCTGAGAGAGGAGGTCCTGTCTCAGGGGAATCGGCCACGGGGCTTCCTTGGAAAGCCTGAACAGCTCTGAGGACCAGACTTGGCTTCTCCAGAGCGGGGCCACTAGGAGGACTCTGTGTCTGTCTTCCCTGAGCCGCCTGATGACCTGAGGGATCAGGGCGATCGGGGGAAAGGCGTAAAGAAGGGTGCAGGGCCAGTTGTGGGCCAGAGCATCTTCCTCCTTTGAGAAATAAATTGGGCAGTGAGAGTTGTCTTCTGAGGTGAAGAGGTCTATCTCTGCCTTCCCGAAGAGCTCCCAGATCTTGAGAACCGTCTGGGGTGGAGCATCCACTCGCCTGAGGGGACAGCATATCTGCTCCCAAGTTTGTTCTCCCGGGTATGTGAGTCGCTTTGAGCGACTGTAACCTCGGTACTGCCCACTCCAGAAGACGCTTTACCAGTGCGCATAAGCGGCTGGACGAAAGACCGCCCTGGTGATTTATGTATGACACCACTGTCATGCTGTCCGACTGGACTAGGACGTGGCGTCCCATGAGGTGTGTCTGGAACGCCCGGAGGGCTTGGATCACTGCCAGCATCTCGAGGCAGTTGATGTGCAGATGGCTTTCCTCGCGAGACCACGAGCCGAAGGCCGGTCTGCCCTCGCAAAGAGCGCCCCAACCCGAGTTGGACGCATCTGTTGAGAGCACCGTCCTTCTGGACACCGCCTGTAGGGGTACTCCATGACTGAACCATACAGGGTTCGTCCAAGGTTTCAGGGCTGCTAAGCAAGCCCGATTGACCTTGAGACGCAGGCGGCCGTGCCGCCAGGCGTGAGGAGGGACCCGAAACTTCAACCAGTATTGTAGAGGCCGCATTCGAAGGAGGCCGAGCTGCAAAACCGGGGAGGCGGAAGCCATCAGCCCTAGCAACCTCTGGAAGAACTTCCAGAGGGAGGTAGGCTTTGTTCCTGACCGGCCGCGAGCTGCTGAATGGCCAGGGCGCGCTCTGGCGAGACTACTGCCGTCATACGGACTGAGTCGAAGACTGCCCCCAGGAACGTGATACGTTGGCTGGGAAACAGTGAGCTCTTGGCAAAGTTGACCCTGAGTCCCAAGCAATCCAGATGGCTGAGGAGCACGGATCTGTGATGCTCCAGCTCGGCTCGTGACTGGGCCAGAATGAGCCAGTCGTCGAGGTAGTTCAGAACCCGGATTCCCATCTGTCTCAGTGGGGAAAGAGCGCGTTCATGCACTTGGTAAAAGTGCGTGGAGCCAGAGACAGCCGAAGGGAAGGACTGTATATTGGTAAGCCACACCCTCGAATGCGAATCTCAAGAATCGCCTGTGATGGGGGGCTATCTGGATGTGAAAGTAAGCGTCTTTCAGGTCCAGAGAGCAGAACCAGTCCTCGGGGCAAATCTGAGCGAGGATCTGCTTCAGCGTTAACATCTTGAACTTCCGTTTCATGAGGGAGAGGTTCAAGAGTCTGAGATCTAAGATGGGTCTGAGACCGCCATCTTTCTTGGGAACCAGGAAGTAACGGCTGTAGAATCCCAACTGGCTCTCTGAGGGGGAGACTATTTCTATAGCTCCTTTCCTCAGCAGAGTCGTGACTTCGGCTCGGAGGACATGAACGTCGTCCGAATTTACTAAAGTCTGAAGCACCCCGCTGAAGCGCGGGGGCCTTCGGGCAAACTGCAGCGAGTAGCCTTGACTTATGGTCCCCATGACCCAACTTGACACTCCGGGGATGGCCTGCCAGGCCTCGCCCGCGTGACAAGGGGTAGAATGACATCGGATGAGGGACCGCCCGGTCGGGGCCCGCATACCGGAGGAGTGGAAGAGGAAGTTTGCTCTTTCTTTGAGGAGGTAAAATATTTATAGTGTTCGCCATGAGAACGGCGTTTGGCATGGACACAAATTTTTTGGGCCCAGTTGGCGCAACACTGAACATATCTCCCACGCCCGGAACTAAACGGGGGCGGAGGGGAGACAGAACGAAGGAGCTTTTGGGGTGGTCCGGCCTCGGCGGGACTTTGCCCCATCCTCTTCCTTCCTGGATGATCAGGAAGACTTAGGAGGCGTCGGGTCCAGCGAGATCTTAGGCCGTGGTCCCTGACGTCTCGGGAAGGAGGAGCGCTTTGCGGGGCGTGAACGCTGGCGCTGTTCCTTGGGGGGCGCTGCTTGAGAGGTAGAGGGTGCAGGTTTGCTCTGCTGAGCCGGCGCAGGTCTGGGGCGGCTGGAAGCAGAAGCAGAACTGGAGCGCTTGGGCAGGAAGTGTCGCATGGCTTGGGACGACTTCTGTGCTGCAGTGAAGCGTTCTGTGAAGCCCTCTACCGCTGGCCCAAAGAGACCGGAGGGAGAAACCGGGGCGTCCAAGAAGGCCGTCTTATCTAGGTCCTTAATTTCGGTCAAGTTGAGCCATAAATGGCGCTCAAGCACGACCAGGCTGGCCATGGATCGTCCAATGGCCTGGGCTGTGGCCTTTGTGGCACGCAGGGCTAAGTCGGTGGCGCTGCGGAGGTCACGGAAGGCAGGTGCATTGATGCCGGACTCGTCCCAGGGAGCGGAGGAGCTTGGCTTGAAACACCTGGAAGATAGCCATGGTGTGTAGCGCTGAGGCAGCCTGGCCTGCAGATGAGTAGGCTCTGCCAGCCAGGGCAGAGGTGGTCCTGCAGGGCTTGGATGGAAGAGCCCTCTTAGTTTTCCAGCCCACAGCCGTGGGTGGACAGAGGTGAGCTGCCACCGCTTCATCCAGGGGTGGTAGGTGCTCATAGCCCTTCTCTTCAGCGCCATCCACAGTGGTGAGAGCTGATTGGTGCTCTTTTAGAGCGGCGAGGGCCGCTGGAAGCTCTTTTAGAGCGGCGAGAGCCGCGGGGGAAAAGCTCTAATAGGCGCGCCGGATGGCGGCAGCAGACGTGCTGAAGGACGGCCGGAAGCGGGAAGCGGGCGTCTCGAGAACGGCGCTCGGGGCGGCAGTCTACGAGGGCACCGGCGTCGTCCGGCGAGCTCAGCTCAATCCGCTGCGGGAGCCTCTTCGACGGCGGCGAGAGCTTGCTTCAGGCGGCGAAGGCTTTAGCTCGGAGATCAGCGAAGAGATGCGGTGTCGTCGCTGAAGGAGAGAGAACTGATATCCTATGGCGAAATGCCTGCTTATATAGCTGTAAGCCCCGCCCTTTTTGGCGGGCTTCTTCGCGCGCTTTGTCGCCATAGGTCGCGCAGCTAGGCCGCGCCGTCATTGGTTCAACAACTTTCTATGAGTGAACCAATGACGATGCAGTTACACTGCGTTATTGAAAAAGGCTTCAGTAACGGGGAAAAGGAGACCTTTCCCATACGCAGTACGAGTGAAGTATCGAAAGGGAACTCGTTTAAACAGAGTCAAGATGACCCTTTATCTCAAGAATCTGTGGATTTAATGGATGACTCTGGTAATGAACATGAGGACACCGAGATTATGGACAATGACGCGATGGATTCGGAGCTTGTAACTGGAGGTAAGACTAAAATGTATTCTGTTCAGGAGATCAATCATTTTCTTGATACTACAAAAAGGACTTTGTAAACCAAAAATTGAGACACATTTTCCAGATTTAAAAATGTTTCTGTTGTCTGGTACCATGGCTATGAGAAAAGCGTCCTTTGATGAGCTTGACAAACCCAAACGGTACCGCCTTAAGAAACTTCTTAGTAATGTTAGAAGTTCTCTGAATTTACAAGGTAAAAAATGAATATGGCTTGGTTAGATTTATTGAGTGTTTATTTTATATTTATTTTCATGGCACCTTTGAGACTTAGTTCATTGAACGTTAATGGGTGTCATGATGCTATGAAAAGGGCTAGTCTGTTTGATTATATTGCGATGAAGAGTGCAGGTGTTGTTTTTCTACAGGAAACGCATACCGATGAGAACAATCAGATACAGTGGTTGACTGAATGGAAGGGTCAGGCAATATTGAGTCATGGCTCTAATGTTAGTGCAGGGGTGGCTATTCTGCTCACACCTGAATATAGAGAGCAACCAGTCAGTGTTTTTGAATTGATTTCCGGTCGATTGCTAAGAGTTGATATAACTGTTCTGGGTATTAAGTTTTCTTTTGTCAATGTGTATGCGCCCAATACTGGGTCAGAACGTGTTATTTTTATTTTTATTTTTTTGAAAAACTTAAAGCTGCTTTAAGTGATGTTCCCCATGATAGGATTATTGTTTTGGCTGGAGATTTTAATTGTACTTTAAGTCATACTTTGGACAGAAATCATGAAAAATCTGCAGATGTGCTTTGGTTTTTAATTGTTTACCACAATCTTGTAGATGTTTGGAGAGAATCTTTTCCTCAGGTCAGACAATATACCTGGGTGAAAATAAACTCCAATATGGTGTCTGGGGCTAGGTTAGACAGAATTTATGTACCAAAAAGTAAAATAAATATTTTTCTATAATAGCTGCATAATTCCTACTGCTTTGTCTGATCACCATCTTCTATCTATTGATGTCACTACTGCAGAGAGCATGTACAAGAATTTTTTTTGGAAGTTCAATAACGGATTATTATTAGATCAAAATTTTGTGCACTCTTTCACTCATTTCTGGGAGATCTGGAGAGTAAAAAAAAATCACAGTATAAGTCCTTGAGCCAGTGGTGGGACATAGGCAAATCTTAAATTAAATTGTTTTGATAGAGATATTCTGCTTACAATAAAAGTTTTTTGAAAAAGAAGATGGCACAGCTTGAACAGGAAATACTTCTACTTGATATTGAAGGGGACGTTGTCGATACCACTGAGTCCTTGAAATGCAATAACTTTCTTTTGCGGAATCTACTGGAGGAAAGAGCACAGAAGACGCTGATTCGCGCAAGATTCTCTTCCTTCAATAGCATGGATGCTCCTACTTCTTTCTTTTTTAACCTGGAGAAGAAGACTGTGGATAAGAAGATTTTAAGCTGTTTGAGACTTCCAGAGGGGAGGAAAGTTACTGACGGTTTTATGAGGATCTTTACAGTGCTGAACCTTGTGATGAGGAAATGGCTGAATTTCTCTTTCAGGATTTACCTCAGCTTTCGGAAGGGGAGAAATCTAATCTTGACAAACTTATCTGTTGCTGTTAAAGAACTGTCTTCTGGCAAAGCTCCGGGATTGGATGGACTTAATGCAGAATTTTATAAACAATTTTGGTCAGTTATTGGAATGGATTTGTTTTTGGTTTTCATGGAGAGTTTTAAAAGAGGTACACTTCCACTGAGTCTACGAAGAGCTGTGGTCACTCTATTACCTAAAAAGGGTGATCTTGAAGACATTAGATGCTGGCGTCCGGTCTCTTTACTCGGAGTGGATTACAAGATACTTTCGAAGTCCTTAACTAATAGAGTTAAACTCTAAATTTCTTCAGTGATTCATCCAGATCAGTCATACTGCATTCCAGGAAGGACGATTTTTGATAATCTTTTTTTGATTCAAGACTTGATTTCTTTTTCTAGAGTACAGCATTTTAATATTGGTTTTGTTTCATTAGACCAGGAGAAAGCCTTTGATCGGGTCGATCACGGTTTCCTTGTTAAGTGCCTTGAGGCTTTTGGTTTTGGTCCATCTATTATTGCTTATATTAAACTGCTGTATACTGATATATACAGCATGTTGAAAATTTATGGTACTCTTACAAGACCTTTCAGAGTAAGCAGAGGCATAAGGCAGGGTTGTGGTCTATCAGGAATCCTGTATGCTATTGCAATTGAGCCGCTTTTGGTTGCACTGAGAAACAAGCTGGGTGGAATTTCAACAGTGTGTCCGTCCACCTCAGACCTGAAAACTGTTAGGCTTAGTGCCTATGCTGATGATGACACTGTTCTTATCAGATCTGCTCAGGATGTCATGAATTTGAGAGAATCTTTAGAGGTTTATCAAAAAGCCTCCTCATCTTGAATTAACTGGCAAAAGTGTGCATCTTTTTTACTGGGTGAATGGGAGAATGGAGGCCCTCCATCTCTTCCTCAGAATTGTTCCTGGAGTCTAGAGGGGTTTAAAGTTTCCTTGGGACTGATCAATTTATACAGAAAAATTGGGATGGTATTTTTGAAAAAGTTTCTGGGCGTTTACAAAAATGGAGATGGTTACTGCCTCGCTTGTCATATAGGGGAAGAGCTCATTATTAACAACTTGGCAGCTTCCATGATGTGGCATCGCTTAAATGTGTTAGACCCACCAAAAGAATTGTTGCAACGTCTGCAGAAGACTTTTGTTGAGTTTTTTGGGATGGGTTTCATTGGCTTCCCCTGCAATTCTGTATTTGCCAGTCAATGAAGGGGGCCAAGGGTTGATTAATTTGGCAGGGAAGGTTAAGGCTATGAGGTTAAAGACTGTTCAAAACCTACTTTACCCTGTGGATTTTAGGCCATGGGTTTTCTTTGGTCTGGCGTTGCTCAGAACTTTTGGTGGGTTAGGTGTTGATAGGCAATTGTTTTTAATGTCTTCTTATGATGGAAAGTTTTCTGCTGATGTAAAATTTTATACTTCTGTGTTAAACTCCTGGACAGGTATTAAATCCTTTAGAAATGAAAATAATCATTTTGGTCTTGAAGAACCATTGTTTTATAACTCCTTTTAGGTGAGAATATCTGTACATCTAATACAATTGTAAAACAATTTTTGAAAAAAGGACTGATAAAAGTTTCAGACTTGATTGATATTTCATCTAAAAGATGGAGATCAATGAGAGAGATGGGTAATCGGGCTCGTATTAGATCAGTCAGGACGATAGAGAGGCTCATTGGTGGGTTGAAAGCATCTTTTCCCCCCACACTCCTGATGTTTGTTAACTGTTTTCTGTCTGGAGGTCCTTCTGGAGTTTTGTTTCCTAAGTTATTTGTGTCTCCCAAGGTTGGACTAGAAGATGATCATGAAGGAAAGCTGCTGACATTAAATAGACTACAAGAGCTTGATTTTCAGGTGGTCGGAAAAAGAGACTTATATCAGTTATGTGTTAAAGTGGATCATTTTGAGCATATTAAGGGCAGAGAGGTTACAAAATGGAGGGAATTTTTAACAGTTCCTACTGCTTTTTCACCTTCTTGGAGGCTTTTTTACAAGGGTCCTCTACCCAAACGGTCTGGAGACTTACAGTGGAGGTTATTACATTGTGCACTGCCCACTAATTCACATGTTGCTAAATTTAACTTGAATGTTTTACCATCTTGCATTTTCTGCTCTTTACCAGAATCTGTATTTCATGAGTGTTCTAGATTGGTTCCATTATTTACGTTGCTAGAACGAATACTTGGGAACTTGTGTCTTTGTAAAGACAAATCCCTTTTTATCTATGGTTGCAGGTATTCAGGAGCGCACAGACAGCAGTGTACTGTAGCAAATTTCATAATTGGACAAGCCAAATTAGCCATTTGGAAGTCTTGTAGACTGGCTGCTGAAGGGCGAAATATAAATGTTTCTCTGCTATTTTCCGCTTTGGTGGAATCTAGAATAAGAGTGGAGCATAGTTTTTTTCAATGACAAATAACTTAATTGAGTTTGAGCTTAAATGGTGTGCAAATGGTGCTTTATTGTTGCTTTGTGATAATGGAGAAATAATGTTTATTGGTGATGTAAGGTGGTTATTTCTTCTTGTTTATTTATTTTTATTTTTTTATTTAATTTTTTTTTCTTGAACATTTTGCAATGTGATGTGTGAGGTAGAATGACGTGATTGTTTTTAGAATGTTTTAATAAAGTGTGTTAAAAGTCAAAAAAAAAATCTCTCACACACACACACACACACACACACACACTCTCTCTCTCTCACTCTCTCTCTCTCTCTTATAGGAAATAACGATACACTACTTAAAGGTGTATGTGACTACAGCAGATTAAAAACAGGAAAACATAACAATGAGAAAGGAAGCAAAACACATTCTTAACATACACCATTCAAAAGCATTGTTTAACCTGCATATGTGGCCACTTGGTGTCAGTATGATCCAAGAATTACATTAGTGTCAATGAGAGGACGAGCATATCCAACAAAACATTATTTTGACATTGTTCAATTTGCATATTATGTATTATCATATTATATAGTGTTTGTCTGAAAAAGTGTGAAAACGCAAAAAATGAAGAATGACAAAAGAAGCAGCAACTGTTAAGCTGTTTTGCTGTTCTTTCACATACAGTATACAGAAACATGTACCTGCACTTATATACAATAAAGGCCTGTAAACAAGCTCACAGTGGGTATAGTAGGTCTTGTCTAAAACAGTCATTTTCCTTCATTGAAGAATGAAATTAGAAGACTGAACTGTGCAAAAGAGATTTCTGTGAACATCAATTTACTACTACAAGTAACAATCGGTGTAAAGCACTAATGGCTCATGACTGCCATGTTTCTTTCCAAATATAATAGGGTACATTCACACAGCAGCAGAATACAGTTCTTAAAGCGTTAGTTCACCCAAAAATGAAAATAATGTCATTTATTACTCACCCTCATGTCGTTCTACACCTGTAAGACCTTCGTTCATCTTCAGAACACAAATTAAGATATTTTGATTAAATCCGATGGCTCACTGAGGCCTGCATTCAAAGCAATGACATTTCCTCTCTCAAGATCCATAAAGGTACTAAAAACATTTAAAACAGTTCATGCAAGTTCAGTAGTTCTACCTTAATATTATAAAGCGATGAGAATACTTTTTGTGCGCCAGAAAAACCAAAATAAGTAGTTCAGTAAGAACTACTGAACTCACATGAACAGTTTTAAATATGTTTTTAGTACCTTTATGGATCTTGAGAGAGGAAATGTCATTGCTTTGAATGCAGGCCTCAGTGAGCCATCGGATTTAATCAAAATATCTTAATTTGTGTTCTGAAGATGAATAAAGGTCTTACGGGTGTAGAACGACATGAGGGTGAGTAATAAATGACATAATTTTCATTTTTGGGTGAACTAACGCTTTAATCCTGTATTTGAGTCTTAATATGGTTACACTCTCACAGTTCAGTTATTTTTTTATTTTTTTATTTTCAGGACCCACAACCGTGTTTATTCAGTGAACCCGTGCTTTGTGAATGAGCTCCGCGTGTTTCAAGTGTGATTTCGGTAACTTACAGACGTAGACAGCTTTGTGTCTCTGAAGGTTTTATATCGTCACAGTCCTTCACTGGAACCAGACTGCGTTTAACTCCACTTTTAGACATACGCTCGCAAACTTCCCTAAGCACTTTCCCTTGGGTGAATCTACTCCACCCCACTTTACCCCCACCCCACACAACTCAAGTGTCAAAAAACTGTAAATAATAAATCAGCTCCATTGTGGATTCAAGTGATCAAGGGTTTAGGGCGTTCCATGTAAACACATTTCAAGGGATCCGCCAGTAGTGGGCACTCATGCAACGTAAGTAATGACGTACATCTGAGTAAACGAGACGGAGGGAAGTTAGCGAGGGAAGGGCATTAAAAAGTAAACTTAAACCCTCACTATAAAAGAACCAAAGAATCCAGTAATCCTTGAGATTATTACTTGTGAGATTAGAGCAAAATACATGGATTTGGGAATATATGTATAAAACTATATTAAACAACACTCAAATATTTTCTAATTTCATTAAACATTTTCATGTAATTTCATTTATTTTCATTAAAAAGGCTTATTTCTGTTATTGTAGGCTCGTTTTGTAAATGTTAGCAATTAATTTAGACAAGCACAAACTGGATGCTGGTTAGATGCCGGTGCAGACGTACCTGCTCGGACATTATCGAGTGCACGCATTCAATCCCACAATGCACCACAATAACGAGTGTACAACCAATATATGCTCAACAGCTAGAGAATACCCATAATGCACTGTGAGGGTCGTGCCAAATGAATTCCCGCATCTCGCCAGAAGATGGCGCCCACAGCTGAATCATCCATCTATTTTCCAAACCACTGGTTCAATGTGGCTACAGTGTAATATCATACAGGATTAAATTCATTTTTAAGATTATTAAATTGTTTAATAAGATTTATTCATGGTAGTTTCCATGACAAAGTTCAAGATATCTTTTCATTACTACTGACATCTTTTGAAAAGACGTCCACTGAGGAGCCGGAATGAGAGTTTTTTTTTTTTTATGACATCTTTTTTGACATCTATATCAGACGTGCAGAAGACGTAAAAAAAAACGTCATAAAAAAAACTTTCATTGTGGCTCCTCTCCTCTTTTGAAAAGATGTCTTCTGGACATAACTTTGCTTAGTGGGTAGTTTGGTGTGATTTGGGTTTAATCAACCTGATGTCCATGAATGTCCCCAGTCTCTATGGTCTAACGGTGGTGTAGTCACATGTTTCCGTCAGAAGTCTTGTCTGAGTGATGTGTAGCTGAAAATGTGATGGATGAGTAGGTGGGATTGTCAGAGGGGCTGCTGGGTAATTGTGCTAAAGCATAAACAGAGGTGTTGTGTTCATCAAATACAGGAAGGACCAAACTGTAGTCAGGATGATCAGGAGTGATACTGATGTCTTCATGAACAGAGACCTGACAGAAGAGTAAAAACAAATGAATTAAGAGTGGAAAAGATTATTAGAATCCACAAATAAAAGATCAAACTCAAACACATGATGAAACTCACTTCTCTGTTTGGTTCATTATCTCCGTTGGGCAGATGCTCAGTCGGGCCTTGAACGACATCTCTGGGCTGATTTCCTGTTTTGTGACATCAGATTTAATGTTTTGTGGCAAAATGTTTTAAAGACCTTTATTTTGACAGCTTTGTGACACTGAAGTTCAGTTTGACTATGAAAATGAGAGGTAATAAAAATGATTCATGGGAAAGATGGTTACCTTCTTTCTTTTGTCTCCATCTGAAGTACATGAACAGTGAGAATCCAAACCCTGTCAGGATCCCTGTGACCATCAACATGACGATCATGGTAAAACCTTGAAAAACAGACAACAAAACCATGTGATTATGACTCTGAATGTCCTATTTCTAATGAAACTTGAGAAAAAAGTCTCTGGACAGGACAATTGTAAATACCCGATTCTGGTTTTGATGACACTGTATTATTAGATGATCTTATTGTTGCAGATGAAGGAAATCCAGATGTGACGGGTCTGTTAGATGCAGTATCTGCTGTCGCTGGTTTACTGCTGTGATCTGAAGCTGTTGTGGTTGGTTTAGGTGACTCTGATGTGACTGAAGCACAAATAATCCTTTGGTTTAATGCATGACGGTTTGCAATCTATTGCAGTTATTGCAGATATGATGAGAATAAAAAAAAAAAACTAAGATTAAGCAAAGCTTTTTATATATTGAACATGTATTTCAGAATAAATACACACAGTTTCATTTTTACAAGTGGCACAAGATCATGTGATCTTTGTACTTCCTCTGACGCAGCTGTTAGTGACACTTCACTAATGTCAAGGGTGTGATGACATTTACATTTAGTCATTTAGCAGATGCTTTTCTCCAAAGCCACTTACAAATGAGAACAGTAGAAGAAATCAAATCAACATGAGTGCAACAGTATGCAAGTGCCGTGTCAAATCCCAGTTATTCCTGCAAAGTGCTCGTATAAGGATTTTTTATTTTTATTAAATAGATGGACAAAGAATAGAAATAGAAAAAAGAAAAAGTAACTAATACTTATATTCTGGGTCAAGTGTTGTGCCCCTTTGGGATGGCACTACAAGACGCCGTTCACTTGCAGAACACAAGCTTCTGGAGGGGAGCGCATAAATACCGCATGGTGAAAACACGGGTGTGTGTGACCAGCGATGTGTGTTCAGCATCTTCACTAGTTCTATTCACAGAGGAATAATGATATTACCGTGTTTATGACAGTAAGATAATACTGATATTATCGTACCATCATAAATGTTCAGATCTATGGCTCTAATCCACTTCTTGTGCTCTTTTCCTCTCTCTCCAGCTCCACACCAGTATATCCCAGAATCCTCTTGTGTCAGATCAGTGATGGTCACAGTAAAAACTCTTGCAGATTCTTCATCCCTCAGAGAGAATCGACCGTTACTGTTTGTCTCCGATGAAACTTTGGTAGCCGAAGTCTCACAGAGGGACGGGTCGCTTTCTTTGCAGATGAATTTTGCCATGTCCAAATACCCACACTTGCAGTCTTTGCACTTGACCACTTGTCTACTAACTTGACATTGTGTAAGTTTACTGCAACAATGGAGCCGCAAACTTCACAATCCAGCATTTAGTTGATCCTGGTAAATGCTTGTTGTCACAGTTGTAAACATGATGGCGTTCTTCTTCCATGAGGGGGTTTGGCATCACTGCATTTGTTTCCAGGCGGACCGTTAAAAAACGCGACACAAACGTCTCCCAGATATCCTGTAGAATTCAACCAACCAGATGACGACTTCGAAAATCCTGAAGTGTTTCCAGATAAGTGTGCCATATGCATCAGACATTCAGCCAACGGTCCGTGGGCGTGACGTCTAAAGCTGAGACTAGTTTAACCTGTTAACTGTCACTCCCACTTTTTTATAGACATGAAAATGCACTATCCAAACTTAAATGGTTGTAATTCAAGAATACTTTGGAATATACATAAGGCTGGTCTTGTTTTAAAGATGAAATTTGGCAGATTATTGTAGAAGTGAAATAACTTATGTAAGTGAAACAAAAAAAGTTATAGAAGTTTAAGTTTATGAAAATGTAAAATGTAAAAATATAATATTTTATATAAAATATATATTTTACAAAACATGTTTTACTCTAAAACTGCCAGGAAATCAAAGTTGTGTTCCAAATTTCAGGTTGATATCTCAAAAAATGAGCTTTCAGTAAGATTTTGTTTGGTCACAGTACCACACTTTTTTACTAGATGACAACCAAGCTCCATTACTGACCATATAAAGGAGCCTCCATTTCCATATATGGTTTGAGTGATCTGAACCATATATTTCCACTATTTTCATACAATTTATGAAGTAGGCATCCTATATAGAAGTAGTATGGGAAGTTTGGCAGAATATGATATGAATTTGATATCAGCCTCTAATAAACATAAAAACAACATGTATGTGGGTTATAGATCACAATCATAAAAGAAGAGGCAAAAGAGGATTTAATTCGGTATCGCACGCCACGCTGTTAACGCTGCGCACAGACACACACACACACACACACACACACACAGAGAGAGAGGTGCGTTTCAGATGACTCGCAAACTCCACATTGATTTCTCTTTCGCGTCCTCAATGCACTTGGATGGACACATACACGCATTATGTCAGTCAAAATACCCCTCTTGGCAAGTATTCTCGTAAACACATTCGGTTATGTCTTAAGTGAACAAGGTGAGAATTCGGACGTGTATCTATTGGATGTGTGCGTGCGTGGAGTCTTACTCTTAAAGTGACAGCAACAGCTTGTAATTGGTGTACAGTATTTGTTCTTTTTACAGTCTTTTCACTTGCCTTTATTAATATATTAGTTAGGCTAGTAGTTTCTGCTGTATCGGAGTAGTTAAAGTGGGCTAAGTAATAAATGGAAAGTTACCCCCCACCTCCCAATTTTTTTTTTGAGCTGATCTGAAAAATGATCCGATCCGTGACTTAATAACCGTGATATATGGAAGTCGGTTTCCGCCACTAAATAAAAAAATAAAAGAGTAATTGTTTTTATCTCGCAATTGCGAGTTTATATCTCGCAATTGCGTGATATAAAGTCAGAATTCTTGCAACTTTATTTCTCATAGTTCTTACTTTGCTTGCGTTTCCTTTCATTGCTGCTTCGTTATTATTATACATAAAATGGAAGACATCATAAAGGATTATTTTTAGCGCGGATTTACCAATAAAGAAATTTTGATTTTACTGGAGGAGGCACATAACATGAAGATTAGTATGCGGACATTAGAGAGAACATTATGCAGGAATATGCATAGTATACCATGTTTCCACGGTAACCTTGTACATGAGTACAGCGTTTCCAGGAGAAAAAAAAACAGCTTTTACTGCCATCTAGTGGGCTTAATACTAAAACGCATCATATTTCATCAACTTTTGTAACTGCAACTGAATAAAAGTTGTTTTTAACAGAATTGGATACACTAATGAATTTGACAAGTTTTGAGCAAATGTGTTGTGATTACACAATAATACCAATATAATATTAATAGTAATAATAATAAGAATCAGCTGTGGCGGAGGCGCAATAAAACAGATGAAGCTGAAGTGGCACATTTTATACACCAACAGCTTCAGACATCAGGACGGCAGCACGGCTCTATCGTTAGATGCACCAGATGTTGGATGTCCGTATTTGTTAGACAGAGAAACTGTCCGTCAGGTAATTACAAGAAAAAAAGTCAGAATTCTGAGATAAAAACTCGCAATTCTGACTTTTTTTCTCGCAATTGCGAGTTTATATCTCAGAATTCTGACTTTATAACTCGCAATTGCGAGAAAAAAAGTCAATTCTGAGATAAAAAGTCGCAATTACTCTTTTTATTTTTTATTTAGTGGCGGAAATGGGCTTCCATAGTGATATGATCCGAAACGTGAGTTTTGTTTTCCGTTGAACCACTACTTAATTAATAGTGATTAATCTTTAATCTATACAGTGAAGATTATGCAATGTTGTTTACATTTGATTAGCTACTTTATTAAATTTCTGTACCTGCAAACTACTGTTAGATACCTGAAAAACCTGAAAAGCACTGTTTATTTTTGTATCTTTGCTCTATTGTATTTATTTGTGCTGTTGCTTTTAGCTTGATTATTTGTTCTTATTTTCTTTATTTTTATTTGACAGAAAGTTTTTTTCCCTGAACATAGCACATAACGAACCGTACCGAAACTGTGAGTAATTTGAACAGTGACACCCCTTATATAAACACACACCTAATGATTGAGGTTTAAATTATAAAAAAGTATTTTAAAAATATAAATGTATAAAAATAAATTAAAATCTAATATATATATATGTATAAAACAGCATGCCTTGAAAATGGCTGATGGATGAAACTTAAAAAGGGGGAAAATTCTAAGAATTTGAGTTGCTCAGGTTTTGTTTTTTTGAATGAACTATTCCTCTATAAATAAAACTGTATGTCATGTGATGTGTCAGGAAGTGATGCGGGTCAGTATGTGTGTGGTGTGAACACTCGCTCATCATCATCTGCAGAGGATATTGTGGTTTCTGTTATCTCGCCTCTTTACATCTTTACAACACACGACACATACTCTCACAGACACAAAGAGACCTCTGTAATGTTACTTTTCCAGTGTATTAGTGATATATTAGTTATGCTTATGTATTTTACACCATATCTGTGTGCACTGATGAACTATTTCACTCATATAATGTATTCTGACTTACCATGTTTAATTTCCAGGTAAATCTTTGTGTAGAGATCCTTTATTCCAAATCCTCTCCTCACAGCACACCAGTATTGTCCTTCATCTTCTGTTCTCAGATCAGTGATGGTGACGGTGAAGATGTGGGTCGTTCTGTTATCAGTCAGAGAGAATCTCCCGTCTTTAGCTGCAGATCCAGATTCAACAGGAATGTCTTTACTACCCACTTTACATTCTCCTCTGCAGAGATATTTATTATATGTTTCATATCCAGACTGATAAGGACACCGTATTTCAACTGTTCCTCCTTTATAAGCAGTGAAAGTCAAGATCTCCTTCATCTCACATGCCAAGACTAAAAACATAAAGAGAGAGAAACAGCTCAGAGCAAACATGGACCTGATTGAGAACAGGTGCTGAGAATAAACACAGAATAAACTCTTACCTGACATGATGAGCAGCAGGTTAAATATGAGAAGTTTATGATCACAGATGTGGATCATTCTGCTTTATCTGTGTGCTGCTGGTGGACAGACTTAATGAAGAGCTGCTCTCTCTCTCACACACACACTCTCACTCTCAGTTTCTCTCTCTCTCTCATTTGCTCCTCCTCTCTATGAAGTACAGTGTCTGCAGCTGGAGCTCCCTCTATTGAACAACATCATGGAATAAATTCAATCTTTCTTTTACATTTTTTTCATTTCGAAGATACAAATAAATTCAGTCTTGGCTTTAAAAGAGATTTAGGACTTTTAAGCACACATATGACTAAAAATATATTTCATCAACACTGATCATCATAAGTAAGAGACAACATGCACCATTGAAAAATATTGTACTGCATATGTGGCCACTTGGTGTCAGTATGATCCAGTAATGACATTACTTCCCGTGAAAAGACGTACCTGTGGGAACGTTTTCGCAAGTCGCAAAAATACGTACCAATACGTACATATCACTGTAGTTTCCAGCAGAAATTAACGCTAGAGGCAGTAAAACAGCAAGCGCTTTTAATCGTTTTCATACACAGTTACGATTACAGGGTCAGATTATGGATTAATAAAGACTTGTTTTTACTTGTTTTAATTTTGATATTCTCAGATCAAGTGTGCTCCTAATAATTCATAATAATGTCAGACTGAACTCTAACATATGTTAAGTCTATCTTATTTGTCACATTAGAAACCTCTATTTTACTGCAGTAATATTTTATAAGTGTTTCTCTACTTTAACACAAGTACAGGGTTTGTGTGCACCGTCCTCCACGAATAAACATTCCATAATTAATTTCTCTTGCCATTGCGGGATTTAGGCTAATGTTGTATTGTCTGTGCATTAAAGTGAAGACGACTACGAACACATTTCCTATGAAAGATGACCGAGCCAATCAGAGTAAGTATGGGGTGGAGCAACACATGTAGCCCCGCCCCATTCTGCAGACTGCAGCCATGTCCTTCTTGTTCATTTAAATCTGATGGATGCGTCACTTCAAGTATGACCAGACTTTACCGTTTTATTTTCATCGCCATCTTTGATATTATTTTAGTCACTGTTGCTATGGTTACAGTTGATCGAATGCATATGACTTCAAACAGTATTAGGGAACATTTCCATTCCACCGCGCTGCTTTTCCATTGTTTTTCAATGTAAACATGCTTGATGTATCCAAAATGGTCAATGTTTATGATAATGTATTTATTCATATTATTTATTTTATTAATTATTCTTTATGTATTATTATTCTTTTACATATTATTGATTTCCTTAATCTTTTATATATTTTCTACCATATGCTCTGATATGTTTGAATATTTCCAAATGTAAGATCTTTGGTGTCTCTTCTGTGCTGTAAGATTGAGTGGGTGTAAAATCAATCAGAATTCATTATGTGATGTTCCTTTCTATCAAAATATGTCTGTTTCTATTTCTGCAGACATGAGGTAATGCAACATCTGCAATATTTTCATCTTAAAAAAAAAAAAAAACTGCTTTTACTTCCTTTAATCCCTCCCTGTTCTATCTTACGCTACTCTAAGCAGTGTCTGAAACTTGTATTGTGAGCATTTCTTGTGTCTATTTGCCTCTTCACAATGAATTGTTTGTTGTATTCCTCACTTGTAAGTTGCTTTGGATAAAAGCGTCTGCAAAATGAACAAATGTAAATGTAGATCTTTGACCAGTCACTCTGACCTAGCTGTTACACCACCAACTATGACAAAAAGTCTATTTGACCTTTTCTTATTAGACCAAAACATAGGCTAGATTTAAGAGAGCGTAAGTTTCCTATATAGCCGTTGCTCTTATTTTGCTCTTCACTTTCTTCTTCTACTTTTTGCTTCTCCTTATACCTTTTCTGCTTCTCCTTTTCCTTCCTATCTTCTTTTGTTGCTTCTTTCTTCATCTGTTAGATACAATACTCTGGATTTTATTACAAACTATTATTTATTTGATTAATTTTTTTGTCTCTATAATTTTTACTTAATACACTATATTGCCAAAAGTATTTGGACACTCCTCCAAATCATTGAATTCAGGTGTTCCAATCACTTCCATGGCCACAGGTGTATAAAATCAAGCACCTAGGCATGCAGACTGCTTCTACAAACATTTGTGAAAGAATGGGTCGCTCTCAGGAGCTCAGTGAATTCAAGCGTGGTACTGTGAAAGGTTGCCACCTGTGCAATAAGTCCATTCCACAGTCAACTGTTAGTGGAATCATAACAAAGTGGAAGCAATTGGGAACAACAGCAACTCAGCCACGAAGTGTTAGTCCACGTAAAATCACAGAGCGGGGTCAGCGCATGCTGAGGCGCACAGGGCGCAGAAGTCACCAACTTTCTGCAGAGTCAATAGCTACAGACCTCCAAACTTCGTGTGGCCTTCAGATTAGCTCAAGAACAGTGCGTAGAGAGCTTCATGGAATGGGTTTCCATGGCCAAGCAGCTGCATCCAAGCCCTGGACTCTAGAGCAGTGGAGACGTGTTCTCTGGAGGAAAATCACGCTTCTCTGTCTGGCAATCTGAGTCTGGGTTTGGCGGTTGCCAGGAGAACGGTACTTGCCTGACTGCATTGTGCCAAGTGTAAAGTTTGGTGGATTGGGGATTATGGTGTGGGGTTGTTTTTCAGGGTTTGGGCTTGACCCCTTAGTTCCAGTGAAAGGAACTCTTAATGCTTCAGCATACCAAGACATTTTGGACAATTTCATGCTCCCAACTTTGTGGGAACAGTTTGGGGATGGCCCCTTCCTGTTCCAACATGACTGCGCACCAGTGCACAAAGCAAGGTCCATAAAGACATGGATGAGTGAGTTTGGTGTGGAGGAACTTGACCGGCCTGCACAGAGTCCTGACCTCAACCCGATAGAACACCTTTGGGATGAATTAGAGTGGAGACTGTGAGCCAGGCCTTCTCAACAACATCACTGCCTGACCTCACAAATGCGCTTCTAGAAGAATGGTCAAAAATTCCCATAAACACACTCCTAAACCTTGTGGAAAGCCTTCCCAGAAGAGTTGAAGCTGTTATAGCTGCAAAGGGTGGGCCAACTCCATATTAAACCATATGGATTAAGAATGGGATGTCATTAAAGTTCATGTGCACGTAAAGGCAGGCGCCCCAAAACTTTTGGCAATATAGTGTATTATTCCTTATTCAAATTTGATCTCTTGGATCAGTTCTGCATCACGCTCTAGACGGACATCTTTAATCAGTGTGCTCATGTCTCTCTTCTTGGCACAGCATTCAGAAAACACATCGCTCAAGTTAAAAGAAGTTGAACTTTTAATTGAACTTTGTCATCAGATTCAGATATGTAACTAAACAGTTTCACTCAGTTTTACATGGTCATGGACTAACAGTTGCTTATAGTTCCTGTCCTACTGAAGTCTTGTCTGAATGATCTATAGTTTGAAACAAGACCGTTGAACAGGTGAGAGTATCAGAGGCGTCATGTTCACCAAACACAGGAAGGCCCAAACTGAAGCCAGCATGATTATTTGTGCAAATGATCTCTTCATAATGACAGATAGTATGAGTGGCCTGAAATAAGAGAAGAAAGAGTCACGGGAGTAAAAACACACTTGAGATGAGTAAGGACATTGATAAAGATTATTAGAATCCACAAATAAGAGGTTACAAACAGATTGAGATCAAACTGGAAACACATAATGAAACTCACTTCTTCAGTAAGCAGGTTTTCAGTCGACACATGAACGACACCTCTCGACTGCACTCCTGTTTCGACACCAGATTGTGACAAAATGAATTAAAGGCCTTTAATGTGAAAGTCCAGATATTAAAATGTTACATTCTTCAGCATGTAAAATGATGTGTTTTGACAGAGAGAAAGACAGTTTTACCTTCTTTCCTTTGATTCAATCTGAAATAAATAAACGATGAGAGTCCAAACACCATCAGTATCCCCATAACCAGCGGCATAATGATGATTGCTGTAAAACCTTGAAAACAGGCAAAAAACATCTGAAAATAATCCCAAATGTCCTGTTTTTGAGGAGATCTGGACAATCAGATTTGTTTAAGTAACATAATATGTACCTAGTTGTAATTGTGGTGATAATGAAGTAACAGAAGACAATGATGAAGGAGGAAGTAGTAGAGATGAGGTTGAAGATGTGATGGGTCTGATGAATCCACCATCTTCAGACGCTGGTTCAGTTGTGTGATCTGAAGCTGTTGTGGTTGGTTTAGGTGACTTCCTCTCTGATGTGACTGAAGCACAAATGATCATTGGGTTTAATGCACGATGTCACTTACATAATCTATAGATGAGAACAATCTAAATGACAGTCTGTAGTTTATGCAGTTATTGTAGAATAAAAACTATTTAGGATTGTTAGCTTGTTTGAGCATGCATTTCAGAAGAAGAGTTATAGTATGGCACAAAGTCATGTGATGTCTTTAGTTACTTGTGAACTCTTCTGGGACAAAAGCTGTTATTAACGTTTCACTGATGTCAGGGTGTGGTGGAAATATAGCACTGTATGTGTGACCAACAACATTTGAAACTTTGATAGCCGATGTCTCACAGAGGGACGGGTCACTTCCTTTGCAGATGAATTTGACATCATTCCTCAAATCACTTTCATAATGGCGGGTGATGTTCAGATGATCTCCTGTCACATACAGAAAAAATAACATATTTAAGTATTTTGAAGTGTCTTTATCTCACACCAGTACTGTCCTCCTGGACTTTTGAAGAGATAAATGTCAACAGATAATGCTGTTAAATGTAAATGTAACCTGTTCTTCATAAATTAAACTGCAGGTGATGTGGCAGGAAGTGATGCGGGTCAGTATGTGTGTGGTGTGAACACTCGCTCATCATCATCTGCAGAGGATACTGTGGTTTCTGTCATCTCGCCTCTACATCTTTTAGCACACGATACATACTCTCATACATGCAAACAATCCTCTGTTTTCTTCATATGTATTTTACACCATATCTGTGTGCACTGATGAACTATTTCACTCATATAATGTATTCTGACTTACCATGTTTAATTTCCAGGTAAATCTCCGTATAGTCATCATATTTTCCCAGTCCTCTCCTCACAACACACCAGTATTGTCCTTCATCATATGTTCTCAGATCAGTGATGGTGACGGTGAAGATGTGGGTCATTCTGTTATCAGTCAGACAGAATCTCCCGTCTTTAGCTGCAGATCCAGATTCAACAGGAATGTCTTTATTCAGTATTGGACATTCTCCTCTGCAGAGATATTTATTATATGTTTCATATTCAGACTCATAGGAACACCGTATTTCAACTGTTCCTCCTTCATAAGCAGTGAAAGTCAAGATCTCCTTCATCTCACATGCCAAGACTAAAAACATAAAGAGAGAGAAACAGCTCAGAGCAAACATGGACCTGATTGAGAACAGGTGCTGAGAATAAACACAGAATAAACTCTTACCTGACATGATGAGCAGCAGGTTAAATATGAGAAGTTTATGATCACAGATGTGGATCATTCTGCTTTATCTGTGTGCTGCTGGTGGACAGACTTAATGAAGAGCTGCTCTCTCTCTCACACACACACTCTCAGTCTCTCTCTCTCACACACTCTCTCAGTCTCTCTCTCTCACTCACTCACACACACACACACACACACACACACACATACACATACACTCTGTCTCTCTCTCTCTCTCACACACACACACACACACTCTCAGTCAATTCAATTCAATTCAATTCAGATAGCTTTATTGGCATGACAAAAAATACATTTTGTATTGCCAAAGCATTTAACCAACATAGGAAAAATATTTAGAACAACAGAACATCTGAGTAAAGCTTATGTAGAAAAAATATTAATAATAATAATAATAATAAACTAAATAAAAATAATTTTAATAACAAAATAATAAAATAAATAATTATTTTAAAAAAAAAAAAAAATAGAAAAGATTATAATACAGAAATCATGTAACAACTGAACTTAGAATTTGAACATTATATACATTATATACATGTGTGTAGGTCTAATGGGGGTGTGTTTACTGGCTGTTTGTTTGTTTCTGGTTGTCCCTCAGGAGATGGCAAGATGCTACAAATCTTGCAGCTATGTTAGAACATTTGGCTTCTTCGCCAAGAATGTAGCAGAGTTTTTGGGTTGGGCTACAGGTGTTAAATTGGGGAGATATTTTATTAATTTTGGGTAATCTTGGTATTTTGGGCATTCTGTGAGGAAGTGCAGCTCCGTCTCCGTCACTCCCAGGATGCAGTGCGAGCAGAGTCTGTCCTCCCGGGAGAGCCAGGTCTGTCTGCGCCGGCCCGTCTCTATGGCCAGACTGTGCTCACTGAGTCTGTACATCGTCAGTGTTTTCCTGAGTTTCACATCACTCACTGCGCTCAGGTAGTTCGCAGTAGTGTATTCTCGATTTAGTGCCGAATAACATTCCAGTTTGTGTTGGTTTTTAATGGTGTTTGTCCAATGGGTGATGTACTTGTCTTTTCTGTGTTTATAATTTGTGTAAGCGAATGTGTGTGAGTGTGTGTGAGTCCTGAGGCGGGTGTGAGGTCAGTCAGTCTCAGCACCAGCTGGCACAGGGGACTCTTGCTTACGCTCAGCTCTTGGTGTTTTAGGGCTTTGTAATGGTATGTGTTGGGGTCGCTTGTTTTTAGGTGTTTCAGAATTTGATGGCTCTTTTGGATGTTTAGAAGGAGAGGGTATTGGCCTAATTCTGCCCTGCATCCATTGTTTGGCGTCTTTCTTTGGACTTTGAGTATTCTTTTACAGAATTCTAAATGTAAAGTTTCAATCGGATGTTTTTCCCAATTTAATAAATCAAATTTTATGGAAGGACCCCACACTTCACTGCCATATAAAACAATAGGTTCAATTATAGATTTGAAAAGTTTGAGCCAAATTTGGATTGGGACGTCAATTTTAATTGATCTTTTAATGGCATAGAAAGCCCTTTGAGCTTTCTCTTTGAGTTCATTCACAGCCAAAGTAAAGTTACCTGTTGGAGTAATTTTCAGACCAAGGTAAGTGTATGTTTTTGTGCTTTCAATGGTTCTGTGTGATAGTGTGAATGTGTGTGTTGGTCCCTGAGATCTGGAGCGTTTCTGGAACATCATTATTCTAGTTTTTTGGAGGTTGACTGTCAGGGCCCAGGACTGACAGTAATCCTCCAGCAGATTCAGGCTGTCCTGAAGCCCCTCTTTAGTGGGCGACAGGAGCACCAGGTCATCTGCATAGAGAAGACACTTTATTTCTGTGTCGTGTAGAGTGAGACCTTGAATGGGAGCATTTTCTATTATATTGGCCAATTGGTTGATATATATGTTAAAGAGGGTGGGGCTTAAACTGCAGCCCTGTCTCACTCCACGCCCCTGGGAAAAATTCGGTTCTTGTGTTTCCAATTTTAACAGCACATTGGCTGGCTGTGTACATTGATTTGATCAAATCATAGAATTTTCCCCTATTCCACTATCAATAAGTTTTAGGTATAATCCTTCATGCCAGATTGAATCAAATGCTTTTTGAAATCAACGAAACAAGCAAAAATTTCTCTTTTGTTTTGATGTACATATTTATCAATTAGTGTTTGTAGTGTAAAAATGTGATCGGATGTGCGACATTTTGGAAGAAAGCCAATTTGACATTTACTCAGGGCATTGTGCTTCATAAGGAAGTCTAAGAGTCTCGTGTTTAAGATGCTGCAGAAAACCTTCCCCAGGTTACTGTTCACACAGATGCCTCGGTAGTTGTTGGGGTCTAATTTGTCACCGTTCTTGTGGATGGGGCTGATGAGGCCCTTGTTCCAGATCTCAGGGAAAAACCGACACTCAGAACATCATTGAACAGTTTTAGCATTGCCAGTTTGAAGCTTTGGTCTGTGTGTTTCAGCATCTCATTCAGGATGCTGTCAACACCACAGGCTTTCTTGGACTCAAGGACCCGTAATTTGTCTTCCAGTTCTTTTATTGTTATGGGGAAATCTAAGGGGTTTTGATTTGCTTTAATTGATCTTTCCAAATTGTCTAGTATATTAATTATTTCATTTTGATTAGAATTTAGAATTTCAGTTGGGCTATATAATTCTTGGAAGTGGTTTTTCCACTTCTCCCCATCTTGGATTGCCAGAACTTCTTGATTTGGTTTGTATAGTAATTTCCATTTATCCCAAAATTTGTGTGAATTTATACACTTTTCAATTTCTTCAAACTGGTTTTGCAAAAACTCTGCTTTTTTCCGACGGAGTGTGGCTTTGTATTGTTTCAGTGCCTCACAGTAATGAAGGCGGAGGTCCGGATTATCTGGTTGTCTGTGTTTTTGATTTGATCAATTTCTGAGGTTTTTTCTCCAAGCCTTACAGTCCAAATCAAACCATTTGTCAGTTTCTAAATATTTTTTCTTTGATTTAACTATTGTCAAATTACTTTTTTGTGCTGTTTTGTAGAATATGTTGTTTAGATCTTGTACTTCCTGATTGATGCCGAATTGATTTTCAGGGTATACCTGTATTTGGAATGAATGTAAGAGGGATTGAATTTCTGAAGATTCAACAGCATTGATGTAATTAGTGGCGCTGTTTTCTGACCATTTAAATGACATAATTTTGTTCATTTGATATGGTGTTTTAATTGGTTTGGGTGATGTTTCAGATTGCTTTATATAGAGGGTGATTTGGCTGTGGTCTGAGAAAGGTTTTAAGGGTTTGACTGTGAATGCTCTCAAAGAAGAAAGGTCGAGATCTGTGACTGCATAATCTACAGTGCTGTTACCAAGAGCTGAGCTGTAGGTGTATCGGCGGCGAGTCCCTCGCAGTCTTCCGTTGACGATGTACAGAGCCAGTCCTCGGCAGAGCTGCAGCAGCTGCCGTCCGTGACCGTTCACTATGTGATCACAATTTTGTCTGGTGGGGTAACAAGGGAATGGGTTATTACTGCCAGTGATGAATCTTGTACCATGTGATTCTAAGAAATCGAATTCTTCTCCGGTTCTGGTGTTTAGATCACCCATAAGCAGCACATTTCCCTGGGCCTGGAAATGGCTGATTTCTCGTTCTATTGTTTGAAAGGTTTCCTCTTGAAAGTACGGAGACTCAAGGGGGGGTATATATGTGGCACAAAGGAAAACAGGCTGAGATGTTGATATTATTCCTTCTTTAATTTTCAGCCACAGGTGATATTGATCTTTTTTGACTGATTCTATGGACAGTTCAGATTTAGTCCAGATTATCATCCCCCCTGAGTCTCTCCCCTGTGTGACTGATGTGAGTTTGACTGATTGTAATATGATCTCTCTGTATCCTGAGGGACAACCAGTGAACACATCTCCTCTACACCAGGTTTCCTGCAAGATTATGACATCTAAGTCTTGAATTTCTCTCATAAAGTCAGGATTTCTAGTTTTTAGACCAAAGATTGAGGAGTTTAGACCTGGGATATTCCATGTAGAAAAACTGAGTGATTTCATCATAAACTTTTAAATTAAACTGTATGGTTTGTTTGCTATTTTGAGAAAAGAGATTGATAGAAAAAATAAAAATAAAAATAATAATACAGTAGATTAAATGAAAACAATGAATGATGCAAAGTAATGTTAGGAACAACTAATCAAATCTAAATGTACACTTTTTTTTTTCTTTTTTTTTTACCATTGTCCACTGTGTGTTAGTAAGTGAGAGCAGATGATACTCAGCATGTGTTGGATGTCGTGAAGTTCATCGTTAGCTCGGTTTGCTCCTCCGCTGACAGCTTGGGCATAGCTCAGTCTGCCTGGCTGGGCTGGGCTCTGCTGTGGACGGGCTTCAGCTGCTGGAGCTGCGGGGCTGTTGTAGGACAGTCTCTGTCCGTATGGATCCGGTCTGCGTGTTGAAGCTCTGGGAGGTGCTCTGGCTGGGGCTCTGGATGAGGTGTTAGCTGGGATGTAGTTTCCTGAAGTGAGTCTCGTTGGATTGGCTGCTTTAGGGCTGGTTCTGCTCCACCTGGGGCTTGTCTGGTCACTCCTGTTCAGAGTGACATCTTTGAGTCTCTTTGCAAAAATATGTACCAGGTTCTTGTAAAGGTGGACGTGGTCATATAGACAGTTAGTGTCCAGGTCTGGATGGTGGGCCAAGTGGACATTAGGCAAAAGGGCACAATGTCTGGAGATGCTGGAATTTATTTTATTGATTGTGTTGGGATGGAAATATTTCCTCTGAAGTAAAGTGGACAGGATGATTTTTGAGTTAGGGAAAGTTTTTCTAGCTTTTTCCACGACAGCTCTGAGGGAGTCAGACACTCTGTCCTGTTGGCTCCATGAGTCGTTGGTACCCGTGTGGATTATGATGTGACTGGGCCGGCCTAGCTGAGATTCTGTCAGGAGCTCCAAGGCTTTGTCAGTGGTGGGACACCAGAATTTAACAGCTTTGTGTCGAGGAAAAGTTTTTTGTGTCGATGAATTTTCCGTTTGAATCAATGAGGAGAGCTATTTCAGGTTCCTCTGTGCTGGTTGGTGTTGGGCTGCTGTGAGACGAGGGCTGATGCTGTTGTGCTGGGACAGGAGAGCCTGACAGTGAGCTGTCTGGGTCGGTCTCTCTGCACAGAGGGTGGAGTGTTGACTCCCTGTGTTAGAAAGCTCTGGGGTGGAGGG
Source organism: Hypophthalmichthys nobilis (assembly GCA_037950665.1). Taxonomy (NCBI): domain Eukaryota; kingdom Metazoa; phylum Chordata; class Actinopteri; order Cypriniformes; family Xenocyprididae; genus Hypophthalmichthys; species Hypophthalmichthys nobilis. Next base: position 41,488,354 of record CM075480.1, on the reverse strand, counting down.
CAGTGTTTGAGCTCTGTGGGTCTGCTCTGGTTCTTTTCTGGCCAGGAGAAGCTCTCTTAGTTGCTCTTTCAGGGCCTGGATCTCACTGTTCTCCATCTCTCTCTTTTCCTGTATGTCTCTCAGCTGCTCTTTCAGGGTCTGGATCTCAATGCTTTCTGTCTCTCTTTCCTCCTGTATCTCTCTCAGCTGCTGCCTCATCTCTAGTGTGGACTGTTCTCTGTCCTGTAGCTGGAGTCTCAGTGTGGTCAGCTCACACTGATAGCTGTCCTTCTCCTTCTGAAGCTTTCTCATTTGCTGTGTGAGGGCTGTCAGTCTCTGTGTTAAGTGTTCTGTGTTCTGCTTGAGTTCAGTATGACATGTGTCTGACTGCTCCTGTTTAAGCACAGTTTCTCTGAGCTGGACCATCTCTATCTCCAGGTTTGTGAAGTGCTCCTGAAGTAGAGGTATACATTTGAGCAGGGAGGGTGAGATGTTCTCACTTTTAGCAGTTTCTGCAGGAGTGGGCCTGAGATCTGAGGTGCTGTTCTGTGGATTTTGCTCAGATGACAGACTTTCAGAAAGTAAAGCTTTCTCATGTTTCATTGCTTCACCTATTGCTCTGTAGTCCGCCTGGAATAATTTCAGGTTCCCCTGTATCATGACTGTGCCATTTTTATAGATGTTCACAGTTATCACAGTACTGTCAGGGTCGTGTGGTTCTCTAATTTTGACTTTCCAGCCATTACAGATGCCTTCTTTCTTTACAGAGGGTAATGGTTGATGATGGCCTTATGCACTTGGGCACTGGGGTGATCAGAGAAAAAAATAAGGTTGCAGATTTCTCCAGTTTTGAACAGATCCGCAAACAGAGTCTCTGGACTGTTTGTAAGAAGTTTCTGCTTGTAGTTTTTCCTTGCAGAGTCAGTTTTGATCTCAGAGGGATAATGTATGGGCACACAGACTGAGCTCATCTGTATATGGCAGTGGGGTGATTGCGGCTGCAGCTCTGATTGGCTGATTCTCTCTGACTCATTTGAATTGCTACACTGAGGAATGCTAGAGTGTGGGCTAGCCATAGTTTTAGCTTTTTAGCATTTTTAGCTTATAAAAAATATAAAAATGGTCAATTTTATGCCCATATACTTGTGAAAAACAACCAAACCAGACAAAAAAGATGTCCAGGGCAGTTTTAGTTGTACTCACTGCTTCTCCCTCTGTGAATAAGTGGATCTTCTCTTGTTTTAAACTTCCCTCCAATTTTCCAACAGGCCTGCTGCTAGAAATCTGATCCTCTGATCCTCTGCATTGATTATTTGGGTTTAAAAACAAAATTACTATATTTTCTGAGTTCTTTTCATCAAAGTTCACTTCTGTATGTGGTATTCTTGTAGATTTTGTAGATTTTTTATCTATTTCTCATCTCAAAATAGCAAACAAAGAAGAAAATCTAAGAGCTCATGCAGATCATGGCTTCACTCACACTCTCTCTCACTCTCTCTCTCTCTCTCACACACACACACACACACACACACTCTCAGTCTCTCTCTCATTTGCTCCTCCTCTCTATGAAAAAAAGTGTGTGCAGCTGCAGCTCCCTCTATTGATATCATTATTGAATAAAATCAGTCTAACACTTATTACATGTGTTCAAGCAGTTCCCTTATGGAACAAAAATATATGGGAATATACTGCAAAATATAATGCAATATATTACATAACACATTTCCATATATGGGAAACTAGTGCTTATGTTTTCCAATATACTGCAATATATGCATTGACCATGTATGGCTATACTGATACATATAAGATATTTAGAAATTAAGACAAAAATAGCATTACTTGTAATATTCATAAAGTTTTATCCTTTATTGTGTACATATATTGCACAAACATGTTCCCATATAAATGTGAATGAATGTACACACATACACACATTCACAGAATGAGTTACAGCAGATTTTTATACAGCACGAGTGAAATATATCTGCAATTCATTACACATGCAGTACCATTTTTGATCACATATACATCTATATATTATGAAGCGTATTACTGAATATGAAATTACATTATGATCTATTAGTATACTGTAATAAACAATATATTATTCTGTATATTTTCAAATATACCATTACATCATTTAATATATTGACCATAGGGAAATTTATTTTCTTTTCGTTAGGGTTAGCAGACAAATTCATTCTTGATCTTCAAAGAGATTTAGGGCAGTTTAGTAAAGAATGAGACGAACTAGAGACATCAAGCATCATTCAAAAGTATTGCTGTGTTTAAATTAAATTAACACAACAAGTGTTGTCCCTAAACTCACACACTGATGTGTAAGAATTTAGCCAATTTGAGTCGTTTTTTAACAAATGCTTTTTAACACATTCTTAATGTCTGTGTTTGACACAGTGAACGTGTCAAAATTAACACAAGTGTTGTCCCAAAACACAAACAGTGATGTGTAAGACTTTTTTTTGACTGGACTTGACAAAGAGACCATTGCAAATTTGTTCAGATGTAGCACAGGTGTTTTATTTTGTTGTTGTTTTCCTATTTCCTTCAATGATTCTGTCTGTTAACAGCAGGTGTTCATCACTAGTGCTTGATTAATGACTTAATTATCTCATTAACTTTTAGAATGGTCTTGGAGGGTCTGGTCTTGACTACACCTCTGGTTAACCTTCCTGACACAATCACTGTGTTAAAATCATTGACTCAATGAATGTGTCAGAATTAACACAACAAGTGTTGTCCCTAAACTCACACACTGATGTGTAAGAATTTAACACAGTTTGAGTCAGTTTTAACACATCCTTTCTAAGAGTGTAGGCCCCACATGGGTTAGCCCAGATGAAATGAACACTACTCAGTGTGAACACTACAGGCTGTTAAATGTAACACTGAATGTGTGTACAGGGTTGGAGTTAATGAGATAATTAGGTGATAACGAGCAGAATCACAGAAGGACAGAGGAACAACAAGAACTATGACTTCAGCCACAGCCTTAGATGAAATCAACTGAAGATAAAAGACATTAAATCTCTGAAGATCTGATTAAACAACTCCACAAACAGCATTACCAGCTTCACTTATTACTAACCAGACTGACTTTATTTCTGACATAATTCTACAAAAGTTGTTATTGAGAATTACCAGAGGTTTAGATGTTGATGATTTGTTGAAAATAATAGTTTTGTTTGATGTCACCATTACCGAGGTCAGTGTTTGCTTTAGTTAGGCAGTTTTACTCTTGACTTTTTTAGTATTAGTTTTTCTCTGGTTATTGTAGCTGTTTGTTATGGCACGAAAGACAAGAGCAAATGTGATCAGCTACTGTCAGCTGCTTTTTGATAAAAATATAGTTGTCATAGTTGTTAAGTTCACTGATCTAACAACTGAGCTTTATATGAACAAAATGTTATTAAGTTTGTGTTGGATCTCTTCTAGAAATACAATAAAACAGTTTTAATCAGAAAAGCTAAATGAGTTTTAAAACACATTGTACACTAAACACTTTAAAACTCCTGCCAAACTTCCTCACACACAGACATCTAGAATCAGCGTATGAATCTCATCAATGGTGACATGCTTCATGCCACAATGCATTTTGGGTGCATCATGCAAAAAAGAATGCATTGCAGCATTAAGACTGATTCAGTGTTACATTTAACAGCCTGTAGTGTGCACTCTGAACGGTTTCATTTGGGCTAAACCATGTGGGACCTACATGGGTGTGCTGGCTGGGAGGTGTGACAGTTAAGGAGTTAAGTTTATATGATAAAATGTGACAATACAATGCAACAATGTAATACGTAATATCTTAACATTGCAATTATTTAAGTTATTAATTTTGTGATAAACTTGCAATTGCATGAAAGTCACAGTTCTAATATATATATTTACAATTACTTTTTCATTTTTGCTCTGAGGAAATGGTCCGTCTCCATGGACCTTCACAGTAGGTTGTTAAATCTGACACAGAGACGCTGAAGAATCACGATAAACCAAAAATCCAGCATAGAGGGGTTCAGTGAATGTGGTGTTGAATGTGTGTATGTGTGTGAGTGTGTGTGTGTCAGAGACGCTGTAGAAGGACAGAGTGCCGGCTGACCAGTCCAGATACACTCCTACTCTATTAGATGATGAAGGGCGAGGAATGTTTGTGCTCTCATTATCATGCCAGGCAGCGTAAATAGTATCACAACAGTAAATATTCCAGGACTTGTCATTGAGTCCAAATCTACAGTCTCTTCCTCCTTTCCTCCTGATTCCTTTATATGCCACTGCTACATGACCCCAGCCACTTAATTCAGCCTCCCAGTAACAGCGTCCAGTCAGACTCTCTCGACACAGAACCTGCTCATGTTGGTCAAATCTTTCTGGATGATCAGGATACGGCTGATGCTCTTTCTCACATGTCGTTTTTTTGTACCCATCAGACACAGAAAGACGAGTGTGTGCTGTGTTTGGATCCAGTGTGAGATCACAGGCATCTGAACACAGAATGAGAGATCGGAACACTACATTAAATATGCAGAGAGGTGCGTGTATGTGTGTGTGTTTGTGTGTGTGTGTGTGAGAGAGAGAGAGAGAGAGAGTTTGAGGACTTACATTTTCTCAGTCCTGATTTGATTCTGAAATGTCCTCCATGGTCCAATCTGAACAGAGACAAAAACAACAAATAATGTTCAAAGGACTGATAACTAATGTCCAATGAAATAGATACAGCGGCACCAGAGTTTGAGGAAAGATAATTAAATTATGCACCTCAACCTGATAGACCACAATATGTTCTGAGCTATATTTTTTATTTTATTTTATTTATTTTCATATTTCAAGTGAGATTTATGGATTATTCTGCATTTAGTCAGATAAAAAAAAGACAACCAAATATTATACACAAAATTTCTAAAAGATCACTCTAGGCAGTGGTCTCAAACCCAGCCACAGTCCAGCAGAGTTCAGCTCCAACCCTAATTAATCACACCTAATCCAGCTAATCAAGGTCTTTGGGATTACTATACACTTCCAAGTGAGTTGGAGCTATTTGGTGCTCTGCAACACTGTGGCCCTCCAGGAGCTGAGTTTGAGACCACTGCTTTTAGGTGACTTTGACCCACATCACATACAGACACAAATAACTGTCAAACATACTTGAGTATCTGCAGTGAGCAGTTTGGATCCTTCAGTTTGTCGTTGAGCAGCTGGACTCCTGATTGTCCTGGGTGATTGTAGCTCAGATCCAGCTCTCTCAGGTGTGAGGGGTTTGAAGTCAGAGCTGAAGACACATAACCACAGCCTTCCTCTGTCACCATACAGCCAGACAACCTACGGAAAGAGAATGTCATTCACACACACACACACACACACATATATATATATATATATATATATATATATATATGAATTGAATGGGTATGATTTGGAAAGGCACACACCTTTCAATAAAAGGTCTAACAGCTGAAACTGCATATCAGAGCAAAAACCAAGCTATGGGATCAAAATAACTCACTTTACTCACAAAATAATTAACTTTTTTAAACTCAAAAGTTCAAAGCAAAGGGAGATATTTTCTTTTACAGAAATATTTTTTAAGGACTACAACAAGCGGCCGGTAGGGACTACAACAAGCTTCTTCCTGGGTTGGTGACATTACAAACACCAAAATTTACATAAACCGCAGAACCGAAAACACGCAACGAAGGGGTTGAGGCCATGTTGGGCTGCTTTAAAGAAGATAAAGAGTTGTTGTAGTAGAGTGTTGTTGTCATGCTGTCATTTTACACCGGACTGCTTCACAAACGAGGGTCAATTCAACACTGGATTTGCACAAAAGATGACGGAACATGCTAGTCGATGAGTTGAATCAACTCCACACGACTACAGAAGTTCTTATGGAGAATTAATAGAGGTTTAAATGTTGATGTCTTATTTAAAATGTTTAGTTTGAGGTCACCATCATGGAGATCAGCATTTGCTTTAGTTGAGCTCTTGACCCTTGACTTTTGTTGAGTTGCTTTTTTTTTTATCAACAATTGCAGGTGTTTTCAAAAAACATTTCTTTATTGATAAAGCAGTTCAACATGTCTGCTTGAATAACAAGCAAATGACTGCATTAAAGTGGTTTAAATATCTGTTTTTTTATGTAGTTTTACTTACTTTTGGAATTTAAATGTTATATGAGAAATAAATAATAAACTCAACTGATGTGATAATAATCATTTGTAACACTAAAGAGATTTGTCTAAGATTGTCCAAAATTACTTAAAAGTTACATACGACACACTTAGACATCAGCACTCATCACACAAACCTCAACAATGGTGACAAAAACAACAACAACAACAAAAAATACCATTCAGCTGCATAATTTATTCATGTCGCAATGCATGCTGGGAACCATGAATATGTTTTGTATGCTGTCATGAAGCATGTCACCATTGTTGTGTTTCATATGCCGAATGTTGATGTCTGTCAAGTGAAATCAAGTCACCTTTAATTATATAGCGCTTTTTTACAATACAGATTGTGTCAAAGTAGCTTTATAGTCATAACTAATATGTAATTTTGGCTGCACAGCAGATCTTAAAGAAAATGGTGTCGTTGTCCATCTTATGTAAATTCAGTACTGATTCATTCTGTTGTAAGAATCAGTAGTTATTAATTTAGTAATTTATATCAGCAATGGAGTAAACAGTGATGCCATTGTCCAGCTCAGTTCAGTTCGCATACAATGGTGTCGATGCAGGCAGATCAAAACACTGTTGAATATCAAATGTCAAGTGTCCCCAACTAAGCAAGCCAAAGGTGTCTGCTTCCCGAACAATGCTAGAACAATGCTAAACAATTCCTGAGTTTAGGTGCCAGAAGGATCTACCACCTGCGGATGATTTTGATATTCTAGGTATTATCAACTGGCCTGAATTCTGAGATTGGAATAGACGTGAAGGACTATTAAAATCTATATGATGTTTAAAAGGAAGCCATGCAGCGTTGACAGAACTGGGCTAATATGGTCATACTTCCTAGTTCTAGTAAGAACTCTAGCTGCTGCATTTTGTACGAGCTGTAGTTTATTTATCAAGCGAGCAGGGCAACTATGGAATCCCAATTCTGCCAAAATTAAAAATAAATAAATACATAAATAAATATACAAAGAAATGTAAAAAAGCAAAAATAAATAAATAAATATACATAGAAAATAAAAAAAATTCATTTATACATTTATTTCCTTATTTATGTATATATTTATTTTTTCCACATTTATTTTTTCTTTTATTTATTTATACATTTATTCATTTAGATTTTTATTAATTTCCAAATTTATTTGTTTATTTATTTATGTGTTTATTTCCATATTTGTTCATTTCCACATTTATTCATTTCTACATTTCTTTAGTTTTACATTTATGTATTTTTTACATTTCTTTGTCCGTAAGGTAATGAGGAGGGCGTGGTTTACCTCAGACATAGCAATCGTTTTCTTATAGCCTAACAGTTTCCTATGGGAGGAAAAGGCTTAACTTGTTATTAAACGCTTTTTTTGTACATAGTATACTTTATTATGATGATGTTTAGTGAGTTTGGTCTGTTAATATCACTGTCTTATTACATTAAGCTACGTTAAGCGTTTTAGAATGCCCCTACGAGGGGAGATGCGACGCAACAAAATACTGTAACCTATGCCTCATTCTATTTTGGATCTTTGAAATATGCGTAGTATTTTAAGCGTTTGTCACAAGTTGTGCATGTAAAAGTAGGAAATATGAATGTGAAGTGAATCTCGTTTCAAAAGAATTTATATGCTTGCGTCGACTTCACTGTAGCCCACGTGCGCTGCTTTAGTCCTTTCCGTGTTCTGACCAGTGTCCGAATCTCGATCAAACGCAAGCCCATTCAAATGATTAATAATGGGAAATAGCAAGCGCTTCCATTTCAAAATCATATCAGATCTGCTGAAGATGTTGCTGTTCATGTTTGCCAGCGCAGGACATTTTACAAATCCAGAGCAGACAATGTTCTATGATCCTATCTGGAATAAAGAGTAGCCTATCCATGTCACGCAGTACAGTTAGGGTGATATTATATGACTTAACCTGTGATATAAGAATTTGGCCATATATCTATCCAACTCATTAATTCCAGTATCAACGTCAGTAGGCTACACTTGTATATTGGGCACACCACAAGGTGTCACTGTGGCCTCAACGCTTCGCCCTCGCCTACTCTGAGCGCGATTGCTATCTCTGAGGTAAACCACGCCCTCCTCATTTCCCTACGGACAAAGAAATGTACATAAATGTAAAAATAAAGAAATGAAGATATAAAGAAATATAGAAATGAATAAATGTGGAAATGAACAAATATGGAAATAAATACATAAATAAATAAACATAAATGTGGAAATAAATAAAAATTGAAGTGAATAAATGTATAAATAAATAAAAGAAAAAATAAATGTGGAAAAAATAAATAGATACATAAATAAGGAAATAAATGTATAAATAAATTTTTTTTCTATGTATATTTATTTATATATTTATTTATTTTTGCTTTTTTACATTTCTTTGTATATTTATTTATTTTTAATTTTGGCAGACTTGGGATTCCATAGGCAACCACCCAGTAGAGCGTTACAGTAATCTAGCCTTGAAGTCATGAACGCATGAACTAAATTATCTGCATTTTTCAGAGCATATGTTGTAGTTTAGACATATTTCTAAGATGGAAGAATGCGGTTTTACAGATGCTGATGGAGTATTTTATCCATCCTATAGAAAACAATTGTAGAATTAGTTTGCTTACTATAAAAGCTAGAAGTGTTTTGAGGCCTCTTGGCCTATGTAATTGTAAGGGTCAGATGTGTCTGAGAAGTTAACTTACTAAGCATATTTTGTTGGTAATTTTCCACCAGACAACAGGTGGCTGTGAAATGAATAAGATCATTATTAAGGGTGCCATGTGAAGGCTTTTTGCCTCCGGGGAGTATTGACTGGTTTGATACAATGTTTCATTTGGCCCATGGGAAATGGGTTGACCATCAATTGGCAGAAGGCCATGAGAGATTAAGTCAAAAGATGTTGGCAGTCGGCCACCCTTACTAAGAAAATTATCTCTTACATAAGCAACACCTGCAATTTTATTGAAATGACTGTGGTGGAAATGTTGGGGAGTACATGGGAAAGAAAGGGAGGAGAGCCTATGTGAGAATATGGGAAAACTGTAAGGGTGGATATTACCAGCCAATGATACTAATTTGGTGTGTTTTAAGAGATAAGAAAAATGTATAAAAACTGTGCCCCAGCTAGAGAGATTCAGATGTGGAGCTGGCATCTCACTTTGTTGCTTGTCAATAAAGTTAAACTCCTGGGACCTGGAACTTCGACTCTGAGAGTTTTACTTTGAGACCAGAACTGAAGGGACAAAGAGACATTGGATTTGCCATAACAATGCTAGAAACATGGTTTTCAAATGAAAGATTGGTATCAAAGAGCACACCCAGGTTCCTAACTGACAACGAAGACTTAACAGAGCAGCCATCAAGTGTTAGACAGTATTCTAGGTTATTACGTGAAGAAGTTTTTGGTCCAAAAATTAGAATCTCTGTTTTTTTTTTTTTTTTGTAATTTAGTAGTAGGAAATTACTGGTCATCCAATTTTTTATATCAGCTATGCATTCTGTTAATTTTGTGAGTTGGTAAGTTTCGTCAGGGCGCGAAGAAATATAGAGCTGAGTATCATCAGCGTAACAATGAAAACTAACGCCATGCTTTCTAATGATATCTCCCAAGGGTAGCATGTACAGAGTGAAAAGCAACGGTCCTAGTACTGAGCCTTGCGGTACTCCATATTGAACATGTGATCGATATGACCTCTCTTCGTTTACTACTACAAACTGATAACGGTCAGATAAGTATGATTTGAACCATGACAATGCAGTTCCACTAATGCCAACATAATTTTCGAGTCTATTTAAAAGAATGTTGTGATCGATAGTGTCAAATGCAGCACTAAGATCCAGTAACACTAATAGAGAGATACAACCACGATCTGATGATAAGAGCAAATCATTAGTAACTCTAATGAGAGCAGTCTCAGTACTATGTTATGGTCTAAATCCTGACTGGAAATCCTCACAGATACTATTTCTGTCTAAAAAGGAACATAGTTGTGATGATACTGCCTTTTCTAGTATTTTTTATATATTTTTATAAGTCATTATTTCGACATAAGTCATTATTACGACATAATACAATTTGTGTCAATATGCAATAATGACACAAAATGTGTAAACTAGAGTGTTACACATAATATGTGTAATTTTTCTACACATTTCTTTTTAGAGTGTAGAGATGGGATGGGATGAAAATTTCATATCATGATTATAGTTACCAAAATGATCACGAATATAAATATTAACACTTTGTTAAAATGAGATGAAAATGTTCAAAAGCAACTTATACGCACACTGAAAACATTTCAACAAGTTTTATATTTGAAAATCAACAAACAAATAAAAAATTAGCAGCTCTATGCACTTTTTTAAAGCAAAATTAAGCATTAAATTATATGACCGATATCAAAAGGCAATGCATTATTATGTGGATTGTACATAATAGATTTATAAACATCCCAGTTTTGTATTGTTATAGAATACATTGATGAAAAACAAGTAAATGTATTTATAAGTACTATAAAATTAAAAAAAAATTATTTTAAATGTATAGCACAGCTTTTTAATGAGGCAATAACATATGACAGATAGGCTATTAATAATTTTTAATTGCGTAAAAGTGCTATAATATAAAAGTCTCCAATACAGAGCGGGAAAGCTCTTGTGTGCATCCCGTGTGCAGAATGATGCGCTCGAAGCGTCACAGCGGTCATCACTTCACATGGAAATGTTCAAAGCACAAAGGGAAAGAGATTCGTAGTGTATTATATCTATGCAACAGTTTAATGAGCCTTTTCTTTTAACAGAACAATTCATAGTGCTCTCTACTCCAGTGTTGTGATCTAACAGACACCAGGGGCCTGTACCATGATGGTAGTTGAACAAACTCAGGGTTATAGGATTAGTTTTGAGCTGACAAAACCAAACCACTCCAATCCGGCTTTGTTGGTACCATGATGCTGGTCATCAACTTTCTCTGTCAACTCAGGCTTTGATCCTGAGTTTGTGGGCCCGTGCACATGAATGTGTGACATCAGTGGTGAACAGCCAATCACATGCCTTGCAACAGAGATAAACTGTGATTCACTTCTCGTGAGAGAGCCAGTGCGATTCAAAACTCTTTTGCTGAAGGTTAAGAGATTGAAGAAAATTAAGTATTTAAACTCATTTACACTGATGAAAATACTTGTCCATGAAAGAGGACAAATAAAAGAAATTATTTTGCTCTATCAGTGCAAGTGAAACTTGAGAACTTAGTTTATATAGTTGATAATATATAGACCAGAGGTGTGGTCAAGACCAGACCTTCCAAGACCAAAACAAGACCATTCAATCAAGATAATTCATTAATGTGACTAATGTGAGTATTGAACATTAATGACGAGCACCTGATGTTAACAAGCAGAATCACCAAAGGAGAAAATCACAATTTTAAGTCACCATCATGGAGATCAGGGTTTGCTTTAGTTGGGCTCTTGTTCCTTGCCTTTTTAATATTAAATTTTGTTTGAGTCACTGAACTCATTTAGAGCCCAATCTCTGAGTTAGATTTACATTATTGATTAAAACAGCACTGTGATTCTACAACAGAAGATCCAGCTTTTTCAACATATTCCGAAGGATTTCTCAAAAGTTGTTCTGATAAAAAAAAAAAAACTTTTTATTACACACATAGACATCAAGAATCAGCCTGTGAATCTCAACAAGGGTGATTCTCCTTGTTAACATCAGATCACCTTCCTGACACATTTACTGTGTTAAAATCATAACACAATGAATGTGTCAAAATTAACACAACAAGTGTTGTCCCTAAACTCACACACTGATGTGTAAGAACTTAACACATTTTGAGTCAGTTTTAACACATCCTTTAACACAAGGCTGTAAAAAAAATTTTTTTTTTTTTTTGTATATATAGCTACCCAGATAGCAAGCAACGATCGAAATAATGTTAAATCAACGTTAATGTGTCAACGTTAACCTCATTGAATCAATATCACTTTTGCACCCTCAATTAATGTTCAATGATAATGCCATTAAATCGATGTTACAATGTGATGTTGGTTTAACATCATGTTTGCACTCTCAGAAAATGAAACAACAACTAACTGACTTAAAGCCACACAGCCTTAAATCAACTAAAAATAAAAGAAGACAATACATCTCTCAAGGTCTCAGCAGAAGTTATTTTTGAGAATCAACAGAGGTTTAGATGTTGATGTTTTATTGATGTTTGATGTTTTAAATGTTTGCTCACCATTTTGGTGGTCAGTGTTTCCTTTAGTTGGGCAGTTTGACTCTTGGATTTTTGTGTGATATTGTGTAATATTGTTGACTGTTCTGTTTTGCATACTCTGTGTAGCACTTTGGTCAACTTCGGTTGTTTTAAAAGATCTATATAAATAAAAATTGTATTGTATTGTTAAATGTATACAATCATATACAGTATTACTACATAAACGGTACACAGATTGCATAATTTATTGAAGAACAATGATGAAGAGCTGATCGTTTAAAATGGACATTTTACCCAAGTACCAGATGGCAACATTGTGTTGGCCCAGATTCGGCCCAACACAATTGCTAGATTCAAATGACATCAGACCATTTCATGATGACCACAAAACAATCAAAACTTGATGTAATTTTGTTTTAGCTTCCTTTGCTACTGCAAATGTGTTTAAAAAAACACACTGTAACAGTAGCCAGAAAAGACAAATGTATAATAAGAGTTAAGAGCCCAACTAATGGATCCACTATTTACCGTTATGGTGACTTCAAATGAAACAGAGTTAAACCCCTGTTAATTCTCAATTACTATTTTTGTAGATGTCTAACATAAATAAATTTGGTTAATAAGTGAAGCTGGTAATGCTGTTTGTGGAGTTGTTTAATCCTCCTCTGTTGAGATCTTGAGAGATTTAATGTCTTTCATCTTCAGTTCATTTCATCTAAGACTGTTTCTGCTCGTCTCTTTTTCTGTTCTCTTCTTTCCTTCAGTGATTCTGCTTGTTAACAGCTCCATATTTAATATACACAGATTTTGTGGCTCAGATAAGGTCCAGTTTAGGTTTATTTCTTTGCTCTTGGTTGACATGTGGCATTGCTGTGGCCTGCTTGTGGCTCAGATCTGGCAAGCAGAAGCGGCCCACACAAGGACCATAATTCATTGCAGCATGTAGGCCAGATCATTATGCCACATGTGCCAGATGTGGGCCGGATCTGGGCCGATACAATGTTGCTATGTGAGATCTTGCGATCAATATTTCATAACAAAGGTGCGAAGTCCCGTTTTGATTTTGCGTGTTGTTATTTCCACTCTCGACACAAATTACAATATTACTGTTGCTGGAGCATCTATATCATAAAACAGACACTGTAGAATGAAAGTAATACCTTAGAACTTTCAAATGATGTATAATTTGTTATCTTTGTTAATATTTTTAGATAGTATTCAACATAATAAATGTATACAATAGTGTGACGAGCAGGAGGTGCAAGAGCCGTGAGGGAACGGCGCAAGACCAGTGACGCGAGTGATAACGGCGCGTTGCACCGGCCTCGAATCTCTCGGTGCTGAGGAGGTCGGGCAGCACGGGCGTGTGAAGACCGCGAGTGGCTGCCCGAGGCGGTAGTGCTGGAGCGAGTATACATCAGGTGGGACGGAGAGCTCGCTGTCGTGCTCCTGGGATGAAGTGGGGTGGCTGCCGTCCGAGAGGGAGTGGAGGAGTCGCCACCGTTCACCGTGGGCCGGAGCCTGCTGCCGTCCGCCATGAAGGGGAGGAGCAGGGAACGGGGGACTCGCTGCCGGCTGCCCTCAGCCGGAGGAGCCATCGCCAGCCGCCAGGGGGCGGAGGAGGATCGAGCCGTCCACCGAGCGTCCAGTACCATCGCATGACACCTTGAGGAAGAGCCTCTCGGCTGGCTGAGGACCGAGCGGCAGTGTGTCCGGGAACCGGACCAAGAATTTTTTTTTTCTTTCCTCTCTTCCCTCTCTCGTCTGTTGCTCCCTGTGCTTCCGTCTCCTTTTCTCTCGTCTCGTCTGTCCTTACCCCCAGGTGCTGCTGCCGCCGAGACTGGCCCCCGGGGGGAGTAGAGCGCAGTCTCGTGGGTACCCCCCGGCCTGCGAGGGGTGATGGGGGTATGTGACAAACAGCGCGGGTGAGAGCCATGAGGGAACGGCACAAGGCCGGTGACGCGAGTGATACAAGCATCAGCTGCGTGTTGCACCGGCCTCGAATCTCTCACGGAGGAGCTCCGGAAGCATAAAAGGGGAGCGACGACAGTGAAGGACGAGAGAGGACCAGGCCTTATTATGTTTACTTTCGATTTGTATTTGTTTATTTTATTAAAGTTGTGTTAAACGTTCGTCGGTTCCTGCCTCCTTCTTCCCGTATCTACGAACTGTGTTACACATAGTAAACAAAGTGACATCAATAGGTTGTTTGCACATGACGTCACTGCAGCAGCGGAAATGAGTCTGGAGGGCAAGAAGTGATTTATCTATATAGGAATCCTATAAAAAACTCAAAATTCATATGTTTTGCGTTGTTTATGGTTGCTCAAATCAGTAAAATCAAGAACCCAGAAGGTGTTTATATCGTTTACATAACTTTATTTGTTTTTGACTTGGTTAAATATCCACATTCTTCATGGTATTGTTTGCAGGGAAGAGAAGCTATTTTATCCCATTGAATGATAATTTGGTGTTTTCACTTTTTGTAGAATTCCGTTCACAATGTTGATCTGGTTACCATGAGAACAGTGTCACGCACTGCTGCTTCAGCCATCATATGGTAGAAAATGTCCAAATAAATACATTTTTAACAAGCTGACAGAAGTTGATTCATTTCTTTGTTGGAAGGGTGTAACATTAAATGTAAGTGTAGTTTTAATGTTGTCTTTGTAAATATTCACTTTCCCATATGGCCACGGAGGAGAATCGGAGGGTCAAATTCAGCGGACAGACACCCTTTTTACAGACACACTGCATTTTTTTGTATTTATTTCGACTAATGACAACCAAAATCAAACCCATGTTAGCTTCTGAACAGTTTTGAAGTGGCTGTGTGCAATACTCATTCACAAGCCTGCTGAGAGTAGCCTAATACTCGCAAATGTAATGTTATTACACCAAAACAAAATACAACACTTTCAAAAACACTCAGATATGTGATTATTTTATTGAGTGATAGGCAGGGGGTTTAATCAGTGACATTACATTTGCTATACATCGTCTTCCCGTCACCTCCTCAACCTGCTTCCCTTAGTGTGTTTTTACACGTATAAAAGGCAACAATTGTATTACACCGTCCAGTTTTTTTCCCTGAACGATGATGTGAGCTCCTGTTGCTATTCTCGATTTAGCATAAATGACCTACAATTGCAACATTTTTCACAATCATGACAGAAAATCAAAAATACTGCCCTAACTTCCCTAGCAGAAAGGCAGCGCGATATAAACAAACCAGAATAGAACTGAATGCGGCGTGACGGCAGCTTCACATTCTCTATATCTTTCACCTCAATGGCAATCAAGTCTTTCAATTCAGTGGAAAAGTCGCTCCTCTTCATAACATAAAGATTAGAGATCGACCGATATATCGAATTACCAATATTTTACCCGATATTTAAGCATTTTACCATAATCGGTTATTGGTTTTGTAATATCGGATTTACCGATAAACGTCGCCATCTTGTGGGTTTTTTGAGAATTGCGTGCAGGATTGCCATTTCAGCGCATCTGAGGGGAGACGAGACAACTGCGTGCACATGTAAAGTATACTTACCTGCTTTGCTGTAATTAGTAAACTTTATTTAACATAACATCCATTAATGCACAAATTAGATGTGTTACATAAATGCCTGAAATAGTTTATGCAGCTTGTCTCTAAGAGACAAGCTCATGGAGTCACGTAAGATAATCCGTCAAGTCCTGTCCAAATACAGATGTAGCTTTGCATGAATTAAATAATACAGCCATGAATGAGCACATGTTGGAAATAAAAGCGCTGAATTTAATTCTCTCTCTGTTGTCATCATTAGTCTTGTGAATTCGTCTGCATTTTGCTGTTCACACAGCGGGTTGATGTAGGCTACAGGAAACACGGTTATATAATAAATGTTCAAATAATTACGATTAATTCACTAATAAACATCCAAGTAAACACAACACTATAGAAATTAATTATTTATTATCTCCGCGATCGATCGCAGTTTGAGTATAGTTCTGTGTAAATGCATAGATAAACAGCGCTTTGTCAGCAGATATTTCATAATCTAGAATGACAAAAACATTATTAATAATTCTGATATAACATACCAGTTGAGAAATGCAATAAAATATGATGTTTTGTTATATTCCAGAGAATATTATCCAGCGAATTATTCTTCACTCTTTAGCCTATTAAACAGCTTATAAATCTACTAAAACCGTAGTTTAAAATGAAGTATTTCATTTCTGCAAAGTTGATATGACTCCTGTCTTTAATTTATTTGCTCCATTTGAAGACATTAAACATTCTACATTTATTTTGCTTATTGTTAACATTAGTGTTGCTGCTGATGCTTTTTATAAATAAAATTATTTTTGTAATTGTTACGGACAGAGGAGTCGGAGACAACAGGAATGCAAATAGTTGGTAGTTTATTGACTGACAGCAGTAAATGAGAGTGAAGCAGGTGAGTGAAAAGCAGATGCAGTCTTTGATATGTGATAGTAGGAATAATGATACTGTCCCTTGCTTTGCAGGGTTGTGGATCGTGGATGGTTGCTGATTGAAGTGCAGGATGAATGAATCACGAAGATAGGTAACTCACACACAGACGAGAACACAGGAGGATAAGGGAAACACGCTGGAGTCGAGACGGGAAGAATCGTAGGAGCTTTTAGAGGTAAGCATATGGAGTCCTTTGTGTAAACAAGAACGGACAACTGAGGGAGGTGAGTAGTGTGATTATATACTGCTGTGGTGATCAGTGGATGGCTTGCAGGTGCGGGTGATTACTGAGTGGTGGAGTGAGTGCAGGTGATGGCCTATGAGGATTATGGGAGATGGAGTCCAAAACTGACAGGAACTGTGACAGTAATATGAAGATTAAAATTAACAATACAACAACGAAGCAGGCTTATGGGGCAGAATGCTGAAAGACCGTTTTCTACACTACAACCTAGTTCTGCTCAACTGGGAGTATTAAACTACATTAAAATAACAATGCATTTTTTTCAAGTGGTTTAGATTGTTTTATTTTTTTAATTGGTTAGAATTACTTTTATTTGCTTTATTTATTTGACTTTTTTTTTTTTTTTGCTTTATTGAAAATTTTGTTTTTTTAAACAAAAACAGTTTAGTAACAGTGCACTTTTTATTTTTTGCACTTTCAGATCCCTCTATTTATTGGTGTATAAATAAGATTTGTTTTGTTTTCCATGCAAGAAGGGAGTGATTGTTATAAATAAAATGGTTTGTTCAGTTCAGTGTTGTTGTAATCGGGTCAAAAACAGAAGTATAACAGTAAATAAATATCGGTTCTGCATATCGGTTATCGGGCACATAAACACACAAATTATCGGTATTGATTCTAAAAAATCAATATCGGTCAATCACTAATAAAGATCACGTCCAACATATGTTGTGATTTTCTGTTTGTATCTTTCTAAACCAGCACAGTACAGACATTTCCCCAACTCTTCCATTCTAATTTTTTACTGCTTGCCCTCCACCGGTATTTCGCGCATCACCAGAACCACGTGATTGCAAACAACCTACTCCAAGATTGGGACAGTGCACTGACTGTTTATACATTAATTTTGCATCATCATATCATTTTGAAATGCAAGCACATTTATTCACTTACACAGAGTTGCACACAGCTGCATGCACAAGCACTCTTCACCAAGTGCACCTGAGCATTTGAAATTGAAAGCAGCCTTCTGTCAGTGAATTTAATATTTTTAATATATAAACCCACTGCATTTTAAACAACATAAATGATGACTTTGTGGAGCATTTTTTAAGAAAAATATGGGCGGGCGAGACTGCACTCCACAAGCTTAACATCAAGTAAAGTGCGTTTCTCAGAGCGCATCCTATGCAATGAAGCCAGTGAATGTTCTTGTAATTCACTTCAACCTTTCCGAACTTTATGAAAGATTATATTATGGAAGGTTTGAGTAGTGTGTGTGAGAAATGGGAAGCAAGCAGAACATGGGTGTTTCTAAAACACATGCAGCATCATCGCGCATCTGCGGTTAAAAACTAAGCTCAGAATTGATTCTGAAATTCTCAGAATCGATCCAGAATTAGAGAGAGAATTGTGATGAATCAATGCTTCAGTTTTTTTCTCCCACTCTCCTACTGGAGAGATACAGTCCTGTAGATTTCAACATATACCCAAACACACCTGAACCAGCTAATCAAAGGTGTTTAGGGTTACTTGAAAATTGCAGGCAGGTGTGTTGGTGCATGTAGGAATTGAAGCCTGCAGGAAGGTAGATTTTCAGGAGAAGGGTTGGCTTCCCCTGATTTAAAAGGAAATGGCTAGTAGACTAAGCATCTGAACTGGACTCCACCAGATATTATACATTTAGAGATTTATTACTAAACACCTCTATTAGGAATCCATCAGAGATTAGACAAGGAAAAATATTACAATTACAAACCTTAGTATCTCCAGCTGACAGTTTGGACTCTTCAGTCCATCAGAAATAATCTTCACTCCTGAATCCTGCAGGTCATTGTTACTCAGATCTAGCTGTCTCAAGACAGAGTTTGAGGACTGAAGAGCTGATGACACATAATCCTTCATTTCACAATCCTGAGCAGTGAGATTACAGCCAGCAAGACTGAAACAAATCAAAATTTTAAGATTTTCAAGATTTTAAGTTAATAAAAGTTATGCAACTTTTTCTGCCTGAGTTTAATTCTTGCAAACATCACAAATTATAATGCATTTCAGAAAGAATAATGTCACCCAGTAGAAACATTTCATAACTTTACTAAAAGTAATTAAACACTCACATAGCTTTTCTGCAGTTGATCACAGCTGGTATCAGTCTTCTTCTACCCTCATCTGATGTGTTGTATTTTTTGAGGTCCAGCTCATCCAAGACCTCCTCTGACATCTGAAACATGTAGGCAATTGTTGAGCAGTGAGCTGGAGAGAGTTTCTTCTCTGAGTGTTTGTCTGATTTCACAAACTCCTGAATCTCTCTGGACAGAGTCGGATCTTTAACTTCCAGCAGACAGAGGAACAGATTGATGGATCTTTCAGTGGGGAGATCTCTATCTTTGATATTTTCTTTAATGTACTGTGTGGTTCTCCAGATGCTCTCTGAGCAGTTCTCTGTGTGTGTCAGTAGATCCTGTAAGAGTCTCTGATTGGACTCCAGTGAGACGCCCAGCAGGAACCGCAGGAACAGATCCAGGTGTCCATTCTCACTCTCAAGAGCTTTATTGACTGTTTCCCTATGCAGATTATGC
Source organism: Hypophthalmichthys nobilis (assembly GCA_037950665.1). NCBI lineage: Eukaryota > Metazoa > Chordata > Actinopteri > Cypriniformes > Xenocyprididae > Hypophthalmichthys > Hypophthalmichthys nobilis. Next base: position 41,468,710 of record CM075480.1, on the reverse strand, counting down.
ACTATATTAAAGAAATGTAATTTGTCAATATGTATCATTACATAATAGTAAAATACATAGAGAGCAGCAAGAAACTCCTGAATGCTCAGATGAATGAAGCTGTAGACTTTCCTCTGATGAATTACAGATTCCTCCTTAAAGATCTCAGTGCAAATCCCAGAATACACTGAGGCGTCAGTGACATCTATGCTGCTCTCTCTCAGGTCCTCCTCATAGAACATCACATTGCCCTTCATCAGCTGTTTGAAAGCCACTTCAGCAAGTTTCACAATCACTTCTCTGTTGGACTGCAGGAGTTTCTCTGGATCTCTCTCTTCATACTTCTGATTCCTCATGTTGATCTGAATCAGCAGGAAGTGGATGTACATTTCAGTCAGAGTTTGAGGGATTTCTGCACTCAGATCTTCTTTCAGGAGCTTTTGAAGCACAGTGGATGAGATCCAGCAGAAGACAGGTATGTGGCACATGATTTGGAGGCTTCTTGCTCTTCTGATGTGTGAGATGATTCTGCTGGCTTGATGCTCGTCACTGATTCTTTTCCTGAAATATTCCTCCTTCTGAGGCTCATTGAATCCCTGAATTTCTGTCAGACGGTTGATGTATTTGGAGGGGATCTGATTGGCTGCTGCTGGTCTGGAGGTGATCCAGATGAGAGCAGAGGGAAGCAGCTCTCCTTTCATGAGGTTTGACATCAACACACCAACTGATGAAGTCTGAGTCACATCAGAAACTTTCTGAGCATCTGAAAACATCAGTGATTCTGTGATTCTGCTTTCATCCAGACCATCAAAGATGAACACAACTTTACACGCCTCATAAATCTTTGATTCCAGATCTTGAAGTTCAGGATGAAAATCCTGCAGAAGCCTGTGAAGACTGTACTGATGATTTCGGATCAAGTTCAGCTCTCGAAATGGAAGCACAAACATAAAATCTACATCCTGATTGGCTTTTCCCTCAGCCCAGTCCAGAATGAACTTCTGCACAGAGACAGTTTTTCCGATTCCAGCAATGCCTTTAGTAAGAACAATCTTGACTTGGTCTTTCTCCTCACATCCTGGTTCAGGTGAGGCTTTAAAGATGTCATTGCAGTAGATTGGAGTGTCTTGTGAGTGTTGTGTTCTGGCTGTTTTCTCCATCTGTAAAACCTCATGTTCTTCATTCACTCCTTCACTCTCTCCCTCTATGATGTAGAGCTGTGTGTAGATCCTGTTCAAGAGGGTTTCATTCCCTTGGAGTTTGTTTCCCTCAAATAATCTTTCATACTTGTTCTTCATGCTGGTTTTATGCTGGTCTTTGACTCTCTGCAGGTCTCCAGTCTCCAGTGTGTGTGTCTGCAGGACTGCTTCAGTTTTGTCCTGACTGATGAGGGTCTGATTGTGAGATGAAGAGGATGGTCCATCACTGAATTCAGGGGGTACAATAATGGATCGGTTACTCTTCACAGACACATCACTGTGTTCTGGGGACTCTGATCTCTGTCTCTTCATCCTGCTGATAGTGACAAACAAAATGGCATTTTAAACATAATTACTGTATAATTTGACTGCACTTTAGATTTAGGTTTACATTTATTCATCCAGCAGACACTTAATAAACAACCCAACCAACAGAATTTTGTTATAAGAACGTTCTCTAAATATTCAGTGTTGGTTCTGGGAACGTAAAAAACATCCAGTTTTCTTGACGTTAGAGGAACGTTTTTATAAGGTATAATGTTCCTCAAACGTTCTTTCAACTTAATTTTGATCTAAAATTCAACATTCTAGGAACATTGATTTGTAACATTCCAAGAACATGAAAATGTTCAGTTTCCTTAATGTTAGTAGAATGTTGTTTAAAGGTTAGTATGATGTTCCTGAAACATTCTTTCAATCATTCAAACACCTGCTGTGAACAAGCACTGAAAGAAAGAAAAATAAGAACACAAATTACAACTTTCTTCAGCCACAGCCTTAGATGAACTGAAGATAAAAGACATTAAATCTCTGAAGATCTGATTAAACAACTCCACAAACAGCATTACCAGCTTTACTTATTACTAACCAGACTGACTTTATTTCTGTCACACGTCTACAGAAGTTCTTATTGAGAATTAACAGAAGTTTAGATGTTTCGTTTGAGGTCACCATCATGGAGGTTGGTGGTTGCTTTAGTTGAGCTCTTGATCCCTGAGTAGTTGAGTTGCTTCTTTATCAGCAATTGCAGGTGTTTTCAGAAAACATTTCTGCATTGAAAAAGACTGAAAAACAACTGCTTTTTGTAAAAAAAAAAAATGTTTTTTGCCAATATTGCAAATTATATTTTTCACATTGGTTGGGTTTGATACAGCACTTCAATTTCTTAATTTAGCAACTATTTTTCTGAAAACATGCAATTGCTGATAAAGAAGCATCTTTACAATAGTCAAGGGTCAAGAGCTTAACTAAAGCACCCACCAACCTTTTGGTTTGATTGCACTGTTAGACCTTGCTAGGGTTTTTTACAGTAAAATACTGGCTACACTGTTGCCAGTAATTTACTGTTGATTGTACAGTTATTTACTGTAATCTACTGTAGGAACCATGGACGAACCAGACAAATGAATCGTTCAGAGGACTCTTTTAAAACATAATTCCAGAAACCAAACCTCAGAGAATCTAGTTTCGGCTCCAGTCCGTCTACAGATCAACCTTTGATAGGTACCCTTTATGGCACCCGTGCTTCCTGACTGCAGGAGAGGTGATAACCTTTAACCCAAAATGTAGCAACCAAATGGTCACCAAAAAGATAAAGACTCTTTGATCACCAGACCAAAAGAGAGACAAAGAGACAACGCAGGCCCCTTTTGTTTCTCTGAGGGACCTAACTTTACAGAAAACCCAACGAAGACTGTTCTACAACTAAAACTGCATCAAAATTGTTCCAAACAATTTTAAATGGACTTATCAAACATCTTTTAACTGCATACATTTTACATCATGTTCACGAATACTACCTGTAACCAGTTATGCTTTAGAACACCCACAATTCATGTAAATGTGATAACTCTTGAATGACTGATTGAAAGTATGCCTTATTTGGAATGAATTTAATTCTCTTTCTCTCTTCTTAATCATGGTTTGAATGAAATCTGTGTAAAAGTGTATCATATTCCATTTAATAGAAATTATGTCTAAAACAGTATTCTGCCAAAGCAGAGACCTGAGGTAACACCTATGTATGATTGGGGCAGAGAAAAGCCACCTTTTGAAACAGGACGATATCTGATTGGCCAAAACTCCTCTCAGAGGTGGGACAAACACCTAAGTTTAAATAGTCATATCGCAAGACTGAAGCTGAAGAGAAGAAGAAACGAACGAGAGAAGAAGAAAGAACCGGTCAGCAGTGACCAGAGTAAGCAGAACAACGAGTAACTATGGAGTAACAAGAAGAACAGACAAGCAGCTCATTCAAGCCATCCAACTTTCACTCACTTTTCTTTTCTTTTACTTAATTTTCTTTTCCGTTGAGTCTCGTGTTATAAGTTTTGCCGCAAAGTTCAACCAACGACTTTTGCCGCTTCAACTTCAACTCCAGCGACAAAGAGACTTCCTTTCATTTTTCCAGCAAGCTAAAATGTGAGTGGTTTTTACCTAACCACCATCTGGACCTGAAAAGACAAATCATCGACTTGGAAAGCGGCTTAGCTGCACTCCGGCGAGATGATGCACATTTAAAGTCGACTCAAGCAAGTACCTCCAGATTCTATCAACTGAACTGGTGCATTTAAATTAATGATTCATGGATTCGTTCAGGTCAGATCTTCTGAAGTGCATATTTTGCTAGGAAACCTGTTCATCATATCACTCTCTCTCTTAAAACTCTCTCTCTCATTTCCTTTCGTTTACTGCAACGCGTATGAATGTGTGTGTATGTGTGTGTTTGTGTTAGATTAGTTTGTGTTAGAATAAATAAAGTCTCTTGTAGATTTTTAAAGAAAGTGTCTTGTATTATGTGCTTCTAAAATTTAATGTCTTAAACTGTCGATCTTGTTACCAAGCTATTATTTTCACGATAGTTGGATATTCATATCCGCTACAAGAGCTTATTACGGCTCGAGCAAACGAACGCTGGACGACTCAGTTGCTCGGTCGTAAATAAATGACTCTTTATAATTCCCTTTAAATTAATTATTTCATTTGAGCTAATATTACTTCTGTAGTTCCCTACAGTAATGGTGGAGAATGCGGGCAGTTTAATCTAAATTTGGAGCACATATCAAGTCATTTTCTTTTTTATTGAACACATTATTAAAACCCTCAGTGTGTGTGTGACGTATGCAGCGCGCACGGCGCGGCCCGTTTGAATGAGTGAGAGCTGTAACCCGAGTCTGCCGTCTTGTCTCTAAACTTCAGTCTGCAGTAAACTTCAGATTTATGATATCACAATGCGATAAGGTAAGAATTAAGCGTGTTCCTTAAATTCTAGAAGGCCTTGTTTATAGCTAAGCTGATGTCTGCGTGTTCCAGCGTCATTCAAATAGCTATAACGTTATGTGTGTATCATAGAGCTGAATTGAAACTAAACTGCAATAATTAAAATACCTCTGTGTAAGGACGAATACTCTCCTCACAGTGCGGCAAGATTGAGCGTGTTCCTCGATCTTTTTCCAAAACTATTTATTTATAGCTAAATTGATCAGTGCGTGTTCCACTGTACTCAATCTGCTGTTTCCCCCTTTGTTAAACAGTAACGCTGTACGCTTGCTTGTTTTATATTTATTTATAGCTAAACTGATCAGTGCGTGTTCCACTGCTTTCAGTGTGCTATATTCTTCCGTTTGTTAAACAGTAGCTATACTCTTGCTTGTTTGAGCCTCGAGTAACACTGCGTGTGTCAGAGTGCAATTTTAATTGGAAGAGATTTGAAATTTTGATCAAGTGAAGTTTTTGAAACTGTTATATTTTGCATGCACATAGAGACCCGCCGAGGTCGCGATTGTTCCATCTATTACAGCAGAAACCTATCACTTAAAGTTTAAGCCCCACGTCGTAAAACAGCTACGAGTGGTGTCTCTTATTTATAGTGTTGAAATGCGCCGACATTTCACGTAATACTTGATTGTACGTGCATGTGACTTTCATTTGTACAGTTGCCTGTATTTGATGTAATTCACATGGTCGCCGCTATCATTTATTTGGTCGCCATAGTTACAGTCGTGGCACGGAAGTCTTAACCAACGCTTCCGGGTGAACGTCATTGTAAACAAACCGCACGGTGTTGCTAAGCTAACCTCTGTAGTTGTTTACATTGAAGTTCGTATGCTAAAGCCTTTAGCCTCAAAGCTAAGCTAGTTAACATCATTGTGTGAATGCAGTGTCTGTTTTAGCAACTATAAAGTGATTTAACCACTTAAAATACTTCAACTGTATGTACACTTGTTGGTCTTTCCTTCTTATTTTCCCCCTAACTTTCTCACTTATTACTTTACCTATATTTTATTTGAAAGGGAAATTATTGGTTTACAATTAATAATTGCTTACTGCATTTGACTTGAAAAAGAAATACTGGTTTACAATTTTTAATTGTCAAATTTGAATTTAATAAAACCAATTAGATTTAAATTGAAATTTTTTTTTTCTAGAAAGTAATTTTAAATGATTTCTACATTCCCAAATTTCCATTACTTCTAATTTCATAATTTTCATAACTCTAAAATTCTATTTTAGATCTAATTACTTTAGGTATGAATAAGCCTTGAACTTTAGAAGTTTAAGCAAACTTATTCCACCAAAGTTTTTCCTAATTACAGAATCTTCGGGACTCACACTTGCTCATTATTTTATTGCGTTGTATTTTCCTTTTCCCTTTCTTGGTTATATACTTAGCCACTCTATTTTTTTTTTTATTTATTTCATTTAACTGTTTAATTCCCTTTTTCTTATTTCATCCCGTTATTTTCATTTACTTCCTTTTCTTCCTTTCTCCTTTCCTCTTTGTATTCTAGCTTAGGAACGACACACCTGAGCCTCAATAGGAGACAATGATATCTTATTACGAGTTTCAAATCAATCAGAGACAACCCTCTCTTTACTAAATTTTTTTATTCTCATGTGTTTAGTTGTTCATCAACTACTAATTCTATACTCGTAATTAGACAAAGGCTTCAGAGCCATTTGTGGATCTGGTCTCCTTCCTTCTCCTTTCCTTTTCCTCCCGTCTTTCCTGTTCTATCCTGCTTTCTTCCATTTTATTCTTCACATTTGTAGGGATCAAGCTTGGACGAACCATCAATCAATTCTAAAGAAAGAGAAACACAATCTTTCCAAAGAAACAATTCATTAGGTATTTGATTTTAATCAAACCCTTTTGTGTTCTCCATACTCCCTGCACTTGTAAACGCAATTAAATTTTGACATTTTCATCCAAGAACATTTAACAGAGACAAGTGTTGAGCAACCGTTGCCTTCACAGCATCCCTGGTAAGCAGTTCAACTGAAGGTGTGTGGTGTCAATCCTGTCAAACTAAAAAGAGGTATCAGCATTATTATTGTATTATCGTCCTTGCGAACATAAACAATAATATATATTGTCTTTTCTTTTCAGAAACAGCTTTTCATTAATAGAAAATATTTATTGGAAATAAATATTTCTCTAAATTGAAAAAAAATCCTTACAATTTGTTTTAACATTCTCTCTCATTTTCCCTTAGTCAGTTGAGTGACAAAGTCCTCACATCACGAGTTGAAAACTGTTTCTCATAGACAGAAAATATTTATAGAAAATATTTCTTCTATTGAAAATTGTTTTAACTTCTTCCCTTTCTCTTTCCCTTACTCAGTTGAGTGACGAAGCCTTCTCATCACTAGCCTACCTGTCTACACACTGAGACCAACACGTAGCCATCACACTTCACTACTAGTGTACATTCACTGAAACGAGACTTAGCTGTTCCACCACATATAGGCTTCACACCCCACACAGATCTGTGTCAGTCTCTTCTCCCCAGCGTACCAACATGTCGCAGACGGAAAACCCCACTGCCCAAGATGTGGACGCCTGGCTCAGCGGCATTACAAACTGCCTCATGCCAAAGACAATTGAACTGTTATTATTTTTGATAATAATCATAATTCTGAGAAGATTCCTGACACATGATTCAAGCCAGAACCAAGAACACACTGAACTAGGCAAGATAACCAAGTCTCTAAGCATTGCCTTCACAGCCCAGCTGAAACTAAGCGACAAGTACATCACCCACCTGCAGGAGGAGCTGTCATGTGCCCAAAGCCGCATAGACAAGCTGGAAGTGAAAGTCCAGGACGACTTCAAGCATCAGACCACTGAGTTCCTGAGGGAGCTGATGCACATTCAACGCTGCACAGACCAGCACAAAGTGAAAGCTCAAGACAAACTCAAAGTGTCCGAAGCAGAGCAAGAAACAAAGGAACAAGCTGACAAGCTCCAAGAAGCCCTTGCAGTTGCTGAACGTGACAAACAACAATTAAAGTTTGTCCAAAGACACCTGGTAAACCAACTAGAAAATGCCAATTCTGACATTAAAGATAAGAACTTTAAAATTAATGCTCTGGAAGACCATTTGAAAAGATACAGCGCTGAAATGGACCATCTGAACCAACAATTAGACAATGCCAACGGAGCTCTACATGGTCAGAAATGAACTTAAACATGTTCACACACAGAAGCCAGAGCCCAGAAGGGAGAGACCTCCCTCAGCATCACCACTGTTGAGCAGGACAGAGTCCCCCATCCAAGAACTGCTGTACAACGGAAGAAGTGAATGGCCACAACCCACAACATCACTGGCCTCCACTACAGAATTCTTCCCTGTCAACCAAAGAGAGCTCATCTGTGCAGACCCCAGAGCTGCACATGAGATGACCCTTAAAGACCTCGACAAGCTGGCTAAGAACATCACACCGTTCAACCCGAACTCCACGGAGAGCCACAACATCCAGATCTACCTCCGAGATATTGACTTCCACCTAGAGGTGAGACCTAATGTGACTGACAGAGACAGGTTGTATCTCCTCAGGTCCACATCCAGCCCAGAGGTACGAAGCTTCTTAGATCGACAACCTGTCCACGTTAAGCACAACTACCAGCTATTACGTGAGTCACTGATTAAAGAATTTACAGGCCCAGAGTCTGAACATGGACTGTTAGTCGCCTTGGAAACCAAACAAGGTCGACAAGAGACTCCCCAAGCTTACTACAATCGTTTCCGACAAGCCTACTTAGGTGCACATAACGAACCTGGACTTGAAGAGGACGTGAACTTCAAAACCCTCTTTCTGAAAAACCTGCACCCTGGACTAAGTCACCATCTAGGCATCATGGCCTGCCCAAGCACCATGACAATCCAACAGCTACGTGACTTGACACACAAGGCCTACATAAAACAGAAGATGACCTCAAAGAAAGGTTTGAAAATGGCCACAATGTCAAACTCCGTCAGCCAAGATCCAAGCCGTGCACTGCAAGACACCCAGTGGCATGACAACCCCACAGTCTGTCATAAACAGCACCAAGAACATGACCCCCATGCCACTGACAGCTTCTACACCGACAGCTGGGAAAAGTCATGGGACCAGCCACACTTCTCCAGAAGCCCGCCAGAAAGAAACATCTGGGAACCGAACTGGACAGCCAAAGTCCATCAGCCTACACATTCAAATGCATCCAATGTGGGTAAGCGACGATGGAACCCACCTCGGCACCACTCAGTTAAACACAGCACTGAGTACAGCCAAGAACAAGACAGTTCTACCTCAGAAGACATGGAACAATTGATGAGGCAAATAACAGCGTTCTTCGCAAACAACACTAATAGGGATGATCACAAGGATGAGTCACCCTCGTTATGACTAAAGACGGAGCGGAAGATCAGTAATCATCTGATACACCTTCCACATGGAGATGACGGCCACATGTTCTACAACAACACAGAACAAAGTGGTCTCTTACAGCCAAACACCGCTGAAAACTCAGTAGTACCAGGAAACACAGTTCTGGTTACTCATCACCCACCAATAGATCCAATGAGTTCCCATCTCAAGAACCATACTTGTGCAACAGTAACAACAGTAAGCACAGAAGGTCAGACAGTCTGTCACAACCAGGAGGCGTTACAAAAGGAATGCAACGTAGGAGACAAAGTTTTGCACCACAGCTCAACGCAGCTATGTCAAACTACCTCTCACTTTCTGCCAAAGAACTTCCTGCCTCACTGGACTGACTCCCATCAGATTATGGACAATCCCTCATCCCAAGTCCAAGATGCAAAGAGCCAATCTTCATCTAAGCCCTTCAAGAAAAGGGGGGAGCAAAACAGACTGAAACAGATCTGACCATACATACACTACACTACATTACACTACACTACATTAACATACTCACCAACGTGCTCTTCCTACAGACAGAAATTAGTTTCAGAAACTAGCTCAACATAAACTTAGCTATATTCACCATAAGAAACATGCAACTATCTGTACAACAAGTAGAACACCTCTCATCAAGCTATGATACATGACACCTTAGATACACGCGGTAGTGTTAGCCGTACCAGGAAACACTCAACTGCTTTGTGTTGTTTTCCTCTTCCTCTTCCTCTTCTCCCTTCTTCTTTATAAGGTAAAACACCTGTCTACCCCATAAGGGTCAAGGTCATGACATTAGGATTGATGCACCACGCCTAAGGTCTGAAAGCCACCTTAAAACTTGAATGTGAGCCAGAGAGCTCCATGCATGATGTGTCACATCATTTTCACCACAAATGATGTCACCAGAAAATGAAGGGTAAACTGGTCTCAACCTAAAACAATTTCGAAGAGAAGAAAACAAACAATTTAATCACATAATTTGAGCCAAGCATTAATATACTGAGACAATTTAGAATAACACTCTTAAAATTGAACTTAATATGTTAGTACTGAGATAATCTAATGCCTTGCACCAGTACAGTGGCCAATCATGGAGGTGTTGTTTTGTTGTCGCTTTGTATGTGTCTGCTTCTTCTGCCTGTCTCTCTGCAGTGTCCGCCGATGTCTTCATCCCAACACATCGCCGAACAAAGGGGGGAATATGTAGGAACCATGGACGAACCAGACAAATGAATCGTTCAGAGGACTCTTTTAAAACATAATTCCAGAAACCAAACCTCAGAGAATCTAGTTTCGGCTCCAGTCCGTCTACAGATCAACCTTTGATAGGTACCCTTTATGGCACCCGTGCTTCCTGACTGCAGGAGAGGTGATAACCTTTAACCCAAAATGTAGCAACCAAATGGTCACCAAAGATAAAGACTCTTTGATCACCAGACCAAAAGAGAGACAAAGAGACAACGCAGGCCCCTTTTGTTTCTCTGAGGACCTAACTTTACAGAAAACCCAACGAAGACTGTTCTACAACTAAAACTGCATCAAAATTGTTCCAAACAATTTTAAATGGACTTATCAAACATCTTTTAACTGCATACATTTTACATCATGTTCCACGAATACTACCTGTAACCAGTTATGCTTTAGAACACCCACAATTCATGTAAATGTGATAACTCTTGAATGACTGATTGAAAGTATGCCTTATTTGGAATGAATTTAATTCTCTTTCTCTCTTCTTAATCATGGTTTGAATGAAATCTGTGTAAAAGTGTATCATATTCCATTTAATAGAAATTATGTCTAAAACAGTATTCTGCCAAAGCAGAGACCTGAGGTAACACCTATGTATGATTGGGGCAGAGAAAAGCCACCTTTTTGAAACAGGACGATATCTGATTGGCCAAAACTCCTCTCAGAGGTGGGACAAACACCTAAGTTTAAATAGTCATATCGCAAGACTGAAGCTGAAGAGAAGAAGAAGCGAACGAGAGAAGAAGAAAGAACCGGTCAGCAGTGACCAGAGTAAGCAGAACAACGAGTAACTATGGAGTAACAAGAAGAACAGACAAGCAGCTCATTCAAGCCATCCAACTTTCACTCACTTTTCTTTTCTTTTTACTTAATTTTCTTTTCCGTTGAGTCTCGTGTTATAAGTTTTGCCGCAAAGTTCAACCAACGACTTTTGCGCTTCAACTTCAACTCCAGCGACAAAGAGACTTCCTTTCATTTTTCCAGCAAGCCAAAATGTGATTGGTTTTACCTAACCACCATCTGGACCTGAAAAGACAAATCATCGACTTGAAAACGCGGCTGCACTCCGACGAGATGATGCACATTTAAAGTCGACTCAAGCAAGTACCTCCAGATTCTATCAACTGAACTGGTGCATTTAAATTAATGATTCATGGTTCGTTCAGGTCAGATCTTCTGAAGTGCATATTTTTGCTAGGAAACCTGTTCATCATATCACTCTCTCTCTCTTAAAACTCTCTCTCTCATTTCCTTTCGTTTACTGCAACGCGTATGAATGTGTGTGTATGTGTGTGTTTGTGTTAGATTAGTTTGTGTTAGAATAAATAAAGTCTCTTGTAGATTTTTAAAGAAAGTGTCTTGTATTATGTGCTTCTAAAATTTAATGTCTTAAACTGTCGATCTTGTTACCAAGCTATTATTTTCACGATAGTTGGATATTCATATCCGCTACAAGAGCTTATTACGGCTCGAGCAAACGAACGCTGGACGACTCAGTTGCTCGGTCGTAAATAAATGACTCTTTATAATTCCCTTTAAATTAATTATTTCATTTGAGCTAATATTACTTCTGTAGTTCCCTACACTACAGTATGTTACTATAAAGATACCATGCACTAAATTAAAACTTGTTACCTCATTTAATTTGCAGAAATCAACTGTCTCAAATTATCTGACTGACATTTAAATTTACAAACAGATATTTATTTTATGCTAATAATGTGAGCATATTATCACTACAAACTTAATTAATTAGAACTTACTAAAATCATTTTAAACAAAAAGAGTTTCACTGTATCAGCAACTACACAGTCACTATCTGTTAAATTAAACGACATGCAGCATATCCTCAAAAACTTTTGATCTACTCCTGAACCTAAGCACAGGCTCTACTCTTCACCACAATGGTGACCCACAAAACTCAATTTTACAGTAAATCAAGTTAATATTTAAGTGATGATTGAGCATTAATGATGAACACCTGCTGTTAACAAGCAAAACCACTGAAAAAAGGAACAAGAACGGAAAAAACTAGCAGAAACACCAACTACGAACAGAATTACAACTGTCTTCCAGCCATTACACAATATTACACTTATTACTAACCAGTTTAACTTTATTTCTACCGAAGATCTTATTGAGAACTAAAAGAAGTTTAGATGTTGATGTTTAATTGAAAATGTTTGGTGTGATGTCACCATTAAGGAGATCATTGTTTCCTTTAGTTGAGCTCTTGACCCTTGAATTCTTAACATCAGTCTTTTTCTTTCTTTCTTTCTTTCTTTCTTTCTGTCTGGTTGTGTTAACTGTTTTTGGATCTCATTCTTCTGAATCACAGAACAATCAATAAATTTAGAAATACCCATGAAACCAAAAACTAAACTAGAAAAATGTCAAACTAGTTTGTAAACTGGTTTCACACTCAGTGTGGCTGAAGTCAATTGTAGTTCTTCTGTTTCTGTTCATCTCCTTTTTTCTGGTCTTGTTTCTCTGTCCTTCAGTGATTCTGCTTGTCAGGTGTTCATCAGTGTCTAAATTAGTGCCTACAGGAATATACTGTGAGTTAACATCGCTCAAAGTCGACACTCAGAGGCTGTTTTCTAAATCACACCCTATACCCTCATTCACTATTCCCTACATTAGTTCACTAATATAGTCCACTTGACAGAGTTAAAATAAGTGAGTGAATTTAGACACTGATGAACACCTGACAAGCAGAATCACTGAAGGACAGAGAAACAAGACCAGAAAAGAGAGAAGAGACAAGCAGAAACAGAAGGACTACAACTGACTTCAGCCACACGGAGTGTGAAACCAGTTTACAAACTAGTTTGACATTATTTCTTTCATACAAGTGCAGAAGTTTCTTGTTGAGAATTTGGATGTTTGGATGTTGATGTTTTATTCAAAATAAAAATGTATTGAAGTTTGTAGTCACCATCGTGGTGACCAGTGTTTCCTTTAGTTGGTCTCTTAACTCATTAACATCAGTTTTCTCTGGCTGCTGTAACTGAGTGTTTATAAAGCACATTTTTTATGACAAGGTATTATGTCTAATTTTTGGTTTCATTTGGTTTATGTCTAATTTTTGGTTTCATGAGTATTTCTAATTTTATTGATTAGTCTGTGATTCAAAAGAATGAGATCCAACAATGTTACAGTAACTAGTTATTTAGAATAATATTAAAGTCATATAATGTATAAGATATTTTGAGCTCCTGCATAGCTTAGACACACACAGACATCAACAATCAGCATATGAATCTCAACAATGGTGACGTTTAAAAGTTTTATATCGCAATGCATCCTGGGTGCCAGCATTGTTAAAAAAACTCCCAGCATGCACTGCAACATGAATAAATTATGCAGCTGAATGGTCTTTTTTATTGCCACCATTGTTGAGATTGATATGCTGATTTTTGATATCTGTGTGTGTCGATGTGTTGCTGCAGCTGTTTTTTTTTTTTTTTGCATTGTATTAAAAAAAAAATCCTTCATTGCAAATGATATTTTTTCCATGGAATTTACTGTACTGGTAAGGCCAAATTTAAGCCTCTTAATAATGTGACACAAGAGATTGAACAGTGTGAGATCAGTGGCTGTGATAGTTACATCATCTTTTTTTCCCCCACATATTAAACATGGCTTGTAAAAACAGTTGACACAGCCAGAGAGAGAAAAAAGACTGATGTTAAGAACTCAAGGGTCAAGAGCGCAACTAAAGGAAACGATGATCTCCTTAATGGTGACAATTAAACATCAACATCTAAACTTCTTTTAGTTCTCATTAAGATCTTCGGTAGAAATAAAGTTAAACTGGTTAGTAATAAGTGTAAAAATGTGTAATGGCTGGAAGACAGTTGTAGTTCTGGTCGTAGTTGGTGTTTCTGCTCATTTTTTTCCATTCTTGTTCCTCTTTTCAGTGGTTCTGGTGTTCAGGTGTTCATCATTAATGCTCAATCATCACTTAAATATTAACTTGATTATCTCACTGCAACACAGCATCAATGTTACTTTTACTCTGTAGTGTGGACACTAGAGGATGTTCCTGTGGGGTTGAAAGGGTTAAAGGTGTAAGATAAAAAGACACACCCAGAAAATGTATTTTAACAGTAACAAACTATAAGTTAAAGAACAGTTATAAACTGGCAACACTGTTGCCAGTAGTTTACTGTAAAATTAAGTTTTGTGGGTCACCATTGTGCTGAAGAGTAGAGCCTGTGCTTAGGTGCAGGAGAAGATCAAAAAACACTGATGATATGCTGCATGTTGTTTTATTTAACAGATGGTGACTGCAATTGCTGATGCAGTGAACTCTAATGAAATAAGTTCATAGTGATAATATGCTCACATTATTAGCATGTAATAAATATTCGTTTGTAAATTTAAATGGCAGTTGTATACTTTGAGACAGTTGGTTTCTGCAAATGAAATGAGGTAACATGAGTTTTAATTTAGTGCATGGTATCTTTACAGTAACATACTGTAGATTACAGTAAATAACTGTACAATCAACAGTAAATTACTGGCAACAGTGTTGCCAGTATTTTACTGTAAAAAAGCCTGGCAAGGTCTAACAGTGTGCATCTCTGACGGATCCGTGATCATGTCTCCCGCCGGCGAAAAAACATAAGTAGTGTTACTGTATGTGTTTCATGTTATCCTTATTCATTAATTCTGTGTTATGAGTTTATTCTGTGCCCATTCACTGATAGTATGGATATATATGATGTCATGATTATGTAGTTGTGTGAACTTGGATGTACATGGCATGAATGAAATTAGAGTATTTTCATTTCCAGCACATGTATAATTCAAAACTGTTTTGTGTGAGTGTGAGACTGTATGCATTTGTGTACATAATTTGTATTTATCACTGTTGAAATTGATTCAAGTAAAAACGGTGAAGAGGCATCACGTGTGTAAATTTATTCATTTAATATCATCATTTACAGTAGTATTACAATGTTGAACTCCATCATATAGCCGGGATGATAATCCTCCGGTCTAAAGTGTGTTTTTCGTAGCAGATGCAGAAGTGAAGTCCCGTCTCTTCACCTGCACAAAACACACCCCGGCACGGAAGATAGCACCGTCCTTTTTCTTGTTAGTAAACCTCTGGACTCGATGTCCTGACGGTCTGGAGTTTGTGCAACCTCCACAAACACAATAATTTACCATGACGATGATAAATAGAATACAAAAACTACCGAAATCACACTCATGACCGCTGTTACTGAATACCAACCTACTCTGCACTGAGTCAACACAGAACTCGGCGAACGACTCCCTCTCGTGACATAAAATGACGCAACGCTGAAAAAAAGCGTTTTTTACAGAGACCGTCACTTTATCTACTAAATTTGTGCCCTTATGTCCTGCAAAACATTTTTAAATCCTGCAGTACCTTTTTATATGGTATTTTCGTACAAGGTTATATATTCGTTTTGAAAAAAATGTTTAACCTGCAATATGCACTTTAAGATAGCCTTAGATGTTATATGAATATGGTCCCTGGAGCATATTTTATCAGCTGGCAAGTTTCAATGCACATTTAAGAGTGCAAGTTGCAACTATTATTACTCTCTAAAAAATGTTTGTTTAAAAACAACCCAAGTTTGGTTGAAAACGGACAAACCCAACCTTCTGGGTTGTTTTATTTAACCCAACTACTGTGTAAAAATTATTGTATTGCTTGCTTAAAATGAACCCTAAAATATGTTGAAAATTAACATTTATTATTAAATATAATAATTAAACAATAAACATTTATTAAATTGTTTATTAATAAATGTTCACCTTTTGATTGTTGTATCTAGTAATTATGTGTCTGATTTCCAACCCATTTTGGGTTCATTTTAAGCCAACCATATAGTCATTTTTAAACAGCAGTTGGGTTAAATAAAACTATCCAGCAGGCCCGGCAAACATATGCATTTCAATTCACTAACTTGCAATTCGATTTGATATCAGATACAGTACATGGCAAATTTTCTCAAGAAAAAAAAAAAACTAATGCTGTAAAATATACATGGGAATCAGTTGGTACTACATTAATTTTGAAGTTTAAAATGAACTGATTTGTATACAAACTTACACTTTTTATAAATTTTTTATAGAAATAAAGTTTTAATAGGCCTACTAACTTTAAAATTATTTCTACCCCAATTTGTTTTTTGAAATATAAACATTTAAATGGTGGTTGTCAACTTGACAGATTTATTCAAACATGCATAATATAAGCCATTGAAGAACATTAAAATTTATAATTAATATGTAATATGTTGTATATATTTAGCTAAATGCTCCTCTAGAGTTTTTCTAGCTAACGAGTTTATGGTCACTGAATATGTTTGTTCTGAGGTAAATGTGACGTTATGTGACATTGTTTACAAGCTGTTATTAACGTCTTTCCGCGATTGAAACACTGATTAAGCGATTATACGAGACATGATATGGATTTCGTTAAGTTGTATTGTATCTTTTATCATACCTTGAGATGTTCATTCATGTTTATTTCGCGCTGAAACTGGTATTAAAGCGGAGGAGAGGATCAGTTCAAGTGTGCGTCAGGCTGCCGCTTCTCTTGAACTACAGCGTCACTCCACATTAAAGAGAGCCAAAACAGTATTTATGTTTTTTTATTCCTAAGTAAAATAGGCAAAATATGAAATTCGAGACTTTGAGAAATATGAGACTTTGTTTCATGTCCAAAGCAACAAACCACAAATCATATTTCAATCATGATTTATTGGATGGTTACGTATCCTCGCCCAGATAGCAACTTTGTGTCAGCCCAGATCCTGTTTTGCAGGCCATAGAAATGCCACTTGTGAGCGAAGAGCAAAAAAATAAAACAACTGGACCTTATCTGATACAAAAAATCTGTATATATTATTTATAGAATCATCTCAGCATTAACAAGCCTGTTATCAAGCAGAATCACTGAAGGAAAGAAGAAAAAAAGACAAGCAGAAACCCAAGAACTACTTTTTGCTTGTCTGTCTTTATCAATGGCCTAACAAAGGCCTAACAAAGAGGCTTCATGACAACCAACATGCGTCACATTTTCTCTAAAACCGAGCTAACAATCATTGCTTCAATGATATTGTTTCTGTGCATTAAAAGTGTGCTGGCAAATAAATATATTATCAAAATCGTAAAAATAATAAAATGTGTCACATTTTTATTATTTTGTTGGCGTCACAAACATATACCATCATATAAAGAGGCTATCAATACTATTTGATGACATGTTATTTAACGTTATATAAATATTACAAGAGTCTTACTAAATATCAAAATTAATTTAATCGTCTACGTTTCTGGCATTTAAAGCTGTCGAAGTATAATGATGGTTTGAAATCCCATGTAACGAAGACCAAATAACAAATAGCAGCTCATTTTTATATGACTACATGGCAATATGAAGAATAAGTTCTGAACTCACCACAAAATATGAGGCCGTTTATATATCCATGATCAGAGTTTAAACCCCCGGAATGGCGTCGCTTATTTATTATGTTCCTTTCACTTTCGTTTCTGTCGAACTCCAAACGGTGTTCTGAGGGGAGGGGCGTCACACGACAAGTCGTTGTAGATTAATGGCGTTGTTTTTCATCGCTCCCTTCGTCAGCTGTATCCCAAACGCCATATTATGAGACACAATTGGTTTGTTCTCTCCAGAGTTCCCATTTACAGGGCTTCGGTGTGATTAAGATATAGGGATGCTTACTGAATTCGTCACCAGCTCCTCAGCTCCACTCATATGAAAGACAAACGCACTCCCTCTAGTGGCGCAGAACATTATCACATTCTCAGAACAAAAATATATGTGACTAAATACACACAGTATGAAAATAACAACAACTCCATGCAGCCAACAATTTAAGTTAAGACTTCTTACAGAAAAGAGAAATGAAGCAAGTATTTCAATTAAAACTGTTGTGAAAACAGTACATTCAGGAGTAATCAATCCTGCTTTTGTAGGGATGTCTTCCTGCAGAGTTTTAAAGCAGCTAGGTGTTCAGGATCACCGGTGGCCTGTTGCATGAAGGTAGTTAGAACAAACTCTGAGTTTCAGAGAAGGTTTAGAGTTGACCGATCCAGATAAACCCAAACTGGTTAAGATCAGGATCAGCTGTTGCACAACGCTCGGTATAAACTTTATCTGTCAACTTAGGTTTAATCCAGAATTTGCAATTAACTCTGAAGCGCGTGCACCTGAAAGTGTGACACATGCGGCAAACAGCCAATCACACGGAACATGCAGAGCGTCCGTTTGATTCACTTCTCTAAACCAGAATAAAACCAGGGGCCTGTACCATGATGGTAGTTGAACAAACTCAGGGTTATAGGATTAGTTTTGAGCTGACAAAACCAAACCACTCCAATCCGGCTTTGTTGGTACCATGATGCTGGTCATCAACTTTCTCTGTCAACTCAGGCTTTGATCCTGAGTTTGTGGAGCACGTGCACATGAATGCGTGACATCAGTGGTGAACAGCCAATCACATGCCTTGCAACAGAGATAAACTGTGATTCACTTCTCGCGAGAGAGCCAGTGCGATTCAAAACTCTTTTGCTGAAAATGAAGAATTTAAACGCATTTACACTAATGGAAAATTCTTGTCTGTGAAAGAGACAATCTTTCTCTCTTAGTGCAAGTGAAAGTTGTGAAGGTAGTTTATATAGTTGATAATATATAGCAATAGAGACTCAAACATACAAGGTCACATGTAGTCATATTTAAAGAGTATATTTACACCTTATTTATATTACATATGGTCTATATATATTAATATTCATTGAAACTAAATGCTAAATAACAACTGTTAAACTAAACTTGCGTGTGTGTAATGGATTAATAAAAATATAGATCATATAATTATACAAATCATATAAATCATAAAATAATTAAAGTAAAATAAAATAAAGTAATTATCATTTCAACCAGACAATTTCATTGTTAAATATTTGTTTTTACTATATAATGACCTTTAATTTGGAGGAAGAGAAACTGGGGGAGTGACTTTATTGCGTTGGATGTGTCAGTGTCACTTTGCTCACATCTGATTGGTCCAATTTCAGTTTGAGATCTCTGAACCAGAACATAACCTGCCCCGGAGCAGGTTAGCCGTGGAGTGTAAGTTACTGGTGATGTACACCGCTAAAAGCCAAGTTACTTTCATGGTACCTAAATCCCAGGATTGGCGCAAACTAATCTGAAACTTACTTGGCTAGCCAGCTAATCCGGCTTCATGGTACAGGCCCCAGAGGGCTGTTTCATAACCAAGATAGCAACATTGTGTCGGCCCACCCATGCTGGGTGTTTTGTACTATGCTGGTACCCAGCATGCATCCCACTTTTGATTGTCACCATTGTTGAGATTCATATGCTGATTCTTGATGTCTGTGTGTGTCATTGTAGTTTATGCTCATGTCTGTTAAAATTTACATTTATAATGTAAATGCGTTAATAGCACAACACAACTGTAAGATTCAAATAACATCAGTCCATTTCATGATGACCACAAAACAATGTCATTCGGCTTTAGCTTCCTTTGCTACTGCAAAAACATTTCACAAACACACTGTCACAGCAGCCAGAAAAGACAAATGTATAATAAGAGTTAAGAGCCCAACTAATGGATCCACTATTTACCGTTATGGTGACTTCAAATGAAACAGAGTTAAACCCCTGTTAATTCTCAATAACAACTTTTGTAGATTTCTAACATAAATAAAGTCAATCTGCTTAGTAATAAGTGAAGCTGGTAATGCTGTTTGTGGAGATGTTTAATCATCCTCTGTTGAGATCTTGAGAGATTTAATGTCTTTCATCTTCAGTTGATTTCATCTAAGTCTGTGGCTGAAGTCAGTTGTAGTTCTTGTGTTTCTGCTCGTCTCTTTTTCTGTTCTCTTCTTTCCTTCAGTGATTCTGCTTGTTAACAGGTTTATTAAGGCTGAGATGACTCTATACTTAATATACACAGATTTTGTGGCTCAGATAAGGTCCAGTTTAGGTTTATTTCTTTGCTCTTGGCTGACATATGGCATTTCTATGGCCTGCTTGTGGCTCAGATCTGACAAACAGAAGCGGCCCACACAAGGACCATAATTCATTGCAGCATGTGTGCCAGATCATCATACCACATGTGCCAGATGTGGGCCGACACAATGGTCGAGTCACGGTAAAATAACTCAGAGATCAAAACAAGCTAAATCGGCACAATTACGAATGCTTTTTATGTTACATTTATGTTAACACTATCGGGTAGGTTTATGTGTTGGTGGTACATTATTTTAAAAATAATGGAGCACTACACGCCACTCACGGACAAAATTCCAAATCAGAAATGCGGTGATTCATATAAAAACCAACGTCATAAAAGTGTACCATACTCACTATCTGTTCTGGTAAAAAAATGAACATGTTTTTAGCGCCACTCAGTGGACATTTTCATTAAAATTGCAGTGATATGTACGTATTGGTATGTTTTTTTTTGTCTCGTGAAAACATTCCCACAGGTACGTTTTTCTAATGAGACCAGGCTCCCATAATGAGAGAACAGGCATTTTAAATAAAATATTAGCCTACTTTGACATTGTTCAATTTGCATATTATGTCTAAATGTGGTGTTTGTCTGAAAAAGTGAGAAAATGCGAAAAAGAAGCTGTTTTGCTGTTCTTTCACATACAGTATACAGAAACATGTACCTGCACTTATATACAATAAAGGCCTGTAAACAAGCTCACAGTGGGTATAGTAGGTCTTGTCTAAAACAGTCATTTTCCTTCACTGAAGAATGAAATTAGAAGACTGAACTGTGCAAAAGAGATTTCTGTGAACATCAATTTACTACTACAAGTAACAATCGGTGTCAAGCACTAATGGCTCATGACTGCCATGTTTCTTTCCAAATATAATAGCCCAGCTAACAAAATTTTGTTATAAGAACGTTCTCTAAATATTCAGTGTTGGTTCTGGGAAAGTAAAAAATGTCCAGTTTTCTTGACGTTAGAGGAACGTTTTTATAAGGTATAATGTTCCTCAAACGTTCTTTCAACTTAATTTTGATCTAAAATTCAAAATTCTAGGAACGTTGATTTGTAACATTCCAAGAACATAAAATGTAGTTTCCTTAATGTTAGTAGAATGTTATTTAAAGGTTAGTATGATGTTCCTGAAACATTCTTTCAACTTAATTTTGATCTAAAATTCAACATTCTAGGAACTGTAAGGAACCCCCCATCGGCCCAAAAACGGAATCCGACGGCCTGGGCGAAGGTTAACGCGTGTATGTCTTTTCAGCGCCTCTGTGAAGTTCACGTAATTTCACTCGTTTAATCTGACTCCAATTTCAAATGATTATTACTCTTAGGTTGTGTTTCCAATTAGAAATTAATCATTTGTTATGTATTAATTTAGATATTTGATTATTCTGGGTATCCCATATTTTCAATTATTCGTTCATTACAGACCCCTATCACTTAGAAACGTCACTTCGGCCGATTGAGTGCGATTCACGATCACAAATTCGCCAGTTCTGATTCTTAGTCAGAGGGTGCAGAGTTTACTAATGCATTTGAGTCGAACCGCCACATGCTTGTTCATACAAAAACACAGTTTTCTTAGTCACGATACTGCAACTTGCTAAGCCAGTTGATAGACAAAAATCAAAAGGTCCCATGATGTGCTCACATGCTCCTTTCATGGGCCTTTAGTTTTAATCTATCCTGACGCAGATTTGCGGAAATATGGACTCCAATAATCTACTGGTCATAATGATTTCAGAAGAATCCAGAGTAAATCAAATATAACATTTTATTTTGTCAAGTAAAATGTATCATGTCAATTACATAGTTGGACAATTAGAAACTAATTCAGAAATAATAAATGAGAAAACAGAAATGTTTTCTGAAAACACCTGCAATTGCTGATAAAGAAGCAACTCTATAATAGTCAAGGGTCAAGAGCTCAACTAAAGCAACCACCAACCTCCATGATGGTGACCTCAAACGAAACATCTAAACTTCTGTTAATTCGCAATAAGAACAGCATTCAAGTTAAAAAAAAAAGTTCAATTTGCATTTAATAACTTTGCATTTTCCCCCATTCCACTGCCCGCGTCTAATTGTAATGTTCAGTGTTGGGGGTAACGCATTACAAGTAATGTGAGTTACATAATCAGATTACTTTTTTCAAGTAACTAGTAAAGTAACGCATTACTTTTCAATTTACAACAAAATATCTGAGTTACTTTTAAAAAAATAATGCAAGTTACTTTGTTTTCCCATTGTCCAGCTCTGTCCCCATGTTAAGAGAAATCAGGAGTGCAGAGGTGTTGTGTGCTCTGTGAACATGATGCTTATTCCAGACTAGTTTTAGACTAAATGTGAGCATACATGTATGTATTAATTTACTTCTGCTGCGTCCTATTCTTCTTTAATCCAGAATGACAGCACAGCTGAAAGGCTTGTTTGTTTGAGTTGCGCCCTCTACTGTACAGGTGTGAATTTGCATGTCCTTCAGTCTGAGGCTTATTCATTTCACTTTTGGTGTGAAAGGGCCTTAACATTTGCCAAAAATAGAACTTTTTTGTTGTTATAAAAATAAACAAACAAACAGCCCAGCCCTTTTACGCAACATTGTAATGCATTAGTTTTAAAAGTAAGTTTCTCCAACACTGGTAACTTTTTTATACAAAAACGTGATTTCTCAGTTTAAAAATAATAAAATCGAGGCAAAACATTAAATAAAAACATTAAATCTGTATATCTGTTAAATCAAGTATAAACACTTGATTTTGATATTCTCAGATCAAGTGTGCTCCTAATAATTCATAATAATGTCAGACTGAACTCTAACATATGTTAAGTCTATCTTATTTGTTGCATTAGAAACCTCTATTTTACTGCAGTGTTTCCACGAATAAACATTTCATAATTAATTTCTCTTGCCATTGCGGGATTTAGGCTAATGTTGTATTGTCTGTGCATTAAAGTGAAGACGACTACGAACACATTTCCTATGAAAGATGACCGAGCCAATCAGAGTAAGTATGGGGTGGAGCAACACATGTAGCCCCGCCCCATTCTGCAGACTGCAGCCATGTCCTTCTTGTTCATTTAAATCTGATGGATGCGTCACTTCAAGTATGACCAGACTTTACCGTTTTATTTTCATCGCCATCTTTGATATTATTTTAGTCCCTGTTGCTATGGTTACAGTTGATCGAATGCATATGACTTCAAACAGTATTAGGGAACATTTCCATTCCACCGCGCTGCTTTTCCATTGTTTTTCAATGTAAACATGCTTGATGTATCCAAAATGGTCAATGTTTATGATAATGTATTTATTCATATTATTTATTTTATTAATTATTCTTTATGTATTATTATTCTTTTACATATTATTGATTTCCTTAATCTTTTATATATTTTCTACCATATGCTCTGATATGTTTGAATATTTCCAAATGTAAGATCTTTGGTGTCTCTTCTGTGCTGTAAGATTGAGTGGGTGTAAAATCAATCAGAATTCATTATGTGATGTTCCTTTCTATCAAAATATGTCTGTTTCTATTTCTGCAGACATGAGGTAATGCAACATCTGCAATATTTTCATCTTAAAAAAAAAAAAAAAACTGCTTTTACTTCCTTTAATCCCTCCCTGTTCTATCTTACGCTACTCTAAGCAGTGTCTGAAACTTGTATTGTGAGCATTTCTTGTGTCTATTTGCCTCTTCACAATGAATTGTTTGTTGTATTCCTCACTTGTAAGTTGCTTTGGATAAAAGCGTCTGCAAAATGAATAAATGTAAATGTAGATCTTTGACCAGTCACTCTGACCTAGCTGTTACACCACCAACTATGACAAAAAGTCAGTTTGACCTTTTCTTATTAGACCAAAACAGGCTAGATTTAAGAGAGCGTAAGTTTCCTATATAGCCGTTGCTCTTATTTTGCTCTTCACTTTCTTCTTCTAATTTTTGCTTCTCCTTATACCTTTTCTGCTTCTCCTTTTCCTTCCTATCTTCTTTTGTTCCTTCTTTCTTCATCTGTTAGATACAATACTCTGGATTTTATTACAAACTATTATTTTTTTGATTAATTTTTTTGTCTCTATAATTTTTACTTAATACACTATATTGCCAAAAGTATTGGGACACTCCTCCAAATCATTGAATTCAGGTGTTCCAATCACTTCCATGGCCACAGGTGTATAAAATCAAGCACCTAGGCATGCAGACTGCTTCTACAAACATTTGTGAAAGAATGGGTCGCTCTCAGGAGCTCAGTGAATTCAAGCGTGGTACCGTGAAAGGTTGCCACCTGTGTAATAAGTCCATTCCACAGTCAACTGTTAGTGGAATCATAACAAAGTGGAAGCAATTGGGAACAACAGCAACTCAGCCACGAAGTGTTAGTCCACGTAAAATCACAGAGTGGGGTCAGCGCATGCTGAGGCGCACAGTGCGCAGAAGTCACCAACTTTCTGCAGAGTCAATAGCTACAGACCTCCAAACTTCGTGTGGCCTTCAGATTAGCTCAAGAACAGTGCGTAGAGAGCTTCATGGAGTGGGTTTCCATGGCCAAGCAGCTGCATCCAAGCCCTGGACTCCAGAGCAGTGGAGACGTGTTCTCTGGAGGAGAATCACGCTTCTCTGTCTGGCAATCTGAGTCTGGGTTTGGCGGTTGCCAGGAGAACGGTACTTGCCTGACTGCATTGTGTCAAGTGTAAAGTTTGGTGGAGGGGGATTATGGTGTGGGGTCGTTTTTCAGGGGTTGGTCTTGACCCCTTAGTTCCAGTGAAAGGAACTCTTAATGCTTCAGCATACCAAGACATTTTGGACAATTTCATGCTCCCAACATTGTGGGAACAGTTTGGGGATGACCCCTTCCTGTTCCAACATGACTGCGCACCAGTGCACAAAGCAAGGTCCAAAAAGACATGGATGAGTGAGTTTGGTGTGGAGGAACTTGACTGGCCTGCACAGAGTCCTGACCTCAACCCGACAGAACACCTTTGGGATGAATTAGAGTGGAGACTGTGAGCCAGGCCTTCTCAACAACATCACTGCCTGACCTTACAAATGCGCTTCTAGAAGAATGGTCAAAAATTCCCATAAACACACTCCTAAACCTTGTGGAAAGCCTTCCCAGAAGAGTTGAAGCTGTTATAGCTGCAAAGGGTGGGCCAACTCCATATTAAACCATATGGATTAAGAATGGGATGTCATTAAAGTTCATGTGCACGTAAAGGCAGGCGCCCCAAAACTTTTGGCAATATAGTGTATTATTCCTTATTCAAATTTGATCTCTTGGATCAGTTCTGCATCACGCTCTAGACGGACATCTTTAATCAGTGTGCTCATGTCTCTCTTCTTGGCACAGCATTCAGAAAACACATCGCTCAAGTTAAAAGAAGTTGAACTTTTAATTGAACTTTGTCATCAGATTCAGATATGTAACTAAACAGTTTCACTCAGTTTTACATGCTCATGGACTAACAGTTGCATATAGTTCCTGTCCTACTGAAGTCCTGTCTGATCTATAGTTTGAAACAAGACCGTTGAACAGGTGAGAGTATCAGAGGCGTCATGTTCACCAAACACAGGAAGGCCCAAACTGAAGCCAGCATGATTATTTGTGCAAATGATCTCTTCATAATGACAGATAGTATGAGTGGCCTGAAATAAGAGAAGAAAGAGTCACCGGAGTAAAAACACACTTGAGATGAGTAAGGACATTGATAAAGATTATTAGAATCCACAAATAAGAGGTTACAAACAGATTGAGATCAAACTGAAACACATAATGAAACTCACTTCTTCAGTAAGCAGGTTTTCAGTCGACACATGAACGACACCTCTCGACTGCACTCCTGTTTCGACACCAGATTGTGACAAAATGAATTAAAGGCCTTTAATGTGAAAGTCCAGATATTAAAATGTTACATTCTTCAGCATGTAAAATGATGTGTTTTGACAGAGAGAAAGACAGTTTTACCTTCTTTCCTTTGATTCAATCTGAAATAAATAAACGATGAGAGTCCAAACACCATCAGTATCCCCATAACCAGCGGCATAATGATGATTGCTGTAAAACCTTGAAAACAGGCAAAAAACATCTGAAAATAATCCCAAATGTCCTGTTTTTGAGGAGATCTGGACAATCGGATTTGTTTAAGTAACATAATATGTACCTAGTTGTAATTGTGGTGATAATGAAGTAACAGAAGACGATGATGAAGGAGGAAGTGGTAGAGATGAGGTTGAAGATGTGATGGGTCTGATGAATCCACCATCAGACCCTAGTTCAGTTGTGTGATCTGAAGCTGTTGTGGTTGGTTTAGGTGACTTCCTCTCTGATGTGACTGAAGCACAAATGATCATTGGGTTTAATGCACGATGTCACTTACATAATCTATAGATGAGAACGATCTAAATGACAGTCTGTAGTTTATGCAGTTATTGTAGAATAAAAACTATTTAGGATTGTTTGCTTGTTTGAGCATGCATTTCAGAAGAAGAGTTATAGTATGGCACAAAGTCATGTGATGTCTTTAGTTACTTGTGAACTCTTCTGGGACAAAGCTGTTATTAACGTTTCACTGATGTCAGGGGTGTGGTGGAAATATAGCACTGTATGTGTGACCAACAACATTTGAAACTTTGATAGCCGATGTCTCACAGAGGGACGGGTCACTTCCTTTGCAGATGAATTTGACATCATTCCTCAAATCACTTTCATAATGGCGGGTGATGTTCAGATGATCTCCTGTCACATACAGAAAAAATAACATATTTAAGTATTTTGAAGTGTCTTTATCTCACACCAGTACTGTCCTCCTGGACTTTTGAAGAGATAAATGTCAACAGATAATGCTGTTAAATGTAAATGTAACCTGTGATTCATAAATAAAACTGTGTCATGTGGCAGGAAGTGATGCGGGTCAGTATTTGTGTGGTGTGAACACTCGCTCATCATCATCTGCAGAGGATACTGTGGTTTCTGTCATCTCGCCTCTACATCTTTTAGCACACGATACATACTCTCATACATGCAGACAAACCTCTGTTTTACCTCTGAGTTTTCTTCATATGTATTTTACACCATATCTGTGTGCACTTATGAACTATTTCACTCATACAGTATATTCTGACTTACCATGTTTAATTTCCAGGTAAATCTTTGTGTAGAGATCCTTTATTCCAAATGCTCTCCTCACAGCACACCAGTATTGTCCTTCATCTTCTGTTCTCAGATCAGTGATGGTGACGGTGAAGATGTGGGTCGTTCTGTTATCAGTCAGAGAGAATCTCCCGTCTTTAGCTGCAGATCCAGATTCAACAAGAATGTCTTTATCCAGTATTGGACATTCTCCTCTGCAGAGATATTTATTAAATTTTTCATATTCAGACTCATAGGAACACCGTATTTCAACTGTTCCTCCTTCATAAGCAGTGAAAGTCAAGATCTCCTTCATCTCACATGCCAAGACTAAAAACATAAAGAGAGAGAAACAGCTCAGAGCAAACATGGACCTGATTGAGAACAGGTGCTGAGAATAAACACAGAATAAACTCTTACCTGACATGATGAGCAGCAGGTTAAATATGAGAAGTTTATGATCACAGATGTGGATCATTCTGCTTTATCTGTGTGCTGCTGGTGGACAGACTTAATGAAGAGCTGCTCTCTCTCTCACACACACACTCTCAGTCTCTCTCTCTCACTCTCTCTCTCTCTTGAGTCTCTCTCACTCACACACACACTCTTTCTCTCTCTCATTTGCTCCTCCTCTCTATGAAGTACAGTGTCTGCAGCTGGAGCTCCCTCTATTGAACATCTTCATGGAATAAATTAAATCTTACTTTTACATTTTTTCATTTCGAAGATACAAATAAATTCAGTCTTGGCCTTAAAAGAGATTTAGGACTTTTAAGCACACATATGACTAAAAATATATTTCATCAACACTGATCATCATAAGTAAGAGACAACATGCACCATTGAAAAATATTGTACTGCATATGTGGCCACTTGGTGTCAGTATGATCCAGTAATGACATTACTTCCCATAATGCAACCTGGTCTCGGGGAAAGACGTACCTGTCGGAACATTTTCGCAAGTCGCAAAAAATACGTACCAATACGTACATATCACTGTAGTTTCCAGCAGAAATGAACGCTAGAGGCAGTAAAACAGCAAGCGCTTTTAATCGTTTTCATACACAGTTACGATTACAGGGTCAGATTATGGATTAATAAAGACTTGTTTTTACTTGTTTTAATTTTGATATTCTCAGATCAAGTGTGCTCCTAATAATTCATAATAATGTCAGACTGAACTCTAACATATGTTAAGTCTATCTTATTTGTCGCATTAGAAACCTCTATTTTACTGCAGTAATATTTTATAAGTGTTTCTCTACTTTAACACAAGTACAGGGTTTGTGTGCACCGTCCACCACGAATAAACATTCCATAATTAATTTCTCTTGCCATTGCGGGATTTAGGCTAATGTTGTATTGTCTGTGCATTAAAGTGAAGACGACTACGAACACATTTCCTATGAAAGATGACCGAGCCAATCAGAGTAAGTATGGGGTGGAGCAACACATGTAGCCGCCCCATTCTGCAGACTGCAGCCATGTCCTTCTTGTTCATTTAAATCTGATGGATGCACGTCACTTCAAGTATGACCAGACTTTACCGTTTTATTTTCATCGCCATCTTTGATATTATTTTAGTCCCTGTTGCTATGGTTACAGTTGATCGAATGCATATGACTTCAAACAGTATTAGGGAACATTTCCATTCCACCGCGCTGCTTTTCCATTGTTTTTCAGTGTAAACATGCTTGATGTATCCAAAATGGTCAATGTTTATGATAATGTATTCATTCATATTATTTATTTTATTCATTATTCTTTATGTATTATTATTCTTTTACATATTATTGATTTCCTTAATCTTTTATATATTTTCTACCATATGCTCTGATATGTTTGAATATTTCCAAATGTAAGATCTTTGGTGTCTCTTCTGTGCTGTAAGATTGAGTGGGTGTAAATTCAATCAGAATTCATTATGTGATGTTCCTTTCTATCAAAATATGTCTGTTTCTATTTCTGCAGACATGAGGTAATGCAAGATCTGCAATATTTTCATCTTAAAAAAAAAAAAAAACTGCTTTTACTTCCTTTAATCCCTCCCTGTTCTATCTTACGCTACTCTAAGCAGTGTCTGAAACTTGTATTGTGAGCACTTCTTGTGTCTATTTGCCTCTTCACAATGAATTGTTTGTTGTATTCCTCACTTGTAAGTTGCTTTGGATAAAAGCATCTGCAAAATGAATAAATGTAAATGTAGATCTTTGACCAGTCACTCTGACCTAGCTGTTACACCACCAACTATGGCAAAAAGTCAGTTTGACCTTTTCTTATTAGACCAAAACATAGGCTAGATTTAAGAGAGCGTAAGTTTCCTATATAGCCGTTGCTCTTATTTTGCTCTTCACTTTCTTCTTCTACTTTTTGCTTCTCCTTATACCTCTTCTGCTTCTCCTTTTCCTTCCTATCTTCTTTTGTTCCTTCTTTCTTCATCTGTTAGATACAATACTCTGGATTTTATTACAAACTATTATTTGCTTGATTAATTTTTTTGTCTCTATAATTTTTACTTAATACACTATATTGCCAAAAGTATTGGGACACTCCTCCAAATCATTGAGTTCAGGTGTTCCAATCACTTCCATGGCCACAGGTGTATAAAATCAAGCACCTAGGCATGCAGACTGCTTCTACAAACATTTGTGAAAGAATGGGTCGCTCTCAGGAGCTCAGTGAATTCAAGCGTGGTACCGTGAAAGGTTGCCACCTGTGCAATAAGTCCATTCCACAGTCAACTGTTAGTGGAATCATAACAAAGTGGAAGCAATTGGGAACAACAGCAACTCAGCCACGAAGTGTTAGTCCACGTAAAATCACAGAGTGGGGTCAGCGCATGCTGAGGCGCACAGTGCGCAGAAGTCACTAACTTTCTGCAGAGTCAATAGCTACAGACCTCCAAACTTCGTGTGGCCTTCAGATTAGCTCAAGAACAGTGCGTAGAGAGCTTCATGGAATGGGTTTCCATGGCCAAGCAGCTGCATCCAAGCCCTGGACTCTAGAGCAGTGGAGACGTGTTCTCTGGAGGAGAATCACGCTTCTCTGTCTGGCAATCTGAGTCTGGGTTTGGCGGTTGCCAGGAGAACGGTACTTGCCTGACTGCATTGTGCCAAGTGTAAAGTTTGGTGGAGGGGATTATGGTGTGGGGTCGTTTTCAGGGTTGGGCTTGACCCCTTAGTTCCAGTGAAAGGAACTCTTAATGCTTCAGCATACCAAGACATTTTGGACAATTTCATGCTCCCAACATTGTGGGAACAGTTTAGGGATGACCCCTTCCTGTTCCAACATGACTGCGCACCAGTGCACAAAGCAAGGTCCATAAAGACATGGATGAGCGAGTTTGGTGTGGAGGAACTTGACTGGCCTGCACAGAGTCCTGACCTCAACCCGACAGAACACCTTTGGGATGAATTAGAGTGGAGACTGTGAGCCAGGCCTTCTCAACAACATCACTGCCTGACCTTACAAATGCGCTTCTAGAAGAATGGTCAAAAATTCCCATAAACACACTCCTAAACCTTGTGGAAAGCCTTCCCAGAAGAGTTGAAGCTGTTATAGCTGCAAAGGGTGGGCCAACTCCATATTAAACCATATGGATTAAGAATGGGATGTCATTAAAGTTCATATGCACGTAAAGGCAGGCGCCCCAAAACTTTTGGCAATATAGTGTATTATTCCTTATTCAAATTTGATCTCTTGGATCAGTTCTGCATCACGCTCTAGACGGACATCTTTAATCAGTGTGCTCATGTCTCTCTTCTTGGCACAGCATTCCAGAAAACACATCGCTCAAGTTAAAAGAAGTTGAACTTTTAATTGAACTTTGTCATCAGATTCAGATATGTAACTAAACAGTTTCACTCAGTTTTACATGCTCATGGACTAACAGTTGCATATAGTTCCTGTCCTACTGAAGTCCTGTCTGATCTATAGTTTGAAACAAGACCGTTGAACAGGTGAGAGTATCAGAGGCGTCATGTTCACCAAACACAGGAAGGCCCAAACTGAAGCCAGCATGATTATTTGTGCAAATGATCTCTTCATAATGACAGATAGTATGAGTGGCCTGAAATAAGAGAAGAAAGAGTCACCGAGTAAAAACACACTTGAGATGAGTAAGGACATTGATAAAGATTATTAGAATCCACAAATAAGAGGTTACAAACAGATTGAGATCAAACTGAAACACATAATGAAACTCACTTCTTCAGTAAGCAGGTTTTCAGTCGACACATGAACGACACCTCTCGACTGCACTCCTGTTTCGACACCAGATTGTGACAAAATGAATTAAAGGCCTTTAATGTGAAAGTCCAGATATTAAAATGTTACATTCTTCAGCATGTAAAATGATGTGTTTTGACAGAGAGAAAGACAGTTTTACCTTCTTTCCTTTGATTCAATCTGAAATAAATAAACGATGAGAGTCCAAACACCATCAGTATCCCCATAACCAGCGGCATAATGATGATTGCTGTAAAACCTTGAAAACAGGCAAAAAACATCTGAAAATAATCCCAAATGTCCTGTTTTTGAGGAGATCTGGACAATCGGATTTGTTTAAGTAACATAATATGTACCTAGTTGTAATTGTGGTGATAATGAAGTAACAGAAGACAATGATGAAGGAGGAAGTAGTAGAGATGAGGTTGAAGATGTGATGGGTCTGATGAATCCACCATCTTCAGACCCTGGTTCAGTTGTGTGATCTGAAGCTGTTGTGGTTGGTTTAGGTGACTTCCTCTCTGATGTGACTGAAGCACAAATGATCATTAGGTTTAATGCACGATGTCACTTACATAATCTATAGATGAGAACAATCTAAATGACAGTCTGTAGTTTATGCAGTTATTGTAGAATAAAAACTATTTAGGATTGTTTGCTTGTTTGAGCATGCATTTCAGAAGAAGAGTTATAGTATGGCACAAAGTCATGTGATGTCTTTAGTTACTTGTGAACTCTTCTGGGACAAAGCTGTTATTAACGTTTCACTGATGTCAGGGGTGTGGTGGAAATATAGCACTGTATGTGTGACCAACAACATTTGAAACTTTGATAGCTGATGTCTCACAGAGGGACGGGTCACTTCCTTTGCAGATGAATTTGACATCATTCCTCAAATCACTTTCATAATGGCGGGTGATGTTCAGATGATCTCCTGTCACATACAGAAAAAATAACATATTTAAGTATTTTGAAGTGTCTTTATCTCACACCAGTACTGTCCTCCTGGACTTTTGAAGAGATAAATGTCAACAGATAATGCTGTTAAATGTAAATGTAACCTGTTCTTCATAAATTAAACTGCAGGTGATGTGGCAGGAAGTGATGCGGGTCAGTATTTGTGTGGTGTGAACACTCGCTCATCATCATCTGCAGAGGATACTGTGGTTTCTGTCATCTCGCCTCTACATCTTTTAGCACACGATACATACTCTCATACATGCAAACAATCCTCTGTTTTCTTCATATGTATTTTACACCATATCTGTGTGCACTGATGAACTATTTCACTCATATAATGTATTCTGACTTACCATGTTTAATTTCCAGGTAAATCTCTGTATAGTTATCGTATTTTCCCAGTCCTCTCTTCACAGCACACCAGTATTGTCCTTCATCTTCTGTTCTCAGATCAGTGATGGTGACGGTGAAGATGTGGGTCGTTCTGTTATCAGTCAGAGAGAATCTCCCGTCTTTAGCTGCAGATCCAGATTCAACAGGAATGTCTTTATCCAGTATTGGACATTCTCCTCTGCAGAGATATTTATTATATGTTTCATATCCAGACTGATAAGGACACCGTATTTCAACTTTTCCTCTTTTATAAGCAGTGAAAGTCAAGATCTCCTTCATCTCACATGCCAAGACTAAAAACATAAAGAGAGAGAAACAGCTCTGAGCAAACATGGACCTGATTGAGAACAGGTGCTGAGAATAAACACAGAATAAACTCTTACCTGACATGATGAGCAGCAGGTTAAATATGAGAAGTTTATGATCACAGATGTGGATCATTCTGCTTTATCTGTGTGCTGCTGGTGGACAGACTTAATGAAGAGCTGCTCTCTCTCTCTCTCTCTCACACACACTCTCTCAGTCTCTCTCTCTCACTCACACACACACACATACACATACACTCTGTCTCTCTCTCTCACACACTCTCTCAGTCTCTCTCTCTCACTCACACACTCACACACACACACACACACATACACATACACTCTGTCTCTCTCTCTTACACACACACACACACACTCTCAGTCTCTCTCTCATTTGCTCCTCCTCTCTATGAAAAAAAGTGTGTGCAGCTGCAGCTCCCTCTATTGATATCATTATTGAATAAATTCAGTCTAACACTTATTACATGTGTTCAAGCAGTTCCCTTATGGAACAAAAATAAATGGGAATATACTGCAAAATATAATGCAATATATTACATAACACATTTCCATACATGGTAAACTAGTGCTTATATTTTCCAATATACTGCAATATATGCATTGACCATGTATGGCTATATTGATACATATAAGATATAAAAAATAACATTACTTGTAATATTCATAAAGTTTTATCCTTTATTGTGTACATATATTGCACATACATGTTCCCATATAAATGTGAATGAATGTACACACATATACACATTCACAGAATGAGTTACAGCAGATTTTTATACAGCACGAGTAAAATATATCTGCAATTCATTACACATGCAGTACCATATCTGATCACATATACATCTATATATTATGAAGCGTATTACTGAATATGAAATTACATTATGATCTATTATTGTCACATATTTTTCAATATATGAAAAGCGGCAATTCCTTATGTATTTTTCAATATATTGTAATAAACAATATATTATTCTGTATATTTTCAAATATACCATTACATCAGTTAATATATTGACTATAGGGAAATTAGGGTTAGCAGACAAATTCATTCTTGATCTTCAAAGAGATTTAGGGCAGTTTAGTAAAGAATGAGACGAACTAGAGACATCAAGCATCATTCAAAAGTATTGCTGTGTTTAACCTGCATATGTGACTACTTGGTGTCAGTGTGATCCAATAATGACATAGTGTCAACAATGAGAGGATGAACATATCCAACATAACATTTCTTTAACATTGTACAACCAAAACTTTATTTATACAATATATCCAACTGCATGAGTCAAATGAATTAGGAGAGAAAGGGCAGATTACAGTGTGTCTTTAGGTTTTGGTGCTTTGAGGCTTTTCAGCCAATGTGTAGAAATCACCGTCGGAGGGGATTGTGGGTAAATGTGCTGTGGCGTAAACTGTGTTTAAACCAATGGACTCTTGAGCAGAGTCTTGAATCGCTTCATAATAAGCAGAAGTGACTACCTGAAAGGGAAATATTCATTATATTTAATTATAATCTGACTTGCATTTGTGCTCAAACATGGTTCTCCATTGTTTTGAGGAAGACTGAAACAGTTTTACCTCATCACCGTTCCTCTGATCCGCTGAGACTGAACCCGTGGATGGACAAAATGATGAAACCATTAAAAGTGCACAGAAGTTAATAGATTTCAGCATCACGTTTGGGTTCAGTTCATAAAACCAGAGCGTTTGTGTTTGTACCTTCTGTCTTTTTACACCTCCTCTTGAAAAATAACAAACTCAGTCCTACAGCTAATAACAGAATCGAACACAAACACGCCGTAACGATGATGTAGAGATCTGAAACACACACACACACACACACAACAGTAAAAAATGAGATTTGATGCTGCCTTCACATGCTATCGGGAATTTCCCAGTCGTGATTATGAGCTTGTTGTCGGAAAGAATATGGATGTTATACATGCTATTTTGGCTCTGTATAAAACAACAAATGTGCTTCAAATGATTATTCAAATATGTAAATATGCACAACTTTAACAACAAGAAGAGGCGATGCAGCTGTTGTAAGAGAAACTAATAAAGAAGCAGTCACAGCAGCAATCGCTCTCCCTGCGCCATGTTTAAAGTCCCCTGTAGTCATTAATTTTATCCCTTAAAACTCATCACCAAAATTACATATTTAAAGTTTTTTTCTGTGAAAAAAACTTCTTTATGCCTTAAAATAGCTTGAATGTAACTCTACACCCTTTCCTCATTTAGTATACGTGGATCAATGAATATGCTAATTAGCCCCGCCTCCACTCGCTCACGCCAGCTCAGAGATCCACTCGGTCAACTTACTGAGGTAAACGCTGCACAACTGTATCGCTTTTTACAACATCGACACATAATGGTAATTAATATGATTAGCCTTTTGCTTGACTTAGTTATTAAACAGCTAATAATGTGTTGCTAATGTTATAAACCATGTTCTCGTTCACCATCTTAGAGTCAGACAGCTGTCTTCTAACAATCAGTATCCTTACAAACGCTTTGAACAACTCAGAACTTCAGTGGAGAAAGGCATATAGTTCACCATAACATCATAATATTTATCATACAGCCGTTAAATTGCTAAATCTACCTGATTTTATTATCAACAGAAAAATATACCGGGATAACCTGGCTTCTCTCCAGACTCCCCTGCTAGTTCACTGTTAATGATATGCTAAAGCTCGCCGGCACATTGACGTGATTGGTTACAAGGTAGTTTGTGATGTCACAAACACCAGCGATTTGAAACCGCGGGTTTGAGGCTGTCTTTAGATCACTGCAGTTTTAAATACTCAGCAATGGTGTTGACTTATGAATTTGCACATGGTTTGTCTTAAAGCATTAAAAAAACCACATATTAACAACATTAAAAACGTGATTTTCACCAAAGGGGGACTTTAAACAAAGTTCCCAACTTGGGAACTTGGGTATCAAAGTTATCTCTGAGCTTTCCAGTGGTAAATTCGACTTGAGAGGAAGTTCATGTCCAATTTCCGACTAGGAAACTCGTGTTTCGATGATTCAGATAACACATTAAGGCAGCATGACATACAAGAGAAAGTAGTGCCGGTTTTGGCTCGAGATGGACGGTCCGATATACAGTGATGTCATGGAGGAAAATATCCTGACACTGAATGCTGTGACTAACCAATCAGAAACAGAAGCAGCTCGTCAGAGGAGGCAGGCTGAGCCTCCTAAAAATACTTAAAATGATATTAGGTAACGCAATAAAACTAATATTTATTGTAATCACTTTCTTACTAAATTATTCTGCTCCTGGTCAACCAGCATTATCACTTTACCAGAAAATCACTTCCACTTTACTCTTCTAAATTGTCATTAATCCAATTTCAGGATTATTCTGTGATATTCTGCAGTATATATTAATGTTAAAGGACTCACCAGACTGGACTGGAGCATCTGTTTGTTCGTGATTTTCCATTGTCGCCCACATACAGACGATAGATCAGGCATCAACATGACATTGATTAATTGACATTATGAACATTTAATATGCAGTTTGTTGCTGTTTCTCACCTGAAACATGAAGTTGAATCTCTGTGAAAAGGGGAGCGTAGATGAAGTTGTTGAGGTATAATCCACAGAAATACACCCCGGCATCACTTCTACTCACTCCAGTAATAGTCACAGTGAACACATGTTCCTGTTCGTTTACATTCAGAGAAAATCTCCCACTGGTGACTGAACTTCCAAATGCAGTAATAATAGACTCTAACGATCCATTCTGCACTTTGAACAGTTGCTTGGGATAATCTTTATATTTCTCTGGATATTTGCAGTGGATGACAGCTGTAGTTAATACATAAGCAGTCTGATCCTCTGATCTCCCACAACACGGCTCTGAAATAAGACCATTTTAATTTAAAATGTGTAACAAATCCTGTTGCTGTAAAACTATGTCTCAGGAATAAACATAAGATGTTAAACCTAAAGGTCTGACAGGGGAAATGAGTAATGTGGTTAATAAGTATTCATTCTTACCTTGTTCCACATTGAAAGTCACCTCCTTAATCATTGTACTGCCGGCTTTACATCTGTACGTTCCTCTGTCGTTTACGGTCAGGTTTCTAATGAACACACTAATAAAGCCTACAGATTTATCATCAGTCATAGAGAATCTCTCTTCTGGGATCCATAATTCATTCTTCACTTCTGTCATGGTTGTACATTCACTGCCAGACTCTTTGCAAAAGCTTTTTGCACTTTCTCTAGTTTTCTCATTTTCAGGTTTATATATACAGTTGATGATGACACTTCCTCCCACGATGCCAGTCATGCCTCCAGCAGCATCACCCATGTGACCTGTCAATCAAAATTCAGTTCCTCTTTTAAGAGCCGTAAGATCTCATACTAACAAAAAATTAAAAATTCACAAATAAAGACAGGCATAACACATAATATCACAAAGCTTATGATTTAATATCAGTTGAGTAAATAATTACAGGCTGTGATACTGTAAATAAAAAAAAAGTCTGACCTTTAATCAGGCAGATAGTGAAGAAGAGGAAGAAGAGGAAGGTCTTCATAATCACAAATGATAAAACTGTGAACTTGTTGCTGTAAATCCTCTTGTATTGTGTCCAGCAGTCAGAATCACTGTCAGTTCTTCTGTTGTGTCTGATTGTGTTTTTATCTTGTGCTCTGAAAGAGTTTTTTATAAATCAAACAGCTCCACCTTTTCCTTTTCCTCTTTGCTAAACTCCTCTGACTCACTGTGATGAAATACAGTCCTGATGACACTGACACACAGGAAGTTAAAACAAAGATAGTGACCATGACCATCTTTCTGCTCTCTTGCCTTGTGTGCAGGTTTGAAGCTAATTTTTGACTAGTTATTAAACATTATAAAATAACTAGGTTTAAAAATGCATTTTGTCAATGTGAAGTATGAAGTACTCACAAAATCTTATTAAAAACAATAACTTTTCTTGTGAATGTATTACACAGAAAGCGAGCCCCGCACTTTCCCTTTATAATCACAGCAGCTGTCAGTCAGTGCAGCGCAAGATCAATGATTTCAGCACACTTTTGAAAACTCAAATTTTATCCAATGAATCAAACTAAAGTGCACAATAAATATTTAATTTTTGATGTTTTTTTTCACACGAACGTGTAAAAACTGATGTTCGAATTGAATTTAGCAGAGGAGGAACACTGAGGTACGTCTTTATTTATTTATTTTCTATGCTGTCTTATGTTTGAATAACTAAATTAATGCTATGCCTGACTATTTAAGTGACTATATTCTGATTATAAACTAAGCATTACACTACCTCAGGGCCACAGCTCTGCACAGTTTTGCTCCAACCCTAATCAAACACACCTGATCCAGCTAATCAAGGTTTTCAGGATTACTAGAAACTTCCAAAAATGTGTGAGCTGGAGCTGGTTGGAGCTAAACTGTGCAGAGCTGTGGCCCTCCAGGAATTGAGTTTGAAACCACTGCAATCGAGCATCTGTGGGATGTGCTGCACAAACAAGTCCGATCCATGGAGGATCCACCTCGCAACTTACAGGACTTAAAGGATCTGCTGCTAACATCTTGGTGCAGAAACCACAGCACATCTTCAGGGGTCTAGTGGAGTCCATGCCTCGACGGGTCAGGGCTGTTTTGGCAACAAAAGGGGGACCAACACAATATCAGGAAGGTGGTCATAATGTTATGCCTGATCTTTGTATATAATCTGAAAAAAACACTGACGCTTGCATCCAAATGTGGCTTGAAATAGATTTTTTCATAATTCATTACCTAATAAATAACAGTCAAACCTTAAGATTGTTCAAAACTGCATGTTTAATGTTTAAACAGCAGAGGGCAGCAATCTCAAATAGAACAAAGTATATAAAAATAATTAGTAGTCAAACACTGATCAGTTAAAGGTGATTCTGCAGGTTAGTGTTGCTGTGAGATGATCACTTTGAATATAAAACACTTGATCAATGATAAACAGAGAGCTGTATATAACAAACACACACAGGAGATGAACATCATATACAGTAAACACATACGCACTGCAATTAGAAAATATAAATTAACAATTGCAGTAAGAAAAAATCATAATGAAAATACATCTGTAAGTGGTTCATTTTTCTCCTGCATTCTGCAATTGGGCAGTTGTGGTCTAATGGTTAGAGAGTCGGACTTATAACCCAAAGGTTGCAGGTTTGAGTCTGGCAGGAAATGGTGGTGGTACACAGTGGTGTAATTTTATTTATGAAGGAAATGTGTCCAAATAATTTCATACACCAGTATGTGCAAGTAATTTTACACCAGACTGCTTTGCACACAAGGATCAGTAAAACACAGGATTTGCACAGAAGTTGATTCTCAAAGATGCATCGATACCAGCTGTTCATATATATTTCATATATATTTTGTGCAAATTGTCTTTCTGAATGTTGCTAATGTACTGTTAAACACTGATCATCATGGTTTATTTTCAATAAAACATCAACATCTAAACCTCTGTTAATTCTTAATAAGAACTGTAGATGAAAAAATAAAGTCAGTCTGGTTTGTAATAAGAGAGATTTAATGCATCTTCAGTTGATTTCATCTAAGGCTGTCACAGCCATTGTTCTGTCTCAAGATGTAGAGCAGTAATGTTTTTTTCTAGGGTACGTTTATAAAAGCTACTTAAATGTCCTAAATGACCTAATCCTGGCTTAGTCTAAGCCCTGTCGTTAAAACTGGGCCTATGAGTTTTTACACATAAATCTCACCATAATGGGTCACCATTGCTTCAGTCAATGATGAGCTGAGAAACACTGATGTTATGCTGCATGTTACTTTATTTAAAGGCTGTAACTGTGTGATGCTGTGAGAATCTCTTAGTTAATTCCAGTTGCACATGTGTTTGCTGGTGTTAACTAGCAGTTAAAAAACGGTAAAATATTGTAAAAATGCTACGGAAAAAAATTGTGAATAGGTTAACAGTAAGTTCCCGTACTATATACAGGGAAAGACTGTAAAAGCAGACATTTTATGTAATTTTCACAGTAAAATGCTGTAATTTTTACAATTTTTAGACGTAAAAAAGAACAAATCAATGTGTAATTTACAGTCAAAAACTGTAAACTGATATTCCCACAATTCCCTGTGCGACACTCCACATTTGAAAGTATTTTGTTTAAAAAAATTATTTCTTAATAATTTTTGTTATCAGTTATGTACATTAGTTGTGTAAGTGTTGTGGGTTACCATGATGGTGTTTTGCGTTTGCGTGAATGACACCTTCTTTGTATTAGTATATGCTTCAACTTGTGAGAAAGCTATTTGTGATGAACTCTGATTCTTCATGTGGCTCTCTTTTACCACCTGCATTATTATGGTGGTTGTCAGTATATGTTAAAAGTACAAAACAGATTTTAGTAGTAATGTGCATTGTTGAATTTACTGGTTTACATTCAAATTTTCTTGTTTGTAAATTACAGTTTAATACTGTAAAATTTACAGTTTGTTCTGTAAATGTGTTTACAGTTTTTCTGTAGTTTTTACAAAATTATTCTGGCAACCACAGCTGCCAAAATGATTTTGTAAAAACTACGGAATATTTTTTACAGTGCACAAGAGATTTAAGTTAACATGATGTTAGAAGTTTTGGTTATTTTTGTTGTTGTTGTTGTTGTTTGTTTTTGTTTACTTAATTCAGTTATTTTTACTTTAAGAACTGTTTTTAGTGGACACAAATGAAATAAGTTCACAGTAATAATGGCAGTTAAATTAAATGGCAGCTGGCTGATTTAAGGCAGCCGGTTTCTGTAGATTTTAAGACCATATTTAACATAAATGCAACATAAATGGCTCATACAGCATCATTTTCAGCTTTATATTTGGGATATAGTACAGTCATTTGTAAATATTTTTTATTTTCTCAGGGTTTTTCTCATTGATTTTCTCAAAGTGACAACATACAGAGCCCCTAAAATAAACAAATAAATAAAATAGACAGATTTTTGCATGCACACGAGAACATTTTTCGTGCCCTAAAGAAACTATTCACATGCGCACAGGAATTTTTTGCATGCTTACGCATTACAGTTTCTAGTTTTATATATACTATAACCTATTTTCTTTGTCCATCACTGCCATCTTCCTATGAAGAAAACGAGAGCATGAATGCAGATGAATTAAAAAAGATCCGATTTCCTTAGGACACTTTCCAAGTTCAAGGGTCTAGAAAAAAGACTGGTACTGTAAAAAAAAAAAGTTTTCAAAATTTGGCTTTGTTAGGGCAGTACGTCATATTTCAAGGCCTTAGGTCTGCTTAAATGAATACTCTGTGGCAGCCGAGAAACCACAGGGCTGATGGTGCAATAGGTGGCTCAGTGTGCATTGTTCTATATGCTAACTTTAATGGTTCCTCGTGCACACACAAAAGTCTGTTTATTTTTTGCAAAGGTCTTTTTAAAGGCTCTGTAATATGGTGCTAAGAATATCATGAGAAGAAATCCAAAATTCTTTGCATAATGAAAAAGTGCAACTTAAATTGAGTCGTGTTTGACAATCACTAAAGAATCACTAAACAGCTGCTGTAAAAACACACTTCTTGTTTATTTTCATAAAATTCTTAATTTTCTATTATAAAAAACTAAATAAGGGCAATATTTTCCATACTGTCCTTTCTTTTGTCCATATTTTTCCAGACCTGGAAATTACTCAAATCAAATTCCATACTTGGGCATTATTTTTCCAAATTGCGAACCCTGCTGTTAATTTTCAGGACAATTTTTTACACTGTCTGCTTCACTTGCAATCCAGAATAGTCTAATTTGTCCAATTAACTACAGAATGTAAGTATCTCATGAAACTTTAAGCTTTAAAAATGAATACATTTAAAATATTTCAATGATCCATATTTCTGTATGTCAGCTGTAAACATATCAGGATCAAATATAACACAGTACAGTACTTAAAACTATGAAAATTATGAGAAGAATAAAGATGATTTCTCTTGGTTTTTAACATGCTTATGAATATATATTATATTATTTAAAATGAACTCATTTGTGTTGTGGTGTTGATGGAGTACTTGAGTCGACACAGCTGTAAACCACAGTTGTTTCTATGTCTCTGTCCTCAGGATTACAGTGAGGTCCAGCGTCTTTGATCTACAGTCACAGGAAACAAGAGTTAATTAGTTAGTTCTGTCAGGAACACTATCGTCAAATATGATTGATAATTGCATAGAGTTTGGATTGGTGGTATGATTCTGTTCTGGGCAAGAACTCCCTGTGCATCTATGCAAAGAGCAGGGAGAGCATCACAATCAGTTTCTGCTGACTCACCTGTTCATTAAACTCTACAGTGGAGGACGATAGCAGACCTGTGAAACAGATCAACATGACAGTCTTACTCAGATTACTGCTTCAAAACTCTTTATAATTTAATTCAGCTACTCATACATGTCATCATCCCAAACACAATTTGTAGGTAATCTTCAGTGTTTTTTTGTATGCTCAATATGCTGAAACATCAGAGAAAATGACTTATTTAGTGTAAAAATATTACCTTTAGACTTTTTATGTTTTACAGCCACTATAATCACTGGAACTGCTATCAGGAGTAAAACCAAAGCTTCCACAGTGATGATAATCACAACTAAACCTGAAAAACGAAAGAGGGAAACACTGCCTAAAATACAGTAAAAAAGAAAGCGAATATCAAAAAAGCCAGAATAGGAACTGAATAGGAGTATGAAATAGTACAACATGCTATTCCTATTGAATTTTGGG
Source organism: Hypophthalmichthys nobilis (assembly GCA_037950665.1). Taxonomy (NCBI): domain Eukaryota; kingdom Metazoa; phylum Chordata; class Actinopteri; order Cypriniformes; family Xenocyprididae; genus Hypophthalmichthys; species Hypophthalmichthys nobilis. Next base: position 41,425,737 of record CM075480.1, on the reverse strand, counting down.
CATTCTTCATCTCGCTGGATGGAAATGATGCTTTATTTGCAAACATTTGATATGATATTCCAGTTTTGTGCATAACACAAATTTGCAACTTTGGATGAAAATATAGCAAGAGTGATGTGTCGAAATCATGTACTGTTTAAGTAGTTAATATATTTGACTTTGATTTTACTTCTCAACTGTTAAAAAAAGTACGCTATATATACTTCTGAATTGGTGATTATGAGCTTGTCAAGTGCATTGTTGTCAGAAAGAATAGGGATGTTATACTATACTTTAGCTATGCATAAAACATCATATTCGCTTCAAATGATTATTCATATATGTAAATATGCACTACTTTAACATCAAGACGAGGTGGCGTAGCTGTTGTGGGAGAAACTAATAAAAACAGCAGAATCAATCGTTCTTTTCTCCGCTGTGTTTAAAGTTCATCTCACACCCAACTTGAATATCAAAATTATCTGAGAGGGCGTTCATGTTAATTTTTCGACAAAGAAATTCATGTTTATGAGAATTCAGAGAGCACATGAAGGCAGCATGAGAAAGAGAAGAGAAAGACTGAATCAGAGAAGGCTCGTCAGAGGAGGCAGGCTGAGCCTCCTAAAAATACTAAAAATTATCATAGGTAAAGCAATAAAATTAACATTACTTTCTTACTAAATTATTATGATGACGACGACGAGCCACCACTGATCAGACTCACTCAAGTATTTCGAAGAGCCATGTGATGATTTACGCAATGCTTTTCCATTCAGGATGTTGCATCTGGTCACTTTACCAGCAAATCATTTCAATTTTGATGTTCTACTACAGTATTGTCGTTAATCCAAATGCAGAATTCTGTGACATGCTGAGGGATATATTAATATTAAAGGACTCACCAGACTGGAGTGAAGCATCTGTTTGTTCGTGATTTTCCATTGTCGCCCACATACAGATGATAGATCAGGCATCAACATGACATTGATTAATTGACATTATGTATATTTAATATGCAGTTTGTTGTTAACTGTTTCTCACCTGAAACATGAAGTTGAATCTCTGTGAAAAGGGGAGTGTAGATAATGTTGTTGGGGTATAATCCACAGAAATACACCCCGGCATCATGTCTACTCACATTAGTAATAGTCACAGTGAACACATGTTCCTGTTCGTTTACATTCAGAGAAAACCTCCCACTGGTGAAATTTCCAAATGCAGTAATAATAGACTCTAATGATCCATTCTGCACTTTGAACAGTTGCTTGGGATGATCTTTATATTTCTGTGGATATTTGCAGTGGATGACAGCTGTAGTTAATACATAAGCAGTCTGATCCTCTGATCTCCCACAACACGGCTCTGAAATAAGACCATTTTAATTTAAAATGTGAAACAAATCCTGTTGTTGTAAAACTACGCCTCAGGAATGAACATGAGATGTTAAACCTAAAGGTCTGACAGAGGAAATGAGTAATGTGGTTAATAAATATTAATTCTTACCTTGTTCCACATTGAAATTCACCTCCTGAATCATTGTACTGCCGGCTTTACATCTGTACGTTCCTCTGTCGTTTACGGTCAGGTTTCTAATGAACACACCAATAAGGCCCACAGATTTATCATCAGTCATAGAGAATCTCTCTTCTGGGATCCATAATTCATTCTTCACTTCTGTTATGGTTGTACATTCACTGCCAGACACTTTGCAAAAGCTTTTTGCACTTTCTCTAGTTTTCTCATTTTCAGGTTTATATATACAGTTGATGATGACACTTCCTCCCACGATGCCAGTCACTGTGTTAGCAGCATCACCCATGTGACCTGTCAATCAAAATTCAGTTCCTCTTTTATGTGCCCTAAGATCTCATACTAACAAAATTATTTTAAAAAATTCACAAATAAAGACAGGCATAACACATAATATCACAATGCTTATGATTTAATATCAGTTGAGTAAATAGTTACAGGCTGTGATACTGTAAATAAAAAAAAAGTCTGACCTTTAATCAGGCAGATAGTGAAGAAGAGAAAGAAGAGGAAGGTCTTCATAATCACAAATGATAAAACTGTGAACTTGTTGCTGTAAATCCTCTTGTATTGTGTCCAGCAGTCAGAATCACTGTCAGTTCTTCTGTTGTGTCTGATTGTGTTTTTATCTTGTGCTCTGAAAGAGTTTTTTATAAATCAAACAGCTCCACCTTTTCCTTTTCCTCCTTGCTAAACTCCTCTGACTCACTGTGATGAAATACAGTCCTGATGACACTGACACACAGGAAGTTAAAACAAAGATAGTGACCATGACCATCTTTTGTCTTCCCTGACAGTGTCGGCCCAGATTCGGCCCACATCTGTTCCGCGTGTAATCCACATGTGCCAGATGTGGGCCGGCTCTGGGCCACACTATGTTGCTGTCCTAGGTTATGTGTAGCTTCTGCCACACAAATGAACACACATTTACAGACATAGTCTGAAGAACAGAAAAACACTTGCATCCAAATGTGGCTTGATTTGTCGATTTTTTCATAATTCGTGATGACTGTTCACTGACCGTTACCTAATAAATAACTGGCAAACCAGAAACCTGAAGATTGTTCAAAACTGCATGTTTAATGTTTAAACAGCAGAGGGCAGCAAACTCAAACTGAATATATAAGACAAACTGAGTATATAAATGAAATACATTAATTAGTAGTCAAACACTGAGGTTAGTGTCCCTGTAAAATCACTTCGAATACAAAACATCTGATCAAAGATAAACAGAGACTTGTATAAGAAACACACAGGAGATGAACTGTACAATACAGACAAGATGTGAACAAGGAGCATGATTCATTCAGCATACATTAATATCTCTGAACATACGCAGTGCAGTTAGAAATGATAAATAAACAGTTGCTGGCTGGAAATGCACGTGCTCTGCTCTTCATCTTAGTTTATCTACCCTTTGTTGTGGTTTTGAGTGGGTGTGACAAAATGACTATTTTAAACTAAAATGACAGTAAAAACTCTGAGCAGATTTCAGACCTAGTGTCATGTGCAAACAAATGCTACTAGAGCTGAAAGTCTCAGAACTTTTCGCTCTGTGTACATGATCCATGAACCACAAACGCACACAATCATAACTGTGTTTGTCTTCAGCACTACATGTATCGGTTTAGCATTTCAAATCGAAACTAGACAGTGTCCTTGTGCATTCTTCACAGTAAATGAAACTTGATTTAATATTTTGCATCTAAAGAAATGACATTTTTAAGTGTGGATTAAGTGTCCATCGTAACTGAATTACAGAAAGGTCCATCTCACTGCACTAGTTGAGTGACGTGCGGGGACTGACCGTGGAGTATTCAGAGTAAATCTCCTCATTACTGAAGATGACTTTAGCGTCACTGAGAGACTCTTCATGCTTCTGGAAACTGACAGACGCGTACAGGAGCCCATCAGAGGGGTTTGTGGGTAACTGTACTGTTGAATATAGCGTGTGGGGTGGATTAGAAGAGTCTGGGGGAAGTTTAACGTTGGAATATAACATGTTCTCATCAGTTCCCGAGACTGAGCGCTGTCTGACGTCTTCGATATTCTCATAGTCACACGCAGCATGAGGGGCCTGAAAAAACAAGAGATATAAACTAGATTAAAGTCCCCAATCAAAATTGAAGTTTTTTGGCTTTTAGTATGAATATGTAAGTTATCTATAAGCTAGTCTGCTCCAAAATAATGACAAAACAGTGCACTATGTAGGGAATAGGGAATGATTTGACAGTGTAAATATGCTTTCCATTGGAGCAAATGAAGTCTGGTTTCACAATGTCACTCGAACCGCCGCAGAGCGCACACAGTCTGCTCCGGTCCAGAGACACGAGAGCACAGAGCGGATCCACCCAGATTGACAGCTTGCCTACCCAGTCAGATCCAGGGAATTAATTTTTTTTTTTAAATAATACATTTTTTTAAATAATACAATATCTGGATTCCAACTAGCAGCGCTGTTTTTATGTTTTATGCTATCCACCTTATTCCAACGCCCCATGCTTTGCGCGAATTATGGGTGTAACTTCCGTTAAGCTGTAAACAGTCCGTGAAAGGTTCGCTCTATGAACGCAATAATACGTTTTGTTTTTTTTTTTTTTGTTTTTTTTAAACTGGGTACAATGAGTAGACATTATTCTACTCACCCTTCAACCAACGAACGTTAAAAGGACATTTAAAAGTTTAAAAGCATCAACAAGGTACTTTCAACAGGCCATGGAAAAGCGCGATTCTTTCCACAGCAATAACGAACGGGTTAAATATAACTACAGTGATATATCTGTATTCTGTAACATACGTTGCCTTAATAATTTTTTTTATAAACTTCAGCATTGCGTGATACTATTTCAAAGTGATTTCCATCATTTTGACAGAAAATAAATTGTATTTACCTGTGAAAACAAAACTGGAAAGAGACGTGAGGCTTTGAGGAGAAAAACGAGAGATTCTTCGTGCATTCCAGTGAATTATTAATGGGATATATCGTAAATTATATCGGGAGAACAGACCACGAATGTGCAGTATATGTTGTCCTTTTCCATACTATTACAGCGGAATGCAAAGGGACAAAAGAAAATAATCACGAGGATAGAAAACAGCGGCTGAAAAGAGCTTTTGCCATAGATATTCTTGTTATAACATGTTCCGTTAAAATACCAAGCGTTACATTATTCTCATGATGTCTGAAAATAAAACATGAAAGAAAAATTGACAGCTCATTTAGTCAAACTTACGGATAAGCTTTATTTGTAGGGCAACCTGATGATTTGAAATGATTCGTTTCAGTCTTTTTGAACGGAAGTTCCCCAAACCGGAAGTGCAACCCATAATTCGCAAAGCAGTAGGCTAGTCAAGAATAAGGTCAATATTTTTATTACAAAAATGGCTATCTATGATGCATTTAATAAAGAAACACGTCTTGACAAAGATGACAGGACACTGAAACAACTTTACACTTTTGTTTGAAAGAGAACTAACAGATAATTAGGTTTGTGACACTATCAGCATCTTCAGTTCAAAACCCAGTCGACTCTGACTTGTTTAGAACAGACATCAGCCATACAAGGTGAGCTATAGGTTTTTAGTTTGGCCCGCTGTGGCATTGTTATGCAATATTTTTTGCATGTAATATTTGTGAGCAAGGGGTTTTCTGAAATGAAACCTGCATAAGCCACATGTACTGTATTAGCTAAAGCAGGTTGTCAATACAGAACTCAATCAAATCACATATTCTGCATTTCATGTAGTTCTAGTTCTGCTTTATGTGCAAATCACAGTCATTAAACAAGAATTTAAACACTCCTCACCTCTCCACCGCTCATCTCTGTCCCGTCTGTGGAAGGGTGCTGATCTGTGCAACATAACCAGAGTAAAATTAAGTCAAGTCACCTTATTTCTATAGCGCTTTATACTATACAGATTGTTTCAAAGCAGGAAAATTCCTGTCATTATTCAGCTCAGTTCAGTTCAATGTTGTTTCAAATCATTTCAGTGACAGTGTTGATGTTTATTCAGCTCAATTTAGTTCAGGTTTTGTTCTTATCCAATTGTGTCATTACAGTCAAATTGATTATAATGCAGAATATTAAGAAAATTTCAAATGAATCATAAGTTAAAATCATTGTAAGATAAAGCAATACTCTAAAGCCGGCTTCAGGAAACAAAATATGAGCTGTTTTGATCAATTTATACCTGGGTGTCTCAAGACTGTAAGTGTGAAACCCAAAATCCATGAAATCAGATGACAACTGGCTTGAACTGCTAAGGTCATTTGAATTCAGAATCGCAGGGAGAAAGTAAAACGGCAGCAGGTCACACAAGGCCAGCAGACCATTAAATCACGAGTGTGTTTACGTGTGTGAGATTGTCACCTCGTGTCTTGATGTATCTTAATTTGTATAATAACAGGACTGACATTCCCAACAGCAGAGTCACACATACACAAGAGATGACGATTCGCTCAGAAACACCTGGAGAACAAACACATGAGTTTACTCTATAAACATCAATCTCTAAACCAGTTTTTTTTAATTATTAATAAAACACAAAATGTATCAATAGATAGACAGCTAGATGTAATTTGATTTGCATCTGCAAATTTCCTAAAATCTATTTGTGGCTGTTCAGCTCTTTCACTTCCTCCTTCATAACCTGAGGAAATCACAAACCACCAACTTCTCACTCCAACCATTTCGTCTCTAAACTTAATCTCTAAATCTAACTCTATTTGTGAGGTCAAGACAATTACTGATGCTAATCACTTTTAAATAGAAACAATGCCGTTCAGGTGGAGATCCATTTACCGTTTTAACATTCACCAGCATAATGCTGATTACCACGAAACATAATTTAGGCTCGTCCCTCATTTTCTTTGAGGTTGAGGTCACAACAAGACTCCTAGAATAAATGAATGGGAAAGAATTTTGGAGGGTTTAAATGCAAAAATGTAAAGCTAACTATTTTATAAAAACACATTAATTCTTCTGTTAAATTATTTAAGCTGTATAACTTTATTGTTATATACAGACTTTTTTTCATTGTAAAATTAGATATAACTTTACACAGAAAAGGTTAGTTAGTGATTTTTTCACACTAAAATAATTGTAACATATTGTCACATTTTGTGTGTATGTGTTTAGTTTCATTTTCATGGACTTTTAGTTTGTTTCTCTTCATTTACCTGTTTCCTTTGTTCTAGTTTCCCGCTACTACTATTTTTTCATTAATTACACTGCAAAAAATGCTGTTCTTACTTAGAGTTTTTGTCTTGTTTCTAGTCAAAATATCTTAAAGTTCTTAAATCAAGAAGCATTTTCTTGACAAGTAAAAATTATTTCTTGTTTTCAGAAAAAATAAGTCAAAATTAAGTGAGTTTTTCCTTAAAACAAGCAAAATAATCTGCCAGTGATAATAATAATCTGGCAGATTATATTGCTTGTTTTAAGGAAAAACTCACTTAATTTTGACTTATTTTTCCTAAAAACAAGAAAATAATTTTTACTTGTCAAGAAAATGATTCTTCGGGTTCTTTTGGTAGCGTTATTTATCGTTTCCTTTCTGTAACTGCCTTGTTTAGGGTTTCCGCGAGCAGAAACTTTAGCAATGTTGTGTCCTTGAATTGCTGTCAGAGTTTCATCACGACGATTTTGTCCACACAAATCTGTTAGCCTATTTGGAATATCAAGAATATTATCTTTAAAAACAAATCTTTATTTTTAGAAATTTGTAGGCTATGATAATGGTATTGTTCTTGTGAGATTTATTTACGAGTAATGGACACCTGAAAGTAGCACATCCACATATAATACTCCGAAGAATTAATGGTGTGAAGATTTTAGATTATTTTACATTATACCAGTTTAAACTGAACTGGTGCAATATATTAAGATTTTGTAATTTGTAAGAAGTGTATTGAAAATACAAAACGGAAGTATGTGTTCATTTAATGTTATTCCCTGGAGAAATAATTTGATTTCGTTCATTTAATGCTGCTATAACAATGAGTACTGTTGTAAATCCTCTGTATATTTTTGTATGCGACAGTCTTGTTCTTCAATAAAGAGATGAATGATGACAATGTTTTTTTTTTTTTTTTTTTTACTATGGTAAAAATGCCATGTACATGAGTTTTTACAACATTAACAGTTTTTATGTAGAAATAGTATTACATTAAACACAATTTTTATTATGCATGTCATATTTATCGAAATAAAACTGGAAAAATAGACTTTGATATTTAAGAAAAATAAGCTTATGTTGATCGTTGATCTTCATTGTACAGGCACTGAAATAAGTAGTACATTAAGCATTAAATGAAAAGTTTTTTTTTACTGCACGTAAATGTCGGGAACATGCGTTTATTTCACAAATACATATAAACAGCTTCATCCTCAATAAAGACAGCAAAGTTTGCAAGTTACTACGGGCAGCAGAAAGTGTACGGCTTCAGTACATATTCAACTCCTCCGACTTCAAGCAGCAAATCTCGCCGATCAGTAAGTTCGTTTGAGATCTGCCAAACACTTCGCCTTGAATTTACATGATATTAGGCGACTACAGTCATCCTCTAACCACATTTGTGGCATATGTACAACTTTTGGGTACTCTTCATTCGAGCGGCTCTAGTATTCCACTATGCTGACGGAAGTGAGGATCCACTGCATCGAGTCCTAACGGAAGCTGTGTGACGTCATGTGAAAAGGGTCTATTGTAGAGGAGGAAGCCCGCTATGAAGCAACTATGCTGGTCACAGCTCTGTCTGCCCAAACCCTGCCTAGTCAGCCGCCCCCACACCATGCATGGAGAATAAGCTAGAGCCCACCTCAGACGGGGCTCATGCCTGCCACGTTGAACGAGCCAGAGCCTGAAAGGGGGACAGAGCCTACCATCGCCCCGGAGCCCGAGCCCCACAGTGAGTCTGACCAGGTGTTTGAGCCGGCAACAACTGATTGAATGGGAAATGGAAGTAGTGCTTCCCACCCTGCCCACCCATGAACCTTCTCATCTGCTTGTCCCTTCCTGCACTAGTGTCTATTCATCGTTGCTGGTCCTGCCCAGCTCAAGTTCATTGTCGCTGCCGGCCCCGCCCAGCATAAAGCCTATATTGTCATCCTGAACAAAGTCTGTGTCATCATCACTGATCCCACCCAGCTTCTCTCTCACGCCTCCTCTTCTTGATTCAGCCAGTCTGTCAGCCCCGCCTCTGCTGGTTCCCTTTAGCCCCCGACTTGTCCTCTAATACAACTCTGTTGTGTGGATCTGCCTCTGGTCTTTCGGTCTCCAGCTCCACTCAGTCAAGAGGATCTAATGGCTCTACCTCCATCTTCTGTGCCCATCACTCCTCCTCAGCCTGTCGGCTCTGTCTTGGCTTCTCCCTCCCTTGGCTCTAACAGAGACCATCACCCTCACAGCTCCACTGGGCTTCCTTGTCCCTCTGGCTCCACCTTAGTCAGATGTCACCCTGACTGAGCCACAGACTTACAGACTTTCAGCTACGCTTCATCCCTCCATCCCTTCGGCTCCACTGGGCTCTGCCTTCCCTCCGGCTCTGCCTTGGTCCTCAGTCACACTGGCTCCGCCTCAGTCCACTGGCACTCTGGCTCCACCAACAGCGCTTGTCGCGGCAGCTCACTCTTGGTCTCCAAAGCCATCGGTGTCACTCACTCCCATTAGCTCTCTGTCTGCACCCTGGTCTCATCTTCCAATGGTTCCATCTCCATCAGTAGACCCCTGGGTGTCATCAGTCAAGTCTCCACCATGGCTCCTCTCCCTGTCGACTCCACCATGGGTTGTCATCCTGGCTGTCCTCTTGGTCACCACCTGGCTCTTCCCAACATCATCGCCACCTTGTTTTCTCCCGCCAACATCGTCGCTATTCTCCAGCCCTCTGCTCCACTTGTCCTCCTCCAGAGCCCCCGCCCTCCCTCCTCATTTGGACTTTTATGGCACGAGGACATATCTACCCAAGAGTGGCATTCTGTCACATTCTGTTTGTGTTTAGGTTCATTTTAATGGACTTTTTGTTTTTATCTCTTAAGTTACCTCTTATCTTGTGTTTATACACTCTTCAGTTCCTTCAGTTCGTTGTCCAGTATTGTTTGTGTCTAGCACTCTGTTTTGTTGCATTGCTCATTTTGGATTACTGTTTTTGTCACATTTAATGAAACTGTATTGTAATTTGTTCTTCCTCATCTCTCTTCGTCATCCTTTTGTATAATGCGTTACAATACTATTTGTGTGGTTGTACTTTGCAATTTTAATTTTGAAGCACTCAGTAGTATTTTATAATTAACTTATAAACTTAACATTAGTTTAAAAAGTAAATTATAATCAGCAGCATAACAATATACGTTGACAAAGGCAATACTTACTCTTTCTGACTTCTAGATTGACTTTAGTGATGATGTGAGCTCCACACCAGTATATCCCAGAAACCTCTTCTCTCAGATCAGTGATGTTTACAGTAAAGACTCCAGTAGAAGCTTCATCACTGAAAGAGAATCGATCATCTCTGATCGTCTCCAATGAAACTCCATCCTTCACACACATGGAGGGTTCATGTGCTTTGCAGAAGAGTTTCTGATGTTCATCATGATGTTTGCACTGGATTGACATGTCGTCTCCTTCATACTTAGTCAAGTTCAGCTCTGGAAATGATGAGAAATATAAGAACATCAATTCACAGCCATAGTTTCACATATTCAGATGATAAACCTTCCTCACCCTCGTTCATGATGACGATCAGATGAGTGTAAAGATAATTCACGTCTCTCTCTAATGTCACTGCACACCAGTATTTCCCAGCATCCTCTGCTGTCAGTCCAATGATGGTCCCAGTGAAGACACTTGCAGTGACGTTATCATTCAGAGTCAATCTGTCAGTCTTGGTATCTTTCTCTTCATTGAGAGTATTTCTATCTCTAGTGGAGCACTTCCCCTTACAGAGAGACTTTGACTTTGATTTATAGATTGAATCATAAGGGCAGATGATCTCAGCAGATTCTCCTTCACGTCTCACTACTGGAGCCACTGCAAACAAACAAACAGACATTTAACACACATGATTCTGAATATACTGTATTTACTACAATGAAATCATCTGAATTCACTCACTGATGAGGTTGAGCTGAATTTTGGTGGTCAGGGAGATGAAAGTCAAATGTGTGTCTCTGGTTTCTGCTCCACACCAGTAAACTCCAGCATCTCTCACGCTCACATTACTGATGCTCACTGTAAAAACTCTCTCTTCATTTCTCTCTGATGAACCATTCATTTCTGTCACTGTAGATGTGCTGATGTTTTGACAGATGTGATTATCATCCTCTTTGTAGAAATGAACTTCATGTTCCTCTGGGATCTGACAGGTGATGTTGACTTCTTCACCAAGATGAGCAGATTCAGTCAAAAACATTGCATCTGTAATCCAAATAAAAATTGCATACAAATCTGAACCAATACTTTGTTTATGCAAAATAAAAAAGTATTTCATGTTCCTCACCGTCTGTGACGTTCAGCTGAAGTTCAGTGAAGCTCTCAGTATAGTGAGACACATTCACTCCACACCTGTATGTTCCTGCATCTGCAGCTTTCAGCTCTCTAAAAAACACCATCAAGACTCCTGCTCTGGTGTCGTCATATAAAGAAACATCTCCATTCTCCATCCATTCATCCTGAACTCCTGGATTCTTCCTCTCTGAACATCCATCTGATTCTTTACAGATGTATTTTGTCTTGGTTTTGTATTGAGGATGTTCACACTTGATCATCATACGACCTCCTGAGTATCCGCTCACTCTAGACACGCCCACTTTAGCTGTCAGAACAGATGTTTTATTAATTTATATTACATCTTATTAACTGAACATCCATTTTTGTGTGTTAAACACCATCTACTAAAATCATGAGTGCACAATGATTGTATAAAATCTAAACATTTAGTAAAAGAAATATTATTTCTTGGGGAACAAATAAAAGTGTAGGTAAAATGCTAAACATTGCTCTTTGTATTATGTAATACACTCATGAAAAAAGTAAATATCTATATTTGTATATATACTATAAAATTAAAAGACATTTCTTTTAAATGTATAGCGCAGCTTTTTAATGAGGCAACATATGATAGGACAGAACAAGACAGGCCTTTAATAATCTTTCATTGCACAATTATTTATTGTATACAAATAATTTTCAAATGGCATTTTTTCATATTTTTAATTTTTAAATTTAAAGTATGGTAAATACTGGTAGAATGTACCAACAATCACATTTAAAAATTAATGCTTTATGGCATTCTATAAAAATAACCTGTAGTTCTCATTTCCAGTAGATTTCGCAATGATTGATTTCTCACCTTTTTTATGTACAATGACAGATGTTGGCATGTCAAAAACACAGGGGTTTGATCTGCATCACTTATCTGATCCAGGTGATATGAATTGTTTTTCCTTAAGCCGATCACATAGCGCTGAAAAGACAGCAGTTTCTCCCTGAAGTGAGATACGTGTTCTGCGGCGTAATGCTAATCCATTAAGCTGCATCATTCTTATGGTGTGTGTCCACTGGTGCAGAGCGAGTGTTTTCAATTAATTCCTATGGAAGTTGCTCAAAATGCTCACTCCATGCCAGTAGACATACGCCATCAAAGAAATTGACAGACGAGTTTGTCAGTATAGCTGAAGTAAGAAATGAGGGACCTCTCTGGTGGGTAAGTTCAGCTCTTTGGTGATATCCAGTGCCTTCAGCTGAGTGATGGATCTGGTTATGGGCAGCCCCTCATTTCTTTTTTTGGCTACATACTGACAGATTTGTCTGTCAATTTCTTTGAAGCAGATGCTTTTAGGACTGTGGTAAGCTTTTCTTTAACTGTTAGCATTTTTAAGACTGTCTTTTTGGGCCCGCCATCTTCTGACATTACACTCTGACATTGTTTTTCTTGGCTGCTTAATGAGAGTTGTTTGATGACTCCACTGCGTTTATCAGTCCTGGGAACACACTCGTTTATCACATATTTGGCGCTTCCTATTGTTGTGGGTGTATTATTGACATGTAAAAGTCTAGACCCTGAATATAAGATGACCCCATTTTTTCAAATGTATTTCCAAGAAAAAAACACTGTCTTATATTCGGAACAATACGGTAATATGAAAGACTCCAATACAGAGTGGCACAAAGCTCTTATGTGCATCCCGTGCACAGAATGATGCACTTGAAGCAACATGGAGTCACAGCGCTCTGCATTGAAAAGTTCAAAGTACAAAGGGAAGAGATATTTATGCATAGTGTATTATATCTATGCAACAGTTTAATGAGCCTTTTCTTTTAACAGTTTTAAATTTCACTCTGCGCATGAAGAACAATTCATAGTGCTCTCTATTCCAATATTGTGATCTAACAGACAACCACGAGGCTGAATCCAGCTTCTTATTGACGCTATCCGGTCCACCTTAAAAGATGCGACGCTTCCGCGTTTGTAGCTTCTCATTCACGCTCAACTTAGGGACAGTGCGGTTTTTCTCTTTTTCGCGCTTTTTTTAAGGTATTGTGTTGCTTTTTGTGTCTATCTTCAGAATTAAAGGAAAATAAACTATTTTGAAATGCAAATAACACTGATATATCAGCGAAAATAGGCTGAAAATAGAAATTAAATAGATAATAAAATTCTGAAAATAGACACAAAAAGCAACACAATACCTTAAAAAAGCGCGAGAAAGAGAAAAACCGCACTGTCCCTAAAGTAAGCGTGGATAAGAAGCTACAAACGCGGAAGCGTCGCGTCTTTTAAGGTGGACCGGATAGCGTCAATAAGAAGCTGGATTCAGCCTCGTCAGACAACCGGGATAAAGTGACAGGATTTAGAAACGGCAATATAACTCCAACTCCAGCAAGATAAAGTCCTTTTATGCAAAACCATAGACCTTTATCTACAGATCAATTATAATTATAGGAACACTGAATCATCTTGGAGAGAGTTTGACTGTCTTAACGAACGCGACACGCAGTTTGAATGCTGACTGGAGAATGACTGACAGCCGCAGCGGAGGGAAGAGTTTACATGAACTTGGATTTAATGACTTAAATATTCATCTGTATCTCACATTAAACTATCAAAAGGCTTCAGAACACTTGAAATATAGTGCACAAAAACTTTATGGTGCTTTATAATGTTTTTATGCCTATTGTGGGCCTTAGCAATAACAGAATAGTATACGCACAATATAGGATTTAGATTGGTCACGTCTGACCGATGCCTGATCCAGCAAAAAATGGCAGTACCGGTCATTTAAATACTTTCCTCCCATGAATTTTGCGTCTGAATGGGAAACTCCTACAAATGCATATGCAATAAGGTCAGCAGCAAAGATAACTGTCCACACCTTTTTAGTGCTAATTTTTCACTGCGTGTCTTTAGTAAATCCTGACAGTAGTTTTTCAACGCCAAACGGTTTGCACTGGTGAAAACTGTTAGTAAGTCTGGCCCATAATGTCTACATCATTTGTAATTATACACTTTATACTTACTACTAATATGTAGATGAACAGTATTAATAATGGAGTAACTGTACGATTGTCCATTGACCCAAACTCCACATAAATAAACTCCTCCATCATCTGGTGTCACAGCAGAAATTCTCACACTGAAGATATTTTCCTGTTTGTCATCAGAAATACTGAATCTTTCTTTCTTCTCCCATGTGTCAGTAGTGGAGATCACCTCATCAGTGATGCCATTTCCTGTTTTGAATATAATCTTCCTTGCATACCTTTGATTCTTTGAATATGTACAGATGAAATCAACAGTTTCTCCACTGTTTACTTTCATTGTCTTTGACTCTCTACAACAATAATCTGTCAACATACAAGTTTTATTTGTGAAATAAGAACTACATAAATATATGAAACAAAGCAAACATTGAAACATTGATCAGACCAGTTTGTTCTACTCACCCATAATATGTAGATGAACAGTATTAATAATGGAGTAACTGTATGAGTGTCTGTTGATCCAGACTCCACATAAATAAACTCCTCCATCATCTGGTGTCACAGCAGAAATTCTCACAGTCATGAGTTTCTGTTTGTGATCAGAAATATGGAATCTTTCTTTCTTCTTCCATGTGCTGTAAATCGTCTCAATGGAGTCTTTTCCTTCTTTGAATATGATTTTAGGATTATTAATATGATTCTGTGAATATTCACAGCTGAAGGTGGCAGTTTCTCCAATATTCACCATCACTCTCTTTGACACTTTACAACATGAATCTGTCATTCACAAAATAAAGAAATATTTACATATATAAAAGCTTTGATATGAAAGATAAGGAATTTTAATACACTGAGACTTTGATCTTAAAATGACCGACCTTCCTTCACATTCAAAGTCATATCAATGGACCAGTAGCCTTCAACACGAATCCTGTATCTTCCAGCATCATGTTGGTTCAGTTCTCTGATGAAGATCATGAGTTTTGCCTCATTATTTCGAAACAGCGTGAATCTTCCTTCATTAATCCAGTTATCATATTTCTTATAATTTATTATTGTTCTCCACTCAGGTAATTTGGCCATATATTTAGTGGAGTAACTGTACCAAACCTTCTGTGTATCAACAAGAAGACTTCCTCCAGAATATCCAGTGACACTAAAGCATCTCACTGCACCTGTCAATCAGATTGATACTGTGATCAGAAACCTCATGAACAGAAAACAGCATCATTACTGCAGTGATGAAAGAGAAAAGCTCTGACCTGAGATCAGGTAGAAAGTGAAGAAGATGAGGAGGATCTTCATTGTGAGTTGAGTTCAGTCTTCTTTATGCTGAATGTTCTCTGTGTGAATCTCTCTGTCTCTACATCTGTCTGCTTTAGTTACTTCCTCTTTATTCAGCTCTTTATCAGTAATGAGCAGCTTTACTGGCCCCTCCCACCATCAGCACTGACTGAATATTACATTAATCACACTGAAAGAGCGCCACCTAGTGGAGGTTACAGTGTCTGATACTGAGAGATCATACAGGTTTCATCTTCTCTATATTAGGACAAATGACACTGAAGATAATTGATCAGTGTTATTTAAATCTTACACTAGAGGGCGACAGTATAATTTACATCTACAGTAAGCCTGTACAAGACACTCTTGGAAATACAAATAATTGCATTTGATACTTTGGGTTTTTGACATTTATTAGTTATAAGAAACATCAACAAGTTTTTTAGGTGGAAACAGACCAGATCTGATTGTTTGGATACAAACAAACAAACAAACAAACAAAAACATTAATATATCATAGTTTGATGTGGATTCAGCACCACTGACAGCAGCTGTTAGAGAAACATCAGCATCTCTGATGACAGTTGAACTTGAGATTATCTGCTTCATCCCCTTCATCTCATAAAACATCTGCATGAACAATAGCTCTATGTAACTATCAAATTTTAGGTCAAAGTTTCATTCCTTCAGATTGACTTTCTTTTTGAACATATATGAGCTGTAAATCTGTGCCATTTACAATTCATAAGAGAAAACAAGACAGTTAATTTATGTTCTGTGAATAAAACATCACAAACACTTTACTAAAGAGATTCTCTTGAAGCTCTCACAGCATTTTTTCACTGACTATAAAAAGTTAAATGTCTTTATTGTCTGTCCTTAAATTATATCATCTCTAAAGAAATTTCATAAATAATGTTCATCCTTTGTTATACATTCTGCAGTTTGCTTAGTAAAGTTACATTTGGGATAAACTGATTATCCGTTTATCCAATTTTTCCATTAAGAACTGGCAACAACTCCATTGCATTGTGGGGGAGTTTTGCATGAGCATGTTATTCACATTTCCATCTGAAAATGTAAAATCTAGCTTGATATGTTGTTTGAAATAAGTCAATTTGATTTCTCAGCAAATTTTAGAGGTCAGTGTTTAAAGGTGGACTCATTATCATTTCAACAACACTGTTTGGAAGTTAGTCGGGCCGACACCAACAACAAACGTGTAACCTATCAGCATTAGGGGGTGTATGACGAGAAGGAGCAAGAGGGAGATTCGAAAATAATAATAAAAAAAACAGCAGAACGAGAGATGATGAGACACAATACAAAAGAGCTCAAAAGAATATCATTGGAATGAAGGTTTATGACTGGGCAAACGCTTTAGGACCACTGCACACTGACAGCCGCTAGAGTGTTTAGCGTCATTGTCAGTGCACTTGCCTCGCCTGCCAGAAGTGAACGGGTTGGGGTTCGAGACCGACTCGGAGCAGCGTGGTTAGGATTGGAGGGTGAGTTTTGGAGGCGGAGCAATGAAGAGAGGGGTGGGTTTGTTTGGGTTGATTTCAAATATCAACAATCTCCAACAGCGTTGTTCAAAATCTACCTTTAGTCCACCTTTAATATAATAATCTATGTACAGCATAATTAAGAATCTTTACAATTTATCTTAGTCAGATGTTGAGTTTGTGAAGATATTTTAGTGATTCGTGAGCCTCAGTGCGACTGTTAGTTATATCACTGCTGTTGAGATCAATAATGTACCATAAAATTGTCCTTAATTGCAAGTCTTCTGAAGACATAAAACATGTTTATGTGAGGAACAGATCTAAAAGTAATTGATTACTTACAGAAAATCTTCCACTCTCTGATCTGCGTGTTCATATGGCGATTTACCAGCGAACTTTGTTTTCATTCAAACAGACGAGCAGCGCTCAGCACCATATAAGGAAAAGGGAGGAGTTAAACCTCATTGGCTTTCACATGTAAAGTATTTCAATATTTACAATCCAGAAAAGAACTGAAGGTTCAATGTGCCACAGTGGATGAGATATACAGGGTCAAACACATAATATGGCTCATTATCTCACCACATCTACGATTGAGGAAATCACAGAATAGAGTTGAATTAAACACCAATGTACAACAAAGATCCCACTGCTACACAAGTACAGTTTTTGTAATTCACACTTATTTATAACTGCACTTGGTAGAACTTATTAGCAAAAATAGTTTTGAGCATGTGCTTCCCTGTGATGTAAAAGTTAAACCGGAGCACTGTGACTGGCCTGGCTAAGATCGTTTGGATGAAGAACTGAAGAACGGTTATTTAATAATAATAATAATAATAATAATAATAATATATATATATATATTATTTATTTATTTATTTTTCATTTTTTATATATTACACAAATTTGCAGCATCTTTTTATAGAGTGAAAAAAAAAAATGATGTCCATGGTTACTGGAAAAAAAAAAAAAAAAAAATTCCTGTTCTCATCACACTTGTACCTTTGACCTACAGAAGAGCAAAAGAAAACCACAAGCACTTGCTGGTTGATCTTTAACACACTGCAACCCTGCAAACACATTCACAACAGCTCTCTTTTACCTACTAAAGACACTGGTTAAAGAGTGATTTTCTTAAATTGCACACTTTTGATTTTTTTTTTTTTTTAATGAAAACAAATCAATCATATGCTTCATTCAACTGCACACAAACTCATCTCTGTTTATCATCTGTCATATTATCTGTCTGATGATGATCTCACTCATAACCTAATATCAGAAACTGACATTTCACATTCAGTAATACTGTTATTTTTTATGACATTTGTTTTTGTCTGTAGAATACTTCCTGCCATACAAAGATACATTATGTTGAATTTAACCAGAGTGCTACTGGCATAAAGTCCTTTAATTGTAATACATTTGTATTGTTTAAAATGTACATTTATGCATTCTCTGCCATTGATTTGTGGCCTTATGTTTTGAATTGCATGATTATTACTTATGACAGTAAAATTGTCAAGTCACAAAAGTTTGCTGAACATAAATCAGTAAATGTTGGAGGTGAATTAGTGAATGATCAGCTCTTAGTCTTTATTGTCTTCTGCTCTCAATGGATGTTGATCTTCTGTCTCTCTCTGTTCAGTCTCATGTGTCTCACTGTGGGTTTCCTGAGTAAGTCTGTTTAATTAAACTGAACTGAGACCCTGAACCTTCACCAGTTTTCTGTGGCTTTGAGCTGGACGGAAAAAACAGCCTGTTCACAAACCTTTCTTACTGTCTTTCCTGATTGAAATCAGATCATGACACAAATGTTTCTGTGGGATCTGGAAACGCTGATTTCACCATTACGTAAATCCTGTATTAATCAATTTAATGCAGTGCCAATTTTTAAAATTAAATATAGTGTAAAAAAATAATAATAATATCACTGATTGTAACATCTTTGGACAATGAACAAAATTTTATTTTTATTTTTAAAACATAAATTCTACAGTAAAATGTACTAAAAACCAACCTCAGATAGCAAAAAGTCATTGAAACAATGCTAAATCAATGCGTCAATGTCAACATTTCAACATGTTTTCAACATTAATTTTAACAAAAGTGATGTTGATTCTATGCAATTATTTTGGCTCATTACCATTGTTTCAATGGTTGCTGGGACAGAACAATAATTGAAAAACATCATCAACAATGCTATCAAGCAAGTTAATACATAAAGCAGTTCCCTTTCGAAAGGGAACTTCTACTCTGCGTTTGCAAACGCTATGGGGAACGTCACGTGACTCGGTGTCTGAAAGCCAACTATCCAATAACTCCAATGCCTATTGGCCGGCGACAGCCTATGACGTCATACGGCGCGACCCGAAAGTATAAAAGGCGCGCCTGGTGAAGCAGTCATTCTCATCGTCTTTCGGGACTGTCTGTGTCTTGCCACTGTCGTGAATAACTTCCAGTTTTTTGTGAGTACATCTAAAACTAATATGTCTGAGGACAAGGAGAAACGCTTTAGGAAGTGTGCGGATCCATGCCCAAGATTCCTGACTCCGGAAGATCCACACACCCTATGCGTGCACTGTCTGGGGTAAGAACACGCACGGACAGTGCTTGAGGGCGCTGTCTGTGAGAGTTGTGAGTGTTTTCCCATGAAAACGCTCCGTTCCCGCCTGGCCCTCTTCTCGAGGGAAGGGGCGTCAACATCTGCGCCTGGTGGGTCCGGCCCTGCTCGTGCCGAGGCAGAGCGGCGGCTGCACTCATGGGGCTCGCAGATGGAGCTCGCCGCGGAGTTTGAGAGGGGTGTTACAGTCTCTCAGCCTCCAGCGGCGGCTGGCGGGGATGAGCTCCTGGATGACGATGATGTCTTATCACTGACATCATCGGATCCGAGAGCGAGTGTTCTTCTGGCTGCTAGCCCCTGTGAGCAGGAGATGGCAGTGGAGGAAGAAGGAGTTGCGACTGCTTCTTTCTCCAAGCCTCCCTGCCCAGCATATGCCGAGTTACTGGAGATTGTGGAACGCGCCGCCGGCAGGCTGCAGCTGCCGTGGGAGCGCGTGAAGAAAGAGCCAGTTCGCGGCAGGTTAGACGAACGGTTTCTTTCTGACCACAACCCCGTAACTCCAGTGAGCCTTCCATTCTTTCCGGATCTTCACGTAGAGATCAAGAAGGCATGGAAGAACCCATATTCGGCCAGAATTCATCCACATCAGAGGGGGAATTTCGCTGATGTGGAGGGATTGGGCGAGCATGGGTATGTGTCGCTGCCACCTATTGACGAGACGTTTGCTAACTACCTCGTCACAGGCAGTGCACCGACACTAAGAGCTCCGGTTCTGCCGTCCAGACCCCTTAAAGTTACATCTCGTCTGAACGGCAGAGCATATGCTGCTGCAGGTCAGGCTGGCGCAGCTTTGCACACTATGGCGGTGTTGCAAACCTACCAGGCTGATCTGCTGAAGGACCTGGATCAGGGGCAGGGTTTGTCCCCTGATGCGGTAGCTGAGCTGCGCCGCACCACAGATCTCGCTCTCCGGGCCACCAAGCAGACGGCCGCCTCGATTGGGAGATCGATGGCGGCCATGGTGGCCACGGAGTGGCATCTGTGGCTGAACATGGCGGACATCGGGGAGAAAGAGAAGGGCTCTCTCCTCGATGCCCCGGTTTCGCCAACTGAACTTTTCAGCGGCTCCGTTGAGACGGTTGTCGGAAAGTTCAGGGAGGCGAAGGCACGCTCAGCAGCATATAAAAACTGCATACCGCTCAGGTCCGATCCTGGGCCCAGACAGCCGGGAGGCCCTGGCCCGTCTCGAGCCGAGGCTCAGAGGCAGGGCCAGAGATCTAGTGTCGCCGCTCGAGCGCCTCCTCCACCTCGGAGTAAGTCGCAGAAGCGGCGGGATACGAGGAAGAGGAAGATGGACTTAAGGGAGGTGATCGATCACCGGCGCCAGCAACGCCGCTGATCGATCCCCTCTCTTGGCGAAGGTAATTTTATATCTGACTTCGCCCTTCTTCCCCGGCCTCCCGGGCCTTTTTAATCACTGTGCATGTTCAGGTCGACACCTTTGAACAGTCAGGCTGACGGCTGGGCCCATGATGAAAATTTTTTCTGAAGGCCCGCCTTCTGGCTTGATAGTGAAAGGGTTCTTTGGGCTTTTAGAACCATGGATTTCATCCTTCCCATTCAAACACGTGAAGGTGGAGTCTTTGGTCTTCGAGTCACGGGAAGGTAAGACAAGGTCTGATTTAATTATTTAAATGTTTGACCTTGTTTTGTTCCTGTATAATTTGCCTGAACATGTAACAGTAAAATGTAAACTATTAAGGGGTTTTTGGGCAAAACTGGAGTGTTGAGACTGACTGAGCAGGCCACAAAATGGCTGCCGCTTAGTTTTTCTCTATATATGAGTAGCTTCTCAGCTATTTTTCAGTTTAGTCTGAGTTGGCACTCATTACTTCAGTTTATGTGTCTCACGGCCCTAACCGGCCGCCTGACTTTTTAGCTTTGAGCTTCGCTTTATTTCTCTTATCATGAGATTTGGAAGTGGAGATCAGGCTTTGTTATGGTGCCTGTTGTTATAAATAGGCCTATAGCTTAGCGGCCAGGCTAAGAGCTAGGTGTTGTGTGGTTAACCCCATATGTATTTACTATCCTTTGCAGGATGTGTATTTCCTAGTTCTGGTTTTCTCCCGAGGGAGTTGGTTAGGCCGTATGCCCAATTATCCCCTTGCTTGTGTAGGTGCATTGTGAGTTTAACAGCTAGGTTGTAGACTGTTTTTTTGACTCCCTGATGCTGTTTCTCAGGTGGTAGGCCCTTATCTTTGCGTAGATAAGTTATGCAGGTGTGTGCTAGGCCCCACTTTCTAGAACTTTCATGCTAAAGGAAATTATTTTCTTCTGAGCCACTTGATGTTTGTTTTATCAAGTTTGAGTTGACGTTGCTAGTTTTTTAGCTCCTGTTCTCTAGGGCTTAGAACAGATTTGAGAATCTGTACAGGGAGTGTTTCTTCCTTTTAAAACAGCATGTATCTCAAAGTTTGTGTTACTTTGAGTTCTAGACTTTGCCCTACATTGGTATGTGAGCTTACTTATGCTGCCACAGGTTAGCACCTGCTCTCATAATAGTAGGCCCTTTCGCTGTAAAGTGGCCTCTATTCGAGTATATGGTGACTTATATTCCCCAGTTAAGAGGTTTATTCATGTCACTGAGTGCATCACCTGTTGGATTGCATACTCAGGGTAGTTAGAACCACTTTTTGAGGAAAGTTGGTATCTATTTAGCTCCCTCCTTGGTGATCTTGTTAACAGCCATATTGCATATAACTCGGATTGTAGGCCTTATGATATTCGGCCTCCTTCTAGTTAGCAGTTGTTTGTACAATGCTGTTCATCTGATCATAGTTTGCTCACATATTCTTACAGATTTACACTGCCACAGGCCTTGCCACGTGTCTGTTTGAGGTAGTAGGCTTGTAATAGCCTCCCTTAGACCATGTTGGCTTTGTTTGGTTCCCTTTAGTCACATGTTTAGGGTACTTTGCCTGTTGGAATGTGTAGCCTAGCGCAGGTCGCAGTTAGCTTCCCTTAGTTATTTGGGTTAGAGCTGGTTCCCTGTAGCTTGGTTCCCTTAAATTCATGAGCTGAAAGCCACATGTCATTGAAACGGCAGGCCCCTTCAGGCCTCCTTTTTAGTTCACATATTGGCACAGTTTGTGTTTTTAATCTGTAAACAGGACTGATCGCCACTTGATGCTGGAATGGAGGCCCCTTAAGGCCTCCTTTTCTAGTCGACTTGTTGGCAGGATGCCTGGGAAACCATGCCACCATCGGCCACGCCCCATCGCTGTCAGATAGGCCCTAACAGGCCTGTTCACAATGTTTGGCGGCGTTTTTCATGTATTCCATCTTGGAAACTTCTAATACATGGCCTTTTGGGTGCTATGGTTATGGTAGCCACTTGCTGATGCCATGTGTTTACTAAGGTAGGCTTACTTCGGCCTCCGGTGTAACGTGGAGTTCAGTCATGTACTCCTCTCGCTATGAGAGTAACAAGGTGCTTTTTACCGAGTATTCCGAGTGGCTAGCTCTTCAGGTTGATTATGGTAGTGAAACCTTACTAAGGTTTGGTTTAACCTACATCTGCCTCCCTGAGTCTGATTCTACTCTAGTTGAGCTAAGAGCCACCTAGCGCCTAGGTTGGATCTTTTGTGCTCCATGAGACTTACGCCGTGTGTCTTAGAGGTTGCTAGGCCCCACAGGCCGCCTTTTTGAACACACTGGTGTATTTTTGTGTGTTTTTCTCTTTGAGAATTATCTGTATACACTTTCATTGGCCAGAGGCCCAAGTGATAAATCCAACCTCCTTTTTGTCTGGTTGTTTATCGTCCTTGGGGCCTAAACACTGCCACGAGCTGATGCCACGTGTCTGTTGAGGTTATAGGCCCCTCCAGGCCTTCCTTAATATGTGTTGGCGTACGCTGTACTCCTCTTGCTTTAAAGAGTAAAAGGTGCTTTACTGAGTACACTGCTCGTTGGATTGTGTTAGGTGGATTGTCATTCGGGCACTTTGCAGCCTCTTATGCTGCCATTGAAGTCATCTGTCTACCCCAGCAAGACAGCTGTTCAGGGTGGCCCTTAAAATCAGGCCACTTTCTGAATATACTTCTGTTTTCACATATAGCTACTATCATGCTGTAAGGCCCCTCCTCGGCCTCCATGAGTATGTGCCCATTGCATGGTCTACCTGTTAGGTGAGCTTCGTACTTCCCTTTTAGGGATATGTTTGTAATAGTGCTTAGCTCCCTAAGCTGATCATGGTGGTAGGCCTTAATCAGGCCTCCTCCTAAGATTCAGCCTCAGGCTGGTTTGTGCTCCCTTGTATTAGGGTTCTCTAGTGCACAGCCTCCTCAGTGCGTTAATTAAGCACTGAGTAGATCCTAGGATGAGTGGATTGTACTCCCCTCAATACGAGGGTCCAAAGCACTCAGCTGAGTTCTGCTCTCCAGGATGCCCGTCTCTACGCGTGGGTTTGAGTTTGTTCTGCCTCTTTGCAGTCACTCTTACTTACTATCTTCTATGAAGAATGCGTTTTCAGAGGCTCTGTATTCAGACAGGATTGGCCAAGACTAAGTTTGTCTCATGACAGACCAGGTCGGCCTCCCTGGTGGCACTGGGGGTGATTTCGTTCCCCTCTAGTGACTGGCCGAGGTTCCGTTTGGTTCCGGGCCACATTCCCTTAAAGGGACCACTTTCTCTTCAGAAAAGTTGGTTCCAGACGCCTTAAGCAGCTTCTGTAGGCCCTTTGAGGAAGGCCTTCGTGAAATTCAGCTTGGGCTGTTGGCCAAAGGGAATGCTGTCACTGACAGCCTGGTGTGACCCGAGGGGGAGTTGCCAAGCAGTTCTCTAACTGCTCTGGAGCCTTTGTCTCAGCCATATTTCTTGGCAGGCACTCTCCTCAAGCATGGCGGCGTGGGTATATCGTTCCCCATAGCGTTTGCAAACGCAGAGTAGAAGTTCCCTTTCGAAAGGGAACGTCTCAGGTTACGTATGTAACCATGGTTCCCTGAGAACAGGGAACGAGACTCTGCGTTTCCTTGCCATGCTTTGGGCTGCCTGCTGAACAGTCCCTCAAGACGATGGATAATGACTGCTTCCCCAGGCGCGCCTTTTATACTTCCGGGTCGCGCCTTATGACGTCATAGGCTGTCGCCGGCCAATAGGCATTGGAGTTATTGGATAGTTGGCTTTCAGACACCGAGTCACGTGACGTTCCCCATAGCGTTTGCAAACGCAGAGTCTCGTTCCCTGTTCTCAGGGAACCATGGTTACATACGTAACCTGAGACGTTTTCAATGTGCTAAAATAACTGTCACTGTCCCGCTAGCGGGTGCTTGGCACTGTTTTATTTGTTGCCTTTTTTTTTTTTTTTTTTTTTGTATCACATATTTTAACCATCATACATTAGAATTCATCCTGTGAAAACCATTTTGAAATTGGACATTACGTTGCCATGGAAACGGTACTTTAAACCCTTTTAGTGGGCTCCTCCCCTCTAGTGGATATTGTCTTTGGGCCATTTTTCTTTGGGCAAATTTATTTGAACTAATTTATAGTCAAAACTTTTCTAATCTTGACAAAACACATACAGTATTGCAAGAAAGGTCTTAATCTCAAATTTCCATATATTGGCATATTTATTTTGTGATAGAAGTGATATTTGGACAAAAATTTATCAATTTGTTAAAAAAGAATGCATCAAAGCTATTTCAATGGAATGTGGAATGATACCCATTTTTGGTACAGCGCCTAAACAAAATCTCATGGGAACTTCAATTTTTGTGATATCAACTTCAAATTTGGAACATAACTTGGTTAGACATATGGCTTTGATTTTCTATCAATTTGATAGTAAAAAGTATTTTGTAAAATATTTAATATAAAATAAAATAAAAATTGTACAGTACATTTGATTTACAGTAAATTTAAGTGAAGTTCCCATTTAATCTTCCAATCAACAGCCAGAATATACAATCATCCCAGAGCTCGAGTTGAAGCTGCTTCATCGAGCTCCTCATCAGTGGACAGTAAACCAAATAAGTTAACCTAACACCTTAAAGATTATATGGGCAAACAAACTCATTAAACTTCTTTAGCTTTTTCATACTTTCATTTTTTTTAAACAATTTGTCATGTGTCGTCTTTAAAACAAGATCAAATTTAGGTCTATATTCCAAAGCATTCTTGAATTACAACATTTGAAGTTTGGATAGTGCATTTTCACATCTACTGTATGCTCATAAAAGGGGGGTGACAGTTAAGGAGCTAAAAATGATCTTCCTCATAATCTCTCTGTAGTATCTTTTGTATTTACAAAACTAAAGCAGGTCAAAGATAGAATCAATTGTCAGAGATGAGAAACCTTTCTTAACTTGAGCTGCTGCTATTGATCTGTTATTAAAGAGGTTTTCTGTGCCAAGAGCTGCATTTTAAATATACACATATTTGCATCTGGAGTGGAAACTTCATAGTGCATTTTGTGTCACTTAAGGTCTGTATTTCCTGTTTTTATCACACCCTCACATAAACTGAGATGAACTGAGACAAACTCTTTATGCAGACCAATCAAACTCTGACACACCTGCTATTTTAAACATGTGAAGAAGAAACATGATCAGCAGTGGAAACTTTAAAGTGTCTTGTGATTCAACAGACTGAACGACCCTTATCAATAAAACATCTCTTTAACACTAAATCCCAGATAGCAACATTGTGTCGGCCCAGATCCGGCCCACATCTGGCACATGTGGCATGATGATCTGGCCCACATGCTGCAATGAATTACGGTCCTTGTGTGGGCTGTTTCTGTTTGCCAGATCTGAGCCACAAGCAGGCCACAGCAATGCCACATGTCAACCAAGAGCAAAGAAATAAACCTAAATTGGACCTCTCAAGATCTTAACAGAGATTTATGGTATGGTAATTTAACAATGAGGCAGAAAAATAAATTAACACAAGTAATTAATGAAGCAAATAAGATCACCGGCCAGAAACAGAGTACAATGCAAGAGCTGTTTTTATACTTTATGGAAAAAAAGGCGTTCACAGTATATTAAGACCAAACTCATCCACTCCATTTCTGCTTCGAGGCCCTACCTTCGGGGCGTAGGTTGCATATACCGCTGGCTAAAAATAACTTGTATAAAAGATCATTTGTACCATTGGCGGTGATGGTTTTAAACCAAATTCTTAATTGAGGTATTATCATGAGGTATTTGTCTGGGTAGGTGTGTGTATATATGTATATGTGTGGGCATACATATATTGTAATTTTTTTTGTGTTTGTGTTTTCTATGTGTTTTATTATGTGATATGTGAATGTATAGTATTGTCTGTTAGGATGTATTTTTTTATGCAAGTGTCAAAGATACAGACAATAAAGTTAAACTAAACTGAACTAAACTAATGTCTTTCATCTTCAGTTGATTTCATCTAAGGCTGTGGCTGAAGTCAGTTGTAGTTTCTGCTCGTCTCTTTTTCTGTTCTCTTCTTTCCTTCAGTGATTCTGCTTGTTAACAGGCTTATTAAGGCTGAGATGACTCTATATTTAATACACACAGATTTTGTGGCTCAGATAAGGTCCAGTTTAGGTTTATTTCTTTGCTCTTGGTTGACATGTGGCATTGCTATGGCTTGCTTGTGGCTCAGATCTGGCAAACAGAAGCGGCCCACACAAGGACCGTAATTCATTGCAGCATGTGGGCCAGATCATCATGCCACATGTGCCAGATGTGGGCCAGATCTGGGCCGACACAATGTTGCTATGTGGGACTATGGATTATAAGTAAATTTTTATTAACTAACTATAAACATTAGCAATACTGGAGCAATGTGTGCTGATCTGTGATCTGTTATAAGTGAGTTTGTTGAGTCTCATGCGGTGACTGACCGTGGTGTAATCAGAGTGAATCTGGTCCTTACTGAAGGAGACTGTAGCGTCACTGAGAGACTCTTCATGCTTCTGGAAACTGACAGACGCGTACAGGAGCCCATCAGAGGGGATTGTGGGTAGTTCATCAGGACTGTTCATTTGAACTGATCCAGGATCTGTGAGAGAATCACGTCTGCTGTCTGCACACGATGACTGAACATGGAGAAAATAGAGAGAATATGAAAAGAGAAAATAATATAGGGACAGCATAATTATGTACACACACACTGGAACTCACCATTGTATTTTTCTCTCTCTTTCTCTTGTCTGATGTTGAGGTTCTTCCTAATAACCCAAAACACAATGAATGGATCAGTAAGAGAAAGACAAACTAGATCAAACTGGAGACGAACAGCAGCATCTGAGACAGAAACTCATTGAGTCAGTGAGATTTTGAGACACTACAATAACTAATTTTTAATTTGTTTCAACAGATAATAAATGATCAAACATTGTCTCTTGTGTCTTAATTTACACACAGTCAGAGTGAATCCACCAATCAGCAGCAGAATCACACACACACAAATAATGATGATCATGGAGGAATCTGAAAATGAAACACAAAGGCATTAAAGAGAAATCAAGTGAAACACATGAATAGCATAATATCTACACAAATATTAAGCTTTATGACACTCATTTTCAGCACTTTTCTATGTAACATTAATATCTGTTTTAACATTTACAGGTTATAAATACATTTTATGCAACTAGTGTGAGTAAAAACATTATAAAACATAGCTGCAAGCAGCAATTACCGGGGTTCAAGCGCTTTAAGGCCTTTAAGCATATGTGTAAAAAGGTATTATGTTTTCTTTAACAAGCCTGTTCATGGAAAAGAGCATTTACAGCCAATGCTGGCAATTTACTAAAGAAATACACGGTTTTCAAAGGTTTTTAAAAGTTATAGTGCCATCATGTGCCTCTCTCCATTAAAAGTTTGCATGCTTCTTAAGAATCATGTCACATGTGCTCACCTAATGACACGAAGTTCTGAGTTTTCATTTAAGTATGATAGGCTTTTGGGTAGACTTGGCCATGCCCATTTTCTACATGACCTTGTTGTAGCTTTCCATATGCCAAAGTTGGATAATTATTGACCTAGAGAGTCCAGAGAATTGTGCTGAAGTGGTTTTATTGCAGTTGAGCGCAACATAGGACTAGTTTGTGAAAGTAGGTTTCTGAAATAATCTCAAATATTTAATGAACGATTCAATTGACAGCAGCAATCCTAGAGGCAAAGTTGTTCAGAATGAGGAGTTCAACCATATGCACTATACCATATGTACCGTTAAATAGTTAACGCTTTTTTCAAGGATATTTTTGCTCTCATTAAGAATGAGGTGGGCCTAACCCACTTAGTGCAGCACGTTAATGACACAGCAGATGCCCGCCCAATAAGAGTAAGGCCATCTTCCCCTGGCCTGACAGGAAGCTGTAGATAAGGAAGGAAATGCTACAGACAGGCATAGTGGCACCCTCAGAGAGCCTGTGGGCTTCAGTAGTCATCATGGTGCCATGGAAAAATAGTTACAGATGGTGGTTCTGCATACACTATTGGCAAATCAACAAAGCTGCCTGTAGTCTAGAGTAAATAGAGTAGATGAGTCTCTCAACTTGGTGGCTGGTTCGTCTTGGTTCTCCACCCTTGACTTGAGAAGCAGCTACTGACAAGTGCCATTGTCTCCTGAGTCTGCTCCCAAAACTGCATTCTGCACAAACAGGGGCCTCTGACAGTTTAAGGTCCTTCTGTTTGGGCTCTGCAATGCTCCCGGCACATTTGTACAGCTCATGGACAAAGTGTTGGAAGGAGTCCCTCATCATGAATTTCTTGTATATTTGGATCACCTTCCAGTCCAATGGTGAAACTGCACTCAGATAAGTGCCACTTCATGAGGCAGGAGTTTTAGTACCTTGGCCACAAACTAGGGAGGGAGGGCATAGGTACCCTGGAGGACAAAATTAGCACCATCAGAGACTGGCCAACCCCTAAAGATCTGAGACAATTGAAGAGTTCCGTGCATAGGGGCGCTATTCCTTTGCCTCCAACAGAAAGACCATGCCTTTATCTGGACTGACAAGTGCCAGAAAGCATTCAATACCCTTCAGCAAGCATTCATTGAGGCTTCAGTCCTTGTTCCACCTGACACTGCACTGCCTTTTGTTTTAGACATGGACACAAGCAATGTTGGCCATGGGGCCGGTGTTATCGCAGGAAGGGCCAGATGGAGAGAGGGTGGTGGCATACTTTAGCAGGGTCTTTAACAAGTGTGAGAGGCACTACTGTGTCACCAGAAGTTAGCTCCTTGCAGTAATAATAGCTTTGAGGCACTTCAAATACTACCCTTCACAATAAGGACAGACCATGCTGCACTCCAATGGTTGCTCCAAGGGTTGCACTCCAAGGAGCCTGAAGGTCAAGTTGCCAGAAGAACTCCAGACATACAACTTCACTGTAGCTCATTAACCTGGATCTAACCACACCAACGCCAATGCTTTTTTATGTCGCCCTTGTGCTGCTGAGGGCTGCTTTCACTATGAAATGAGAGGCACAGGAGAGAGAACTGTGTCAGGAGAACAAGCCAGCACATGTGGGACCCTGAGGGTGACTGACGCACCAAAGTGGAAGTTGCAGAAGGAGCAGCATGAGGATATTAGGCCTATGCTGTGTTGGCTGGAGTCACAGTGGAGACCCGATTAGGGGGACATTGTGGGGTTCTCGTTGGTCACAAAGGGACTGTGGTCTTAATTCAACACATTGTGCCTGAGTGATGGAGTGCTCCAGCGGGCATGGAAGGACCCGCCACAGAGCAGGACAGAAGGCAAAATATAGTGCCCAAAGCACTGAGGGAAACAGGGTTAACAGCTTGTCATAGGAGTATGGGGTCTGGCCATTTCGGGGTGTCCAAAACACTTTACTGCCTTTGCCAAGGGTTCTACTTGGGCCAGCACATAAGGGACCTGGAGGATTTCTGCCGCAGATGTAATGCCTGTGCAGCCTATAAGGGCCCTCTTGATCAGTGCCATGCCAATCTTCAGAAGGCTGTAGGAGCATCAATGGAAAGAACAGCTGTGGACATCATGGGCCCCTTCCCCTTCACAGACAGAAGTAACTGTTTTGTGCTCACTGCTATGGACTATTTTACAAAGTGGCCCGAGGCCAGTGCGATACCAAACGAGGAAGCAGAGACAGTGACTGATGCACTGCTGGACGGGGATGTTCAGCAGGTTCGGTATGGCAGACGTCATTTATAGTGATCGGGGAGGACTTTTGAATCCAAGCTGTTTGTGGCCCTGTGTGAATGGCTTGCCATGGAGAAAACACGCACAACACCCCTGCACTCCCAAAGTGATGGCCTTGTTGAAAGTTTTAATAGGACCTTGGCACAGCAGCTAGCCATTCTTGCTGGCCATCAGCAAGACTGGGACACTCGCCTCTCATTCATTCTCATGGCCTGCAGATCTGTGGTACAGGATTCTGTGCACCCCTGCTTTGTTTGCTGTTGGGATATGAGCTTTGGATTGTGCAAGGTGGTTGGAGGATCGAATGGAAACAGCCCATGTCTTTGCTAGGGATCAATCGGAAAAGGCTGGCATGAAACAGAAGTGGAACTATGATGCTGGGAGCAAGAGAAGGAACTTTAGGCTGGTAATTCTTTTTGAGTGTACAGCCCAAAAAGAAATGAGGACGCTCCCCTAAACTTGACTGCCACTGGGTGGGCCCCTTCCTGGTTCTAGAGAGGGTGGGAGAGGAAGTATTTAGGGTGCAGATGCCACCTAGAGGCAGGAAGGTAGCTCTGCACAGAGACAGGCTGGCCCCATACAGCAGTAATTCTCACACTGAAGATATTTTTCTGTCTGTTATCAAACATGCTCAATCTTTCCTTCTGATCCCATGTGTCAGTAGTGGAGATCATCTCATCAGTGATGTCATTTCCTGTTTTGTATATACTCTTCCTAGCATACCTTTGATTCCCTGAATATTCACTGCTGAAAGTAGCAGCTTTTCCACTATTTACCATCACTGTCTTTGACACTCCACAACACAAATCTGTCAACATTCAAGGTTTTATTTGTGAACTGGGAGAACTACATACAAATACAGTATCTCACAAAAGTGAGTACACCCCTCACATTTTTGTAAATATTTTATTATATCTTTTCATGTGACAACACTGAAGAAATGACACTTTGCTATAATGTAAAGTATTGAGTGTACAGCTTGTATAACAGTGTATATTTGCTGTCCCCTCAAAATAACTCAACACACAGCCATTAATGTCTAAACCGCTGGCCACAAAAGTGAGTACACCACATCACAAACACTTTACTAAAGAGATTCTCTTGAAGCTCTCACAGCATTTTTTCACAGACTACGGTAGAAACTGTGCTTACATCTATGATAGAAATATTTTATGTCAACTTGAAGTGTACAGAAAACGCAGAGACTAAGGATGCTCAGGTCAAAGATCACGTAAACTTACTTAACACAGTAGAACTAACAGTTCTACAGTCACATGATCAGCTCAGATCATTAGAACAAATCACATTGAAAAGACTTGAGTGACATTGATTTTTACTCAGCTGTAAGGTTTAAATGTGTATGTGTCTTTCTGTTCAGAGACTCACTCGGTTGTTTTGACCAGTGATCTCCCGGCTGTGATGTATGAACTGAATTTGGTGATAGTACAGTGTGTTGCAGTGAAGTTATTGAATATTTTTCATAATATAAAATGAGCAAAAGAGTTTTGCACTTTTCAGACGGTCCCTTCAGACTTGTCTCTCCACCGCCTGCTCATAGAGACCAATTTATATATTGTAAAGCACATTTGAGGAAAATTGGGTTGTTGTAGCTCGTTGTCTAGGTTACTGTGATTGGAAATAGCTGCATTTGTATTTTAACAACATGTAGCTCACGAGTTATTGATCCGGGAAGTTCGAATCTGTGAATATATTGCCAACTTTACTGAACCCAAGGAGTTAAGCACTGACTGCATTTCTTTATATTTGAGTCCAACAAGTTCAAACTCTATGAGCCGCGCATTATTTGTGTGCATTATTAACATATGGAACTAACTGAAACTCTACTGCCAGTCAGCGGCACATTTAAGAGGAAGTGTTTGTACGAGCTCACAGCAAGGGAACGCAAAAGATTTTAAAAAAAATTTTCCTCCCATCCCAATTTTTTCCCACCACCATGTCCCTTTAGGGCCTCCGTAAGCACTAATGTATCTAATCCTGTATTTGAGTCCTTAATATGGTTACACTCACACAGTTCAGATATTTTCCGGACCCACAATCACATTTATTTGGCAAATCCATGCTTTGTGAATGAGCTCTGTGTGTTTCATGAGTGATTTTGATAACTTACAGATAAAACTTACAAAAGATGCAGTCTGTTAACTTCAAGTACACCTGGCTGCAGGTTAATTATTCACAGCAGGAGGCTCGGGTCTTCAGGTAGGAGAAAGAATTATGAATTAAATGATTCATGAAATGTGATTACTTCATAGAATGAGAAAGAAAATGAAAAAGATGTATCAGTATCTTTTTCATTTAAAAAACATGGCAGACACACTTATAATTACAGAAGGTGTTATTGGTTTTTATAAGCCATGTCAGGTACAGTTGTATGATAACTATGAGTCAAGTCAAGTCACCTTTATTTATATATCACTTTTTACAATGCAGATTGTGTCAAAGCAGCTTTACAGTGATAACTGGTATATAATTTTGGCTGCACAGCAGCTCTTAAAGAAAATAGTGTCATTGTCCAGCTTAAGTAAATTCAATATTGATTAATTCCATTGTAAGAATCAATAGTTATTAATTTAGTTAATTTGTCTATATCAGGACTGGAGTAAACAGTGATGTCATCGTCCAGCTCAGTTCAGTTCGCATACAGTGGTGTCAATGCAGGCAAATCAAAACATTGCTGAATATCAAGTGTCCCCAACTAAGCAAGCCAGAGGCGATAGTGGCAAGGAACCCAAACTCCAACAGGTGACAAACAGGTTATAAAAATGGAGAAAAAAACCTTGGGAGAAACCAGGCTCAGTCGGGTGGCCAGTTCTGCTCTGGCCAACAGCAAACAGTGCATGATTATGATTCAGGCAGCTTTCATAAGTCCGATAGGATCGCAACATTCAAAGTATTTATTCCAGTTCCATCCAGTTGAGGATCGTATTCATCACACCGGTGTGGACGGTTTGTTGAGGAGCTGTGCTGCTGGCTGTCGTGTCGATGAGGCCTTCACAATGGATGATCTAGTTGACTCAATCTCTACTGATACTTCAGAGCTGCGTTTTTGTCGTGTCTAGGTGCAGGTCCTTCATCTCACCTGGATCCAGCTGACTACGGTAAACCTCAGGATAAACAGAGAGACTAATATTAGCGTAGATGCCATTCTTCTTCTGATGTAACGAGTACATCTGGTGTTATGGGAAGTGTTGATAATTAGCCCCGCCTCCTTGCTCACGGCAGCTCAGAGATCCATTCAGTCAACTTACTGTGGTAAACGCAGCACAATGGTATCGCTTTTTACAGCGTCAGACACCTAACGATAATTAATTTGATTAGCCTTTTGTTTGACTGTGTTATCAAACAGCTAATAATGTGTTGCTTATGTTACACAAACCATGTTCACATTCACAAGTCAGACTTCTAACAATCAGTATCTTTACAAATGCTTTGAACAACTCAGATCGTCAGTGGAGAAGTTTATAATAACATCGTTACATCATACAGCCGTTATATTGCTAAATCTACATGATTTTTAATATGAACAGAAAAATATACCGGGATAACCTGGCTTCTCTCCAGACTCCCCTGCTAGTTCACTGTTAATGATATGCTAAAGCTCGCCGGCACATTGACGTGATTGGTTACAAGGTAGTTTGTGATGTCACAAACACCAGCGATTTGAAACCATGGGTTTGAGACTGTCTTTAGATCACTGCAGTTTTAAATACTCAGCAATGGTGTTGAATAATGAATTTGCACATGGTTTGTCTTAAATCATATTAAAAACACCAGATAGACATATGAACAATATTAAAAACTTGATTTTTACCACATGGGGACTTTAAACAAAGTTCCCAACTTGGGAAATTGGGTGTCAAAGTTATCTCTGAGCTTTCCAGTGGTAAATTCGACTTGAGAGGAAGTTCATGTCCAATTTCCGACTAGGAAACTCGTGTTTCGATGATTCAGATAACACATTAAGGCAGCATGACATACAAGAGAAAGTAGTGCCGGTTTTGGCTCGAGATGGACGGTCCGATATACAGTGATGTCATGGAGGAAAATATCCTGACACTGAATGCTGTGACTAACCAATCAGAAACAGCAGCAGCTCGTCAGAGGAGGCAGGCTGAGCCTCCTAAAAACACTTAAAATGATATTAGGTAACGCAATAAAACTAATATT
This sequence comes from Hypophthalmichthys nobilis, assembly GCA_037950665.1. NCBI lineage: Eukaryota > Metazoa > Chordata > Actinopteri > Cypriniformes > Xenocyprididae > Hypophthalmichthys > Hypophthalmichthys nobilis. Next base: position 41,391,044 of record CM075480.1, on the reverse strand, counting down.
TATTGTAATCACTTTCTTACTAAATTATTCTGCACCTGGTCAACCAGCATTATCACTTTACCAGAAAATCACTTCCACTTTACTCTTCTAAATTGTCATTAATCCAATTTCAGGATTATTCTGTGATATTTTGCAGTATATATTAATGTTAAAGGACTCACCAGACTGGACTGGAGCATCTGTTTGTTCGTGATTTTCCATTGTCGCTCACATGAAGTTGAATCTCTGTGAAAAGGGGAGTGTAGATAATGTTGTTGAGGTATATTCCATAGTAATACACCCCGGCATCATGTCTACTCACTCCAGAGAAAACATTCAAAGAAAACCTCCCACTGGTGACTGAACTTCCAAATGCAGTAATAATAGACTCTAATGATCCATTCTGCACTTTGAACAATTGCTTGGGATGATTTTTATATTTCTCTGGATATTTGCAGTGGATGACAGCTGTAGTTAATACATAAGCAGTCTGTTCCTCTGATCTCCCACAACACGGCTCTGAAAACAAGACAGTTTTAATTTTTAAAAAACAGTAACAAATCCTGTTGGTACAAAATTACGTCTCAGGCATTCTTACCTTGTTTCACACTTAACTTCAGCTCCTGAATCGTTGTACTGCCTGCTTTGCATCTGTATCTATCAAAAGTGGTCCAAGGAAGGAACAGTGGTGAACCGGCGACAGGGTCATGGGCTCATTGATGCACGTGGGGAGCGATGGCTGGCCCGTGTGGTCCGATCCAACAGACGAGCTACTGTAGCTCAAATTGCTGAAGAAGTTATTGCTGGTTCTGATAGAAAGCAGTCAGAATACACAGTGCATCACAGTTTGTTGCGTATGGGGCTGCATAGCCACAGACCTGTCAGGGTGCCCATGCTGACCCCTGTCCACCGCTGAAAGCGCCAACAGTGGACACGTGAGCATCAGAACGGGACCACAGAGCAATGGAAGAAGGTGGCCTGGTCTGATGAATCGTGTTTTCTTCTACATCACGTGGATGGCCGGGTGCGTGTGCGTCGCTTACCTGGGGAACACATGGCACCAGGATGAACTATTGGAAGAAGGCAAGTCGGTGGAGGCAGTGTGTTGCTTTGGGCAATGTTCTGCTGGGAAACCTTGTGTCCTACCATCCATGTTGATGTTACTTTGACACGTACCACCTACCTTAGCATTGTTGCAGACCATGTACACCCTTTCATGGAAACGGTATTCCCTGGTGGCTGTGGCCTCTTTCAGCAGGATAATGCTCCCTGCCACAAAGCAAAAATGGTTCAGGAATGGTTTGAGGAGCACAACAATGAGTTTGAGGTGTTGACTTGGCCTCCAAATGCCCCAGATCTCACAGATACCACAGCACATCTTCAGGGGTCTAGTGGAGTCCATGCCTCGATGGGTCAGGGCTGTTTTGGCAGCAAAAAGGGGACCAACACAATATTAGGAAGGTGGTCATAATGTTATGCCTGATCGGTGTATATAATCTGAAAAGCAGAAAAACACTGACACTTTCATCCAAATGTGGCTTGAAATCAGTCTTCATAGATTTTTTTTTCATAATTCGTGATGACACTGTTCATTGACGTTACCTAATAAATAACTGTGTCAAACCTGATGATTGTTCAAAACTGCATGTTTAATGTTTAAACAGCAGAGGGCAGCAATCTCAAACAGAACACAGTATATAAACACATACTCAGATACAAATGTATAGTATAATGCAATGTAAGTCGCTTTGGATAAAAGCGTCTGCCAAATGCATAAATGTAAATGTAAATGTAAATGTAAATATAAACAAAATAATTAGTAGTCAAACACTGATCAGTTAAAGGTGATTCTGCAGGTTAGTGTCCCTGTAAGATGATCACTTTGAATATAAAACACTTGATCAATGATAAACAGAGAGCTGTATATAACAAACACACACAGGAGATGAACTGTACAAAACAGACATGATATGAACAAGGAGCATGATTCATTCAGCATGCATTAATATCGCAGTCTCATAACTGACATGGCATCTAATGACACTGTTTTATTTCATATGGTCCTTCTGCTCCAGATGAAGCATCTCTAAATATACGCAGTGCAATTAGAAAAAATAAATTAACAGTTGCAGTAAGAAAAATTCATAATGAAAATTCATCTGTAGGTGGTGTATTCACTACAGTGTGTGTTCAATACTCACTGCTGTGTGCACTTGGATGGGTGAAATGCAGAGCACAAATTCTGAGTATGGGAGACCATACTTGGCCCTATGTCATGTCACATTTGAATGTGTGTCCTGTGTGATCAACACCTAAAAACCCTGCTGAGGTGTTTTTAGCAGATATAACCGCTCTGTTCTTCCTCTTAGCTTGTTTATCTACCCTTTTTTTGTGGTTTTGAGTGGGTGTGACAAAATTACTATTTTAAACTAAAATGACAGTAAAAACTGTCAAATGAGCAGATTTCAGACCTAGTGTCATGTGCAAACAAATGCTACTACAGACGAAAGTCTCAGAACTTTTCGGTTCATCACATTAATGAACCACAAACACACACAATCATAACTGTCTTTGTCTTCAGCACTACATGTATCGGTTTAGCATTTCAAATTGAAACTAGACAGTGTCCTTGTGCATCTTTCTTCACAGTAAATGAAACTTGATTTAATATTTTGCATCTAATGAAATGACATTTTTAAGTGTGGATTAAGTGTCCAAAATCTCATCGTAACTGAATTACAGAAAGGTCCATCTCACTGCACTAGTTGAGTGACGTGCGGGGACTGACCGTGGAGTATTCAGAGTAAATCTCCTCATTACTGAAGATGACTTTAGCGTCACTGAGAGACTCTTCATGCTTCTGGAAACTGACAGACGCGTACAGGAGCCCATCAGAGGGGTTTGTGGGTAACTGTACTGTTGAATATAGCGTGTGGAGTGGATTAGAAGAGTCTGGGGGAAGTTTAACGTTGGAATATAACATGTTCTCATCAGTTCCCGAGACTGAGCGCTGTCTGACGTCTTCGATATTCTCATAGTCACACGCAGCATGAGGGGCCTGAAAACACAAGAGATATAAACTAGATTAAAGTCCCCAATCAAAATTGAAGTTTTTTGGCTTTTAGTATGAATATGTAAGTTATCTATAAGCTAGTCTGCTCCAAAATAGTGCACTATATAGGGGATAGAGAACGATTTGACAGTGTAAATTGGCACATTGTCGTGCAAACCGCCGCAGCGCACACACAGTCTGCTCCGGTCCAGAGACACGAGAGCACAGAGCGGATCATATGTACGAGTTGGCGCAGACCACAAAATGTATTGTAACCAGGGGCGGAGCTACGGGTGGGCCTAGACCCAACCAGATTAACAGCTTGCCCACCCAGTCAGATCCAGAGAAATAATTTTTTTTTTGAATAATACATTTTTTGTAAAATAATACAATATCCAGATTCCAACTAGCAGCGCCATGTTTATATTTTTACAAAAATGGCTATCTATGATGCATTTAATAAAGAAACACGTCTTGACAAAGATGACAGGACGCCAAAACAACTTTACACTTTTGTTTGAAAGAGAACTAACAGATAATTAGGTTTGTGACACTATCAGCATCTTCAATTCAAAACCCAGTCGACTCTGACTTGTTTAGAACAGACATCAGCCATACAAGGTAAGCTATAGGTTTTTAGTTTGGCCCGCTGTGGCATTGTTATGCAATATTTTTTGCATGTAATATTTGTGAGCAAGGGGTTTTCTGAAATGCAGCCTACATAAGCCACATGTACTGTATTAGCTAAAGCAGGTTGTCAATACAGAACTCAATCAAATCACATATTCTGCATTTCATGTAGTTCTAGTTCTGCTTTATGTGCAAATCACAGTCATTAAACAAGAATTTAAACACTCCTCACCTCTCCACCGCTCATCTCTGTCCCGTCTGTGGAAGGGTGCTGATCTGTGCAACATAACCAGAGTAAAATTAAGTCAAGTCACCTTATTTCTATAGCGCTTTATACTATATAGATTGTTTCAAAGCAGGAAAATTCCTGTCATTATTCAGCTCAGTTCAGTTCAATGTTGTTTCAAATCATTTCAGTGACAGTGTTGATGTTTATTCAGCTCAATTTAGTTCAGGTTTTGTTCTTATCCAATTGTGTCATTACAGTCAAATTGATTATAATGCAGAATATTAAGAGAATTTCAAAATAATCAAAAGTTAAAATCATTGTAAGATAAAGCAATACTCTAAAGCCGGCTTCAGGAAACAAAATATGAGCTGTTTTGATCAATTTAGACCTGGTTGTCTCAAGACTGTAAGTGTGAAACCCAAAATCCATGAAATCAGATGACAACTGGCTTGAACTGCTAAGGTCATTTGAATTCAGAATCGCAGGGAGAAAGTAAAACGGCAGCAGGTCACACAAGGCCAGCAGACCATTAAATCACGAGTGTGTTTACGTGTGTGCGATTGTCACCTCGTGTCTTGATGTATCTTAATTTGTATAATAACAGGACTGACATTCCCAACAGCAGAATCACACATACACAAGAGATGACGATTCGCTTAGAAACACCTGGAGAACAAACACATGAGTTTACTCTATAAACATCAATCTCTAAACCAGTTTTTTTTAATTATTAATAAAACACAAAATGTATCAATAGATAGACAGCTAGATGTAATTTGATTTGCATCTGCAAATTTCCTAAAATCTATTTGTGGCTGTTCAGCTCTTTCACTTCCTCCTTCATAACCTGAGGAAATCACAAACCACCAACTTCTCACTCAACCATTTCGTCTCTAAACTTAATCTCTAAATCTAACTCTATTTGTGAGGTCAAGACAATTACTGATGCTAATCACTTTTAAATAGAAACAATGCCGTTCAGGTGGAGATCCATTTACAGTTTTAACATTCACCAGCATAATGCTGATTACCACGAAACATAATTTAGGCTCGTCCCTCATTTTCTTTGAGGTTGAGGTCACAACAAGACTCCTAGAATAAATGAATGGGAAAGAATTTTGGAGGGTTTAAATGCAAAAATGTAAAGCTAACTATTTTATAAAAACACATTAATTCTTCTGTTAAATTATTTAAGATGTATAACTTTATTGTTATATACAGACTATTTTTTTTTATTGTAAAATTAGATATAACTTTACACAGAAAAGGTTAGTTAGTGATTTTTCACACTAAAATAATTGTAACATATTGTCACATTTTGTGTGTGTGTTTAGTTTCATTTTCATGGACTTTTAGTTTGTTTCTCTTCATTTACCTGTTTCCTTTGTTCTAGTTTCCCGCCACTACTGGTTATTCATTAATTAGATCACACCTGTTTGTATTCTGTTCATTATCTTGTGTTTATAAGCTCTGCAGTTCCTTCAGTTCATTGTCTGGTATTGTTTGTGCTTCGCACTCTGTTTTTGTGTCATTTGATAAAACTATGCTGTAATTTGATTTTCCTCATCTCTCTACATCATCCTTGTGGATAATACATCACACAGTACCGGACTGCAAAAGAATGGATTATTCAGACAATCAGCTCCGGTCTTTACACCAAAGAGGACAGCCACTGGAGGATTTTGTGAAAAAAAATCCTGGAACTGTGCCATCAGATTTGTTGCACGTTTGGAGCAGGCTTAACGATGACCTGCTCCAAATAATGCTGGTGGGGAATGACAACTACTCATTATCTCATCACACTGATCCCACCCAGCTTCTCTCTCACGCCTCCTCTTCTTGATTCAGCCAGTCTGTCAGCCCCGCCTCTGCTGGTTCCCTTTAGCCCCCGACTTGTCCTCTAATACAACTCTGTTGTGTGAATCTGCCTCTGGTCTTTCGATCTCCAGCTCTACCCAGTCAAGTGGATCTAATGGCTCTACCTCCATCTTCTGTGCCCATCACTCCTCCTCAGCCTGTCGGCTCTGTCTTGGCTTCTCCCTCCCTTGGCTCTAACAGAGACCATCACCCTCACAGCTCCACTGGGCTCCCTTGTCCCTCTGGCTCCACCTTAGTCAGATGTCACCCTGACTGAGCCACAGACTTACAGACTTTCAGCTACGCTTCATCCCTCCATCCCTTCGGCTCCACTGGGCTCTGCCTTCCCTCCGGCTCTGCCTTGGTCCTCAGTCACACTGGCTCTGCCTCAGTCCACTGGCACTCTGGCTCCACCAACAGCGCTTGTCGCGGCAGCTCACTCTTGGTCTCCAAAGCCATCGGTGTCATTCACTCCCATTAGCTCTCTGTCTGCACCCTGGTCTCATCTTCCAATGGTTCCATCTCCATCAGTAGACCCCTGGGTGTCATCAGTCAAGTCTCCACCATGACTCCTCTCCCTGTCGACTCCACCATGGGTTGTCATCCTGGCTGTCCTCTTGGTCACCACCTGGCACCTCCCTGGCTCTTCCCAACATCATCGCCACCTTGTTTTCCCCCGCCAACATCGCCGCTATTCTCCAGCCCTCTGCTCCACTTATCCTCCTCCAGAGCCCCCGCCCTCCCTCCTCAGTTGGACTTTTATGGCACGAGGACATATCTACCCGAGAGTGGCATTCTGTCACATTCTGTTTGTGTTTAGGTTCATTTTAATGGACTTTTTGTTTGTATCTCTTAAGTTATCTCTTATCTTGTGTTTATACACTCTTCAGTTCCTTCAGTTCATTGTCCAGTATTGTTTGTGTCTAGCACTCTGTTTTGTTGCATTGCTCATTTTGGATTACTGTTTTTGTCACATTTAATGAAACTGTATTGTAATTTGTTCTTCCTCATCTCTCTTCGTCATCCTTTTGTATAATGAGTTACAATACTATTTGTGTGGTTGTACTTTGCAATTTTAATTTTGAAGCACTCAGTAGTATTTTATAATTAACTTATAAACTTAACATTAGTTTAAAAAGTAAATTATAATCAGCAGCATAACAATATACGTTGACAAAGGCAATACTTACTCTTTCTGACTTCTAGATTGACTTTAGTGATGATGTGAGCTCCACACCAGTATATCCCAGAATCCTCTTCTCTCAGATCAGTGATGTTTACAGTAAAGACTCCAGTAGAAGCTTCATCACTGAAAGAGAATCGATCATCTCTGATCGTCTCCAATGAAACTCCATCCTTCACACACATGGAGGGTTCATGTGCTTTGCAGAAGAGTTTCTGATGTTCATCATGATGTTTGCACTGGATTGACATGTCGTCTCCTTCATACTTAGTCAAGTTCAGCTCTGGAAATGATGAGAAATATAAGAACATCAATTCACAGCCATAGTTTCACATGTTAAGATGATAAACCTTCCTCACCCTCGTTCATGATGACGATCAGATGAGTGTAAAGATAATTCACGTCTCTCTCTAATGTCACTGCACACCAGTATTTCCCAGCATCCTCTGCTGTCAGTCCAGCGATGGTCCCAGTGAAGACACTTGCAGTGACGTCATCATTCAGAGTCAATCTGTCAGTCTTGGTCTCTTTCTCTTCGTTGAGAGTATTTCTATCTCTAGAGGAGCACTTCCCCTTACAGAGAGACTTTGACTTTGATTCATAGATTGAATCATAAGGGCAGATGATCTCAGCAGATTCTCCTTCACGTCTCACTACTGGAGCCACTGCAAACAAACAAACACAGACATTTAACACACATGATTCTGAATATACTGTATTCACTACAATGAAATCATCTGAATTCACTCACTGATGATGTTGATCTGAATTTTGGTGGTCAGGGAGATGAAAGTCAAATGTGTGTCTCTGGTTTCTGCTCCACACCAGTAAACTCCAGCATCTCTCACGCTCACATTACTGATGCTCACTGTAAAAACTCTCTCTTCATTTCTCTCTGATGAACCATTCATTTCTGTCACTGTAGATGTGCTGATGTTTTGACAGATGTGATTATCATCCTCTTTGCAGAAATGAACTTTATGTTCCTCTGGGATCTGACAAGGGATGTTGACTTCTTCACCAAGATGAGCAGATTCAGTCAAAAACATTGCATCTGTAATCCAAAAAAAAAAAAAAAAAAAAAAAAAATTGCATAAAAATCTGAACCAATACTTTGTTTATGCAAGATAAAAAAGTATTTCATGTTCCTCACCATCTGTGATGTTCAGCTGAAGTTCAGTGAAGCTCTCAGTATAGTCAGACACATTCACTCCACACCTGTATGTTCCTGCATCTGCAGCTTTCAGCTCTCTAAAAAACACCATCAAGACTCCTGCTCTGGTGTCGTCATATAAAGAAACATCTCCATTCTCCATCCATTCATCCTGAACTCCTGGATTCTTCCTCTCTGAACATCCATCTGATTCTTTACAGATGTATTTTGTCTTGCTTTTGTATTGAGGATGTTCACACTTGATCATCATACGACCTCCTGAGTATCCGCTCACTCTAGACACGCCCACTTTAGCTGTCAGAACAGATGTTTTATTAATTTGTATTACACCTTATTAAATGAACATCCATCTTTGTGTGTTAAACACCATCTACTAAAATCATGAGTAGAAATCTAAACATTTAGTAAAAGAAATATTATTTCTTGGGGAACAAATAAAAGTGTAGGTAAAATGCTAAACATTGCTCTTTGTATTATGTAATACACTCATGAAAAAAGTAAATATCTATATTTGTATATATACTATAAAATTAAAAGACATTTATTTTAAATGTATAGCGCAGCTTTTTAATGAGGCAACATATGATAGGACAGAACAAGACAGGCCTTTAATAATCTTTCATTGCGCAATTATTTTAATTTTCAAATTGCATTTTTTCATATTTTTAATTTTTAAATTTAAAGTATGGTAAATACTGGTAGAATGTACCAACAATCACATTTAAAAATTAATGCTTTATGGCATTCTATAAAAATAACCTGTAGTTCTCATTTCCAGTAGATTTCGCAATGATTGATTTCTCACCTTTTTTATGTACAATGACAGATGTTGGCATGTCAAAAATACAGGGGTTTGATCTGCATCAGTTATCTGATCCAGGTGATATGAATTGTTTTTCCTTAAGCCGATCACATAGCGCTGAAAACACAGCAATTTCTCCCTGCAGTCGGAGGGCAAGCGCTGGGTAAGACTTGTTCTGCGGCGTAATTCTAATCCATTAAGCTGCATCATTCTTATGGTGCGTATCCACTGGTGCAGAGCGAGTGTTTTCAATTCATTCCTATGGAAGTTGAGTTTGAAGCTCAACTTCCATAGGAAGGAACTAAAAAAAATGCTCACTCCATGCCAGTAGACATACGCCATCAAAGAAATTGACAGACGAGTTTGTCAGTATAGCTGAAGTAAGAAATGAGGGACCTCTCTGGTGGGTAAGTTCAGCTCTTTGGTGATATCCAGTGCCTTCAGCTGAGTGATGGATCTGGTTATGGGCAGCCCCTCATTTCTTTTTTTGGCTACGTACTGACAGATTTGTCTGTCAATTTCTTTGAAGCAGATGCTTTTAGGACTGTGGTAAGCTTTTCTTTAACTGTTAGCATTTTTAAGACCGTCTTTTTGGGCCCGCCATCTTCTGACATTACACTCTGACATTGTTTTTCTTGGCTGCTTAATGAGAGTTGTTTGATGACTCCACTGCGTTTATCAGTCCTGGGAACACACTCGTTTATCACATATTTGGCGCTTCCTATTGTTGTGGGTGTATTATTGACATGTAAAAGTCTAGACCCTGAATATAAGATGACCCCATTTTTTCAGATGTATTTCCAAGAAAAAAACACTGTCTTATATTCGGAACAATATGGTAATATGAAAGACTCCAATACAGAGTGGCACAAAGCTCTTATGTGCATCCCGTGCACAGAATGATGCACTTCAAGCAACATGGAGTCACAGCGCTCCGCATTGAAAAGTTCAAAGTACAAAGGGAAGAGATATTTATGCATAGTGTATTATATCTATGCAACAGTTTAATGAGCCTTTTCTTTTAACAGTTTTAAATTTCACTCTGCGCATGAAGAACAATTCATAGTGCTCTATATCAAGTACAATTATAGGAACACTGAATCATTTTGGAGAGAGTTTCATCGAGTTGACTGTCGTAACCGAATGTGACAGGCAGTTTGAATGCTGACTGGAGAATGACTGACAGCCGCAGCGGAGGGAAGAGTTTACATGAACTTGGATTTAAAGACTTAAATATTCATCTGTATCTCACATTAAAAGGCTTCATAACACCTGAAATATAGTGCACAAAAACTTGATGGTGCTTTATAATGTTTTTATGCCTATTGTGGGCATTAGCAATAACAGAATAGTATACGCACAATATAGGATTTAGATTGGTCACGTCTGACCGATGCCTGATCCAGCAAAAAATGGCAGTACCGGTCATTTAAATACTTTCCTCCCATGAATTTTGCATCTGAATGGGAAACTCCTACAAATGCATATGCAATAAGGTCAGCCGCAAAAATAACTGTCCACACCTAATTTTTCACTGCGTGTCTTTAGTAAATTCTGACAGTAGTTTTTTAATGCCAAAGGGTTTGCACTGGTGTCTGGCCCATAATGTCTACATTATTTGTAATTCATTCTAATTCACTCACTGATGAGGTTGAGCTGAATTTTGGTGGTCAGGGAGATGAAAGTCAAATGTGTGTCTCTGGTTTCTGCTCCACACCAGTAAACTCCAGCATCTCTCACGCTCACATTACTGATGCTCACTGTAAAAACTCTCTCTTCATTTCTCTCTGATGAACCATTCATTTCTGTCACTGTAGATGTGCTGATGTTTTGACAGATGTGATTATCATCCTCTTTGCAGAAATGAACTTTATGTTCCTCTGGGATCTGACAGGTGATGTTGACTTCTTCACCAAGATGAGCAGATTTAGTCACACCATTTGGATATTTTGCACCTTTAAACCAGGATGAAAATGACATAAAAAATCAGAACAGATACTTCCAACAATCAAGATGAAGTATTTCGTGCTTCTCACCATCTGTGACGTACAGCTGAAGTTCAGTGAAGCTCTCAGTATAGTCAGACACATTCACTCCACACCTGTATGTTCCTGCATCTGCAGCTTTCAGCTCTCTAAAAAACACCATCAAGACTCCTGCTCTGGTGTCGTCATATAAAGAAACATCTCCATTCTCCATCCATTCATCCTGAACTCCTGGATTCTTCCTCTCTGAACATCCATCTGATTCTTTACAGAAGTATTTTGGCTTGGTTTTGTATTGAGGATGTTCACACTTGATCATCATACGACCTCCTGAGTATCCGCTCACTCTAGACACGGCTAATTTATACTTACTAATAATATGTAGATGAACAGTATTAATAATGGAGTAACTGTATGGGTGTCTGTAGTACCAAACTCCACATAAATAAACTCCTCCATCATCTGGTGTCACAGCAGTAATTCTCACACTGAAGAGATTCTGTCTGTTATCATAAAGTCTGAATCTTTCATTCTGATACCATGTGTCAGTAGGGGAGATCATCTCATCAATGATGTTATTTTCTGTTTTGAATATAATCTTCCTTGCATACCTTTGATTCTTTGAATATGTACAGATGAAATCAACAGTTTCTCCACTGTTTACTTTCATTGTCTTTGACTCTCCACAACAATAATCTGTCAACATACAAGTTTTATTTGTGAAATAAGAACTACATAAATATATGAAACAAAGCAAACATTGAAACATTGATCAGATCAGTTTGTTCTACTCACCCATAATATGTAGATGAACAGTATTAATAATGGAGTAACTGTATGATTGTTCTCTGATCCAAACTCCACATAAATAAACTCCTCCATCATCTGGTCTCACAGCAGAAATTCTCACATTGAAGAGATTTTCATGTCTGTCATCAGAAATACTGAATCTTTCTTTCTTTTTCCATGTGCTGTAAATCGTCTCAATAGAGTTTTTTCCTCCTTTGAATATGATCTTGGAATCATTAATATGATTCTGTGAATATTCACAGCTGAAGGTGGCAGTTTCTCCAATATTCACCATCACTCTCTTTGACATGTTACAACATGAGTCTGTAGTTGACAAAATAAAGAAATATATTTCACATATATAAAAGCTTTGAAATTTTCAGTAATTTTATTACATAAAGACTTTGATATAAAATGACTGACCTTCTTTCACATTCAAAGTCATGAACCAATAGTCTTCAGCCCTAATATTGTATCTTCCAGCATCTTGATGATTTAAATCTCTAATGTAGATCATGAGGTTTCCATCACTGTTACGAAACAGCGTGAATCGTCCTTCATTAATCCAGTTATCATGTTTATTATAATAAATTATTATTTTCCACTCAGGTAACTTATACATGTATTTAGCTTTGTATTTGTGCCAAACCATCCCAGAATCAACAAGAAGACTTCCTCCAGAATATCCAGTCACATCAATGTCTCTCACTGCACCTGTCAATCAGATTGATACTGTGATCAGAAACCTCATGAACAGAAAACAGCATCATTACTGCAGTGATGAAAGAGAAAAGCTCTGACCTGAGATCAGGTAGAAAGTGAAGAAGATGAGGAGGATCTTCATTGTGAGTTGAGTTCAGTCTTCTTTATGCTGAATGTTCTCTGTGTGAATCTCTCTGTCTCTACATCTGTCTGCTTTAGTTACTTCCTCTTTATTCAGCTCTTTATCAGTAATGAGCAGCTTTACTGGCCCCTCCCACCATCAGCACTGACTGAATATTACATTAATCACACTGAAAGAGCGCCACCTAGTGGAGGATACAGTGTCTGATACTGACAGATCATACAGGTTTCATCTTCTCTATACAGTGGGTACGGAAAGTATTCAGACCCCCTTAAATTTTTCACTCTTTGTTATATTGCAGCCATTTGCAAAAATCATTTAAGTTCATTTTTTTTCCTCATTAATGTACACACAGCACCCCATATTGACAGAAAAACACAGAATTGTTGACATTTTTGCAGGTTTATTAAAAAAGAAAAACTGAAATATCACATGGTCCTAAGTATTCAGACCCTTTGCTGTGACACTCATATATTTAACTCAGGTGCTGTCCATTTCTTCTGATCATCCTTGAGATGGTTCTACACCTTCATTTGAGTCCAGCTGTGTTTGATTATACTGATTGGACTTGATTAGGAAAGCCACACACCTGTCTATATAAGACCTTACAGCTCACAGTGCATGTCAGAGCAAATGAGAATCATGAGGTCAAAGGAACTGCCTGAAGAGCTCCAAGACAGAATTGTGGCAAGGCACAGATCTAGCCAAGGTTACAAAAAAACTTCTGCTGCACTTAAGGTTCCTAAGAGCACAGTGGCCTCCATAATCCTTAAATGGAAGACGTTTGGGACGACCAGAACCCTTCCTAGAGCTGGCCGTCCGGCCAAACTGAGCTATCAGGGGAGAAGAGCCTTGGTGAGAGAGGTAAAGAAGAACCCAAAGATCACTGTGGCTGAGCTCCAGAGATGCAGTCGGGAGATGGGAGAAAGTTGTAGAAAGTCAACCATCACTGCAGCCCTCCACCAGTCGGGGCTTTATGGCAGAGTAGCCCGACGGAAGCCTCTCCTCAGTGCAAGACACATGAAAAAACACCTGAAGGACTCCAAGATGGTGAGAAATAAGATTCTCTGGTCTGATGAGACCAAGATAGAACTTTTTGGCCTTAATTCTAAGCGGTATGTGTGGAGAAAACCAGGCACTGCTCATCACCTGTCCAATACAGTCCCAACAGTGAAGCATGGTGGTGGCAGCATCATTCTGTGGGGGTGTTTTTCAGCTGCAGGGACAGGACGACTGGTTGCAATCGAGGGAAAGATGAATGCGGCCAAGTACAGGGATATCCTGGACGAAACCTTCTCCAGAGGCTCAGGACCTCAGACTGGGCCGAAGGTTTACCTTCCAACAAGACAATGACCCTAAGCACACAGCTAAAATAACGAAGGAGTGGCTTCACAACAACTCCGTGACTGTTCTTGAATGGCCCAGCCAGAGCCCTGACTTAAACCCAATTGAGCATCTCTGGAGAGACCTAAAAATGGCTGTCCACCAACGTTTACCATCCAACCTGACAGAACTGGAGAGGATCTGCAAGGAGGAATGGCAGAGGATCCCCAAATCCAGGTGTGAAAAACTTGTTGCATCTTTCCCAAAAAGACTCATGGCTGTATTAGATCAAAAGGGTGCTTCTACTAAATACTGAGCAAAGGGTCTGAATACTTAGGACCATGTGATATTTCAGTTTTTCTTTTTTAATAAATCTGCAAAAATGTCAACAATTGTGTTTTTCTGTCAATATGGGGTGCTGTGTGTACATTAATGAGGAAAAAAATGAACTTAAATGATTTTAGCAAATGGCTGCAATATAACAAAGAGTGAAAAATTTAAGGGGGTCTGAATACTTTCCGTACCCACTGTATAAGGACAAATGACACTGAAGATAGTTGATCAGTATTATTTAAATCTTCCACTAGAGGGCGACAGTATAATTTACATCTACAGTAAGCCTGTACAGGACAGTCATGGAAATACAAATAAATGTATTTGATACTTTGGGTTTTTGACATCTTTATCAGTTGAAAGAAACAACAATACATTTTTAGATAGAAACAGAACAAATCTGATTGTTTGAATACTTTATGCATTAAAAAATAACATTAATATATCATAGTTTGATGTGGATTCAGCACCACTGACAGCAGCTGTTAGAGAAACATCAGCATCTCTGATGACCGTTGAACTTGAGATTATCTGCTTCATCCCATTGTAATAATCAAATATATGGTCAAAGTCTCATTCCTCCAGATTGAATATTTGTTTTTGAACATACAGGAGCTGTAAATCTGTACCATTTACAATTCATCATCACAGGACACAATATAGTTAATTTATGTTCTGTCAACTGTCTACCATACAATGCAAATACTGTACATAAAAGTAAGGAAGCCAAGAAATGTAATGTTCAGTCATAGAAATGTAACATTAACTTATATTTGCCACTAGATGGAGCCAGAAGTTTAAAACTATTTGTGTGTTTACTGTAGGTGCTGCAAAACTGTAATAATAAATGCAACTGTGAATAAAACATCACTAACACTAAACTAAAGAGATTCTCTTTAAGCTCTCACAGCATTTGTTCACAGACCATAAAAAAACTTAAATGCCTTTATTGTCTGTCCTTAAATTATATCTTCCCTAAAAAAATGTCATAAATAATCCTTTGTTATATATTCCAAAGTTTGCTTAATAAAGCTACATTTGGGAAACTAATTATATGTATACCCAATTTTACCATTAAGAACTGGCAACCACTCCATTGCATTGTGGGGGATCCATGAGCATGTTATTCACTTTCCATCTGAAAATGTACAAATCTAATTTGATTTGTTGTTTGTCAATTTGATGTCTCAGCAAGTTTTAGAGGTCAGAGTTCAATATAATAATCTATGTACAGGATAATTATGCATCTTTACAATTTATCTTAGTTAGATATTGAGTTTATAAAGATATTTTAGTGATTCATGAGCCTCAGAGCGACCGTTAGTTACATCACTGCTGTTGAGATCAATAATGTACCATAAAATTGTCCATAATTGACAAATCTTCTGAAGACATAAAACATGTTTGTGTGAGGAACAGATCCAAAAGTAAATGATTATTTACAGAAAATCTTCCTCTCTCTGATCTGCCTGTTCACATGGCGATTCACCAGCGAACTTTGTTTTCATTCAAACGGACGAGCAGAGCCAAATAAGGAAAAGGGGAGGAGTCGAAACTGTGCTTAAACCCCATTGGCTTTCGCATGTATTTCACTATTTACAATCCAAATAAGAACTGAAGGTTCAATGTGCCACAGTGGATGAGATATACAGGGTCAAACACATAATTTGGCTCATTATCTCACCACATCTACGATTGAGGAAATCACAGAACAGAGTTGAATTAAACACCAATGTACAACAAAGATCCCACTGCTACACAAGTACAGTTTTTGTAATTCACACTTATTTATAACTGCACTTGGTAGAACTTATTAGCAAAAATGATTTTCAGCATGTGCTTCCCTGTGATGTAAAAGTTAAAGTGAAGCACTGTGACCTCTTAAATATTTCAGACGGCCTGACTAAAAAATCATTTGGATGAAGAGCTGGCTATTTAATAAAAAAAAAAAAAAAAAAGTATATATATATATATATATATTACTGAAAAAAAAATAATAATTTCCTGTTCTCATCACACTTGTAGGTGGCTGAAGTGGATCTTGGTTTGACCTACAGAAGAGCAAAAGAAAACCACAAGCACTTGCTGGTTGATCTTTAACACACTGCAACCCTGCAAACACATTTACAGTGGCGTGTTTAGGTTATTGGGGGCCCTAAGCAAATCTCCAGGAGGGGGCCCCGTGATCGCATTCCCAGGGGTTTATCAGCTGGCAATTTTCAGTGCACATTTAAGAGTGCAGGTTGCAAATATTATTAACAATAACGGAAAGATGAAGCTTATCAGTATGTCACAATATCACCCTGTTTGGACTTTTTCTGTTTTGCATAATTTCCTGCCAGTCTGTCATCATAGTTATGCATTTTGATTCACAAGCTTGCAATTCGATTCCGTATCAGTTATTTTGGATATACTGTATATCAGGTACAGTACATGGCAAATTTTCTCAAGAAAAAAAATCTCTCAACTAATGCTGTAAAATATACATGGGAATCAGTTGGTACTACATTAATATTGAAGGTTAAAATGAACTGTTTTGTATACACACTTAAATTACACTTTTATTTTTATAATAATAAAGTTGGTAGGCCTACTAAGTATTTCTACTCCAATTCGTTTTTTGAATTATAAACATTTAAATGGTCGCTGTCAACTTTATGGACATATACAAACATGCATTATATATTAAAGAACATTAAAAAAATATAAAATGTAATATGGTACATATATTAAGCTAAATGCTCCTCTCAAGAGTTCATTTTTCTAGCTGACTAACGAGTTTATGGTCATGATGAATATGTTTGTTCTGAGGTAAATGTGACATTACGTTTGTTTGTTTACCAGCGTTTTTATTAACGTCTTTCCACGTATGAAACAATGAATGAGCGCGATTACACGAGACATGATATGGATTTTGATAAGTTGAACTGTATCTTTACCTTTAGTTGTTCATGTTAATTCATGTTTATTTCGCGCTGTAACTGGTAATAAAGCGGAGGAGAGGATCACGTGCGCGTCAGGCTGCCGCTTCTCTTGAACTGAGGCGTTACGGTCTGTCACGGCACATTATAGAGCGCCAAATCCGTATCCTCGCGCTTTTTAAAGCAGATAGGCTATATGCTTTTTAAAGCCTATATATGCAAATCCTTGACCTTTCCTAGTGGGTATATGGCATATACCTGCGTATCACGTAGACTACACCACCGTGGGGTCCCCCTCGGGAGACAATTGCGTGCTTTGTGGTGGGTAAACACGCTGCTGTTTACAACAGCTCTCTTTTATCTACTAAAATTACCGGTTAAAGAGCATTTTCTTAAATCGCACACTTTTGATTTTTTTTTAATGAAAAACAAATAAATCAATCATATGCTTCATTCAACTGTACACAAACTCATCTCTGTTTATCATCTGTCATATTATCTGTCTGATGATGATCTCACTCATAACCTAATATCAGAAACTGACATTTCACATTCAGTAATAGTTAGTTTTTATGACAATTGTTTTTGTCAAAGATACACTATGTTGAATTTAACCAGAGAAATAACTGAAATAATAGAAAGTGAAATTTACAGTAAAACCTGGAGAAGTGGTACTGACATACTGTAAAGTCCTTTGATTGTAATACATTTGTGTTTAAAATGTACATTTATGCATTTTCTGCCATTGATTTGTGGGCTTATGTTTTGAATTGCTTGATTATTTTTTATGAAAGTAAAATAGTCAAGTCACAATAATTTGCTGATCATAAATCAGTAAATGTTGGAGGTGAATTAGTGAACGATCAGCTCTTAGTCTTTATTGTCTTCTGCTCTCAATGGATGTTGATCTTCTGTCTCTCTCTGTTCAGTTTCATGTGTCTCACTGTGGGTTTCCTGAGTAAGTCTGTTTAATTAAACTCTCAGTGGGAAACACTGTCTCCTCACAACAAGAAGGTCCAGCTGAGCCTGAAAGTCTTTCCTTCAGATCTGGTTTCCCTCACAATGCAAAAATGTGTGAATTACAGATGTTAAGTTGTCTAAAGGTGTGAACGTGTTTTTTTTTTTTTTTAAACCTTGTACGGAGGTTCCATGAACGTCTATATCGGACGTGCAGAAGACGTCATAAAAACTTTCATTCTGGCTCCTCAGTGGACGTCTTTTCAACGTGTGCCGAGACATCGAAAAGACGACTTCTGGACATAATTTTGCTTAGTGGATAGTTTGGTGTGATTCAGGTTTGACTTTAAATCAACCTGATGTCCATGAATGTCCACAGTCTCTATAGTCTAACAGTGGTGTAGTCACATGTTTCCTGCCCGTCAGAAGTGAGGTGTAGCTAAAAATATGACAGTGGAGTAGGTGAGATTGTCAGAGGGGCTGCTGGGTAATTGTGCTAAAGCATAAACAGAGGCATCGTGTTCATCAAATACAGGAAGGACCGAACTGTAGTCAGGATGATCAGGAGTGATACTGATGTCTTCATAAACAGAGACCTGACAGAAGAGAAGACAGAAGAGTAAAAACAAATGGTAAAGAGTGGAAAAGAAGATTAGAATCCATGAATAAAAGATCATCTCAAACACATGATGAAACTCACTTCTCTGTTTGGTTCATTATCTCTGTTGGGCAGATGCTCAGTCGGGCCTTGAACGACATCTCTGGGCTGATTTCCTGTTTTGTGACACCAGATTTATTGTTTTGTGGCAAAATGTTTTAAAGACCTTTATTTTGACAGCTTTGTGACACTGAAGTTCAGTTTGACAATGAAAATGAGAGGTAATAAAAATGATTCATGGGAAAGACGGTTACCTTCTTTCTTTTGTCTCCATCTGAAGTACATGAACAGTGAGAATCCAAACCCTGTCAGGATCCCTGTGACCATCAACATGACGATCATGGTAAAACCTTGAAAAACAGACAACAAAACCATGTGATTATGACTCTGAATGTCCTATTTCTAATGAAACTTGAGAAAAAAGTCTCTGGACAGGACAATTGTAAATACCCGATTCTGGTTTTGATGACTCTGCATTATTAGATGATGAGAGCATCAATAACGCTGAAGATGATGTTGATGATGATGATGAAGGAAATACAGATGTGACGGGTCTGTTAGATGCAGTATCTGCTGTCGCTGGTTTACTGCTGTGATCTGAAGCTGTTGTGGTTGGTTTAGGTGACTCTGATGTGACTGAAGCACAAATAATCATTTGGTTTAATGCATGACATAAGTACTTCCTCTGACGCAGCTGTTAGTAACGCTTCATTAATGTCAGGGGTGTGGTGAAAACACAGTGGTGTGCATAGCCGCGGGAACATATTTTGAGGAAAGTAAGGGGGGAGGGGCGGTCACGTGATGAGAGTGTTGACTGAGAAAACGAAAGATGCAAAGACGCCAGAAAACTAACAGTTAACACACTCAGAGTTTAGACTCTGGAGAGGGTCAGGACACTCCATGATGATTGAATCACCATCATTAAATAACCAAATTCATCTTATCAGAATTTCTTTTGCAATTTTTGCTGTAACAAGAGTGTTTTGAAAACACAGTTACAGCAGCCATAGAAAATAAAAAGTTAAAATGTCAAGAATCAAGAGTCCATCTAAAGCAAACACTCACTTAAATACTTTGACTGTTGCAATCCCAATCGGGATTATGACCTGTAATGCTGCCTGAATCATAATCACACACTGTTCGCTGTTGGCCAGAGGAGAACTGGCCCCCCGACTGAGCCTGGTTTCTCCCAAGGTTTTTTTCTCCATTTTATCACTTGTCATCTGATGTCACCTGATGGATTTTGGGTTCCTTGCCGCTGTCGCCTTTGGCTTGCTTAGTTGGGGACACTTGATATTCAACAGTGTTTTGATCTGCCTGCATTGACACCATTGTATGCGAACTGAACTGAGCTGGACGATGACATCACTGTTTTCTCTAGTGCTGATATATAGATAAATTAACTAATAACTGATTTTTACAATGGAATGAATCAATGCTGAATTTACTTAAGCTGGACAATGACACCATTTTCTTCTAGAGCTGCTGTGCAGCCAAAATTATTTACCAGTTTTCAGTGTAAAGCTGCTTTGACACAATCTGCATTGTAAAAAGTGATATATAAATAAAGGTGACTTGACTTGACTCCATAACTGTGACTTCAAACTTTATTATTTTCAATAAAACATCAACATCTAAACCTCTGTTAATCCTCATTAAGAAGTTTTGTATGGAAGAAATAAAGTCATACTGGTTTGAAATAAGTGTGGATGCTGAGATCTAGAGCAGTGCTTCTCTAACCTGTCCTGGAGGAGCACCAGCCCTGAACATCTTGTATGTCTCTCTATATCTGACACATCCAGTCTCAACTAATGAGATCATGAGTTGAATCAGGTGTGATAGATATAAATTAGATATTAGATATTTATTTGGTAGCCGCTTTTGTCAGTCATTGATCATTTTTTAATTTTTTTTTTTAATGATCTTTAATGTCAGGCATTTCACCCTTTTTTTTAAAGTTTAATTTTTACAGTGTACATTGTCTCAGTAAACAAGATGCTGCAAAGAACATGAACAGAATAAGAACCAAATCCTTTGTACACCTTCCCAGAAATTATGATATTTATGTCTATAATACAAGTCCAATAGGAATCTTATAGGAATGGTTCAAAAATATGATAGGAATTCTAATTAGAATCCTGTACAATTCAGTTTTCTTTCTGGAATCCTTTAGGATTGTTTGACAAGGGCATGGTGTCAAGGACGTCACCTGGTAACGTTCCCAGAACGTTCACAGACGGTCACGATGTGGAGTTCTTTTAAGGGTTGGGGGACGTTATTTGGTGGACCTTCAGAGAACATTCAGGACGTTCTAGAAATGTTTAGGGGACTATTACTATAGTATGTTCCCTCTAGGTCTCTACACTACATTCCCTTAATGTTTGCAGGACCTTTAGGGGGTTAACCTAGAATGTTATTTTTTGGTCCTATTAAGGCCCTTCTGTCACGTTTACTGAATGTTTTCAGAACCTTTAGTAAAATTACAGGAACCTTTAAGGGACTAAACTATAATGTTACTGCAGCACTTCTTTCACACTGGTTCTTGGTCTGCAGATCCTTAGTCTGTCATTTTGAAAGCTCTGCGTAAGGAACAATGGCTTCTGGCGCAGCACTGGATGTAAATAGGCTGCCTGAGGAAAAACACGGAAGTGACCGTCCATTGAAGCTGTCAGGGAATCACCGCTGTCACCACAGTCGCCACCCACTACAGTCACCAGATCCCAATCACTTGAGTACTGATCACATTCACCTGTCAACAATCATCAGCCAGCACTATATACCTGCACTCCTCCCGTTCACTCTCTGTCTGGTCTCAACTATACCATGTTGTCACGCCTGACCCACTTACCTGTTGTTTACTTACCTCTCGTTCCTGTGATACCTTTCAGTTCTCCCTCGTTGCTGTTCACAACAGACTCCACGCTCCACAGCTCCCCTCGGATCACCTGGAAAGAACAAGGATACGATTAGACTCAGATAAGCTGCTCAATACTTCTCCATTCCCCGCCCGCTTACCTGGACTGTCCTCACGCCTGTGTTGCCTTCCTCATTAATAATAAAACTGCTGTTGTTTGTAACACCTACCTCTGTGTCCTCCGTCTATCTGCTAACAGAAGACCAGACCTAACCTTTGTCTGGAGATGGAGCGCCCGACTCCCGCAGCTGAGAATTCCATCGAGGAGCTGGTCAGCGCTCTTCGAGCCACTCTCTCTCCGGACACACATCAACAATCTGCCTCTGCCAGTCCCATGGCTCTTCCCTCCAACTACTCGGGTGAGGCGGTAGAATGCTGCGGTTTCCTCCTTCAAATATCACTGTACATTGAGATGCATTCCCATAAATTCACAAACGATCTAAAGTGGCATTTTTGATCTTCCTGCTCACCAGACAGGTTTACTCTGGGCACAAGCCAAGAATTTACAGTCTAACCTCTTTGACTCTTTCGAGGATTTCTCTTCTCATTTCCAGGAAGTTTTCGGTCTTGCCACTGGATCGCTCTCCGTTTCCGACCAACTCATCCGTCTCCGGCAAGGCAGTTCTTCAGCCAGTGATTACACTCTGCAGTTTCGGACTCTAGTGGCCACTTGTGGGTGGAACGAAACTGCATTACTGACTGCTTACCATCAAGGTTTAAATCCCCAGCTCAGAGCCCAAATGGCGATTTATGAGAAATCGGTCGGATTGGAGAGCTTCATGCAGAAAACAGTGAAAATTTCCCAACATCTCACAGCCTGCCTACCAGAAACAACCGCTCATTCTCCGTCCTCACCCACTGCCTGTCCTCCAGTACCAGAACCCATGCAGGTGGATTCCAGTCGTCTCTCTCACCCGGAGCGTGCTCGACGTCTCGCTACAGGACTATGTTTGTACTGCGGAGTTCCTGGGCACTTCATTCGTGAGTGCCCCTCACGTTCCGCAGTGAGTACTCTCCAATTGGAGCCTGACATCTCTAATTTGACTCTGCTGGATATACAACTACTCACCCCACTTCATGTCATTTCAGCACGCGCCCTCGTTGTCTCGGGCTCCTCTGGCAACTTCATCTCACCAACCCTTCTAAAGCAACTGGGTCCACAATGGTCCACAAATATAGGGAAATGACAGATAGCAAGTATTTACTATTTGATTGGAATTTATTCAGGAAGATCAGCGATGTTCTGAATGAAACATCCCCATCTAACTAACAGGGAACCATATGGAAACGTTCTGTTAATGTCCCAAATATCCTCTTTGTAACATTGCTATGTGACCGTAGAATAACCAACATGGAATGTCCTCCTAAAGTCATATTGGGAACGTTATTATATGACCAACAGAGGACCATATGGGAATGTTCTGTTAACTTCCCAAATGTCCTCTTTGTAAGCTACTTATGTGACCATAAAATAACCAAAATGGAACGTCCCCCTATAAGTCATATAAGAAACCTTGAACTGCACTACCAAAAGAGGACATTTTATGAACGTCCCTAATTTTCTGTAAAGGTTCGGAATTTTTGTCACCTTTTGAGAACTTTTAGGGAACATTGCGCAAGGTCATGAGAACATCACCTTGTATGTAGGTAAAAAAGATGTTTAAGAATTTGAGTTGTGCAGTTATATTTTCTGTTTTTGAATTAACTATTCCTCCATAAATGAAATGTGATGTGTCAGGAAGTGATGCAGGTCAGTATTTGTGTGGTGTGAACACTCGCTCATCATCATTTGCAGAGGATACTGTGGTTTCTGTTATCTAGATTTAGTGACTTCCCCGCCCCTTTTGAGTAATTTTTTTCAAAAGCCTAGGGACAAAACTAGCAACTTCTTGCACAAAACTTATCGAGATTCTGTGACTCGCCTACTGATCTATATTTATATTAATATAGATCAGTGGACTCTGTAGCATCTGGACCAATCAGACACAGTTATTCATTATATTTAATGAATTATCCATAAACTCTCTCAACAAAGTTCTGTGAACCCATCCCCCTAAACTGCAACAATCACCCCAAATGCAGCTAACACCAGGCCTCTGGTTACTGTGGTAACACAGATAAGGTTTATGATCAGAAAGAATTTGCAGAGACATGTGACTCTGACTTAATTCTTGTTGAGAAGGACAAATAAACCCTTTTTATCCTATATCTTCTATATATATATATATATATATATATATTAGTTCAGTCACCTCCAGAGGGTTTGACATCTTCACACTTTACAAATCACTGATCACAAGATCACAGGGGTTCCTTTACTGAAAAATGCTGTTGTAAAGATGATGCTGAGCTAGAAGTATGTCTGAAGACCCCCAAACTTGTGCCAGGCTGCAGCCTTGTCTTTCCATTCACCAAATATCCTCTGACTCTAACTGGTTCTCTCTCATCAAGACAACATCAGCAACTTACCCCCAGTTTCACAGACAAGGCTTAAGCAAGTCCTAGTCTAAAATGCATGTTTGAGCTGTTTTAACTGAAAGCAACTTGAACTGATATAACTTAAAATATACCGGTGCCATTGTTTTGTCTCAAGATGCACACCAGTAATGTTTTTTTCTAGTGTACGTTTATAAAAGCTACTTAAATGTCCTGATTGAACTAAATCCTAATCCTGGCTTAGTCTAAGCCCTGTCTGTGAAACCAGGCCTTAGTCTCATTATTTGATACATTAAGTATCCTTACTCCTCTTTTAAAGTGAGCGTGTTAGAACTAAACTGACGGTTTGCTCAAGTCTTGTTCTGTTGAATTTCAAACAATGCTGTAACTTCTTGCTTTCCTGTATTCTGCTTCAGCTCTCTCTTTCCCTTGGTAAACTGTATGCATGTATGTGTGTGAATGTTAGAGTAGTTTAAGTGCTTAGTGCAGTTATAAAGTCTTGTTAATGTCACACGTAAAGTTTGTGTGTCTGTGTTTCATGCTCATATACTGGAGTCCCTAATCATGCAGATTTTGACTACATGCTCTAAGTAGTACTGTACAGTAAGGATGTTATTTCCCATAACCAGGAAATGACATTTCTTAGAATTAATAAACAATTAACACTGAGTGTTCATTGGCCAAACAGGTTAATTGATTGTAATATTAATTTTACTACATTAAGTTAATTCTATTAATTGCTCCAAATATTTATAATTAATTATAACAAGTTATAATTAATTATTCATATTTCTTTTGAGCTAATTTGCTACAACTCGCCAGTATGACATCATCTAGCGGCATTTAGCGGCCAGTTTTAGCTACTTTCAGCTGAAAGCAATTGGCAACACAGCTCACCTCTCTACATCTTTACAACACATGATACATACTCTCACAGACACAAAGAGACCTCTGTAATGTTACTTTTCCAGTATATTAGTGATATATTAGTTATGCTTATGTATTTTACACCATATCTGTGTGCACTGATGAACTATTTCACTCATATGTATTCTGACTTACCATGTTTAATTTCCATATGAATCTCTGTATAGTGACGCTTTTGTACAATTCCTGTCTCTACAGCACAACAGTATTGTCCTTCATCTTCTGTTCTGAGATCAGTGATGGTGACGGTGAAGATGTGGGTCATTCTGTTATCAGTCAGAGAGAATCTCCCGTCTTTAGCTGCAGATCCAGATTCAACAGGAATGTCTTTATTGTGTATATATGGACATTTTCCTCTGCAGAGATATTTCTTGTGTTTCATATCCAGACTCATAGGAACACCATATTTCAACTTTTCCTCCTTCATAAGCAGTGAAAGTCAAGATCTCCTTCATCTCACATGCCACCACTAAAACATAAAGAAATGCAGCTCAGAACAAACATGGACCTGATTGAGAACAGGTGCTGAGAATAAACACAGAATAAACTCTTACCTGACATGATGAGCAGCAGGTTAAATATGAGAAGTTTATGATCACAGATGTGGATCATTCTGCTTTATCTGTGTGCTGCTGGTGGACAGACTTAATGAAGAGCTGCTCTCTCTCTCACACACACTCTCTCTCTCTCTCTGCGCATGCGTGGGCGTCTGTTGAGAGAGTGTGAGGAGCATGTGGTGAGTGCGAGTGGTTTATGCCCGCTGTGACAGAAACAATTGCTTTCTCTTTCAATTCTTTTCTGTTTTTTTTTTTTTTCTTTTTTTGAGTTTTGATATCTGTGGTGTATCGAGTGGTGAAACAAGGTTCCCTTGAGGGGTTTTCAGGCGTCAGCAACCAGTGTTTCACTGGAAGCATGGCAGCCCAAAACATGAGGTAGATTGCTAAAGATTCGAGCTCAGGGTGACCTTGTTTTTATTTGTTCATATGCCCCAAGTCTACCAGCAGAAAGAATGGTGTTTTTACATACTCTTTCTGAAACTTTAGACAAATGTAATAGTGAAGAGCATTTATTTTTAGGCGGAGACTTTAACTGTGTGGAAAGTAATATGGACAGGAACCACGTAGAACCACATATGCTTTCTCGTAAACGACTCATTCAGACGATTGAAGCAAATGATTTATGTTACATATGGAGGAGTTTAAATGGGAATTTAAAGCAGTACACATGGACACATGCCCGTGATAACGTTGTCATTAGCAAGGCTAGACAGATTCTATAGTTTTAAACACCATCTTAGTATTTTCAAGAACTGCTTCATAACCCCAGTTGGGTTTTCAGATCATAGTTTAGTCATATGTACAGTAACTTTAAACTCTGTCAAGCCAAAAAGTGCTTACTGGCATTTTAATACAAGTTTATTAAGTGATGCACATTTTAAAGAAACATTCAAATTCTTTTGGGAAAATTTTAGGAATGAAAAAGCTAGTTTTCAGTCTTTACAAACATGGGGCTTTGGTAAAACTGAAATTAAGCAACTATATCAACAGTACACTCATAATGTCACAAAAGATATAATTAAATCTATAAAAGTTTTAGAAGATGAAATTCCAAGAAGTGGCACAATCAAGTGGAAATCAAACACACATTGAATCCCCCCCCCATTTTTTTTTTTTTTTTTTTTGTCTGACATACAAAGAGTGAAAGCACAGGGGGCGCTAGTTCGATAACGGTTTAAAGATATAGACCAAATATGCAATCAAAATGTTTATTTAGTCTAGAAAAAAGTCAAAAATGCTTTATACATTATTTATTTTCTGAGACTGGTTCTCTTGTATCAGATCCTATTGAAATTCAGAAAAGAGCAAACAGTTTTAATGAAAAGCTTTATGGTTGTGAACATAAAGAAGATCAGGTTGTTGAGCAGTGTTTTTTTGAAGAGCTGCCAAAGGTCTCTGAAGACTCTAATGCAGCTCTCAAGAGAGCTATAAGCCTGGAAGAACTGTATGAAGCTCTCCAAATTATGGAGAATGGTAAGGCTCCTGGGATAGACTGAATCCCAGTTGAGTTCTATAACGCCTTTTGGCCTGTGATAGGGGAGGATCTGCTGGCAGTTCTCAGAAGAGGGATATGCAGAAGAGTGGTCCTTACCCTTTTGTCAAAAAAAGGTGATGTGAAGGACATAAAAAACTGGCAACCTGTATCTTTATTGTCCTATGACTATAAATTGCTCTCAAAAGTATTAGCTACTAGACTAGGAAGGGTTTTGGAGGAAGTAATCCACTCTGTTCAGTCCTATTATGTTCCTGGAAGATCAATTGTTGATAATATCCATTTAATAAGAGAGTTTGATTTCCTTAGATCAGGAGAAAACATTTGATCATGAAGAACATGACCATCTATGGAAAACTTTACAGGCATTTGGTTTTAGTTCTGATTTTAAGGATATATAAAAATTTTATACATTTTAACTCTCAATACACTCTCAATGTGAGAGTGTATTGAGAGTTAACGGTGGCTTATGTGCTCCTTTTAAAGTATGTCGTGGGGTTAGACAGGGATGTTCTCTGTCAGGGATACTTTACACTTTGGCAATAGAACCACTTTTAAATAGTTTTAGAAGGGGTATCTTTACAAGCCTGTAAAAGCACCTTCTGCGTTATCAGCATTTGCTGATGATGTTGTCATAATACTTAAACAAAATCATGTGGACATGTTATTAAAAACATTGAGGGATTTTGAAACTCTCTCTTCAGCTAGAATTAACTGGGATAAAAGTGCAGCAGTGTTATTAGGAAAGTAGGAAAGAGGGGTTCCAACACTCCCAAATGGGTTAAGTTGGAAAAATGATGGTTTTAAATATTTAGGGGTGTTTTTAAGAGATTAAATGATTGTTCAAAAATTGTTTTGGAATGCATTGGGTACCCCATAATGTATTGTATTTACCAAAAGAAGAAGGAGGGCAAGGGCTTGTACATTTACAAAGTAGGACAGCAGCTTTTCGCTTACAGTTTATACAGCGATTCCTTACTGGCCCAGAGAACTTAAGCTGGAGGCCAGTGGCCAGTATGATTTTAAAGACTGCTGAAGGACTATGCTTGGATAAGCCTTTGTTCTTGTTGGATCCCAAAAAAATCAACACATCCAGGATGCCAGAGTTTTACAGGAATCTTTTTAAAGTGTGGGACCTCTTTCAAGTGAAAAGAATATATCATCTTTATTCTGGGTATTGAAAGAACCCCTGATTTATGGGTCAAGTTTGGACATTTTAGGTGCATGTGGGACAATGACCGCAGCATTCATTAAATCCAAATTGTTTAATCAAAGTGGCTGGCCCAAGTTTTGGAAAAGCTGCAGCTGTTTTTTTAAGAGTTAAATTAATTTGAATTGTAACATGTACTACAGAAACTACAATCTGCTTTTACAACAGAAGAAACAAAAATGCTTCAAGGTTACTGGGAATTTATCCCTAACGGAAGACCAATTTCCAAATCTGCTTCTTTCACCAAATGAATATACAGGATTCTTTTTGGAATCTGAAAAGGTGACAGATATGGATTTGTATGAAAGTAATGATAAAAAAATCTTTTAACAAAAAGCGACCACATGAAAGAGTTGACACACCGTGGCGTACTGTTTTTAAGATGAGTAACAATGTCAGACCGGAGTGGAGAACACTTTATAAGCCACTGTTAACTAAAAGAACTAGAGATTTACTATGGCGAATTTTGCATGGCATTATTGCTGTAAATGCTTTTATTTCTGTTTTGAATCCAGATATTAGCAATGAATGTCCTTTTTGTTTTCAGAGAGAGACTGTTTTTCATACCTTTTTGTATTGTTCAAGGCTTAAGCCTTTATTTGATGATTTGTTAAATCATTTTAATTGTTTTAATGAGAAGTTTTCTGTGCAAACTTATTTTGGGTTTTAAATATGTTCAAAAACGAAAGTATGAGTGTCACTTGTTCAGTTTTATTTTGGGTAAAGCCAAAAGGGCTATTTTACATTAGCAGAAGAGATAAAATTGAGCAAAAAGTGAACATAACATTAAAAGGGTGTTTACAGCTTATCAAATCAAGGCTTTTAATTGATTTTTGTTTTTACAAAGCTATGGACTCAGAGAAACAATTAATACTCCAGGACTCTATAAATATTTTTGAAGGAATATGGTGTCATAGAGGAGCTTTGTGCTCTGTTATTGATAATGAACTTCATTTTGCCCCTTTTTTAATTAATTATTTTTTATATATATAAAATGGTTTAAAACGCTGTAAAAAAAAAAAAAAAAAAAAAAAAAAAAAAAAAAAAAAAGATTTTATGTGTGTAATCTTTGTTAAATAAAGATGCTTGAAAAAAAATCTCTCTCTCATTTGCTCCTCCTCTCAATGAAGTACAATGTCTGCACCTGGAGCTCCCTCTATTGACATCATTGAATAAATTCAACCTTACATTTACATTTTTTCATTTAGCAGACACAAATAAATTCAGTCTTGGGCTTAGAAGAGACTTTTAAGTACACATAATATGACTGAAAATATATTTCATCAACACTGATCATCATAACTAAGAGACGACATGCACCATTCAAAAATATTGTACTGCATACGTGGCCACTTGGTGTCAGTATGATCCAATAATGACATTACTGCCCATAATGAGAGGACAGGCATTTTAAATATGTGGCCAAGTGGTGTAATATACAATGTTTCTATTTTTTGTTGAAAATGTTGTGGCCCCTTTAAGAAAACTCCTCTCTCTTCTCGCGATACTTTTTGCGCGATTTGGATGCATGTGCGCGACCAGAGAAGCCATTCTCACTGTCCACGAGAGCTCCATGTGCTAGTGCTTGCATTCGGTCTAATCTAACGTAGTTTCGTCATCTTTCGGTCGATGCTTTTGGATCGAGTGAGTGACGAGTGAACCTTGTGGCAAATAGTAAAGGATTATTGGGTATGTAAATTTCACGATTTGATATAAAGTGTTTAAAAGCAATGTTTATTTGATAATATATATATATATATACCTGCTATAGATGTGTTAAAAGCTATTTTGTGATTGATTCTGGTTTATTTTTCTTATGGTTCATGGTTAATATGTGAAACAAAGGGAGTGTGGCTTTGCTAATGTGCTTTTATTTTTCTTCTGTGCCTCAGCCACTGCCGTATTCCAGTCGGTATTAACATTTGTTTTGTTTTTTTCAAGTAATTTGGTTATTTCCGGTGGACTCCGGTGCGTTTTTTTTTTTGTTAGTCTTTTACCTTGCATCTTACTGTACTTCAGTGGTGGCATATAGTCATCTGAATTACATCTAGTCGATTGGAAGTGACACTAATTATTGTCTTAACTTATCTTTGCAACAATTGATTGTCATTTCTCTGATTTTGATTGCTTAAACTATGGATAAGAGTTTTTTTTCTTTTTGTATGGTGTAATTAGTGAAATCTTCAACTATCCAAAATCTACTTCTGTAAGTGTGCTTATTCAAGTTTTGCTCCCATCGACCGCTGTCATTTTTTTGAACAGCAGTCAGATTAAACAAACCCCACATTGTGAAAAGCATAATTTTGCTTCCGGTGTGTGTGTCTTTTCTTCCACCCGGTTACAAATAAAATAGTACTTTGATATGGTTCAGTTTGCATATAATGTCTAAATGTGGTGTTTGTCTGAAAAAATGAGAAAATGTGAAAAATTAGGAATGACAAAAGAAACTGTTTTGGTGTTCTTTCACATACAGTATACAGAAACATGTACCTGCACTTATATACAATAAAGCCCTGTAAACAAGCTCACAGTGGGTATAGTAGGTCTAAAACAGTCATTTTCCTTCATTGAAGAATCAACTGTGCAAAAGAGATTTGTGTGAACATCAATTTACTACTACAAGTAACAATCGGCATCAAGCACTAATAGCTCATGACTGCCATGTTTCTTTCCAAAATTCAGTTATTTTCAGAACCCTCAACCACATTTATTTGGCAAATCCATGCTTTGTGAATGAGCTCTGCGTGTTTCAAATGTGATTTCGATAACTTACAGAGATGTAGACAGCTTTGTGTCATCTGAAGGTTTCATGTCGTTTGTCCTTCATCGGAGCCGCTTGTGCTTGTGTCAGTTTTGTGATCTGCGTGCGACTCAAATGCTCCGCCTCCACTCTGATTTAAAAGATGCAGTCCATTAATTTCAAGTACACGTGGCTGCAGGTTAATCATTCACAGCAGGAGGGTCAGGTCTTCAGGTAGGAGAAAGACTTATGAATTAAAGGTCACCTATTATGCTAAATCCACTTTTATAATATAAATATATGTAAATAAATGGATATAAATGTGTGTTGGCAGTGTGTGAACACAATCATCCTACAATGATAAAAATCCACCCACTACTTTTTTTTTAATCCCCATTAAACCAAAGCAGTCTCATTAGACAAGCCGTTTTGATTCCCTGAGTAATGTGACGTTACATTACTCATGCCCCGCCCACGACTGCTGACTGACAGTCCTGTATAGTTTCTGCCCTCAGCGAGCTGTACACTGACTGACATTTTCTGCGCACTTGAGCAGCTGTAGCAACAACATCTGGTAAGTAATTGAGATGTTTTGTTGTTGGATGTAAGAGTGAACATAACAGTCTTCATTTACTGACATCTGAGCCGCTGAACTCAGTGGATTAGTTTTATTTGTGAAGGGAATGTACCACAGATCTAATATACACATACGATTTCTGTAACATTGCCTGATATTTACGTTCACAGACATAACTGACTTTTTATGTGAACTGTGTGTTTTTGACAGAACCTTGTGTGTATTTCGTATTTGACAGTTTAAACAAAACAAAAAACTGTGAAAGAGAAGTTACTCACGAGACTTGATGATGCAGGCAGATCAAAACATTGTTGAATATCAAGTGTCCCCAACTAAGCAAGCCAAAAATGACAGCGGCAAGGAACTTAAACTCCAACAGGTGACAAACAGGTGTTAAAATGGAGAAAAAAACTTGGAGAGAAACCAGACTCAGTCGGGGGGCCAGTTCTGCTCTGGCCAACAGCGAACAGTGCGTGATTATGATTCAGGCAGCTTTCATAAGTCCGATTGGGATCATAAAAGTGACACTTCAGGGCTGCGTTGTGGTCGTGTCTAGGCACAAGTCCTCAATCTGATCTGGGTATGGCCCGGATCCAGCTGACTATGGTAAACCTCAGGATAAACAGAAAGACTAATATTAGCGTAGATGCCATTCTTCTTCTGATGTAGCGAGTACATCTGGTGTTATAGGAAGTGTTCCCGGTTCCGGTTGACCTAATTTATGCAGCCTAATAATCCTTTAACGGATTAGATTTAAACTGACAGAGTGTGTCTGCTTCCCAAACAGTGATAGGAAGACTGTTCCAAAGTTTAGGTGCCAAATAAGAGAAGGATCTACCGCCTGCAGTTGATTTTGATATTCTAGGTTTTATCAGCTGGCCTGAATTCTGAGATTGCAATAGACATGAAGGACTATAATGCATTAAGAGCTCACTCAGGTACTGGGGAGCTAAACCATTTAGTGTTTGTAAGTAATTAGCAAGATTTTAAAATGTATATGATGTTTAATAGGGAGCCAATGCAGTGTTGACATGGTCATACTTCCTTTTTTTATGACACTGCAATAGGCTAATGTGTCTGCCTTGTTAATTTAGTTTTTATGATTTTTTTTTCTTCACTACATTGCATAATATCAGACTTTCCGTTTCAGGAAAACATGCTGATAGGTCTGGGCGATATAGTAGAAAAAAATTAAAAATAAAATCTCGATTTTTTTCAGAACGATTGACAGATTCACAATTTCAATTTTTTTTTTTTTTATGTTTAACTAGTCAATTTATGTTTGTAACCCCCCCTCTGTCGTTGCTATGCAACCATGAACTGCGCTCTCCAGACAGATCTACTTCAGAACCAGCCGCTATCAAAATAATCTGGCTGCGGGCGCGGGCCGCCTATTGCCGAACATTGGCATACAGGTTTGGAACTTCTTGAGGGTGAGTAAATGATGACAGAATTTTTATTTTTGGGTGAACTATCCCTTTAACAGTTATCACTGCTATATTGTTGACATGTCTAATTGTAATGTGTGCTAACATCTTTATTCAAAAACGTGATTTCTTGATTTAAAAATAATAAAATCGAGACAAAACATTAAATTCGAATTAATCGAAAAATCTGAAAAATCTCCAGCCCTACCAGAACTTGCAGCAGTTAACAAGCGAGTCAAGTGAACAATAAAACACTTGATTTTGATATTCTCAGATCAAGTGTGCTCCCAATAATTCATAATGTCAGACTGAACTCTAACATATGTTATGTCTTATCTTATTTGTCACATTAGAAACATATTTTAAGTAATATTTTATTAGTCTTTATCTACTTTAACACAAGTACAGGGTTTGTGTACACCGTCCACCACCATTATACATTTCACAATTAATTTATCTTACAAATAAAATGTATATTTCATGAGTTCACATTTACATATAATTAAATAGAGTTAAGGTTATGCATATTTGGCGAGCTGTCCAGGGCGAGGGCTCCAAGCTTGGAATTTGTCCCGAACCCAGAGTCTACTCCCTCCGGTTGTGGTAAGAATAGATAGAACTAGAAGTGAGGAGATGGTGTGGAGGAGGGATGCTGATGAACTGTCAAACGAACAGGTAAGTCTGCTGTATATATACCTCTTGTTGTTGGTTGAATTGATTAACTGAATGCGCTCCACTTGTACTAGGTTAATTATCTGAACCTGCTCCTCCCGAACTTTAATAAAACATAATTTATTAATTCAGTTGTTCTGGCAAATATGACTTTTGTGTGAAATATTACCTTTTTAACACTTTGTTTAATTCAATTTGCATACTTTCTTTTCAC
This sequence comes from Hypophthalmichthys nobilis, assembly GCA_037950665.1. Taxonomy (NCBI): domain Eukaryota; kingdom Metazoa; phylum Chordata; class Actinopteri; order Cypriniformes; family Xenocyprididae; genus Hypophthalmichthys; species Hypophthalmichthys nobilis. Next base: position 41,357,162 of record CM075480.1, on the reverse strand, counting down.
ATGATAATTGTCAGAAAAAAAGCAAGAAAATGAAAAAAAGTTACAGGCTTTAGTTTTCAAAATTAATCATAACTTTAAATAATCTTACTGCTGTGCTCTTTAAAGGACAATAAACCCACATTTGGACAACTTGGTCTTAAAGTGAATGACATTATTCATATATACATATACAGACTTTTATGTCAAATAGTTTATATGACAGTAGCAGACTACTGGATGTTAAAATAAAAGAAAAAGAATGGTCAAAAATCACAAATAACCTGCAAAAACTGTATTTATACAACATATCCAACTGCATGAGTCAAATGAATTAGGAGAGAAAGGGCAGATTAGAGTGTGTCTTTAGGTTTTGGTGCTTTGAGGCTTTTCAGCCAGTGTGTAGAAATCACTGTCGGAGGGGATTGTGGGTAAATGTGCTGTGGCGTAAACTGTGTTTAAACCAATGGACTCTTGAGCAGAGTCTTGAATCGCTTCATAAAAAGCAGAAGTGACTACCTGAAAGGGAAATATTCATTATATTTAATTGTAATCTGACTTGCATTTGTGCTCAAACATGGTTCTCCATTGTTTTGGCACTACTGTACTGATAGAGAAAGACAGTCGAGGAAGACTGAAACAGTTTTACCTCATCACCGTCTCTTGAGTTCCTCTGATCCGCTGAGACTGAACCTGTGGATGGACAAAATGATGAAACCATTAAAGTGCACAGAGGTTAATAGATTTCAGCATCACGTTTGGGTTCAGTTCATAAAACCAGAGCGTTTTTGTACCTTCTGTCTTTTTACACCTCCTCTTGAAAAATAACAAGCTCAGTCCTACAGCTAATAACAGAATCGAACACAAACACGCCGTAATGATGATGTAGAGATCTGAAACACACACACACACACACACAACAGTAAAAAATGAGATTTGATGCTGCCTTCACATGCTATCGGGAATTTCCCAGTCGTGATTATGAGCTTGTTGCATTCAAGTGATTTGTTGTCGGAAAGAATATGGATGTTATACATGCTATTTTGGCTCTGTATAAAACAACAACTGTCTTTAGATCACTGCAGTTTTAAATAGGAAATACTCAGCAATGGTGTTGACTTATGAATTTGCACATGGTTTGTCTTAAAGCATATTAAAAACACCACATAGACATATGAACAACATTAAAAACTTGATTTTCACCATAGGGGGACTTGGCATACAGACTTTAAACAAACTTCCCAACTTGGGAACTTAGGTATCAAAGTTATCTCTGAGCTTAAATACAACTTGAGAGGAAGTTCATGTCCAATTTCTGGAAACAAGACCATTTTAATTTAAAATGTGTAACAAATCCTGTTGCTGTAAAACTACGCCTCAGGAATAAACATGAGATGTTAAACCTGAAGGTCTGACAGAGGAAATGAGTAATTTGATTAATAAATATTCATTCTTACCTTGTTCCACATTGAAAGTCACCTCCTGAATCATTGTACTGCCGGCTTTACATCTGTACGTTCCTCTGTCGTTTACGGTCAGGTTTCTAATGAACACACTAATAAAGCCTACAGATTTATCATCAGTCACAGAGAATCTCTCTTCTGGGATCCATAAATCATTCTTCACTTCTGTCATGGTTGTATACACTTGATGAAGACGATTCCTCCCACGTTGCCAGGCATGCCTTCAGCAGCATCACCCATGTGACCTGAATAGTTACAGGCTGTGATACTGTACTTAAAAAAAAAAAAAAAGTCTGACCTTTAATCAGGCAGATAGTGAAGAAGAGGAAGGTCACCATAATCACAAATGATAAAACTGTGAACTTGTTGCTGTAAATCCTCTTGTATTGTGTCCAGCAGTCAGAATCACTGTCAGTTCTTCTGTTGTGTCTGAATGTGTGTTTTTATCTTGTGCTCTGAAAGAGTCTTTTATAAATCAAACAGCTCCACCTCTTCCTTTTCCTCCTTGCTAAACTTCTCTGACTCACTGTGATGAAATACAGTCCTGATGACACTGACACACAGGAAGTTAAAACAAAGATATTGACCATGACCATCTTTTGTCTTCCCTGACAGCAACATAGTGTCGGCTCAGATTCGGCCCACATCTGTTCTGCGTGTAATCCACATGTGCCAGATGTTGCTGTCTGGGGTGCAGGTTTGAGGCTTCTGCCACACAAATGAGCACACATTTACAGTCATAGTCTGAAGAGCAGAAAAACACTGACGCTTGCATCCAAATGTGGCTTGAAATCAGTTTTTGTAGATTTTTTCATAATTCGTGATGACACTGATCACTGACCATAACCTAATAAATAACTGTCAAACCTGAAGATTGTTCAAAACTGCATGTTTAATGTTTAAACAGCAGAGGGCAGCAATTTCAAACAAAATATATAAGACACTCAGAGTATATAAATGAAATAATTAGTAGTCAAACACTGAGGTTAGTGTCCCTGTAAAATCACTTTGAATACAAAACATCTGATCAAAGATAAACAGAGACTTGTATAAGAAACACACACAGGAGATGAACTGTACAATACAGACAAGATGTGAACAAGGAGCATGATTCATTCAGCATACATTAATATCTCTGAACATACGCAGTGCAGTTAGAAATGATAAATAAACAGTTGCATTAAATAAAATTCATAATGAAAACACACCTGTAAGTAGTTCCTTTTTCCTCCTGCATTCTGCTGCATTTGGGCAGTTGTGGTTTAATGGTTAGAGAGTCAGACTTGCAACCCAAAGGTTGTGGGTTCAAGTCACAGTTTGTCTATCTACCCTTTTTTGTGGTTTTGAGTGGGTGTGACAAAATGACTATTTTAAACTAAAATGACAGTAAAAACTCTGAGCAGATTTCAGACCTAGTGTCATGTGCAAACAAATGCTACTAGAGCTGAAAGTCTCAGAACTTTTCGCTCTGTGTACATGATCCATGAACCACAAACGCACACAATCATAACTGTCTTTGTCTTCAGCACTACATGTATCGGTTTAGCATTTCAAATCGAAACTAGACAGTGTACTTGTGCATCTTCTCAATAAATGACACTTGATTTAATAATTTGCATCTAATGAAATGACATTTTTAAGTGGGGCTTAAGTGTCCAAATATCTCACAGAAAGCATCCTAAAATCTCATAGTAATCTTAACTGAATTACAGAAAGATTCAGTAATCCATCTCACTGCACTAGTTGAGTGACGTGCGGGGACTGACCGTGGAGTATTCAGAGTAAATCTCCTCATTATTGAGGATGACTTTAGCGTCACTGAGAGATTCTTCATGCTTCTGGAAACTGACAGACACGTACAGGAGCCCATCAGAGGGGTTTGTGGGTAACTGTACTGTTGAATATAGCGTGTGGAGTGGATTAGAAGAGTCTGGGGGAAGTTTAACGGTGGAATATAACATGTTCGCATCAGTTCCCGAGACTGAGCGCTGTCTGACGTCTTCGATATTCTCATAGTCACACGCAGCATGAGGGGCCTGAAAACACAAGAGATATAAACTAGATTAAAGTCCCCAATCAAAACTAAAGTTTTTTGGCTTTTAGTATGAATATGTTCGTTATCTATAAGGTAGTCTGCTCCAAAATAATGACAAAATAGTGCACTATATAGGGGATAGAGAACGATTTGACAGTGTAAATATGTTTTCCATTGGAGCAAATTAAGTCTGCACAGTCTGCTCCGGTCCAGAGACACGAGAGCACAGAGCGGATCATATGTACGAGTTGGCGCAGACCACAAAATGTATTGTAACCAGGGGCGGAGCTACGGGTGGGCCTAGACCCAACCAGATTAACAGCTAGATCCAGAGAAATAATTTTTTTTTTGAATAATACATTTTTTGTAAAATAATACAATATCCAGATTCCAACTAGCAGCGCCATTTTTATGTTTTTACAAAAATGGCTATCTATGATGCATTTAATAAAGAAACACGTCTTGACAAAGATGACAGGACGCCAAAACAACTTTACACTTTTGTTTGAAAGAGAACTAACAGATAATTAGGTTTGTGACACTATCAGCATCTTCAATTCAAAACCCAGTCGACTCTGACTTGTTTAGAACAGACATCAGCCATACAAGGTGAGCTATAGGTTTTTAGTTTGGCCCGCTGTGGCATTGTTATGCAATATTTTTTGCATGTAATATTTGTGAGCAAGGGGTTTTCTGAAATGAAGCCTACATAAGCCACATGTACTGTTTTAGCTAAAGCAGGTTGTCAATACAGGACTCAATCAAATCACATATTCTGCATTTCATGTAGTTCTAGTTCTGCTTTATGTGCAAATCACAGTCATTAAACAAGAATGTAATCACTCCTCACCTCTCCACCGCTCATCTCTGTCCCGTCTGTGGAAGGGTGCTGATCTGTGCAACATAACCAGAGTAAAATTAAGTCAAGTCACCTTATTTCTATAGCGCTTTATACAATACAGATTGTTTCAAAGCAGGAAAATTCATGTCATTATTCAGCTCAGTTCAGTTCAATGTTGTTTCAAATCATTTCAGTGACAGTGTTGATGTTTATTCAGCTCAATTTAGTTCAGGTTTTGTTCTATCCAATTGTGTCATTGCAGTCAACTTGATTATAAAAGAATTTCAAATTAATCAAAAGTTAAAATCATTGTAAGATAAAGCAATACTCTAAAGCCGGCTTCAGGAAACAAAATATGAGCTGTTTTGATCAATTTAGACCTGGTTGTCTCAAGACTGTAAGTGTGAAACCCAAAATCCATGAAATCAGATGACAACTGGCTTGAACTGCTAAGGTCATTTGAATTCAGAATCGCAGGGAGAAAGTAAAACGGCAGCAGGTCACACAAGGCCAGCAGACCATTAAATCACGAGTGTGTTTACGTGTGTGCGATTGTCACCTCGTGTCTTGATGTATCTTAATTTGTATAATAACAGGACTGACATTCCCAACAGCAGAATCACACATACACAAGAGATGACGATTCGCTCAGAAACACCTGGAGAACAAACACATGAGTTTACTCTATAAACATCAATCTCTAAACCGTTTTTTTTTTTTTATTAATAAAACACACAAAATGTATAAATAGATAGACAGATAGATGTAATTTGATTTGCATCTGCAAATTTTCTAAAATCTATTTGTGGCTGTTCAGCTCTTTCACTTCCTCTTTCACAACCTGAGGAAATCACAAACCACCAGCTTCCTGTTCAACCATTTAATCTCTAAACTTAATCTCTAAATCTACCACTATTTGTGAGGTCAAGACAAAGAACATGAGTAACACTGGGGTATATATACACAAGTGGTGACTGGCAAACAAGAAACACCTGGGAGCAGAGAACTAATCAACAAGAAAAACTACAAAAGACTACAAAACATGGCACTAGGACAGGAAATATAACAAAAGTCCACACACACAACAGGGGACACAGGCTGGGATCATGACATCAGGTTGAGTTGTATAACTTTATTATTATATACACAGATTATTTACTGTAAAATTTGATGTAACTTTACACAGAAAAGGTTAGTAAGTGATTTTTTTCACACTAAAATAATTGTAACATATTGTCACGTTTTGTGTGTGTGTGTTTAGTTTCATTTTCATGGACTTTTAGTTTGTTTCTCTTCATTTACCTGTTTTCTTTGTTCTAGTTTCCCGCCACTACTGGTTATTCATTAATTAGATCACACCTGTTTGTATTCTGTTCATTATCTTGTGTTTATAAGCTCTGCAGTTCCTTCAGTTCAGTGTCTGGTATTGTTTGTGCTTCGCACTCTGTTTTGTTGCTCATTTTGGATAACCTGTTTTTGTGTCATTTAATAAAACTTCATTGTAATTTGATTTTCCTCATCTCTCTACATCATCCTTGTGGATAATACATCACAGAGTACCAGACTGCAAAAGTATGGATTATGCAGAGGATCAGCTCCAGTCCTTACACCAAGAAGGACGGCCACTAAAGGACTTTTGGACAAATTCCTGGAACTGTGCCATCAGGTTTGTTGGCACAAGTACACTTTTGGAGCAGGCTTAACGATGACCTGCTCCAAATAATGCTGGTGGGAAATGACAACTGCTCATTATCTGAATTCATTGAGTACACGTTGTGTATAACTGGTTCACCACTAATTGTAGAGGAGGAAGCCCACTCCGAAGCAACCATACTTGTCGCCCTGTCTGCCCAAACCCTGCCCAGTCAGCCACCCCCAGGTGTGTGAGCCGGCAACAACTGATTGAATGGGAAATGGAAGTAGTGCTTCCCACACTGCCCACCCATGAACCTTCTCTTCTGCTTGTCCCTTCCTGCACTAGTGTCTATTCATCGTTGCTGGTCCTGCCCAGCTCAGGTTCGTTGTTGCCACTGGTCTCATCCAGCATAAAGCCTGTTTTGTCGTCCTGAAAAAAGTCTGTGTCATCATTACTGATCCCACCTAGCTTCTCTCTCCCGCCTCCTCTACTTGATTCAGCCAGTCTGTCAGCCCCGCCTCTGCTGGTTCCCTTTAGCCCCGAATTCTCCTCTAACTCCACTCTGTTTTGTGGATCTGCCTCTGGTCTTTCAATCTCCAGCTCCACCCAGTTAAGAGGATCCCATGGCTCTGCCTCCAGCTTCTGTGCCCATCATTGCTCCTCGGCCTGTTGGCTGCGCCTTGGCTTCTCCCTCCCTCGACCCATCACCCTCACAGCTCCACTGGGCTTCCTCCTCCTTCTGGCTCCACCTTAGTCAGATGTCACCCTGACTGCACCACAGACTTACAGACTTTCAGTCAAGTCAAGTCACCTTTATTTATATAACGCTTTTTACAATGCAGATTGTGTCAAAGCAGCTTTACATTGATAACTGGTATATAATTTTATATCAGCTATGCTTCATCCCTCCATCCCTTGAGTATGTTGTGATGTTAGTTTAAAAAGTAAATTATAATCAGTAGCATAACATTATACATTGACAAAGGCAATACTTACTCTTCTTGACTTCTAGATTAATTTTAGTAGTGATGTGAGATCCACACCAGTATATCCCAGAATCCTCTTCTCTCAGATCAGTGATGTTTACAGTAAAGACTCCAGTAGAAGCTTCATCACTGAAAGAGAATCGATCATCTCTGATCGTCTCCAATGAAACTCCATCCTTCACACACATGGAGGGTTCATGTGCTTTGCAGAAGAGTTTCTGATGTTCATCATGATGTTTGCACTGGATTGACATGTCGTCTCCTTCATACTTAGTCAAGTTCAGCTCTGGAAATGATGAGAAATATAAGAACATCAATTCACAGCCATAGTTTCACATATTCAGATGATAAACCTTCCTCACCCTCGTTCATGCTGACGATCAGATGAGTGTAAAGATAATTCACGTCTCTCTCTAATGTCACTGCACACCAGTATTTCCCAGCATCCTCTGCTGTCAGTCCAGTGATGGTCCCAGTGAAGACACTTGCAGTGACGTCATCATTCAGAGTCAATCTGTCAGTCTTGGTCTCTTTCTCTTCATTGAGAGTATTTCTATCTCTAGTGGAGCACTTCCCCTTACAGAGAGACTTTGACTTTGATTTATAGATTGAATCATAAGGGCAGATGATCTCAGCAGATTCTCCTTCACGTCTCACTACTGGAGCCACTGCAAACAAACAAACACACAAGCATGGACATTTAACACAAATATGTATATTCCATTGCCAAACAGTAGTTTTTGAACATCTGTTTCACCCCCCAGCTAACAATTTTTTGTTCTAAGAACATTTTCCAAATGTTCATTTTTCTTTATGGAAACATTAAAATGTCCAGTTTCCTTAATGTTAACAGAACATTATTTAAAGGTTAGTATGATGTTCCTGAAACATTCTTTCAAACATCTGAATACATGTTGTTAAATATAGCTGCAAGCAGCAATTACGAGGCCAAGCACAAAAGAGGCACAAGAAGCCAGCCAACATGGCTGGGAGCATCAGACCAACTGCAACAGTAAGCAATTAAAGATCTATTAAGATAATTTTGGGCAAAAGAGCTGAAAAAAATCACAAATACAGTCAATAATAAAGATTAACTGGTTCATCACTTTCGACCAATAGGTGGCACTGTGATTAAATTAATGAGGTATGGTCAGAGTGAGGTGACAATGACACTTGCAATGTTTGGTGTCAGCATGGTCTGAAGATGATACGATTCAATTTTGGTGAAAATTGGACCAATGCTCTAGGAGTAGTTCGAAAAAGTATGTTTTTAAAGAAAATCAAAATGACTGACAGGAAGTTTGGCTGACTGTGGCAAAATTGGCATCAATGTTCTCAGCATGACCCACGGAATCTAATAAGACCAGTCTCATTCATTAAAATAGGCCACATTTATATAAAGCTATTAGCATTTTTTAAAAATTTCATTATAAAATTTAACCACAAGGAGGCTCTATCTCAAAACCTATTGTGTACCTTCAGAGCATTGTACCAATGGCATACCCTGAGTTTCGTAATGGTACATCAATGCATTCATATAATATAGCATTTTATATCATAATATTGTATTGCAGTTAATGGAAATTTCATGTTTTGTTCAATTATAGCGCCACCAAGAGGCACAATCCCACCAACGTTTTTATGTGTCCTCAGGGTGACCCCATACATGTGTGTGTCAAATTTGGTGCAAATATCTCATTTCGTTTTGAAGTTATAGACATTTATATGTATGAGATCATAAAAAATGACTTTGTTTTGATTTTTTTTGCCACTTCCTATCAAAATTTTGACATTTGGTCCATGACATGTTGTTAACCAGCTTAAGTTCCTACGCTGGTTTCGTCTCAATCGGACTAACGGTTTCGAAGATATTCGCAATTGTTTTTTAAGCACTAAATCACCACGCCGCAAAAACCGTAAGTCGAAACCTAGCATGTTTGGTATTGTTGGACTCGGCAAGGATTCAGGAGTCTAAGGATATGACTCCCAGATCAAAAGTTATAAGCATATGAAAAAAAAAAATTCTCCACTAGGTGGCGCTGGTCTGAAACTTCTCAGGCACCATCAGGGCATCGTGCTGATGACCCATACAGAGTTTCGTAATGATACGATGATTTTAAATACGATGGTTTAAAAAATACAGCATTTTAGCACAAAATTCAAAATGGCCGATATGGGAAAATTGGATATCATTCGACTCGGCATGATGTCCCGAATCCAACGAGACAAACCCATCAGAAGTTATAAGCAAAAATAGCCATTTTTCGTATCTCCGGACCAGTAGGTGGCGCTGTGCCGAAACACTGCATGTTGCCTCAGGTCATGCTTGTGATGACATATACCAAGTTTGGTCTGAATACGATAAAGCGTTCCGGAGATACAGCCTTATGTCTGTTTTCACAAGTGCTACGTAAAATTAGTTCGCGTGTTTTTCGAAAACGGTTTGAGAAATCGACTTGAATTCCATAACTTTTGTCGGCATGGTCTGAAGATGATCTGGTTCAATTTTCGTGAAAATCGGAGTAACGGCCTAGGAGGAGTTCGACAAAGTAGGTTTTTCAGAAAATTCAAAATGGCGGAAAAATTTCATGACGGAAAATGACGTCATAAGGTGCAATCGATTCGTCTTGAAAAAATTTTGGTTCTAACCCTTACGGTTTAAAAGTTATTAACATAAACATGAGTGAAACTTTGGACAGCTGGTGGCGCTAGAGGGATTGAGTTAGAAACTCCAAATTTGCTATGGACACAGTTCAGACTGTCCTCTAATAGTGTGCCAAATTTCACAACTTTCCCGCAAGAGCAGAAGAAGAAGAAGAATAAAAAAAAAAAAAAGAACGCCAACAGATACAATAGGTGCCTACGGACCTTCGGTGTTTGGCCCCTAATAAGCAGAATCATTGAAGGAAAGAGAAACAACAAGAACAGAAACTACATCTGACTTCCAGCCACAGCCACAGATGAAATCAACTGAAGGTAAAAGATTTCTTTCAAACATGTACAAAAGTTCTTATTTAGATAAACAGGTTTAAATTTTGATGTTTAGTTGAAAACACGTTTCGTTTGAAGTCACCATGATGGTGGTCCATGTTTGCTTTAGTTAGGCTCTTGACCCTTGACTTTTATTAACTTACTTCTTTTTCAGCAATTGCAATAATGTTTTTAGCGAACATTTGAGTATTGCACCATTGTTGCATTTCATATGCTGATTGTTGAGGTTTGCTAACTTGATGCTCACAATATGGTTTCATAATTTTTCATAATTTTTGAATGCCACAGTAGTATCACATGGTCAGTAGCACAAATATTCAAATGAATTAACAAAACACATTTCTGACCAGTGATTAGACTTCAAATGTGATCAGTAATTCAAAACACTTCACTATGACATTAATTAACAGTCAACATCACCTGCTGCTGCTTTGTCTCTTTCACTTCCTCTGGCGCAGCAAAAGTGTCTGAACACACTGTTAAAACAGCCAGAGAAAAACTAATAATACAACCAAGAGTCAAGAAAACACAAATGCTTGTTCCTCTTTCCTTCAGTGTCACCACTAATGGTCATTTAATTATCTAATAAACTCCAGCACTGCTTCAGTGTTATTTTAACACACTGTAGTGTGGACACATATGGACACTGAGTGTTGTTTGTAAAACAATGTTTTGCTGTGTAGCATCCCACTATTTTTTTAGCCAAAACATGTAGTGATCCTTAATATTTAAAGGACATCTGAATAATGTTGTTCCAGGAATGTTGTTCTATGAATGTTTTCTCCCAACATTATGAGGACATTTAAAAAACCGTCTACAAACAATGTATAAATAACCTTTTTGTGCTAACCTTTTGAGAACATTATTGAAGAACAGATAACGTTGATCAAATGCTCTATTAATGTTACTGGAAGAACGTTTGCTCATAATTTTGAGAGAACCTTGGCAGAACGTTAGCCAAAGTTATGAGAACATGTTTGCTGGGCCGTACCCATCTGGTATTAAGATAAATCCGAATAGTGGTGTTCAACACTAAATGCAAGTAGAAACATACTGTAAAACTTTTGTGATCAGATCACTGGGACACAAAAACGCATCTGACTACATCACATTTGTAGTTGAATCTCTATGGCTCTGTTCACACTGCAAGCCTTAGTGCTCAATGTAGCATACTAAGTGACACAGAATTGTGATTGATCTGGGGACCCACTGCTCTGCACATTTTGTATATTTCTCTTATCTGACACAGTAATTTCACCTCATGGTGCTCTTTCCTAACAAGTTGATAATCTAAATCAGGTGTGTTAAATTAGGGAGACAAATAAAATATGAAGAGCGGGTCCCCAGGAACAGGATTGAAAACCACTGATAAAGAGTGACATAAAAATCACATATATTCTGAAATGACTGTGCAGACTGAGGTGATAGTGAGGGTCTCAATGAAATCCCAACTAAAGTGGTCACTGCAGACGTATCTGAAACGCATGTTATTACCATGTGAAAATGTTAATACTGTATGTCCTGCTGAACATTTCAGACTGGTTTACCGAAAATGGATCTTAAAGGAGGTTTATGTAGAATTCAGAAACCCTTGTTATTAGCGACACCAGTGGCATATTGACATTACAGTACAGAATGGCTCTTTCGGATTTATCCTGAACATTGTATAAGCATTTAATTCTTGTGTTGTTGAACGGAAAAGAGAGGATCTCAAGAGTGCGTGTAAACGTCGCATCCTTTTTATTTTGTGGCAAACACGATTCCTTCACATAAAAATCAAACCAATACTCTGTTTGTACACATCGATTCAATCACCTAAATGCAGTTGATTCCACACTAACTCAACTAAAAAAAATTAACAAAAAAAAAAAAATTATTTCATGTTTCTTCAAACACATTTTTTTTTTTACAAAAATCCAAGAAAAACACAATACCCCACATTTGATATAGACAAAGCATGTATTATCTAGCAACAGTGATTATGAATGTAGATAATAAGACAAACTGGCATTTTTTCATCTGCCATGGTGTATATAGTTTTTTTTTTTTTCTCTACGTCTTTGAGTTTAGTTTATCTAAACCTGATTTGCTTCAATTCTATGCCATTTACCAAATGGTAGCATCATGGATCACCATGATAATTTACTACAATGAAATCATCTGAATTCACTCACTGATGGTGTTGAGCTGAATTTTGGTGGTCAGGGAGATGAAAGTCAAATGTGTGTCTCTGGTTTCTGCTCCACACCAGTAAACTCCAGCATCTCTCACGCTCACATTACTGATGCTCACTGTAAAAACTCTCTCTTCATTTCTCTCAGATGAACCATTAATTTCTGTCACTGTAGATGTGCTGATGTTCTGACAGATGTGATTATCATCCTCTTTGCAGAAATGAACTTTATGTTCCTCTGGGATCTGACAGGTGATGTTGACTTCTTCACCAAGATGAGCAGATTCAGTCACAAACGTTGCATCTGTAAACCAAGAGAAATTACATAAAAATCAGATCAGATATTTCAAACATTCAATATGAAGTACAGGTGCATCTCAATAAATTAGAATGTCATGGAAAAGTTCATTAATTTCAGGAATTAAATTCAAATTGTGGAACTCGTGTATTAAATAAATTCAAACAGACTGAAGTACTTTAAGTCTTTGTTTTTTTTTTAATTGTGATGATTTTGGCTCACATTTAACAAAAACCCACCATCTCAATAAATTAGAATACTTCATAAGATAAATGAAAAAAAAGGATATTTTAAACAGAAATGTCAGGCTTCTGAAAATGATGTTCATTTCTATGCACTCAATACTTGGTTGGGCCTCCTTTTGCATGAATTACTGCATCAACGCAGCGTGGCATGGAGGCGATCAGCCTGTGGCTCTGCTCAGGTGTAATGGAAGCCCAGGTTTCTTTGATAGTGGCCTTCAGGTCATCTGCATTGTTGGGTCTGGTGTCTCTCATCTTCCTCTTGACAATACCGCATAGATTCTCTATGGGGTTCAGGTCAGGCGAGTTTGCTGGCCAATCAAGCACAGTAACACCATTGAACCAGCTTTTGGTACCTTTGGCAGTGTGGGCAGGTGCCAAATCCTGCTGGAAAATGAAATCAGCATCTCCATAATGCTTGCAGCAGAAGGAAGCATGAAGTGCTCTAAAATTTCCTGGTAGATGGCTGCGTTGACTGTGGACTTCAGAAAACACAGTGGACCAACACCAGCAGATGACATGGCACCCCAAACCATCACTGACTGTGGAAACTTCACACTGGACCTCAAGCAACATGGTTTCTGTGCCTCTCCACTCTGGGACCTTGATTTCCAAATGAAATGCAAAATTTACTTTCATCTGAAAAGAGGACTTTGGACCACTGAGCAACAGTCCAGTTCTTCTTCTCCTTAGCCCAGGTAAGACGCTTCTGACGTTGTCTTTGGTTCAGAAGTGGCTCGGTACGTGGAATGTGACAGTTGTAGCCCATTTCCTGAAGACGTCTGTCTGCGGTGGCTCTTGATGCACTGACTCCAGCTTCAGTCCACTCCTTTTGAAGCTCTCCTAAGTTCTTAAATCGGCTTCGCCTGACAATCTTCTCAAGCCTGCGAAACAGCCAGCTCTTTCAGCAATGACCCTCTGTGGCTTACCCTCATTGTAAAAGGTCTTGATGATCGTCTTCTAATATTAAATAAAATTAAATATTCTAATAATTTGAGATACTGATTTTTTGATTTTGATGAGCAGCAAGCTGTAATCATCAAAATGAAAACAAAAAAGTCTGGAAATATTTTACTTTATGTCTAATAAATCTAGAGTATATTTAAGTTTTACTTTTTGAATTACATTACAGAAAAAAAAAACTTTTCATGATATTCTAATTTATTGAGATGCACCTGTATATTGTGTTCCTCACCGTCTGTGACGTGCAGCTGAAGTTCAGTGAAGCTCTCAGTATAGTGAGACACATTCACTCCACACCTGTATGTTCCTGCATCTGCAGCTTTCAGCTCTCTAAAAAACACCATCAAGACTCCTGCTCTGGTGTCGTCATATAAAGAAACATCTCCATTCTCCATCCATTCATCCTGAACTCCTGGATTCTTCTTCTCTGAACATCCATCTGATTCTTTACAGATGTATTTTGTCTTGGTTTTGTATTGAGGATGTTCACACTTGATCATCATACGACCTCCTGAGTATCCGCTCACTCTAGACACGCCCACTTTAGCTGTCAATCACAAATATCACTTCTAATCAATTTTGCAGTAAACAGAATGTAGAAACTTTTGTACCAGATAGGATTGATAATTTGTTCTACTTACTAATAATATGTAGACGAACAGTATTAATAATGGAGTAAGTATACGAGTATCTGAGGACTGAAACTCCACATAAATAAACTCCTCCATCATCTGGTGTCACAGCAGTAATTCTCACTCTGAAGAGGTATTTATGTCTGTCATAAGAAATACTGAAATCTTTTTTCTTCTTCCATGTGCTGTAAATCGTCTCAATAGAGTCTTTTCCTTCTTTGAATATGATCTTGTAATCATTAATATGATTCTGTGAATATTCACAGCTGAAGGTGGCATTTTCTCCCATATTCACCATCACTCTCTTTGACACTTTACAACATGAATCTGTAATTCACATAATGAAGAAATATATTTACTTACATGAAAGCTTTGAAATGATCAGTAACTTCATTACACAAAACCTTTGATCCTAAAATGACTGACCTTCGTCCACATTCAAAGTCATATGAATGGACCATTTGCCATGAACCCCAATCCAGTAAGTTCCAGCATCTTGTGTGTTCAGTTCTCTAATGTAGATCATGAGGTTTCCATATTCATTGCAAAACAAAGTAAATCTTCCTTCATTAATCCATTTATCATGTTTTATATCATTTATTATTGTTCTCCACTCAGGTAATTTGGTCATATATTTAGTGGAGTCACTGGACCAAGTCTTCCGTGTATCAACAAGAAGACTTCCTCCAGAATATCCAGTGACTCTAAAGCATCTCACTGCACCTGTCAATCAGATTGATACTGTGATCAGAAACCTCATGAACAGAAAACAACATCATTACTGCAGTGATGAAAGAGAAAAGCTCTGACCTGAGATCAGGTAGAAAGTGAAGAAGATGAGGAGGATCTTCATTGTGAGTTGAGTTCAGTCTTCTTTATGCTGAATGTTCTCTGTGTGAATCTCTCTGTCTCTACATCTGTCTGCTTTAGTTACTTCCTCTTTATTCAGCTCTTTATCAGTAATGAGCAGCTTTACTGGCCCCTCCCACCATCAGCACTGACTGAATATTACATTAATCACACTGAAAGAGCGCCACCTAGTGGAGGATACAGTGTCTGATACTGAGAGATCATACAGGTTTCATCTTCTCTATATAAGGACTAATGACACTGAAGATAATTGATCAGCATTATTTAAATCTTCCACTAGAGGGCGACAGTATAATTTACATCTACAGTAAGCCTGCACAAGACATTCTTGGAAATACAAATAACTGCATTTGATACTTTGGGTTTTTGACATTTATTAGTTGTAAGAAACATCAACAAGTTTTAAGGTGGAAACAGACCAGATCTGATTGTTTGAATACTTCATGCATTAAAAAAAATAAAATAAAACATTAATATATTATAGTTTGATGTGGATTCAGCACCACTGACAGCAGCTGTTAGAGAAACATCAGCATCTCTGATGACAGTTGAACTTGAGATTATCTGCTTCATCCCCTTCATCTCTGATTTGGTCATAAAAACATCTGCATGAACAATGGCTGTATGTAATTATCAAATATTAGGCCAAAGTTTCATTCCTTCTGATTGAATATTTCTTTTTGAACATACAGGAGCTGTAAATCTGAACCATTTACAATTCATCGTAAGAGAAAACTGTTCTGTTCTGTCAACTATCATACAGTTCAAATACTGTACATAAAAGTAATTTTAATGAAGCCAAGAAATGTAACATTCACTTATATTTGCCACTAGATGGAGCCAGAAAAAAATAAGACAACTATTTGTGTGTTTACTGCTTCAAAACTGTAATAGATGCAACTATGAATAAAAAATCACTAACACTAAAGAGATTCTCTTGAAGCTCTCACAGCATTTTCACTGACTATAAAAAGTTAAATGCCTTTATTGTCTGTCCTTAAATTATATGTTCCCTAAAGAAATAATAGTGTTCATCCTTTGCTATATATTCCAAAGTTTGCTTAATAAAGCTGCATTTGGAATAAACTAATTATCCATTTACCCAATTTTACCATTAAGAACTGGCAACAACCCCATTGCATTGTGGGGGAGTTTTGCATGAGCATGTTATTCATGTTTCCTTCTGAAAATGTACAAATCTAGTTTGATATGTTGTTTGAAATAAGTCAATTTGATATCTCAGCACATTTTAGAGGTCAGTGTTTAATATAATCAGTATAATTAAGCATCTTTATAATTTATCTTAGTCAGATGTTGAGTTTGTGAAGATATTTTAGTGATTTGTGAGCCTCAGTGCGACCGTTAGTTACATCACTGCTGTTGAGATCAATAATGTACCATAAAATCGTCCGTAATTGCAAGTCTTCTGAAGACATAAAACATGTTTATGTGAGGAACAGATCCAAAAGTAATTGATTACTTACAGAAAATCTTCCTCTCTCTGATCTGCGTGTTCATATGGCGATTTACCAGCGAACTTTGTTTTCATTCAAACAAGCGTGCAGCGCTCAGTGCCATATAAGGAAAAGGGGAGGAACTGCGCTTAAACCTCATTGTCTTTCGCATGTATTTCAATATTTAAAATCCAAATAAGAACTGAAGGTTCAATGTGCCACAGTGGATGAGATATACAGGGTCAAACACAGATACAATATGTCTCATTATCTCACCACATCTACGATTGAGGAAATCAAAGAATAGAGTTGAATTAAACACCAATGTACAACAAAGATCCCACTGCTACACAAGTACAGTTTTTGTAATTCACACTTATTTATAACTGCACTTGGTAGAAAATAGTTTTGAGCATGTGCTTCCCTGTGATGTAAAAGTTAAACCGGAGCACTGTGACTGGCCTGGCTAAGGTCGTTTTTCATATATTACGCAAATTTGCAGCATCTTTTTATAGAGCGAAAAATATATGTCCATGGTTACTGAAAAAAAAAAATCATTTCCTGTTCTCATCACAAGTGAATCTTGGTTTGACCTACAGAAGAGCAAAAGAAAACCACAAGCACTTGCTGGTTGATCTTTAACACACTGCAACCCTGCAAACACATTCACAACAGCTCTCTTGTACCTACTAAAGACACTGGTTAAAGAGTGATTTTCTTAAATTGCACACTTTTGATTTTTTTAATGAAAACAGATCAATCATATGCTTCATTCAACTGTACACAAACTCATCTCTGTTTATCATCTGTCATATTATCTGTCTGATGATGATCTCACTCATAACCTAATATCAGAAACTGACATTTCACATTCAGTAATTCTGTTATTTTTTTATGACAATTGTTTTTGTCAAAGATACACTATGCAAATTTAACCAGAGAGATAATAGAAAGTGAAATTTACAGTAAACCCTGGAGAAGTGGTAAAGTCATAAAGTCCTTTAATTGTCATATACATTTGTGTTTAAAATGTACATTTATGCATTCTCTGCCATTGATTTGTGGGCTTTGTTTTGAATTGCTTGATTATTTCTTATGAAAGTAAAATTGTCAAGTCACAAAAGTTTGCTGATCATAAATCAGTAAATGTTGGAGGTGAATTAGTGAACGATCGGCTCTTAGTCTTTATTGTCTTCTGCTCTCAATGGATGTTGATCTTCTGTCTCTCTCTGTTCAGTCTCATGTGTCTCACTGTGGGTTTCCTGAGTAAGTCTGTTTAATTAAACTGAACTGAGACCCTGAACCTTCACCAGTTTCCTGTGGCTTTGAGCTGGACGGAAAAAAACAGCCTGTTTACAAAAAAAAAAAAAAATGAAAAACAACCCCAGAAAGCAAAAAGTCATTGAAACAATGCTAAATTAATGCATCAATGTTAACATTTCAACATTTTTTCAACATTAATTGTGGGTGCAAAAGTGATGTTGATTCAATGCAGTTAATATTGGTGCATTACCATTGTTTCAATGGTTACTTGCTATCTGGGACAGAACAATAATTGAAAAACATCATCAACAATGCTATCAAGCAAGTTAATAAATAAAGCAGTTTTCAATGTGCTAAAATAACTGTCACCGTCCCGCTAGTGGGTGCTTGGCACTGTTTTATTTATTGCCTTTTTTTGTATCACATATTTTAGTAACCATCATAAATTAGGAATCATTCGAAAGTTTAAAAAATCGGAATTCATCCTGTGAAAACTGTTTTAAAATTGGACATTGCGTTGTCATGGAAACGGTACTTTAAACCCTTTTAGTGGGCTCCTCCCCTCTAGTGGACATTGTCTTTGGGTCATCTTTCATCTTTCAATGGAATGTGGATGACACCCATTTTTGGTACAACGCCTAAACAAAATCTCATGAGAACTTGTGATATCAACTTCAATATCAATTTGATAGTAAAAAGTATTTTGTAAAATATATATTTTATATAAAATTAGAACAGTTCATTTGATTTACAGTAAATTTAAGTGAAGTTCCCATCTAATCTTCCAATCAACAGCCAGAATATATAAGCAGCTGCTTACCTCTCTTCAGTCTCATCTGTTCCTGCATCCCTCCACCTCCCCAAACTCCACCTTCATCTCAGGTTCCTTGCCTTATGTAATCATATCTTATATGTATTCACTGTTGGGTATATCAGAGCTCAAGCTGAAGCTGCTTCATCGAGCTCCTCATCAGTGGACAGTAAACCAAATAAGTTAACCTAATACCTTAAAGATTATATGGGCAAACAAACTCATTAAACTTCTTTAACTTTTTCATAATTTTTTGAAGTGTTTGCACTTCAGCAACAATCTGCCACATTAAAACAAGACCAAACTTAGGTCTATATTCCAAAGCATTCTTGATTTACAACAACTGAAGTTTGGATAGTGCATTTTCAGATGTATGCTCAAAAAGGGGT
This sequence comes from Hypophthalmichthys nobilis, assembly GCA_037950665.1. Lineage (NCBI taxonomy): Eukaryota > Metazoa > Chordata > Actinopteri > Cypriniformes > Xenocyprididae > Hypophthalmichthys > Hypophthalmichthys nobilis. The sequence goes on along the minus strand of CM075480.1, from coordinate 41,338,139 downwards.
TAAAAATGATCTTCCTCATAATCTCTCTGTAGTATCTTTTGTATTTACAAAACTAAAGCAGGTCAAAGATAAAAATTAATAATCAAAGATGAGAAACTTTTTTAACTTGAGCTGCTGCTATTGATCTGCTATTAAAGAGGTTTTCTGTGCCAATTTAAATATACACATCTTTGCATCTGGAGTGGAAACTTTATAGTGCATTTTGTGTCACATTTTGTGTCTGTATTTCCTGTTTTTATCACACCCTCACATAAACTGAGATGAACTGAGACAAACTCTTTATGCAGACCAGTAAACCTCTGACACAACGGCTATTTTAAACATGTGAAAGAAGAAATGTGATCAGCAGTGGAAACTTTAAAGTGTCTCGTGTTTCAACAGACTGAACCCTGGCCAGTAAAACATCTCTTTAACACTAAACTATGAATTATAAGGCGCTTTTAATAACTATAAACATAAGCAATTAATGATCTGTGATCTGTTATAAGTGAGTTAGTTGAGTCTCATGCGGTGACTGACCGTGGCGTAATCACAGTGAATCTGGTCCTTACTGAAGGAGACTGTAGCGTCACTGAGAGACTCTTCATGCTTCTGGAAACTGAGAGACGTGTACAGGAGCTCATCAGAGGGGATTGTGGGTAGTTCATCAGGACTGTTAATTTGAGTTGATTCAGAATCTGTGAGAGAATCACGTCTGCTGCCTGCACAAGATGACTGAACATGGAGAAAATAGAGAGAATTTGAAAAGAGAAGATAATATAGGGACAGGATATTTATGTACACACACACTGGAACTCACCATTGTATTTTTCTCTCTCTTTCTCTTGTCTGATGTTGAGGTTCTTCCTAATTACCCAAAACAAAATGAATGTATCAGTAAGAGAAAGACAAACTAGATCAATCTGGAGATGAACAGCAGCATCTGAGACAGAAACTCATTGAGTCAGTGAGATTTTACTGCTGCTGACAGTCAGAAGATTCAAGCAGCTCAGAGACACTACAATAACTAATTATTATTTTGTTTCTACAGATAATAAATGATCAAACCTCGTCTCTTGTGTCTTAATTGACACACAGTCGCAGTGAATCCACCAATCAGCAGCAGAATCACACACACACAAATAATGATGATCATGGAGGAATCTGAAAATAAAACACATTAAAGAGAAAATAAAAGGCATTAAAGAGAAATCAAGAGAAACACACGAATAACATAATATCTACACAAATATTAAGATTTATGACATTCATTTTCAGCACTTTTCTATGTAACATAAATATCTGTTTTAACATTTACGGGTTATAAATACATTTTATGCAACATTATAAAAACATTTAAAAACATTATAAAACAATCTAGAGCAGAGGTAGGAAAGTTCAGTACTAGAGAGCCGCTGTCCTGCAGAGTTTAGTTCCAACCCTGAAAAAAATCCCTCACCTGCCTATAGCCTTAGTAATCCTGAACAGCTTGATTAGCTTGTTCAGGTGTGTTTGATTAAGGTTGGAGCTAAACTCTGCAGGACATCAGCTCTCTAGGACTGAACTTGCCTACCCCTGGTCTAGAGTAAATAGAGTAGATGAGTCTGCCTAGAGTAGATGAGCCTTGGTGGCTGGTTTGTCCTGGTTCTCCACCCGTGACTTGAGAAGCAGCTCCTGGCAAGTGCCATTGTCCCCTGAGTCCTCCCAAAACTGCATTCTGCACAAACCGGGGCCTCTGACAGTTTAAGCTCTTTCCATTTGGGCTCTGCAATGCTCCCGGCACATTTGAGCAGCTCATGGACGAAGTGTTGGAAGGAGTCCCTCATCATGAATCTCTTGTATATTTGGATCACCTCCTAGTCCAATGGTGGGTCATTTGATGAAGCACTCAAATCCCTTCGTTGGGTGCTGGGAAGAGTGGCAGCAGCAGGTCTGAAACTACACCCAGATAAGAACCACTTCATGAGGCGGGAGTTTGAGTACCTTGAGTATAAACTGGGGAGGGAGGGCATAGGTACCCTGGAGGACAAAATTATCACCATCAGAGACTGACCAACCCCTACAGATCTGAGACAGTTGAAGAGTTTTCTGGGGCTAGCCTCTTACTTCTTGCATAGGGGTGCTAAACCTTTGCCTCCAACAGAAAGACCATGCCTTTATCTGGACTGACAAGTACCAGAAATCATTCAATACCCTTCGGCAAACATTGATTGAGGCTTCAGTCCTTGTTCCACCTGACATCACACTGCCTTTTGTTTTAGACATGGACTTAAGCAATGTTGGCATGGGGCTGGTGTTATCGCAGGAAGGGCCAGATGGAGAAAGGGTGGTGGCATACTTTAGCAGGGTCTTTAACAAGTGTGAGAGGCGCTACTGTGTCACCAGAAGTGAGCTCCTTGCAGTAATAATGGCCTTGAGGCACTTCAAATACTACTCTTCACAATAAGGACAGACTATGATGCACTCCAATGGTTGATGTCCTTCAAGGAGCCTGAAGGTCAAGCTGCCCGAAGAACTCCAGACATACAACTATGTACTTAGCTCATAGACCTGGATCTAACCATACCAACGCCAATGCTTTTTCATGTCGCCCTTGTGCTGCTGAGGGCTGCTTTCATTATGAAAAGAGAGGCAGAGGAGAGAGAACTGTGTCAGGAGAATGAGCCAGCACAGTCTTCATGTGGGGCACTAAGGGTGGTTGATGCACCAGAGTGGAAGTTGCAGAAGGAGCAGCATGAGGATATGAGGCCTATGCTGTGTTGGCTGGAGGCACAGTGGAGAGCCGATTGGAGGGACATTGTGGGGTGCTCATTGGTCACAAAGGGACTGTGGTCTTAATTCAACACACTGCTGCTGAGTGATAGAGTGCCCAAAATATAGTGCCCAAAGCACTGAGGGAAACAGGGTTAACAGCTTGTCATAGGAGTATGGGGTCCGGCTATTTCGGGGTGTCCAAAACACTCTGCCGCCTTCGCCAAGGGTTCTACTTGGGCCAGCACAGAAGGGAACTGGGGGATTTCTGCCGCAGATGTGATGCCTGTGCAGCCTATAAGGGCCTCTTGATCAGTGCCATGCCAATCTTCAGAAGGCTGTAGGAGCACCAATGGAGCTGTGGACATCATGGACCCTTTCACAGACAGAAGTAACCTTTTTGTGCTCACTGCTATGGACTATGTGGTATAGCAGAAGTCATTTATAGTGATCAGGGGAGGAATTTTGAATCCAAGCTGTTTGCAGCCCTGTGTGAATGGCTTGGCATGGAGAAAACACGCACAATACCCCTGCTCTCCCAAGGTGATGGCCTTTTTAAAAGTTTTAATAGGACCTTGGCACAGCAGCTAGTCATTCTTACTGCTGACAATCAGCAAGACTGGGACACTCACCTTTCATTCTCATGGCCTACAGATCTGCGGTACAGGACTCTGTGCACCCCTGCTTTGCTTATGTCGGGACATGAGTTTTGGAGTATGCAAGGCAGTTGCAGGATCAAATGGAAACAGCACGTGTGTTTGCTAGGGATCAATTGGAAAAGGCTGGCATGAAACAGAAGAGGAACTATGATGTTAGGAGCAAGAGAAGGAACTTCCAGGCTGGTAATTCAGTTTGAGTGTACAGCCCAAAAAGAAATGAGGACGCTCCCCAAAACTTGACTGCCACTGGGTGGGCTCCTGTCTGGTTCTAGAGAGGGTGGGAGAGGAAGTATTTAGGGTGCAGATGCCACCTAAAGACAGGAAGGTAACCCTGCACAGAGACAGGATGGCCCCATACGGAGGTAATCTGACCATCTATTTTCAAAAGAGGAAGTCCAACCCCCTTGCCTCACAAAACAACATGGACATTGACCCCCTGCCACACACCCCAGTTGTTCATGAGTCCCCTTCCCTAAACACCCCCCATTCAGCCACTTTCCTTGGACTTTCCCCTGTGTCCCTTGTCCCAATCCGCCATACCCTTGCAAACTCAGACATTCAGTCTGACATGCAGTCAAGGAGGTAGAGGTGCTGGCCGGGGCATCTCAAAGACTTTGGGGAGCAGTGTAATGTCATAAAAAATGTTGAAGGACACTGGTTAATGTGAGGAGGTTCAGCGGTGTTAATTCAATAAGAATTGATTCTAGCTGTTAGTCCCATGTTCACTTTAAGGGGTGGGGCTTCTGCGGTGTCATGGCTAGAGAGTTAGGGAATATATAGCAAGAGTTCAGAGTTGGAAGAGAATGTTCAGAGTTAGAGCAGTGAGCTATATATTATTTTTCTCTTATATACGGCATGGGTTCCATCCAAAACAGTAACCATGCCATTTTTTCATAGTCTCAGAACGACTAAGAACCTGTCTGGTTTCTACTTGTAGCGAAATGCAACAGTATGATAATCTCTCTACTGCATAATTACACATCACCTGTATTCTATTTCATCTGCCTCTGTTGAGTCTCATGTGTCTCAGCCATAGTTTCACACATTCAGATGTATAAACCTTCCTCACCTTCGTTCATGATGACAATCAGATGAGTGTAAAGATAATTCACGTCTCTCTCTAATGTCACTGCACACCAGTATTTCCCAGCATCCTCTGCTGTCAGTCCAGTGATGGTCCCAGTGAAGACATTTGCAGTGACGTCATCATTCAGAGTCAATCTGTCAGTCTTGGTCTCTTTCTCTTCACTCACAGTCTCATTGAGAGTATTTCTATCTCTAGTGGAGCACTTCCCCTTACAGAGAGACTTTGACTTTGATTTATAGATTGAATCATAAGGGCAGATGATCTCAGCAGATTCTCCTTCACGTCTCACTACTGGAGCCACTGCAAACAAACAAACACAGACATTTAACACACATGATTCTGAATATACTGTATTTACTACAATGAAATCATCTGAATTCACTCACTGATGAGGTTGATCTGAATTTTGGTGGTCAGGGAGATGAAAGTCAAATGTGTGTCTCTGGTTTCTGCTCCACACCAGTAAACTCCAGCATCTCTCACGCTCACATTACTGATGCTCACTGTAAAAACTCTCTCTTCATTTCTCTCTGATGAACCATTCATTTCTGTCACTGTAGATGTGCTGATGTTTTGACAGATGTGATTATCATCCTCTTTGCAGAAATGAACTTTATGTTCCTCTGGGATCTGACAGGTGATGTTGACTTCTTCACCAAGATGAGCAGATTTGGTCTCTGTTTTTGGATATTTTGCATCTATAAAATAAAACAATTAAATAAAAATCAGATCAGATAATTCATACATGCAAGATACAGTATTTCTGTTTCCTCACCATCTGTGACGTTCAGCTGAAGTTCAGTGAAGCTCTCAGTATAGTGAGACACATTCACTCCACACCTGTATGTTCCTGCATCTGCAGCTTTCAGCTCTCTAAAAAACACCATCAAGACTCCTGCTCTGGTGTCATCATATAAAGAAACATCTCCATTCTCCATCCATTCATCCTGAACTCCTGGATTCTTCCTCTCTGAACATCCATCTGATTCTTTACAGATGTATTTTGTCTTGGTTTTGTATTGAGGATGTTCACTCTTGATCATCATACGACCTCCTGAGTATCCTCTCACTCTAGACACGCCCACTTTAGCTGTCAATCACAAATATCACAACTAATTAAATTCTCCACAAACAGAGATTGTAGAAACTTTAAAACCAGATTTAAATGAGTTTTTTTTACTTACTAATAATATGCAAGTTAACTGTATTAATAACTGAGTAACTGTACGATTGTCCTCTGACCAAAACGCCACATAAATAAACTCCTCCATCATCTGGTGTCACAGCAGTAATTCTCACACTGAAGATATTTTTCTGTCTGTCATCAGAAATACTGAATCTTTCTTTCTTCTCCCATCTGTCAGTAGTGGAGATCACCTCATCAGTGATGTCATTTCCTGTTTTGAATATACTCTTACTAGCATACCATTGATCCCATGAATATTCACAGCTGAAAGCAGCAGTTTCTCCATTATTTGCTATCACTGTCTTTGACACTCCACAGCACAAATCTGTCAACATTCAAGGTTTTATTTGTGAACTGGGAGAACTACATAAAAATATGAAAAAAAGAATCATTGAAAAATTGATTCTTTTCTGTACTCACCCATAATGTGCAAATGAACAATATTAATAATGAAGTAACTGAATGAGTTTCTGAGGACTGAAACTCCACATAAATAAACTCCTCCATCATCTGGTGTCACAGTAGTAATTCTCACACTGAAGAAGTTTTTATGTCTGTCATCAGAAACACTGAATCTTTCTTTCTTCTTCCATGTGCTGTAAATCGTCTCAATAGAGTCTTTTCCTTCTTTGAATATGATCTTGGTATCATTAATATGATTCTGTGAATATTCACAGCTGAAATGGGCAGCTTCTCCACTTTTCAACATCACTTTCTTTGAGACATTACAACAGGAATCTGTAATTCACATAAAAAATGATCACACACACACGCACAGGTATGTATGTACAGTATACGTATATATTGGGTTTTGAAATGATCATTACTTTTTCTACACAAACTTTGATCTTAAATTGACTGACCTTCTTTCACTTTCAAAGTCATATCGATGTACCATTTGCCTTCAACACCAATCCGGTAAGTTCCAGCATCTTGTGTGTTCAGTTCTCTAATGTAGATCATGAGGTTTCCATAATTATTGCAAATTAAAGTAAATCTTCCTTCATTAATCCATTGATCATGTGTTCTATAATTTATTATTGTTGTACTCTGTAGCTTTCTCATGTATTTAGCTTTGTCTTTATGCCAAGTCTTCCGTGAACTAACAAGAAGACTTCCTCCAGAATATCCAGTGACTCTAAAGCATCTCACTGCACCTGTCAATCAGATTGATACTGTGATCAGAAACCTCATGAACAGAAAACAACATCATTACTGCAGTGATGAAAGAGAAAAGCTCTGACCTGAGATCAGGTAGAAAGTGAAGAAGATGAGGAGGATCTTCATTGTGAGTTGAGTTCAGTCTTCTTTATGCTGAATGTTCTCTGTGTGAATCTCTCTGTCTCTACATCTGTCTGCTTTAGTTACTTCCTCTTTATTCAGCTCTTTATCAGTAATGAGCAGCTTTACTGGCCCCTCCCACCATCAGCACTGACTGAATATTACATTAATCACACTGAAAGAGCGCCACCTAGTGGAGGTTACAGTGTCTGATACTGAGAGATCATACAGGTTTCATCTTCTCTATATAAGGACTAATGACACTGAAGATAATTGATCAGCCTTATTTAAATCTTACGACAAATCTAGAGCGATCTTAAATCTAGAGCGACAGTATAACTTACATGTAAGGTGTCTATAGGGGGCTTCAGTAAACTTACAAGGCAGCTGTAAGATTAAAATAATTTACAATAAACAATTTAAACAACAGAACATAATGAAAATGCTAAAAACAACATATAGTACAAAATACAAAAAAAAAAACTGACTTCATGTCTGTATTAAATAGCATCACCTTCCTGTGAAATCAAAAATCAATCATCTGATACTTTTGTTTTGACATTATTACTTGATCTGCAGGATAAATACATCATGCCTAAAAAATGATATCATATATTATATGCTTTGCATGAACTTCCATAATTTTTTTTAACTTGTGCTATAAGAAGGTAATGTTCACATCTGAACATCTCATTGTGTCTTCAGTGTTTCTGGTCTTTCACTCCTCAGATCATCAGAGGCTCATCAGCTGAAGTCTGAGTCTGATTGCTGCTTCTGTCTCTTTAACAGGCAGTTGTGGATTCAGCACCACGGACAGCAGCTGTCAATCAAATTTCAGCATCATTGGGGTGATTGGGGGTTAGGTGCCTTGCTCAAGGAAACCTGAGTCATTTCCTGCTTGTATTGAGAATCAAACCTGCAACCTTTGGGTTACTAGTCTGACTCTCTAACCATTATGCCATGACTGCCCCGTAAACACATATTTACCACTAGATGGAGCCAGAGGTTTCAATACAGTTTGTGTTTTCTCAGTCAAGTTGATGCTCTCAAGGAATCTTTTCACAGACTATGAACAGGTGCTGGTCATATAATTAGAATATCATCAAAAAGTTGATTTATTTCAGTAATTCCATTCAAAAAGTGAAACTTGTATATTATATTCATTCATTACACACAGACTGATATATTTCAAATGTTTATTTCTTTTAATTTTGATGATTATAACTGACAACTAAGGAAAATCCCAAATGCAGTATCTCAGAAAATTAGAATATTACTTAAGACCAATACAAAGAAAGGATTTTTAGAAATCTTGGCCAACTGAAAAGTATGAACATGAAAAGTATGAGCATGTACAGCACTCAATACTTAGTTGGGGCTCCTTTTGCCTGAATTACTGCAGCAATGCGGCGTGGCATGGAGTCGATCAGTCTGTGGCACTGCTCAGGTGTTATAAGAGCCCAGGTTGCTCTGATAGTGGCCTTCAGCTCTTCTGCATTGTTGGGCCTGGCATATCGCATCTTCCTCTTCACAATACCCCATAGATTTTCTAAGGGGTTAAGGTCAGGCGAGTTTGCTGGCCAATTAAGAACAGGGATACCATGGTCCTTAAACCAGGTACTGGTAGCTTTGGCACTGTGTGCAGGTGCCAAGTCCTGTTGGAAAATGAAATCTGCATCTCCATAAAGTTGGTCAGCAGCAGGAAGCATAAAGTGCTCTAAAACATCCTAGTATACGGCTGCGTTGACCTTGGACCTCAGAAAACACAGTGGACCAACACCAGCAGATGACATGGCACCCCAAACCATCACTGACTGTGGAAACTTTACACTGGACCTCAAGCAATGTGGATTGTGTGCCTCTCCTCTCTTCCTCCAGACTCTGGGACCCTGATTTCCAAAGGAAATGCAAAATTTACTTTCATCAGAGAACATAACTTTGGACAACTCAGCAGCAGTCCAGTCCTTTTTGTCTTTAGCCCAGGCGAGATGCTTCTGATGCTGTCTGTTGTTCAAGAGTGGCTTGACACAAGGAATGCGACAGCTGAAACCCATGTCTTGCACACGTCTGTGCGTAGTGGTTCTTGAAGCACTGACTCCAGCTGCAGTCCACTCTTTGTGAATCTCCCCCACATTTTTGAATGGGTTTTGTTTCACAATCCTCTCCAGGGTGCGGTTATCCCTATTGCTTGTACACTTTTTTCTACCACATCTTTTCCTTCCCTTCGCCTCTCTATTAATGTGCTTGGACACAGAGCTCTGTGAACAGCCAGCCTCTTTTGCAATGACCTTTTGTGTCTTGCCCTCCTATGTGCAAGGTGTCAATGGTCGTCTTTTGGACAACTGTCAAGTCAGCAGTCTTCCCCATGATTGTGTAGCCTACAGAACTAGACTGAGAGACCATTTAAAGGCCTTTGCAGGTGTTTTGAGTTAATTAGCTGATTAGAGTGTGGCACCAGGTGTCTTCGATATTGAACCTTTTCACAATATTCTAATTTTCTGAGATACTGAATTTGGGATTTTCCTTAGTTGTCAGTTATAATCATCAAAATTAAAAGAAATAAACATTATATATCAGTCTGTGTGTAATGAATGAATATAATATACAAGTTTCACTTTTTGAATGGAATTAGTGAAATAAATCAACTTTTTGATGATATTCTATATATATGACCAGCACCTGTATTTGTTCAATTTCTTTGTTGTCTGTACTTAAATGATACTATCCCTAAAGGAATTTAACAAAAATTCCCATTTTCTTTCAGAAAATGTATGTAGTTTGACAGGCCTAGTGCTGCTGTCAGTTTGGTATTTCAGAGTGAAGTTGAAACCCAGTACACTTTTAAAGTGTAATTCAGCTATTTCTCTCACAAATCCTGTCATAACTGGCATGCAGTGAATTCTAAGGATTCACCTGTTGTATCTTTCTTTGCCCAAGAAACAAAGGACGCAATGAGGCTTCATTTGAAGGAGCCTTCATCACCCTGCAATCACCCTTTCAATGTGGCCTTCAGAGAATGCAGCCTCTGAATTGTGACGCAGCTATAAAGAGTCAGACGCAGATGCTCATTATTAACTCAGGCTTTTTTCAACTGAAGAGATCTGTCTTTTCATAACAGAATAAAGTTGAATGCCCAACAATGTAGTGCACAAGAATGTAAAATGTACTAGTGCTACAGAAATCAACGGGTGACATTTGAACAGTTGGACATTTGATGTTTAAAAAGCTAGCAGATATTTTATTATGCACACTTGTTTATGACTGCAGTTGGTTAAATTGGGGTTCTGAGATTGTACTTCACTTTAACCCCTTAGCATTCCTAAGGTATGTGTACCACAAGTGGAATGCTAACAGGTTAACAAACATTTTAGACCTGACTAAAACCTTTTGGAGGAAGAGCTGGGATATGTTATACATAATACTTTTAATTTTAATATATATTAAACATTTTTCATACATTTATATTCATATATTAATAAAGCATCTATTTATGGAATGTAAAGTCTGTGCACATCATTGCTAAGATTAACATTTCCTGTTTTTAACACACCTGCAGGAGGCTGAAGGGCTTCTTGGTTTGACTCAAAGAAGATACAAAGAGCAAAAGAAAACCACAAGCTGAAGAGCATCTCATGTTGTTGATCTTTATCACACTGACCACAGTATCAAACAACCCTTCGAACACAAAGACCTGAGACACTTACCAGCAAGTCTTTTAAACCTAGTAAAAGAACAGAGTTTCAGGGTCTCAGTTTAGTTTGGTTGTGACAAATACACATACTTGTTCAGGAAACCCACAGTGAGACTCAACAGAGACAGAAACAGACTGATGAAATGGAAAATGTGTGTAGGTCTGCAGATAAGAAAGACTGAGATGTGGTCATGCATGTTTCCAAAGAGACAATAAAACCAAAACCTAGATGCACAAAGGGGGCCGTCTTTATATTAATGTTATATTTATTTTTTAACACACAAGACATGCACCGAAGTTCTTGTGTCATTTGTAAATTTAATTCTGCACATCAAGTTTTTCTCTTGTTTATTCTCAGATTCCACATTTTCTCTCAGATTCTGGAATCAGGTTTCATTTAGTTTCCAGAAGCATGAAGAGTCTCTCAGTGAAGCTTCATTTGCCTTCAGTAAGGACAAGATTTAATGATGGTCAGTCACAACGAGACTCAACTAGATCCCTCATGGAGCTGAATTTGGTTATTAATTTTCTGTAAAATCAAAAGTGCATCAGAAAAATGCTCTTAAATCCAGTAGATCTCTGTGGCTCTGGATGGAAAAATCACATTCAATATTGTAACACCTCTGGCATTCATGAGAAACTTTGTAAGATATTCACAAAAATTGTCATCTGTCTGGTCACGATCTCACCCATATCATCACAGCAACATCAGAAACTGCGGTCAGTAACTTCCCAAGGTTTGTGAACCCAGATAGACTGGCGCATGTGCTTTCACTGCATTTAAACAGCTGTAATAGCAAAGAGCACTTGCTGTTTTTAGCGGGGAAAAAAACAGATTCATTACTACATGGAATAACATCTGTGAATGTCATTCACAAACGTTACTGTTAGATTATGGCTCCTGAGGCGTGCCTCATCCCAGTCCTCTTAATTGGCAATTGAATGAACAATCTCAACGCTGAGGGAGAGTATAAAGTCTCATTTTATTTAACAGAAAAGAGAGAATATATAGAAAGAGTACAAGGGGTGTAGTATAGGTTCAACCAATGAGAGAGAGAATACATCATATAGCTCATGGTATAGGAATGTGATACATATAGAAAAAAAGTCTAAATATGGTTATCTCCCGGTCAGGTACCCATGCTTTCCTGGGGATCCAGAAGACCCTCTCCTATACTTGCAATACAAAAGTAGGGACCATTCCCTGTCTCCCATTCAATCCTAGTAGAACCTTGTTCCTTATATGGAAATGGTTCCGGTATCTAAAGAAAACCAGATGTTATAGTATAGAATACAGCTTCAATAGAGGACAAAATACCCTCTGACAAAATACCTTCCTTCAATGCTGAGACCAACATAAAATCTTTCACTTACCACGCAACCAGTACTGGGAACGCCCACTATCGACCTCTCTGCCAGCCACTGGCGTCATGGAGTGACAAAGTGTGAATTCAGCTTTAGTCTTTATTGTCTTCTGCCCACAAATGATGTTGATCTTCTGTCACTTTCTGTTCAGTCTCATGTGTCTCACTGTGGGTTTCCGGAGTAGGTCTCTTAACCTTCTTCTTTTTTCTGGAGGCTTTGAGCTGGATGGAAAATGGCCTGTTTATCACCAAACACACACAAAAACAGTAATCTTGCATTTTCAACACTTTGTGACAAAGATATTCAAAGGCTGTTGCTTTGAAGCATAAAATAAAGATTAAAAGCAGCTTCTTATTCAATTATTGACATAAAAATTGTGTGATTTGAAGAACGATACTTTGTTTGACAAGAGTCAAGCTGAACGTGTGATGATCTGTGATCTCTGCTGTGAGTGAGTGAATTCAGTCTGCAGTAACTGACATGTTTCTGATTGTGTCTGTAGGATAGTGTTGTAGTCAAGACCACCTAAACCGAGACCAAGTCAAGACAAAGATCAGTGTGTGTCGAGATTAAGACAAGACAAGACCAAGACCAAGGCAAGTCGAGACCGAATGAAGACCAAGACCAGAGTAGCACTCCTCTATCTGACATTTTCTGCCTGAGAAATGTCTTACTTTTTAATCAATAATTACAATTAATAAGACACTACATAGAGCTGTTACCAATCAATTGAAATTCACTAACAACAAAATTTCTTTACACTTTACACATCTTTACACTGCAGAGGTGGAACAGAAGTTGCATCTGAATTGGTACAATTACAAATGCATAAATAATGTTGAGATTAATGTTTTAAAAATACAATTTTTTTTATTGAACATTAGTAAAATAAAAAAAAAATAAAAAAAAGTCAATATCACGTTTGCAGTTGTGCTCATATTTGTGAAAACAGCCCTCTTGTGATATTGCTTAATTATATCATATGTTATAATATAAATATCAAAATCACAAGTACTTTTTTGCAATCATATCCTGAATTTTGTGGGCATTTTTGACACAATCCCTTGTTGATTTTTGACCCGGCACAACATCAGTAATAAAATAAATGAAATTAGAAATAAGTTATTGATTGCATTTGAAGCCAATAGCCAATTATCCATGTGAACCGTGCCCCATTTTAAACTAAACAGCCTGAGATTAAACAAGAGAAAAATTTCATCTTATTTGAAAATGACTGTTCATATACAGTGTTTTTTGTCAGTCTGTAGTAGTTATAATCAGTATGTGTTCATGAAGGACAGCATCACCTCATCTTAATAAACACTCAGTCACAGTGAATCCTCCAATCAGCAGCAGAGTCGAACATATAGAAATAATGTTAATCAGGGAGAAATCTGAAAATACACAAACACATACAGAGAAATGGGGATGTACAGACAGGGATCATTTATACACTGATGAGCCATTACATTATGACCATCCTCAGCCTAGAGCAATGAGTGAAGACCAAGTCTGGATACGCCGATTACCAACAGAGGATAATCAATACAGTTATGAATGAATGAAAAGTGTAGTATTTTTATGAAGCTGCTCTGATTACAGCCACAACAACTATTAACAACTAATCAATAATAAAAAAAACTGCCGTCATGTGCTCTGAGAGATGTGTGAGTGCTGTTTCTTACCCTGTTTTACATTGAGGTTGACTTTAGTGGTGATGTGAGATCCACACCAGTATATCCCAGAATCCTCTTCTCTCAGATCAGTGATGTTTACAGTAAAGACTCCAGTAGAAGCTTCATCACTGAAAGAGAATCGATCATCTCTGATCGTCTCCAATGAAACTCCATCCTTCACACACATGGAGGGTTCATGTGCTTTGCAGAAGAGTTTCTGATGTTCATCATGATGTTTGCACTGGATTGACATGTCGTCTCCTTCATACTTAGTCAAGTTCAGCTCTGGAAATGATGAGAAATATAAGAACATCAATTCACAGCCATAGTTTCACATATTCAGATGATAAACCTTCCTCACCCTCGTTCATGATGACGATCAGATGAGCGTAAAGATAATTCACGTCTCTCTCTAATGTCACTGCACACCAGTATTTCCCAGCATCCTCTGCTGTCAGTCCAGTGATGGTCCCAGTGAAGACACTTGCAGTGACGTCATCATTCAGAGTCAATCTGTCAGTCTTGGTCTCTTTCTCTTCATTGAGAGTATTTCTATCTCTAGTGGAGCACTTCCCCTTACAGAGAGACTTTGACTTTGATTTATAGATTGAATCATAAGGGCAGATGATCTCAGCAGATTCTCCTTCACGTCTCACTACTGGAGCCACTGCAAACAAACAAACTGTACATGAATAATGCTTATATAATATTTCTGTATTTAATGTATAATATAAACAATAATACTTTAACTGCTCAGGTTCCTCATCCTCGCCAATATCACATCTTATAAATTCTGCCGCAAACACAGATTTTATAAACTTTCAAGCAAGATTTGTTTACTTACTACTAATATGTAGATGAACAGTATTAATAATGGAGTAACTATATGATTGTTCTCTGATCCAAACTCCACATAAATAAACTCCTCCATCATCTGGTGTCACAGCAGTAATTCTCACACTGAAGAAGTTTTTATGTTTGTCATCAGAAATACTGAATCTTTCTTTCTTATTCCATGTGCTGTAAATTGTCTCAATGGAGTCTGTTCCTTCTTTGAATATGATCTTGGAATCATTAATATGATTCTGTGAATATTCACAGCTGAAGGTTGCAGTTTCTCCAATATTCACATTCACTCTCTTTGACACTTTACAACATGAATCTGTAACTTACATAATAAAGAATTATATTTTACTTTTATAGACATTAAATTGATCAAGTATTTTACTTCACCAAGATTTTGAACTTAAAGTGACTGACCTTCTTCCACATTTAAAGTCATATCTATACCCCACTTGTAAAGAACACCAATCCAGTATCCTCCAGCATCATGTTTGTTCAAATTTCTGATGTAGATCATAAGGTTTCCTTCATTATTTCGAAACAATGTGAATTTTCCATTATTGATCCATTTTTCATGTTTCGTATCATTCATTATACTTCTCCACTCAGGTAATTTATTAAAGGATTTAACATTTGCACTGAACCAAAACTTCTGTGTATCAACAAGAAGACTTCCTCCAGAATATCCAGTGACTCTAAAGCATCTCACTGCACCTGTCAATCAGATTGATACTATGATCAGAAACCTCATGAACAGAAAACAGCATCATTACTGCAGTGATGAAAGAGAAAAGCTCTGACCTGAGATCAGGTAGAAAGTGAAGAAGATGAGGAGGATCTTCATTGTGAGTTGAGTTCAGTCTTCTTTATGCTGAATGTTCTCTGTGTGAATCTCTCTGTCTCTACATCTGTCTGCTTTAGTTACTTCCTCTTTATTCAGCTCTTTATCAGTAATGAGCAGCTTTACTGGCCCCTCCCACCATCAGCACTGACTGAATATTACATTAATCACACTGAAAGAGCGCCACCAAGTGGATATGACTAAGTATGTGAGGCAGTTCTGCACTGGACAGTGCACAGGTAAAACAGATTTGAGTATCTGATAATTTAACCACTACACGCTTCAATAAACCTACAGCTGATGTGAATCAACTCAAATACATGAAACATTGTGTTTGCATTCTTGACCACATTGGTGCGTTCATGACATATTTTTTACAATTTTACAAATTGTAAATAGTGCAGTAAACAGTTATGAGTCATGAGAATTTAAATGGGAATGCCACTAGGGGAACCAAAGAATACAATTTTGGTTTTCTTTTAATTGGGTTTCAGAAATGTTGATGACATCCAGATTTTTACATTCTCCATACAAGCCTGTTGTTATCGGAGTGTTTAAGGGGCAGATAATTCTGTCATCAGCTTAGCAATAAAAAGACACACCATGCTTCCTAAAAGTAGAGCCCAGAGGAAGCATATACAGAGAGAAAAGGTTTAGTGCAAGTATATGATCCTGCAGAACCTCCCATGGGAGATTAGCAGCTGAAGAATAACAATTTAGCACAACAGTGATCAGACAGAGAATAACTGTGAGGGACCAACTTCTATAGGAAGTACAAACGAGGATGATTAATGAAACACAGCTGACACATATGAATACAAATGAGGAGCGGGAAAATAGAACAAAGGAAAACATGATGAAAATGAAAACAAACTAAAAGTCCAGAACAGACTTATGACATATCGCCACCCTCCGGAAAGGCGCGACCTTGCGCCGTGATGGAGAGGACAAGGAAGGTGGTTTTGGAGGAGGATGAAGAGGTGGTGAAGGGATAGTGATGGGAGGACAACAATCCCCTGGCGGTGGTGGTGGATATAGTCCACTGGCACAGACTCAGAGCTCCCTAGTGCCAACAGCTCATGGCAGAGTTGAGAGAGGGAGCAGCCAAGGTGGTGTAGTGACTGACGACAGCTGGGGGACGACTGCGGGAGACGAGGGCGAATGATCCATAGGCGCAGATGGAGAGCTGATGTAATCGAGCGACATCGCTGGCACAGGAGACCAAGGCGATGCCGTGGCGAAGATCGTCGAAGGCAGAGCCACAGTACCCGAGGGCTGAGGTGGAGCCGGTGTGACGGAGGACAGAGGCGAGGGCGAAGGGAAGGAAGAACTCGCTGCAGCTGTAGGGGCGAACGGATGGAGTGCAGCGGATGGCCCGCAAGTCCGTGGCAGAAGTGGTGTGACGACTGACCAAGGGGGAGCCAGCAGGACGAGGGAACCCGGTGGAGCCGAAGGTGGGAGGTGCCAAGACGGAGCCCACAGGTTTACAGGCTGAGATGAAGCCGCAGGATCCTCTCGCACTGACACTGCTGATGGTAACACGACCTGCGGCTTGACATCAATGCAGGGCATCCATGGAGACGGCACAGGGCTGTTGACATCTGGCAGCGGCTGGGCTGGAGGACTGGCTGAGCTACCCAGTGATGGAGGTGGTGAGGATCTCATGGAATGACGGTGAGTATGACACAATCCATACAGTCAATAGTACCTTTCAAAAACAGTGATAATGATGAAGGTACTGGGTAGGAGTTGATAGTTCCTCATTTAAGTTGATCAGCCAGTCCTCATTCTCTGTCGTCAAGACTCCCTTGTCCGCTGATGTGGCCGGCTCACACCCCTGGTCAGACATGCGATGAAGCTCCACTTCTGGGGTGAGGGTCGGTTCTGTCCTCTTCTCCTCGGGCTCTGGCTGACACGTTGCAGCGGGTGGTAGCTCTCCATCTGCGAGGGGCACACACGAGTACTCCGCGGTCGAAGGTATTGATTCGGGCTCTGGGTCTGGCTGTGGATCGAGACATGACGCTCTCCAGACACCAAATGACAGTTTCCTTCCAGTCCAGTTCAATGGTTAGGCCTGTCACGATAACTACTTTTTGTTGTGTGATATATTTCCCCAAAAAATAATTGCGATGTACAATATTATTGTCATTTTAAGACCATTTTATGCCACTGAATATATAATCATAATATAACAGCATAATAATGTAAGTAGGCCTACACTCTTTCAAATGACAATGAACTCTTAAGAATATTTAGATACTGGAATTGAAGCGTCAAAAAAAAAAATAGTAATAATGTTGAATAAATAATAAATAAACCTTTGCTAACAAAAACTGCAAAATAACAAGTAGGAAAAAACACTTATGGATATTTTCAATCTACAGGCTTATACCCTGACCTTATTTTCTCAGTAAAGTAAGGGTGGACGCTATTGTCAGATGTCCATATGAACAAAGACACAGATTTAGCAGTCAGATATGACCTGTTGAGGTATCTGTTTTTCTAGAGGCGTTTGAAAAACTTCTTTTAACTTGAGCGCCGCGTTTTAGCGCCGCGTCATGCACGAGATGCTGCGAAAGACGCGAGTGCAACCGTCAAACAACCACGTTTCCATAGAAAAACGGCGCAGTGGAATGCAAAATGCGTTCTCTATGAAAACAAACTAGACACTCACGACTGCCGTGCCCTGTGTGAAACTAGCTGTGAGCGTGCACCATTTCGCGCTGTCATGTTTATATTTGCACCAGTGGATTGCGGAAACTGAGTGCATTTGCACTTATTCTTTCAAACTGTCTGTAGTTGTCAGGAAAACACTATAACGAATCGAATGGCGCATTTTTCCGCCTGTCGATGTCCGCTCTGTGAATGAAGGAGCTGAGCCCCGCTTTTGCCTCGGAGAGCAGACGGGATGACAGAGGCAGCACGATCGGCAAAATGTTGGTGACATTTATTTTTGTGTAAACATAATGGGCAATATATCGCGTCACCAAAAATTATCGAGGTCATGTCCATATATCGTGCGATAAGTCGATATATCGACTATCGCGACAGGCCTACCAATGGTGTCTGCGAGGTCGATATGATGGTGGAACGCTGCTCCAGTCCAGAACAGGGTCTTTAGGGTCTCGTCGTCCAGTGGGCAGCTGCTGACCAAAAAACAAAAATTCTTTATAAAGGAAAATAATTCGAGGCTCTCCTGAGCCATGACGATAAATTTAGCCCTATCGTCCATTTTGGCTGGTCCGATCATCTGTCACATTGATTGCAGATGAAGATAGATCAATACGATAAAGTTTAATAGCAATCCAAAAAGGCAGGCAGACAGGTACTGCAAACAACTTAGCACAACGGTGATCAGACAGAGAATAAGTGTGAGGGACCAACTTATATAGGAAGTGCAAACAAGGATGATTAATGAAACACAGCTGACACATATGAATACAAATGAGGAGCGGGAAAACAGAACAAAGGAAAACATGATGAGAATGAAAACAATCTAAAAGTCCATGATAATGAAACTAAACAGAACTAAACAGATGATACTGTGTGACCTTTTCCATGTGGATTAAGAACAGAGTCAATAATAGAAAAAAAGCCTAAGACTTATGGAAATTTTGATTAATAATGAATGTAATATTTCATCTTAGCAATCGTTGCTGCTTTTTGGAAATTCCATTTGCATTCTGCTTGTCTGCATTTCTGTCAGAGAAAGGGTGTAGTCATTTAACCAGGGCATTGTTTTAACTTTAATTGATTTAGGTTTTAATGGGGCGACAATGCAAAAATGCAAAGACAGGTGGAATTAAAAAGAGCAAGATGATCATCCATGTCTAAATGAGTCTAGGGGTTCTCTGATCAAAAGAGCAGCTTTCTCTATACAACTGGGAAAAATTATTGACAGTATTGGAGTTAAACATGCGAGACCATATGGCGGCCCCATGTGGTTTTATATGCTGAACATGCAAAGAGACGGAGAAAAAGAAGAGGCTTATGATCAGAGAAGTTAAGATCAGAGATAGTCATATCAGTAAGGGGCAGATTATGTGACAAACCCAGGTCTAACATATATTTGACCCTGAATGTGAGTAGGGCCCTTCACCCACTGTATGAGATCAAATGATTCAACCAGGTTTAAAAAGTCCTTAGACAGAGAGTCAGATCCACAACAGATATGAATATTTAAGTCCCAAAGAATAGAGTACCTCAGAGATGACGTGTTTTTGTAGGCCAACCCGGAAGTTAGCCACAGACCTTATATCAGGTGATTTAGCAAAAACCCATTCAAAAAACCCACTGACTTTAGGGCGATGGAACCGGAAGTCCTAAAATGCTAACTCGCTTCCGGGTTTTGCCTACAAAAACACGTCATCTCTGAGGTACTCTACTATCAGTCGATCATGTTTTATAAAAAAGTTCACTTGGAAGAGCTGCAAATTCCTCAGTGAAATCCTAGGAAGGTTTAAGAGGACGGTAGATCAAGTCTTATTTACCAGTGAGCGAGCGTTAATCAGCACCATCCTGGCCTGCACTGTATCATATGTCTGCTGTGAATTGTGACAAAACTGGCGGAGATTACCCGGATTTACACCTCCGCAGTGAAGCCGTGGTGAGATCCCAGTGTTGGAATAGCAGATGTAGTCTGGAGTAACCAGTCAAATCTAATTATATGGTTCTTCCAGGGACTGCCAGTAGATGAAGCATTCTCCAATCAGGGTAGTGGAGAAAGAAAGCAGACAAGCATATGATGACAGCTGCATTGCCAGTTGAGACTTTAGTTTAAGGGCTATTCCTCCATGCTTTCCATGTCTTTGACGATTGTGGTTGTTCCTCCACAGTAACAGGGTCCTCTCAGATCATTATGTAGATGTTCAATAAAACCTTGAATATCTAAAAGTTGTTCTAAAAATTGTAGACCAGTGAAATCAGGGTTAAATAAAGTACCATAACATTTGTCCACATGCTTCGTGCTTCATACTGCAAGCTTTATGAAGCCAAAAATAGCTTTGTGTGAGAAACAGGTTTTAACTTTAAACCTTCTATTATATTCCGCCAGTTGAAACTACAATTCACCTGTGAACCTTGTTTTTAGACAGGTGGATGCGTAGCGCCATTTAGGGAGAAAAATTAGTTGAAGAAACTGCCTATAAATGCCACTGACCCTCAAATGTATCGCCATCACAGACCATTTCCACTAGTAGTAAAGGTGCAGAAGTGATTTCTGAGAAGCACTGTTGATATTTGAAATCGACACCTAAACAAACACACCCCTCCCTTCATTGATCCGGCCCTAAAATGAACGCGCAATGCAACACAGGCAATGACTAACAGCTGGCGCACCAGACCGCTCACGCAAGTATGGATGAACCAACAACAACAACAACAGCATCAAAAACGTTCTCGGGTTACGTCTGTAACCCTGGTTCCCTGAATAGGGAACGAACGCTGCGTCGAAACGCAGTGGGAACGCCTCTGTTAGTTGCGTCGTGAAGCACATGTGTAAACTGTCCAATAACGTGACGGAACGTCATAGGCGGGTGACGTCACAGACCAGGAAACTATAAAGCATACCCAGAACAAAGAACGCTAGCTTCTGATTGGATGAAGTAAGCGCTCTCAGGCATGCTAGGAGTATGGCAGGGCGACGCAGCGTTCGTTTCCTATTCAGGGAACCAGGGTTACAGACGTAACCCGAGAACGTTCCCTTTCATGGGAACTACCGCTGCGTCGAAATGTGGTGGGAATGCAATACCCACTACGCCATACGGAAAAAATGCCTGAATATATCAAGGCGAGAGAACAGAAGAGCCCGGAGTGGAGCCGAGATCTAGGTTATAAAACCTAACAAAGGTGTGAGGAGAAGACCACCCTGCTGCGTTACAAATATCCTGCAGGGAGACTCCAGAAACCAAAGCTTTAGAAGCGGCCATACTCCTGGTGGAATGAGCCCGAACAGCCAAAGGGGAGGGCTATCCGGAGGACTTATAGGCAAGTGAAATGGCCTCAACCACCCACTTGCTCATTCTTTGCTTAGACGTGGGACACCCTCTACTGGGTGACCCATAGCAAACGAACAGTTGGTCCATCTTACGCCACAGGGCAGCTCTGTGGACATAAGCGTCTAAAGCCCGAACAGGGCAGAGCAGATTAAGTTTTTCCTGATCTGGGTTAGAGAAGGGAGGAGGACAAAAGGCCTGCAACATAATAGGCCCTGCAATATTAGTGGGGACCTTGGGAACATAACCGGGTTTAGGATGGAGAAAGGCTTTGACCATGTCCGGAGCAAATTCCAGACATGATGGAGCGACAGAGAGAGCCAGTAAGTCTCCAATTCTCTTGAGAGACGAAATGGCTAGCAGAAAAACAGTCTTAAGAGTGAGAAACTTCTCATGAACCTGTTCCAGAGGTTCGAAGGGAGCCAGGGTCAGATCCTCTAACACAATGGCCAAATCCCAAGCCGGTGTCCTAATACGCTGAGCAGGTCTCAGCCTCAGAGTACCGCGGAGAAAACGTGTAACAAGAGGATTTCTCCCCACAGAAGTACCCTCAATGGGTGAATGATAGGCAGAAATAGCCGCAACGTAGACTTTCAAAGTCGAGGGGGATAAACCAGCGGAGAAGCGATCTTGCAGATCTAACAGAGGCGTTCCCACCGCGTTTCAACGCAGCGGTAGTTCCCATGAAAGGGAACCAGTGTTACTCACATATAGAGCAAAAACAAAGCAACCTCAGTGTCCGTTTTCAGGCCTTCCCGCTCTTTAGCGTCTCTGCAATGCTTTAAAACTTTTTGGATTTAAAACACAGGTCCTAAAGCTCGTTTGATCGTAACCTATTCTCCCAATTATATTTTCCTGACCTTTTCCTCTTTTCCTCTGATATCTCAGCCATCTCTCTTTCTACAGACTTTCTTCAAATCTCCCTCTTGCTCACTCTCTCTCCTCCCCCATCATGAGCGCATACGCCCCTTATTGCTGATTGGCTGCTGATTGCAGGTTGTATCTGCATTTAACTTGTGGCCATGAGAAGTAATGTCGTTCCCTCAACATAAAAAAGTCTTTACATCGCGTGGCCAGGACATAAGGATGACGTTACCTCAAAAAAATGATCTCGTGGCCATAACTTACCACGTTCCCACGAGTTAATATGTCACAACAAAACTAAGTGAACTGAACATGTCTCCTCCTGGTCACCGTAGTCCTGTAACTGGACAGTGGAAGGTTGAGTCCAGAAAGCAGTAATGTAACTAAATATACTTTAATGAAATACACTTTCAGTGAATCTCAGACTTGAAAAAAAAAAAAAAAAATGGCTATAGATGATTTACAGGAAACAATAGGAATATAGATTTGTTTTCTTTATGAATAAAATATAAGATTCTATAGTTTAAGCACATTAAAATTACACACATTATTGAACTAACATCATAACATGAATGAAATTAAATGGAAAACAACAATCAAATTAATGCATACAGCAGTTCTGAGATAAAGCAGCCTTCCTCGCAATATATTTATGACTGAAATCCTGGTATGTACAAAAAAAAAAAAAAATGACAGCTCTGAACAGAGTACAAATGATGATTCTCAAGCTTCATGTTCTTCATCATAAAGGTTGGTTGAACTTGTGTCTGTTTAAGAGCTGCTATAAATGATTCTTAATATGGTTTCAGTAGCTGTTGCATCTCATTTGGAGTGGAAACTTTACAGTATATTCTATACATGTCACTCAGGGGTTTAATTTCCTGTCTTCATCATGACCTCAGACAAACTGAGATGACAAACTATTTTAAACATGTGAAAGAAGCAACATGAGCAGCAGCGGAAACTTTAAAGTGTCTCATGATTCAACAGACTGCAGGATGTCTGTACATTAAAACTGGTAGAAACAAGTGCTGATCTGTGATCTGTTATAAGTGAGTTGAGTCTTGAGTTGTAAATGGCCGTGGTGTAATCAGAGTGAATCTGGTTCTTACTGAAGGAGACTGTAGCGTCACTGAGAGACTCTTCATGCTTCTGGAAACTGACAGACGTGAACAGGAGCCCATCAGAGGGGATTGTGGGTAACTGTGTGTAAGCGTCACCTCGTCTCATGTGTCTTAATTTACACACAGTCAGAGTGAATCCACCAATCAGCAGCAGAATCACACACACACAAATAGTGATGACCATGGAGGAATCTGAAAATAAAACACACAAACACACAGTGTTAATTAAAGAGAAATAAAGACATACATGAATTTAATATCTACACAAATATCAAAACTGAAGACAATTCAGGTCCAGTTTATATCTATGCCTAATCTGTAAACATAAAGTTGATTTGTTTCTGGTAAGGTTTTGTGTTTTAATTCAAGGTACATTTTAACTGGTTTGTTTTTATCAGTTTTACATTGAAACTGATCATGAAATCCAACTCAGTGTGCTTTTATAGCCAACATAAATATCTGTTTTAACTCTTAGTTTGTAAATATAGAAAAATTGTGAGCCTAAACAAATAAATGTATGATTAATATACAAATATTTATATAATATTATAAATATATAATATTTAACATTTAACATCACTAAAGCTGGGGACACACTTAACGACGAGCTGAAACATTATAAGACTGAACTGAACACACTATATAATTTTAAACGTTGACTGTAAACACAGACTGAACGCAACTGGCTCTGACTCAGCGCGTTTGGGCATGATCAGTATCAAATTACATTCATAATCGGCCTTACAATCATTAAGTGTATCCCTGGCTTAAGACAGTTTTCATGTGAACTTTTATTAATTTGATTATTATTATTTCTGAGTGTATTTTAGTCTCTCTTCTGCTGATCTGCACTCGTTCGACTTCATCTCTGTTTCTGTCAAGTCTTATGTGGTCTCACTGTGGGTTTCCTGAATAAAGACCGTTAATTCTTCACAGCCAAATTAAACTGAGACTCTGAACCTTCAGCACAGTTCTGTGGTTTTGATCTGGAATAAACACAGCCTGTTCACCAAACACACTAAACACCTCCAGAGTAGCCAGTATCTCAAGACAGGGGTGTCCAGTCCTGCTTCTGGAGAGCCAAAGTCCTGTTTAGCTCCAACACATTTGTCTGACCCTGCTGAAAAATCCAGCTAAAACCAGCCTAAGCTGGTTGGCTGGTCTTAGCTGGTTTAAGATGGAAGTAGCTGGTTTTAGCTGGTCTCCCAGCCTGGCTTAGCTGGTTTAGCTGGTCTCACAGCCTCCCAGTCTCCTAGCTAACCAAAACCCCTCTAAAACCAGCTATGACCAGGCTAGGAGACCAGCTAAAACCAGCCTGACCAGCTTAGGCTGGTTTTAGTTGGATTTTTCAGCAGGGGAAAGTTTATATTAATCCTTTAAACCAGTGGTTCCCAAACTGGGGTACGCTGGGCCGCATTAATGCGCGGGCTTACCTGGGCTTAAGACCAGGGCCCCGGTGATGCCCGAAAAAAAAAAAAAAAAAAAAAAATCGCATTTTATAATGTGATGAATGTCCCTTTAACATCGCTTTGCTTTGAATACATGTGCGGGTGTTTCAAGCCCTGCGCGTTTTTAAACTTTTTTTTTTTTTTTTGGCTTTAGAACGCCATGTCATGCGCGAGATGCTGCAAAAGACGCGAGCGCAACGGTTCTGCACGTCCTTCTAGCGCATGTTTACATAGAAAAACAATGAAAAACTAGCGCATTGGAATGGAAAAACGCGTTCTGTGTGAACAGCCCCGAAGAAAACAATGTGTTCCAATTTTAAAGACGTGGTGCTGCGCTGCGCTTCTCGACCGATGTGTGACCCTTCACTCACTGAACCCTGCAGTCGTCAGTAAGGCTCTGTCTGAAATCCAATAAAAATACAAATCATTGCTTTGCATACAGTTTGCTTACAGTTTCTGAAAACGTTCAGTGAGATACTGTACTTAAAATGTTGAAATTAACAATGAACAATACTTTTATTAACCTTTCAGATGTTACAGATGGACTCTTATTGTAAAGTGTTACCATTTCATATAAATCCAGTCATGCTTAAAGATGACCATCTTTAAATATCTACACAAAGGCCAGAGCATTGACATTAGACACATATTGTATGTATGTATACTTTATTTGCTTCCATTTTACACTTTATTTGCTTCCATTATAGAACACTGATTATTATTTAAATAAGATTTGTATTGTATTACAGTGATGATAAAAGAACTGAAATCAAATGCATTTCTGATTTGTTTATATAATTATAGTCTGCTGCATTACGATACAGTTTGCTTTCTCATGACACTAGCTTTAAATATGCAACTCTGCTGCATAAAGAATCGATAAAAGCGACCAGCTGGATATAAACTAATGGAAATAGATGGTAACAATCATGACTTTACACATTTGGGTCGAACTTGCGTGTGTTTTGTGCAGGATAAATAATTTTCTCCTTAAAGAATGAATTGATTCTGAACTGTCGAAACGAGTCGTCAGCAATTCCAGTCTCACTTCCCGTTACAAACCTACATAACTATGTAAACATTTGCATAATGGCAGCCGATGGTCTTCATTGGTTACTCACGAACAACATCTATTTTGACCCGCCTTCAAACACTGTTGTAGCTGAGACTGGAAGAGTTTGGTTTGTGTTGTTGACATGTTTTTTTTATTTTTATTTTTTTACGGTGCGAAAGCAAATCCACTTTGCACGCACTTCCGAAAGACGAGGACTCGCGCTGGAATTGATACGGTAAAACTGACGCCACTGTTCGAATCAATAGCTGCGTCTCATTTCGAAGGCTGCGTCCTCCAGAGGTCGCGTTTGAAGGCTGCATACGTCATTAAGGATGTCTTTTTTAAGAAAAGTAACCATAATAAAATTGATGGTTATTCCTCGTGAGGTGCAAAATGCTGTATTTTCTTTCTTACTTTGAAATCAAATGGTTATTTTTCTTAAATGAGCCGGCCTCAATGATGCAGCCTTCAAATGTGACCTCCGGAGGATGCAGCCTTCGAAATGAGACGCAGCTATCGTGTATCAAGTGCTAAGGAAGCCTCTGGAAATTCAAATGGTCATTTGTTTGGTTTCCGACATGTGATGTAAGCGGTAGACCATTGACAACAGACTGGGCCATCTGACCAATCAGAGCAGAGGAGACTCTCGGAAAGCAGGGGTTTAGAGAGACTGACCCTGCATCCCAGTGTGCCTACTATCCACCCTAATGATTGGCCTGTTGAACCCACCTGACGTCGCTCCTCGCGTTGAATTCCTAATAATAGACGAGTTGATGTCATCATAACATCTCGAGAATATGAAATATATGAGCTTTTTAAACTTTACCAGTCACAAATATGTATGTAGAACGTTCTTTTTCAAAGCTATCATGGTAAAACAACAACAACAACAACAAAACAGCAATGGCAGAAGAAAGACTTATTCTGACACACATGTCAATCGAAAGTGTCGTAGTGAGGGAGCAGAACTTTTCCGACGTCACAAGGGATTTTGTGTCCTGAAAAAGCTTAAGCAAACCTTTGTAAGTTAGCCCCCATGATCTGATTACATTTTCAGCATGATAAAAACATCAGAAAGGAACTTTTTTGTATATTTTCATATGAGATGTATATGAGAGCTTTATTGCATTTCTGCAAAACAAAAGGCTGATTTGATAGGAAGATGGAGCTGATGTAGGCAGTATTTCTAAGTACTGTAAGTAGCCTGTACAAATAGTTCAGACTATGTGCCAATATATAGTTCATGCAGTGATATTTATATTTTATAACAGACCAATAAGTTCAAATGTTTTGGTAATGGCATTTATTCATGCAAAATAAAAGGCTGATAACTTGGGGTACGCGAACAAAATTCTCAGTTTTTAATTCTTCCCCATCTTAAAATAACATTAAAACCGAGCATGTATTTCATGGCACAATGCCGAAAATACATGACATCCAATCAAAATACCACATCTTTTGCGGTCAAACTGACTAAATCCATTTCCATAGAAGCAGCGTGCATATGGGTGCTTACAGGTTACGTCAGAGTCTGCTGTCTTAAGCAGATCGCGCTACATTACTGCCGTTCTCGACAGTGTACCTGTAAATTTAGAACTTACTAGCATGAAAAACAAATAGCCTGGCACAGAAGGTGCATATAGAGATCAATTTAAGATACAAAACAAACCTTTTGTGAGTTCTTGTTTTTAATGTTGATAATATTATATGAGCAAGCAGTAGCGGTTTTTGGCACAGGCGAACATGATACATGATACATGGGGCGGCATGAGCAGTTAAAAAAAAAAAAAAAAATCCTCTGCGCCGAAGCGGTTTTCTATTATCTATAATTTCACTGTGTGGCGAATTGGCAAATTGGCGCCCCTGCTTGCTGAGAAGGTGCCGTGCACAGAAGCTGTGAGACCTCTGGGTCTCTCCCAAATGGAAGAGGGGGATCCACTGTATGGAGCAATACTCCAATGGAATTAGTGGGCTAAAGTCAGTCACACCTCGACTTTCTTCCAAATAACGCACATTTCATTCATAATATTATAAATACAGGCCGGTAGTTCCGGCACATTTTTGTTTTTCTGAATTGTGTGAATTGGCTAATAAAAATAGGCAATACAAAATGATGAAGTGGTCACCAATGTGAATTGTTTTAGTCTTGACTTCTGGTCATGAGTGACAGTGTTGGGAAATCTGTTGATTGTCGAGGGCCAAATAAACACAGAGATGGACAGGAAAAGGTCAAAGCCATCAGGTGCCCAATTTAGAAAAAAAGAAAAGAAGAAGAGGAGAAATGAGCAAAAGATAAAGGTATGCAACTATGTTCTCTCTGTATGATTATTACGGTATCCATGTCATGAATGAAGGGCTAATGTTAACTGACCCTTCGCAAAGCCCCGCCCCCCCCTTAGTTACACAAAATGGTTAATATAGTGGGCAAATATTTTCCCTTAATGGAAAAGGTGCAGTCTAAGTGCAATAGCAATACACCACTCATTTGTGTACTATATTTTTTAGTACCTTATCCAGTATAAGAGAGTAACTATTGTACAGCAGTATTTCATATGAGAAACATGCCTAGTCTGGCCAGAATCCAGTGGTGTCAATCCAGTGACTGTCCCCGAGTTTGATGTGTCAGTTTCACCTACATGTACAATCAGACATGGCATTATGGCAATTTAAACCCTTTTGAAACTATTCTATATAGCTAAAGCTGTAAACACTTACAATTAGGACTGGGGCTTGCCTCTGATGCTTCTCTTCCTCCAGTATCATCTGCCTTGTGATTCTCCAAACATTTGTTGAGTGCACCTGTCATGATTGTTTGTACCATTAATATTCGTTTGGCAGATCCACGCTGGTTGTCAAACTTATCATAGTTATGACACTATCACTTGGTCAATTTAAGTCCTATTTAAGGCATTATGTCCAACGCCTTCCCCCTTCTAGGGAAGAGGGAATAGTAGAATAGTGAAGGCGTAGGAGATACAGCGTCAGCTTTTTGAAGAATACGAAAGTGCGTTTTGGCGGAAGCACTTGGAAGGCGATCATTTGTTTATATAAAGCATATACGTTTACATTTTTTTTTCCCGAAAATGACCGATCGTTTCGCTAGATAAGACTCTTATTCTTCATCTGGTATCGTTTAAAGCCCTTTGAAGCTGCACTGAAACTGTCATTTTGACCTTCAACCGTTTGGAGGCCAGTGAAGTCCATTATAAGGAGAATTGTTTTCATCAAAAACCTTAATTTCTTTTCGACTGAAGAAAGAAAAATCCTTTAAGCGTAAGCTTAGGTGAGAGTAGACGCTTCTCGCAGTTCAGACAAATAGGGCTGGACAACAAACTGAAGCTCCTCCAACATTTCTCTTTAAAAATTCTCATTTTAGACTTCTAATTCTCGACAGATGTTTTGTTTTGCTTTATTCTCTGCGCTTCCGTGTTCGTCATTACGTCATGTGTCGGGTCAAAGTTCACTCTTCCGTCAGAAATCGACTCACGTACAGAAGCCAGTAATTTTCAAAATCTGTTACTGTTTACTCCTGTTAAAAAGCTTGGAAGAACCAGGATATTTTTTAATATAACTCAGATTGTGTTTGGCTGAAAGAAGAAAGTCATATACACCTAGGATGGCTTGGGGGTGAGTAAATTAGGGGTTAATTTTCTTTTTTTGGGTGAATTAGCCCTTTAAGCAACTCTGTGCGAATTATTAATGAGAAGAAACTCTTCCACTCCAATCACTGCACTGTCTTCTGCATGAGATTGCATTACACTGGAGAATTCAAATGTCATAAAAGGCTGTTTCAGGTCTGTTCATTCATCTCTGCCATCTGTTCAAAGCGTTGTTGTCTTTTAGAGACATGGTCGCAAGAGTGCATGTTTGCGGTCCCTCGCGTCCATATCAAACTTTTGATTAAGATTAGGCTTACACTTGTCTAGGTGTGTCCTGGAATGGAAAAGTTTGGGAACCCCTGCTTTAGACCTGGATTATCTGGTTCAGCTGTGTTTAATTAGGATTGGAGCTAAAATCTGTAGGACAGTGGCCCTCTAGGAGTCAATCACAAAAATCACATCATCAAATCTGCCGCAAACACAGACTGTAGATACTTTTGTACCTGATATGATTGAGCATTTTACTTACCATTAACATGTAGATGCACAGTGTTAATAATGGAGTAACTGTACGAGTGTCTGTTGATCCAAACTCCACATAAATAAACTCCTCCATCATCTGGTGTCACAGCAGAAATTCTCACAGTTACAAGTTTTTCATGTCTGTCATCAGAAACATTGAATCTTTCTTCCTTCTTCCATGTGCTGTAAATCGTCTCAATGGAGTCTTTTCCTTCTTTGAATATGATCTTGGGATCATTAATATGATTCTGTGAATATTCACAGCTGAAGGTGGCAGTTTCTCCAACATTAACCATCACTCTCTTTGACACTTCACAACATGAATCTGCAATTGACATAATAAATATTTATTTTATGATGTAAAAGCTTTGAAATAGTTCTACTACACAAAGACTTCTTAAAATGACTGACCTTCTTCCACATTTAAAGTCATATATATACGCGAGTTGTGAAGGACATCAATTGCGTATCTTCCAGCATCATGTTGGTTCAGTTCTCTGATGAAGATCATGATGTTTCCATCACTGTTACGCAACAGTGTGAATCTTCCTTCATTAATCCATTTATCATGTTTTATATCATTTATTATTGTTCTCCATTCAGGTAATTTGGCCATATATTTAGCGGAGTCATTGTACCAAAACTTCTGTGAATCAACAAGAAGACTTCCTCCAGAATATCCAGTGACACTAAAGCATCTCACTGCACCTGTCAATCAGATTGATACTGTGATCAGAAACCTCATGAACAGAAAACAGCATCATTACTGCAGTGATGAAAGAGAAAAGCTCTGACCTGAGATCAGGTAGAAAGTGAAGAAGATGAGGAGGATCTTCATTGTGAGTTGAGTTCAGTCTTCTTTATGCTGAATGTTCTCTGTGTGAATCTCTCTGTCTCTACATCTGTCTGCTTTAGTTACTTCCTCTTTATTCAGCTCTTTATCAGTAATGAGCAGCTTTACTGGCCCCTCCCACCATCAGCACTGACTGAATATTACATTAATCACACTGAAAGAGCGCCACCTAGTGGAGGTTACAGTGTCTGATACTGAGAGATCATACAGGTTTCATCTTCTCTATATAAGGACTAATGACACTGAAGATAATTGATCAGCCTTATTTAAATCTTCCACTAGAGGGCGACAGTATAATTCACATGTAAGTTCACTCCCTAGAGCCCAAACAATGTACTCTCAGAAATGCAAAACATGCATCTGATACTTTTGGGTTTTGACATTGTTATCAGTTGTAAGAAACATTAACAGCTTTTTTTTAGGTGGAAACAGACCAGATCTGTCTGGCATTTGACTGGAATAGTTTGGATACTTTATGCATAAAAATCAATAATAATATCACAGACTGATGTGGATTCAGCACCATGGACAGCAGCTGTCAGAGAAACATCAGCATGATTATGACCGTTGAACTTAAGTTCATCTGCTTCCTTCCCTTCATCTCTGATTTGGTCATAAAAACATCTGTATGAACAATAGCTGTATGTAATTATCAAATATTAGTTTCATTCCTCCAGATTCACTCTCTGTTTTTGAACATACAGGAGGTGCAAATCTGTATCATTTACATTTCATCATTTCAGAACACAAAGAAATTATGTTCTGTGTCAACTAGCATACAACACAACTACATAAAACTAATTTTAATGAAACCAATAAATTTAAAGTTTAGTAATTGAAATTACAATGTCAATAGAACATGAACTTATATCTGCCACTAGATGGAGCCAGAGGTTTCAATAAAACAACTGGTCATGTGTTTACTGTAGGTGCTACAAATCTATAATAAATGCAGTGGTCACAAACTGGACATCACAAACACTTAAGCAATAATTATGGGAAAAAAAAAATCTGAAACATCTCAAGTATATGAATGCATTTTTGTGTGAAAGCAATGCAAAATGATTCACAGTCACCCATTCACGATTAATGTATTGTGTGTTTGTCTGAGTGGTTCAAACCATCTGCTCTAAGTGGAACTTGAACCCGGGTCCGCTGGCATGGGATTCGGGTGCTCTGACAAGGACGCTAAAGACCACAATCTGTAGCGTCAGTCGCTAGAGCATCTCTTGAGATCAGATGAGTGAGCTTTACATGAAAAGATCTTACTAGCCTACGTCTGTTATGTGTGTGTGTGTCTGTGTGTGCGTGGGTGTAGTGGCTGTACGTTTGCTTCTCCTGGTCATGTGACACGGGCCAGCTTAATATATCAGGGGTGTTTTGGAGCAAACATTAAAAAAGTACTGAAAACGTGAAACTGATGCAGAAACCCATGTTTTGCAATAATATAATTTTAATATTAATATTTTTTAATGGAATCAATACCAAATAAGTAGCTTGTGAGTAACAATATATCAATACTGCAGCCCATAGGGTTTGTATGAGCACATATTACAAATAAAACTGAACATGGGAATGACAGAATAACAGAAGCTGATAATATTGAGCACTTTGAGGGCAAAAAACAACAGATTCCTTTGTGAATGCACACAACTATGATTTTGTTCAGTATATCAGGGTAAAATTATCAACTATGATTTAAAAGCTGGAAAATGTTGTAAAATGAAAAAGCATAGCTTGTTTGCTGAACATCACTTGTTTTGCTCTGCTGAATTAATTTTAACATTTATATTTACACAATAACAAGCTTTTAACTTTCATTTAATTCCACTGTTACATCATGTTTCTTACACTATACAGAAATTAAACTCTTGTGTGACTCGTCACAGATGATCCCTGTCAATCATCTGTGGCTCCGCCCACAGAGCTCAGGATTGGTTCCTGGTGTCACGTCACTTACACTTTTTTGTAAGTTGAATAGGCAAGGCATAGGACGTATTGTAAGCTGCAAGTGATTTATACTTTCTTCGTAAGTTGAATACGGAAGGTGGTCTGGCAGAAGCTAGATATTTTACTTCATAACTTGTTACAATATGGATTTTTTTTTTTACACAAACGCATCGCTTTGCTTTAGAAGACCTTTATTAACCCCCTGGAGCCGTGTGGAGTACATTAATGATGGATGGATGTGGATGGAGACACTTTCTTCAGCTCATACTCGTGAACCCCCGTTCACTGCCATTATAAAGCTCAGATGCTTCAGGGTATTTATTAATATAACTCCGATTGTGTTCATCAGAAAGAAGAAAGTCATATACACCTGGGATGGCTTGAGGGCGAGTAAAGCTTGGGCTAATTTTTATTTGAAAGTGAACAAGAGGTTGCCAACGTTTACTTGACTGGACTAGCTTTGACTCTCTAAACAGTGAGTTTTTCTTGCTTGTACCCTGAACATGTGGATTTGGATCTTGTTCAGGACACGCGCTGTCCGTGGAGGCCTGACTCAAGCCCAAAGTAGCCAATACTTCCAAGTGTGTTGACTGCGTCCCGCAGTACTACAAACCACACCCCTACTAATTATGCCCCCCACCTCAAGTTACGCCCCCTACAATGACTTTCGGGATGTCAGAGCCCTTCCCTCTGAAGTTGCTAATATCATCACTAGTACTGCTCTTCTTCTACTTCTCTTCCTCGCTTTTTAAGCTTCACTATCGCCATCTAGTGATAAGGCATACAGATCATATAACATAGATCAGCAGACACTGTAGTCATCCTGTTTGTTTTCATCAGTTTTTAAAGTATGATGAAACTCTACAGTAAATTTTATTTTTATGGAAGGGGTAGGTTTAGGTCCGCGCACTCTTCGTGTGAAGTAATTTTCATCATCTGGATGGTCAGGGGACGTCCGCACAACCCCGTCCGCATGCAGCTGAATTCCGGAGGTGTGTTCTAGTCTGTCCGAGCTCACGGCCAAAGGAGTAAACTATGAAAGGCTCAAATGTGCACAAAAGAGCGCAGAATGTGGAAAATTAAGTATACCCGAGGTGACGGCTCACATCAGGAAACTCCATGACACCCCATAAAAAAAAAAAATGTTGCCATGACCCTATTTATGACTGCAGTTGTTTGGACTTATAAGCAAAACCAGTTTCCAGCTTCCCTCTGTAAATATGTCCAGAATAACATCTTTTGGACAAAAGAACTGTGATATATTATAAACAAGAAACAAGTGGAAAATGTGACCAGTAGGTCATGAAAGACTATTTCCTGTTTTTATCACACCTCCAACTTTGGTTTGACCTGAAGAATTTAAATAGAGCAGAAGAAAACCACAAGCTGAAGAGCTTCTTATGTTGTACTGACCACAGTATCAAACAACTCTGTGAACACAAAGACCCGAGACACTTAAATACTGGTTTAAAGAGCATTTAAAATTACAAACCTTTGATTTTTTTAAAGTTGTTTATTTTTATTATTTAAAATATTCTGTAAAAATTTAAACATGATTGTACAGACTCATCATTTGACTTTCTCATCTGATTGCTGTCCGATGATGATGATGATCTTGATCTCGCTCATCATATCACAACACAACATCAGAAACTGACATTTCATTCTGTTTAAGTGGTATTGACATATCGTATGTTTTAGAGACATTTTCTGTCATTGATTTGAGGGCTTATTGTTTTGATTTAGTTGGATCTGAAAGGTACATTTGTCAAATCACACAGATTTGTTGTCATAAACATTTTTCAGACATTTTCTCAGTTCATCACTCTGAGTAAATGTTGGAGGTGAATTAGTGAACGATCAGCTCTTAGTCTTTATTGTCTTCTGCTCTCAATGGATGTTGATCTTCTGTCTCTCTCTGTTCAGTCTCATGTGTCTCACTGTGGGTTTCCTGAGTAAGTCTGGTTAATTAAACTGAACTGAGACCCTGAACCTTCACCAGTTTTCTGTGGCTTTGAGCTGGACGGAAAAAACAGCCTGTTCATCACACCAACACAAAACAACACCTCCAGCGCTCGTGAGAAACTTTGAGACAAAAACATCTCAGATTAAAAAATGTCATTTTGAATGTCTTTGAATATCAAAATAATGACAAATCATATAAAAAAAGATGATAACTGTTCAGATTTTTAATGACCTGTGCTGCATTTCTCCAAAACATAGTAAGCCAAAGTAAGTAGATCGTAGAATCATTGCCAGCAATGATCTCTATATGATCAACTTAGCTCACGATGCTTTTGAGAAACACAGCCCTGATTGTTGGTGGTTAAAATGTGAATATTTTAGTCAGGGAAAATAATATAAATAAAATAAAAGTATATCTTATAGATTTCATACTCAGTCTTTTTCTTTTGCAGAAAGTATAAAACGTTTTTTTATGGTAAGAATTGTATTCTTAACTCTTTAAAATAAATAATATTTATTGGCATCAGAGATTCCTCAAAGAAATGTTAACATCCATGGAACCTTTCATTGCACATGTTCTTCATACCGTTGCAGAAAAAGGTTCTTTAGATTTTTAAAATGTTTTTTCACACTAAGAAAACAAAAGGTTCTTTTAAGAACTGTTCAATGAAGGCAAAAATTGTTCTTCTAAGGCATCACTGTGGAAATTCCCTTTAGGAACCTTTATTTTTTATGAGTGTAAGATTTTAAATAACAGCTGTAGACAATAAACAAGAAATAATAGCTCACAATTTTTAATGAATAAAATAATTGTGCAGTAAAAGTATAAGCAGCTGTTACATCAGAAAAATAAACTAAGAACCAACAGAACAAGAATGAACTGAAAAACAGCATCAGGAAAAATTATTAAAACAGTAATGAATAAAGCATTGCTGAGGTTTCAATGTGCTAAAATAATGACATCATTAAAATATTCTTTTTCTCCCCTAATCGTATTAGGAAATTACCCTCAATTAGTGGAGCTGCACACCTGTTGGTGATTATCAGAGCGAACATACAGTAGCTGTGTGAGATTGTTACTCTTGTTATCTGATGAAGGCCTTGGACGGCCGAACGTCACGTCTTTTAATTAATAAAGTTTGAGCTCTGTAAGAGTGAGTGTTGCACCTTTGTTCAGCTCAATTATTAAAAATATTAAATATTAAAAACTCAGAAATGAGAACAAGAAAACATACATTTAACTGAGAGAGTACAAAAGATTTTTTTTCTAGTATGTCTTTACAACATTTAACTACTTTAGTTAACATGATCTAAAAATGAACCGCACTTCTACAGCATTTATTAATCTTAGTTATGTTCATTTCAGCTTTTACTAAAACATTACAGTTTTAAAAATCAAAATGTGTATTTGTTAACATTATTAGTTAATGCACTGTGAACTAACATGAACAAACAATGAACTCGTGTTGAACTCGTCTGTTTAAGTGCTGCTATTAAAGAGGTTTTAAATTATGTGTCAAAAGCTGCATTTTAAATGTGTCTCTGCATTTAGAGAGTGGAAACTTCACAGTATATTATAAGTGTCACTCTGAGGTTTTGTTTCCTGTATCCATTGCTGAACTTTACTTTGATCACACCAAACATCTGTTTAACAATAAACAATGAATTATAAAGAGATTTTTATCAATTAACTGTAAACATGCTAATACTGATGTAATGTGTGCTGATCTGTGATCTGTTATAAGTGAGTTTGTTGAGTCTCATGCGGTGACTGACCGTGGCGTAATCAGAGTGATTCTGGTCCTTACTGAAGGAGACTGTAGCGTCACTGAGAGACTCTTCATGCTTCTGGAAACTGACAGACGCGTACAGGAGCCCATCAGAGGGGATTGTGGGTAGACCGGACTGTGCAGTAGACCGGGCTGGCCTGTGTGTGTGAGAGTCACTTCGTCTCTTGTGTCTTAATTTACACACAGTCAGAGTGAATCCACAAATCAGCAGCAGAATCACACACACACAAATAATGATGATCATGGAGGAATCTGATAACAAAACACATAAACACAGTGTTAATTAAAGGAACACCATATATTTTTCGCCACAAGAGGTCACCTATTCAAAACAAAGGCATAGCTTGATGGCGCCGGGATTGAGTGCAGATTCTTGGGAAGTGCACTGCAGTAAGATCAATATTAGTCATGGTAAAACATGGTACTTGAGGTAAATCAAGAAAACGAGATTCAAACAATAAGAACGATTGATAACAATTAGTTTTCTGTCTATAAATGTGTCCAAACAGTTGTTCCCTTATCTAATAAAACAAATAATATATTATTTTTTTAAATATAGTACAGTATTTGGTGTTTCCATGGTTTCTACAAAAAAAAAAAAAAAATACAGAAACCGAGGTTAACACAGGTATGATGTCATTGGTAGGCGACGCACGGACACGGTTCATCTCCTATGTAAAAAATGACTTATTTCTCTGAATTTAAACATTCTTGGAAACATTCTTAGTGAGTGTACAGCTTGTATAACAGTGTAAATTTGCTGTCCCCTCAAAATAACTCAACACACAGCCATTAATGTCTAAACCGCTGGCCACAAAAGTGAGTACACCCCTAAGTAAAAATGTCGAAATTGGCCCAATTAACCATTTTCTCTCCCCGGTGTCATGTGAGTGTTACAAGGTCTCAGGTGTGAATGGGGAGCAGGTGTGTTAAATTTGGTGTTATCGCTCTCAATCTCTTATTCTGGTCACTGGAAGTTCAACATGGCACCTCATGGCAAAGAACACTCTGAGGATCTGAAAAAAAAAAATTGTTGCTCTACATAAAGATGGCGTAGGTTATAAGAAGATTGCCAAGACCCTGAAACTGAGCTGCAGCACGGTGGCCAAGATCATACAGCGGTTTAACAGGACAGGTTTCACTCAGAACAGGCCTCGCCATGGTTGACCAAAGAAGTTGAGTGCACGTGCTCAGCGTCATATTCAGAGGTTGTGTTTGGGAAACAAATGTATGAGTGCTGCCAGCATTGCTGCAGAGGTTGAAGGGGTGGGGGGTCAGCCTGTCAGTGCTCAGACCATACGCCACACACTGCATCAAATTGGTCTGCATGGCTGTCATCCCAGAAGGAAGCCTCTTCTAAAGATGATGCACAAGAAAGCCCGCAAATAGTTTGCTGAAGACAAGCAGACTAAGGACATGGATTACTGGAACCATGTCCTGTGGTCTGATGAGACCAAGATAAACTTATTTGGTTCAGATGGTGTCAAGCGTGTGTGGCGGCAACCAGGTGAGGAGTACAAAGGAAAGTGTGTCTTGCCTACAGTCAAGCATGGTGGTGGGAGTGTCATGGTCTGGGGCTGCATGAGTGCTGCCGGCACTGGGGAGCTACAGTTCATTGAGGGAACCATGAATACCAACATGTACTGTGACATACTGAAGCAGAGCATGATCCCCTCCCTTCAGAGACTGGGCTGCAGGGCAGTATTCCAACATGTTAACGACCCCAAACACACCTCCAAGACGACCACTGCCTTGCTAAAGAAGCTGAGGGTACCTAAACCCTATTGAGCATCTGTGGGGCATCCTCAGATGGAAGGTGGAGGAGCGCAAGGTCTCTAACATCCACCAGCTCTGTGATGTCGTCATGGAGGAGTGGAAGAGGACTCCAGTGGCGACCTGTGAAGCTCTGGTGAACTCCATGCCCAATAGGGTTAAGGCAATACTGGAAAATAATGGTGGCCACACAAAATATTGACACTTTGGGCCGAATTTGGACATTTTCACTTTGGGGTGTACTCACTTTTGTGGCCAGCGGTTTAGACATTAATGGCTGTGTGTTGAGTTATTTTGAGGGGACAGCAATTTTACACCGTTATACAAGCTGTACACTCACTACTTTACATTTTAGCAAAGTGTCATTTCTTCAGTGTTATCACATTAAAAGATATAATAAAATATTTGCAAAAATGTGAGGGGTGGACTCACTTCTGTGAGATACTGTAAGTACACAAATCAACTAAATATATAACCCTATTCTAGTGGTTTAGTGGATTTTTCTAGTGGATATTTTAATCCAAAAATCTTACATAGTGTGCCTTTAGAGATATACCAAGAGATATATATGAACAAAATATTATCTAAACAAATATTAAAATGTATGATATTTATTTTCAGCCCTTTCCTATCCAACATAAATGTTTTAACACTTATGGGTTATAAAAAAAATTTATAGAACAAGTGTGAGTAAAAATATTTAATATATAAATGAAATATGTATAGAACTCTGTTTGCAATGTTTGTCATAAAGAAACTATAGTTTAGTATTGTGAATGTAAATTGCTTCACATTTTATTAATTTTTAGAAGCTGAATTTTTCTGCAGTAACATGAGTGCATTTTTGTCTCTCTTCTGCAGTCTTACTCATAACCTATGTTCTACATCATCTGTCTCTGTTGAGCCTCATGTGGTCTTGCGGTGGGTTTCCTGAATTAAGACTATTAATTCTTCACAGCCAAATTAAACTGAGACTCTGAACCTTCAGCTCATTTCTGTGGTTTTAAGCTGGTATGAAAACCTGTTCATCACAAACACACTAAACAACTCCTGCATTCTGCCATTCGGTTGCTTAACAGCTGACATTTGCCTACAGTGGATGAGAACGCGTTGCGTTGAGTCATAAGAATATAAAACCCATTATAATCGCTGTCTACACTGGATACAGTATACCAGTGTTAATTTTGACAGCCTTTTAGTTTTAGTCATATTTTAGTTATCTGAATTGTTTTAGTTTTAGGGTGTACTCACACTAGGCGCTCTGAACCGTGCCAGAGTGCGTTTGACCCCCAAAGCCCGGTTTGTTTGACAAGTGTCAAAGTGACAAGTGACAAGTGACAAGGGACAATCGCGCTCAGGCTCGGTTCAAGGCAACCGTGCCTAGTGTGAGTACACCCTTAGTCTACTTTTAGTCGACTTCTCATAAAGAAACAAGAACATGATCTTCTTTTTAATAAATGATATAGGCCTGTTTAGTCTTTATAAAAATGTGCATGCAACATTCTTCATTTTTTCAAGCAGACATTTATTTGTATAAATTAAATATAGATTAATCCTTAATAAAGTTAATCAAGTTATTCAGTCAAGAACATTGAGCGTTTTTTCTCTTTCTTTTGTTCTTTGAATAATATTTACGACAGACAGCAATAGGTTATTAGATTGCTGTCCCTTTAAAGTGTAAGACTTGGTTTTCCTGCTAAGAAAAAAGCTGAGATCAAAACCCTGTAATAAAACAATAGAATAAACCCTGGAGAGAAGATCTCATATAAAGAGCATATAAAGAGTCCAAACTTCTCTCCTCACTTATGCATGCCCCCTTTACTGACTCCCTATCTTTCCTCCTAATTCAAGTCACTGAATGTTCACGGAGAATGCCTATATACCACATATGATGTATCTTGTGAATCTGCTGCTTTTCCCCTGTCATGTTTGGTATCATTTTAAATGTCTCAGTCTGATGGGTAAAATGGTCTCAATTTCACAGCAGTCACTTATATTATGAGAAAGATTGAAAACTTATGAGAATTATGTTCTGCTTTTTGTTTGTGTAATAAATATTTACAATCTTTTTGTTCTGGTCTGGTTATTTAAGGGAAAATGGCAGAGCAGCCATTTGGGAAATTCTGTAGCCAGAAACCCCCATGCAGTGCTGGGTGAGTGCCTTAAAAACACCTGCTGTCAGGTATGCATTTCTTACTCTTAGTGTCCCCTTATGAAAAAGTTTACTCAAATGTGCTATTAGTGTACTTCTTTTAAACTGAAAATAAATACTTTCAATCTACTTTTTATGTACTTCTCAGAAAGGTGCTTTATGTACTTACATTGTTTGAAAATATTGATTTATAAAGAAAATATCTCTGGTTATGAAATGTAACCATGGTTCCCTGAGAAGGGGAATGAGACACTGCGCCCTAGTACGCTAATGGGGAATGCCTCCGGCATGTCCAGTGTCTGAAGTACATGTCAAAACACGACAATAACATTGGCTGGGGGCAGCCCATGACGTCACTACTGGTGCAACCAGAGTACAAATAGGGCGCCTGTAGTACACGTCATCCACTTCTTGTCTGAAGGAGACGTGGGCAGGCATGCCTGAAGCATGGCAATCAGATGCAGTGTCTCGTTCACCTTCTCAGGGAGCCATGGTTACATTCGTATGGGAACTCGCACTGCATTCTAGGATGCTAATGGGGAACAAATGCCCAATCCGCCATGCTGAAGGAATGAGTGCTGTATGGCTGACATAAGCCAGTGACTTTGACGGAACTGATCCGGAGTCACACTTCCCGGTCCTAGCAGTACGCACCAGTGGTCATCATAGACTCTATTCCCTATGGTCAGAAACCCTGACTACAAAGGGCAGCTTAGCACAGAGCCTTGTATAAAATACCTTCAAGGGAAAATGGCCAAGGATAAAAGATTCTGCCAGTTGCCGCAGGGGAGAGACCCCTGACGAGTGGAGGACGAGGGGAGACCTAGCAACACTCAAAGGGGGCTCTAAGAAAGAAGGCCTCAGTAGAAAGACTCTCTGAATCAAGAGGAGGCCTAGCTACATTCTACACTAAGGACTGCTTAC
The DNA here is from genome assembly GCA_037950665.1 of Hypophthalmichthys nobilis. Taxonomy (NCBI): domain Eukaryota; kingdom Metazoa; phylum Chordata; class Actinopteri; order Cypriniformes; family Xenocyprididae; genus Hypophthalmichthys; species Hypophthalmichthys nobilis. The sequence goes on along the minus strand of CM075480.1, from coordinate 41,296,769 downwards.
CAAGAAAGCTAAGAGAAGCCTTACACTCAATACTGCCATCCAAGCTGAGCCCTTGGGGTGGAAACTTCAGCAGGAAGACTCTCTAAAGTGAGAGGAAACCTAAAAACAGGGCAGTCAACCGGGAGGCTCCAAAGAAATCCTACCACCCAATGTACCCAGCCCGTCAAGAATGCAACAATCCCATTCTATTTCTGACATAGTCCAAGTGCTTTGCCACGGTTTGTCGCATTCAGTGTAGACAGCTTTTAGCTGTTGCAGCACGAAAAAAATTCGCGTCTGGTGTAGACACGGTGTAAGTGAGTTTGAGAGGCTTTTTGAACGATTCATCAAAATAACTGATGAGCTTGTAAGAGTCATTTGTTCGTAAAGCAGATAACACTAGGTGCGCCGCATGTGTGTGTTCCACAAAGATAACAGAAACTTAAACATTTCATACAACTATTTCATTGTGTTTTTAACTCATCACATTCACCACTGCTGAAAAGCGGTCCACTGCTAGCATTCATATGTCATACATTAGAATACCAAATGCTGCTGTGGCAATGCGTTTTCTGAATGTGTTTTCTTAGTGGCCCCCATTGCTACATCAGTAGGTCCGTCCTGATTGTTCAAGTGTTGATATCTGAACAAATCTTCCCAAAAGACAATGCTGAAATAATAAAATCTCTTACCTTTTTTAACAGTGAGAGTGACTTTAGTGGTGATGTGAGATCCACACCAATATATCCCAGAATCCTCTTCTCTCAGATTAATGATGTTTACAGTAAAGACTCCAGTAGAAGCTTCATCACTGAAAGAGAATCGATCATCTCTGATCGTCTCCAATGAAACTCCATCCTTCACACACATGGAGGGTTCATGTGCTTTGCAGAAGAGTTTCTGATGTTCATCATGATGTTTGCACTGGATTGACATGTCGTCTCCTTCATACTTAGTCAAGTTCAGCTCTGGAAATGATGAGAAATATAAGAACATCAATTCACAGCCATAGTTTGACATATTCAGATGATAAACCTTCCTCACCCTCGTTCATGATGACGATCAGATGAGTGTAAAGATAATTCACGTCTCTCTCTAATGTCACTGCACACCAGTATTTCCCAGCATCCTCTGCTGTCAGTCCAGTGATGGTCCCAGTGAAGACACTTGCAGTGACGTCATCATTCGGAGTCAATCTGTCAGTCTTGGTCTCTTTCTCTTCATTGAGAGTATTTATATCTCTAGTGGAGCACTTCCCCTTACAGAGAGACTTTGACTTTGATTTATAGATTGAATCATAAGGGCAGATGATCTCAGCACATTCTCCTTCACGTCTCACTACTGGAGCCACTGCAAACAAACAAACACAGACATTTAACACACATGATTCTGAATATACTGTATTTACTACAATGAAATCATCTGAATTCACTCACTGATGAGGTTGAGCTGAATTTTGGTGGTCAGGGAGATGAAAGTCAAATGTGTGTCTCTGGTTTCTGCTCCACACCAGTAAACTCCAGCATCTCTCACGCTCACATTACTGATGCTCACTGTAAAAACTTTCACATTTCTCTCTGATGAACCATTCATTTCTGTCACTGTAGATGTGCTGATGTTTTGACAGATGTGATTATCATCCTCTTTGCAGAAATGAACTTCATGTTCCTCTGGGATCTGACAGGTGATGTCGACTTCTTCACCAAGATAAGCAGATTCAATCTTTGGATATTTTGCACCTATAAATCAGGACAAAAATTAGTTAAGAACAAATATATTATACATCGTTATATAAGACATGGTATTTTGTTTCCTCACCGTCTGTGACGAGCAGCTGAAGTTCAGTGAAGCTCTCAGTATAGTGAGACACTTTCACTCCACACCTGTATGTTCCTGCATCTGCAGCTTTCAGCTCTCTAAAAAACACCATCAAGACTCCTGCTCTGGTGTCGTCATATAAAGAAACATCTCCATTCTCCATCCATTCATCCTGAACTCCTGGATTCTTCCTCTCTGAACATCCATCTGGTTCTTTACAGATGTATTTTGTCTTGGTTTTGTATTGAGGATGTTCACACTTGATCATCATACGACCTCCAGAGTAGCCGTTCACTCTAGACACGCCCACTTTAGCTGTCAATCACAAATATCTGACAGAATCAGTGCCTTCATCGAAGGTGACATCATCGCATTGTGCCGGGTATATGATAAGGCCCTTAATGTTACTTTTTTCCCCCCTTTTTTAAAGTAATGACTGTGCTCTCTTCATCACAGTGATAGTCTCTTTGCTAAATACTTTAGTACATGCAGGTGTGCTTGTGCTATTGTTAACTAGCTATATATGAAAATATGAAACATAATGTAAGTAATTATAAAATATAAAAAATATATTACATCATATATTTTCTATGTGTATATTCTGCATGAGTAAACATATTTTCAATATATTTTTTACACAAGCAGTACCATATCTTATCACATGTACATCTAGGGTAAGTGTACTTATTAAGTCCATGTACCCTTTAAGCCTACTTTCAACTCTGAAGTCAAATAAAAAAAAAGAGAGAAAATCATATTTTATGCTGATCATTATTTTGACCAATCCAGTGATTTGTTACTTCCCTGACATTTATTTACTGCATAACAATCACATTTGTCATTGTTGAGTTCTCACACTGTAAAACAAATATTTTCCAAAGTTGTACATTAAACAACAATAACTGGAGTATGTTTTACAAGAAAATACTATTCCAATCACTGTACTCAAAAATTTCACTTTTAACTTAATGTGTTAAGTGCCATTTCTTTGTAATTATTTGTGAAATTTACTTGCAGTTTCTGGGTGAAAATAGTTTCAAAGTAAATCCTACATCAAATTTATTTCAGTGCATGTGCATGCTGTCTCAGGGGACCTCATACAAAGACACCCAAAAACGTGTTTCGGTATCCTTCAAAAATCAACACGTCTGCAATTTTCAGCCATTTCTTTGCAAAGTACAATGATATTATGTCAAATAATGTTTTCTTTATTTTTGTGTGTGAACAAATAGTACTTTATCATTTTCCTTTAAATGGAAAGATGAGTTTTATTAGCTTGCTCACAAAGCTAATCTCAAGGTCAAACCATTAGCTTTACTGAAAGATAGACTGACAAAGAATTAAGCATGTGAACTACAAACAATAAATGTTTTGTGATTCATTTTACATTAATTTACAAATATATTTTGTAGAGCAGATTATTTTCAGAAATTAACTTTTTTTTTTAAGCTTAAATGGTACAGTGCCAAAAACTGCATGCAAACTATAGCCAACACAAGCTAACCTTGAGTGAAAAAAAACTTTACATTTCTTAATGTGGGCACAATGAAAATTACTATGATGCTTAGTCCACATTATATTTAAGCTCCATGCATGTCTTTGTAAACATATCTTACATTTTTAAAAGCAAACATTGTCTTTTTTCACCATTACTCACTGTCGAACCATTTAAGCCCACCTTATGTGTTTCAATGAGGAATACCTCTAATTACAAACTTTGATCAAGTTTCTGAGTGAAAGTGTTTAATGATATCTGAGTTGGGGCAATCTGACTTGGGGCTCCAGATTCTGGGAATGGAGGGGTCATCCAGTGCTTGGCTTTCTTCCTGAGATACGGTCACTTCCTGTTGAAATTTTGACCGGGCATGACTTGGGAACCAGGCCGAATTAAGGCTCCATACTCCGGACATGGGGGGCCCACTAGGAGACCTCCGTAAGGCTAGAGTATTAAGTCCCAACTCGGCTTGGCTCCCGAGATACACCCGTTCAAACTTCCAGCTTGACTCCAGCTACAACTCCAGAGTCAATCCGACTTAAGGCTTCAGACCACCAGCCTGGACCCCCAGCCACTAACACCTACCCATCCCACCCAGGGCTCTAATCAAACATTAGCAAAAGGATTTTTTTTAAATAGTTCCCTGTCACTTGATGTTTTACTTCTTTAAAATCAGTAGATTTTCATATTTTGTAAATCAATCATGATGTGGGTTTATTTGGAACACATGCAGGCTTAAATGGTTCCAAAGTACCAATTAAGCCCATGCCAGACTTCTGACTTTATTCATAAAATATCTATTATTTTATATTCTAAAATGTACATCAACTAATACTAATATATTTTCAAATGAGAGACAAATCTTGCATTTTAACAAATTATTTTTCTTATAAACCATGTCAATATATATGAAAAACACCTAAACTTAGATTTTGGTGGGTTTAATAGGCTGAATATAAAATTGCATACATTATGATATATTAGTAAATATATTGTTACAAAATGTTCAATATATGAAAAGCTTTTTTTATCCTTATGTATTATTCAATATATTGTAATATATTAACACAATATATTGTTCTGTATATTTTCAATATACCGTTAAATAATTTAATATATTGGTCATTCATATATAAAGGAAATCTATTTTCTTTGCGTAAGGGAATACTGCTAATGTGAACTTACTAGACGACATTGATAGTTTGTACTACTCACCCATGATATGTAGATGAACAGTATTAATAATGGAGTAACTGTACGATTGTTCTCTGATCCAAACTCCACATAAATAAACTCCTCCATCATCTGGTGTCACAGCAGAAATTCTCACAGTCATGAGTTTCTGTTTGTCATCAGAAACACTGAATCTTTCTTTCTTCTTCCATGTGCTGTAAATCATCTCAATGGAGTCTGTTCCTTCTTTGAATATGATCTTAGGATCATTAATATGATTCTGTGAATATTCACAGCTGAATTTGTCAATTTCTCCACTTTTCACCATCCCTCTCTTTGACACTTTACAACATGAATCTGTAATTCACAAAATAAAGAAATATTTACATATATAAAAGCTTTGATATGAATGATAAGGAATTTTAATACACTGAGACTTTGATCTTAAAATGACTGACCTTCCTTCACATTCAAAGTCATATCAATGGACCAGTAGCCTTCAACACTAATCTGGTATCTTCCAGCATCATGTTGGTTCAGTTCTCTGATGAAGATCATGAGTTTTCCCTCATTATTTCGAAACAGTGTGAATCTTCCTTCATTAATCCAGTTATCATGTTTCTTATAATTTATTATTCTTCTCCACTCAGATAATTTGGTCAAATGTTTATCAGAATGACTGTACCAAACCTTCTGTGTATCAACAAGAAGACTTCCTCCAGAATATCCAGTGACACTAAAGCATCTCACTGCACCTGTCAATCAGATTGATACTGTGATCAGAAACCTCATGAACAGAAAACAGCATCATTACTGCAGTGATGAAAGAGAAAAGCTCTGACCTGAGATCAGGTAGAAAGTGAAGAAGATGAGGAGGATCTTCATTGTGAGTTGAGTTCAGTCTTCTTTATGCTGAATGTTCTCTGTGTGAATCTCTCTGTCTCTACATCTGTCTGCTTTAGTTACTTCCTCTTTATTCAGCTCTTTATCAGTAATGAGCAGCTTTACTGGCCCCTCCCACCATCAGCACTGACTGAATATTACATTAATCACACTGAAAGAGCGCCACCTAGTGGAGGATACAGTGTCTGATACTGAGAGATCATACAGGTTTCATCTTCTCTATATAAGAACAAATGACACTGAAGATAATTGATCAGCATTATTTAAATCTTACACTAGAGGGCGACAGTATAATTCACATGTAAGTTCACTCCCTGGAGCCCAAACAATGTACTCTCAGAAATGCAAAACATGCATCTGATACTTTTGGGTTTTGACATTTTTATCAGTTGTAAGAAACATTAATAGCTTTTTTTTAGGTGGAAACAGACCAGATCTGTCTGGCATTTGACTGGAATAGTTTGGATACTTTATGCATAAAAATCAATAATAATATCATAGACTGATGTGGATTCAGCACCATGGACAGCAGCTGTCAGAGAAACGTCAGCATGATTATGACCGTTGAACTTAAGTTCATCTGCTTCCTTCCCTTCATCTCTGATTTGGTCATACAAACATCTGTATGAACAATAGCTGTATGTAATTATCAAATATTAGTTTCATTCCTCCAGATTCACTCTCTGTTTTTGAACATACAGGAGGTGCAAATCTGTATCATTTACATTTCATCATTTCAGAACACAAAGAAATTATGTTCTGTGTCAACTACTATACAACACAACTACATACAACTAATTTTAATGAAACCAATAAATTTAAAGTTTAGTAATTGAAATTACAATGTCAATAGAACATGAACTTATATCTGCCACTAGATGGAGCCAGAGGTTTCAATAAAACAACTGGTCATGTGTTTACTGTAGGTGCTACAAATCTATAATAAATGCAGTGGTCACAAACTGGACATCACAAACACTAAAGCAATAATTATGGAAAAAAAAAAAAATCTGAAACATCTCAAGTATATGAATGCATTTTTGTGTGAAAGCAATGCAAAATGATTCACAGTCACCCATTCACGATTAATGTATTGTGTGTTTGTCTGAGTGGTTCAAACCATCTGCTCTAAGTGGAACTTGAACCCGGGTCCGCTGGCATGGGATTCGGGTGCTCTGACAAGGACGCTAAAGACCACAATCTGTAGCGTCAGTCGCTAGAGCATCTCTTGAGATCAGAGGAGTGAGCTTTACATGAAAAGCTCTTACTAGCCTACGTCTGTTATGTGTGTGTGTGTCTGTGTGTGCGTGGGTGTAGTGGCTGTACGTTTGCTTCTCCTGGTCATGTGACACGGGCCAGCTTAATATATCAGGGGTGTTTTGGAGCAAACATTAAAAAAAGTACTGAAAACATGTGAAACTGATGCAGAAACCCATGTTTTGCAATAATATAATTTTAATATTAATATTTTTTAATGGAATCGATACCAAATAAGTAGCTTGTGAGTAACAATATATCAATACTGCAGCCCATAGGGTTTGTATGAGCACATATTACAAATAAAACTGAACATGGGAATGACAGAATAACAGAAGCTGATAATATTGAGCACTTTGAGAGCAAAAAACAACAGATTCCTTTGTGAATGCACACACTTATGATTTTGTTCAGTATATCAGGGTAAAATTATCAACTATGATTTAAAAGCAGGAAAATGTTGTAAAATGAAAAAGCATAGCTTGTTTGCTGAACATCACTTGTGTTTTGCTCTGCTGAATTAATTTTAACATTTATATTTACACAATAACAAGCTTTTAACTTTCATTTAATTCCACTGTTACATCATGTTTCTTACACTATACAGAAATTAAACTCTTGTGTGACTCGTCACAGATGATCCCTGTCAATCATCTGTGGCTCCACCCACAGAGCTCAGGATTGGTTCCTGGTGTCACGTCACTTACACTTTTTTGTAAGTTGAATAGGCAAGGCATAGGACGTATTGTAAGCTGCAAGTGATTTATACTTTCTTCGTAAGTTGAATACGGAAGGTGGTCTGGCAGAAGCTAGATATTTTACTTCATAACTTGTTACAATATGGATATTTTTTTTTACACAAACGCATCGCTTTGCTTTAGAAGGCCTTTATTAACCCCCTGGAGCCGTGTGGAGTACATTTATGATGGATGGATGTGGATGGAGACACTTTCTTCAGCTCATACTCGTGAACCCCCGTTCACTGCCATTATAAAGCTCAGATGCTTCAGGGTATTTATTAATATAACTCCGATTGTGTTCATCAGAAAGAAGAAAGTCATATACACCTGGGATGGCTTGAGGGCGAGTAAAGCTTGGGCTGATTTTTATTTGAAAGTGAACTAGAGGTTGCCAACGTTTACTTGACTGGACTAGCTTTGACTCTCTAAACAGTGAGTTTTTCTTGCTTGTACCCTGAACATGTGGATTTGGATCTTGTTCAGGACACGCACTGTCCGTGGAGGCCTGACTCAAGCCCAAAGTAGCCAATACTTCCAAGTGTGTTGACTGCGTCCCGCAGTACTACAAGCCAAACCCCTACTAATTATGCCCCCTACCTCAAGTTACGCCCCCTACAATGACTTTCGGGATGTCAGAGCCCTTCCCTCTGAAGTTGCTAATATCGTCACTAGTACTGCTCTTCTTCTACTTCTCTTCCTCACTTTTTAAGCTTCACTATCGCCATCTAGTGATAAGGCATACAGATCATATAACATAGATCAGCAGACACTGTAGTCATCCTGTTTGTTTTCATCAGTTTTTAAAGTATGATGAAACTCTACAGTAAATTTTATTTTTATGGAAGGGGTAGGTTTAGGTCCGCGCACTCTTCGTGTGAAGTAATTTTCATCATCTGGATGGTCAGGGGACGTCCGCACAACCCCGTCCGCATGCAGCTGAATTCGGAGGTGTGTTCTAGTCTGTCCGAGCTCACGGCCAAAGGAGTAAACTATGAAAGGCTCAAATGTGCACAAAGAGCGCAGAATGTGGAAAATTAAGTATACCCGAGGTGACGGCTCACATCAGGAAACTCCATGACACCCCCAATAAAAAAAAAAAAAAAAAAATGTTGCCATGACCCTATTTATGACTGCAGTTGTTTGGACTTATAAGCAAAACCAGTTTCCAGCTTCCCTCTGTAAATATGTCCAGAATAACATCTTTTGGACAAAAGAACTGTGATATATTATAAACAAGAAACAAGTGGAAAATGTGACCAGTAGGTCATGAAAGACTATTTCCTGTTTTTATCACACCTCCAACTTTGGTTTGACCTGAAGAATTTAAATAGAGCAGAAGAAAACCACAAGCTGAAGAGCTTCTCATGTTGTACTGACCACAGTATCAAACAACTCTGTGAACACAAAGACCTGAGACACTTAAATACTGGTTTAAAGAGCATTTAAAATTACAAACCTTTGATTTTTTTAAAGTTGTTTATTTTTATTATTTAAAATATTCTGTAAAAATTTAAACATGATTGTACAGACTCATCATTTGACTTTCTCATCTGATTGCTGTCCGATGATGATGATGATCTTGATCTCGCTCATCATATCACAACACAACATCAGAAACTGACATTTCATTCTGTTTAAGTGGTACTGACATATCGTATGTTTTAGAGACATTTTCTGTCATTGATTTGAGGGATTATTGTTTTGATTTAGTTGGATCTGAAAGGTACATTTGTCAAATCACACAGATTTGTTGTCATAAACATTTTTCAGACATTTTCTCAGTTCATCACTCTGAGTAAATGTTGGAGGTGAATTAGTGAACGATCAGCTCTTAGTCTTTATTGTCTTCTGCTCTCAATGGATGTTGATCTTCTGTCTCTCTCTGTTCAGTCTCATGTGTCTCACTGTGGGTTTCCTGAGTAAGTCTGGTTAATTAAACTGAACTGAGACCCTGAACCTTCACCAGTTTTCTGTGGCTTTGAGCTGGACGAAAAAAACAGCCTGTTCATCACGCCAACACAAAACAACACCTCCAGCGCTCGTGAGAAACTTTGAGACAAAAACATCTCAGATTAAAAAATGTAATTTTGAATGTCTTTGAATATCAAAATAATGACAAATCATAAAAAAAGATGATAACTGTTCAGATTTTTAATGACCTGTGCTGCATTTCTCCAAAACATAGTAAGCCAAAGTAAGTAGATCGTAGAATCATTGCCAGCAATGATCTCTATATGATCAACTTAGCTCACGATGCTTTTGAGAAACACAGCCCTGGTTGTTGGTGGTTAAAATGTGAATATTTTAGTCAGGGAAAATAATATAAATAAAATAAAATTATATCTTATAGATTTCATACTCAGTCTTTTTCTTTTGCAGAAAGTATAAAACGTTTTTTTATGGTAAGAATTGTATTTTTAACTCTTTAAAATAAATAATATTTATTGGCATCAGAGATTCCTCAAAGAAACATTAACATCCATGGAACCTTTCATTGCACATGTTCTTCATACCGTTGCAGAAAAAGGTTCTTTAGATTTTTAAAATGTTTTTCACACTAAGAAAACAAAAGGTTCTTTTAAGAACTGTTCAATGAAGGCAAAAATTGTTCTTCTAAGGCATCACTGTGAAAATTCCCTTTAGGAACCTTTATTTTTATGAGAGTAAGATTTTAAATAACAGCTGTAGACAATAAACAAGAAATAATAGCACACAATTTTTAATGAATAAAATAATTGTGCAGTAAAAGTATAAGCAGCTTTTACATGAGAAAAATAAACTAAGAACCAACAGAACAAGAATGAACTGAAAAACAGCATCGGCAAAAATTATTAAAACAGTAATGAATAAAGCATTGCTGAGGTTTCAATGTGCTAAAATAATGACATTATTAAAATATTCTTTTTCTCCCCTAATCGTATTAGGAAATTACCCTCAATTAGTGGAGCTGCACACCTGTTGGTGATTATCAGAGCGAACATACAGTAGCTGTGTGAGATTGTTACTCTTGTTATCTGATGAAGGCCTTGGACGGCCGAAACGTCACGTCTTTTAATTAATAAAGTTTGAGCTCTGTAAGAGTGAGTGTTGCACCTTTGTTCAGCTCAATTATTAAAAATATTAAATATTAAAAACTCAGAAATGAGAACAAGAAAACATACATTTAACTGAGAGAGTACAAAAGATTTTTTTTCTAGTATGTCTTTACAACATTTAACTACTTTAGTTAACATGATCTAAAAATGAACCGCACTTCTACAGCATTTATTAATCTTAGTTATGTTCATTTCAGCTTTTACTAAAACATTACAGTTTTAAAAATCAAAATGTGTATTTGTTAACATTATTAGTTAATGCACTGTGAACTAACATGAACAAACAATGAACTCGTGTTGAACTCGTGTCTGTTTAAGAGCTGCTATTAAAGAGGTTTTAAATTATGTGTCAAAAGCTGCATTTTAAATGTGTCTCTGCATTTAGAGAGTGGAAACTTCACAGTATATTATAAGTGTCACTCTGAGGTTTTGTTTCCTGTCTTCATCGCTGAACTTTACTTTGATCACACCAAACATCTGTTTAACAATAAACAATGAATTATAAAGAGATTTTTATCAATTAACTGTAAACATGCTAATACTGATGTAAAGTGTGCTGATCTGTGATCTGTTATAAGTGAGTTAGTTGAGTCTCATGCAGTGACTGACCGTGGCGTAATCACAGTGAATCTGGTCCTTACTGAAGGAGACTGTAGCGTCACTGAGAGACTCTTCATGCTTCTGGAAACTGACAGACGTGTACAGGAGCCCATCAGAGGGGATTGTGGGTAGACCGGACTGTGCAGTAGACCGGGCTGGCCTGTGTGTGTGAGAGTCACTTCGTCTCTTGTGTGTTAATTTACACACAGTCAGAGTGAATCCACCAATCAGCAGCAGAATCACACACACACAAATAATGATGATCATGGAGGAATCTGAAAATAAAACACACAAACACGCAGTGTTAATTAAATGCACACCATATATTTTTCACCACTAGAGGTCGCCTATTCAAAACAAAGGCGTAGCTTGATGGCGCTGCGATTGAGCGCGGATTTTTGGGAAGTGCAAAAGAATCGGAACGGGACTTGAGCAGAAATCATATTTATGGATGAGATTATTAACGTTACTGTAGTATGACGCAGAGACACTGGCCGAGTGTTGTGGGAGCTGAACGAGGCAGCTGGAGCGATTGCTAATGAGAGATGAGGGCAACACACGCCTCGAGAACAGCGGAACTTTTATTACGCCGCAGTCGCCACTTCCGCTTCTTCCAGTCAAGCGTATGAGGTAACACAGCGCTGTTTATCATAGTAGATACATTTGAGCGTGTTGGAAATTATATTATGACGTTATTCTGTGTGTTCGCGCAGCGGCTACTATGAGACACTTGTTGCACACTGCAGTAAGCTCAATATTAGTCATGGTAAAACATGGTACTTGAGGTAAATCAAGAAAACGAGATTCAAACAATAAGAACAATTGATAACAATTAGTTTTCTGTCTATAGATGTGTCCAAACAGTTGTTACCTTACCTAATAAAACAATTAATTTATATAATTTTTTTTTTTTAAATAGAGTAGAGTAGAGTATTTGGTGTTTCCATGGTTTCTACAAAAAATAAAAAATAAAAAATACAGAAACCGAGGTTAACACAGGTATGATTTCATTGATAGGCGAAGCACGGACACGGTTCATCTCCTATGTAAAAAATGACTTATTTCTCTGAATTTAAACATTCTTGGAAACATATAGGATAATGTACAGTATCTCACAGAAGTGAGTACACCTCTCACATTTTTGTAAATATTTTATTATATACTTTCATGCGACAACACTGAAGAAATGACACTTTGCTCCAATGTAAAGTAGTGAGTGTACAGCTTCTATAACAGTGTAAATTTGCTGTCCCCTCAAAATAACTCAACACACAGCCATTAAGGTCTAAACCGCTGGCCATAAAAGTGAGAACACCCCTAAGTAAAAATGTCAAAATTGGGCCCAATTAGCCATTTTCTCTCCCCGGTGTCATGTGACTCGTTAGTGTTACAAGGTCTCAGGTGTGAATGGGGAGCAGGTGTGTTAAATTTGGTGTTATCGCTCTCACTTTCTCATACTGGTCACTGTAAGTTCAACATGGCACCTCATGGCAAAGAACACTCTGAGGATCTGAAAAAAGAATTGTTGCTCTACATAAAGTTGGCGTAGGCTATAAGAAGATTGCCAAGACCCTGAACCTGAGCTGCAGCACGGTGGCCAAGACCATACAGCGGTTTAACAGGACAGGTTTCACTCAGAACAGGCCTCGCCATGGTCGACCAAAGAAGTTGAGTGCACATGCTCAGCATCATATTCAGAGGTTGTGTTTGGGAAACAAATGTATGAGTGCTGCCAGCATTGCTGCAGAGGTTGAAGGGGTGGGGGGTCAGCCTGTCAGTGCTCAGACCATACGCCGAACACTGCATCAAATTGGTCTGCATGGCTGTCATCCCAGAAGGAAGCCTCTTCTAAAGATGATGCACAAGAAAGCCCGCAAATAGTTTGCTGAAGACAAGCAGACTAAGGACATGGATTACTGGAACCATGTCCTGTGGTCTGATGAGACCAAGATAAACTTATTTGGTTCAGATGGTGTCAAGCGTGTGTGGCGGCAACCAGGTGAGGAGTACAAAGGAAAGTGTGTCTTGCCTACAGTCAAGCATGGTGGTGGAAGTGTCATGGTCTGGGGCTGCATGAGTGCTGCCGGCACTGGGGAGCTACAGTTCATTGAGGGAACCATGAATACCAACATGTACTGTGACATACTGAAGCAGAGCATGATCCCCTCCCTTCGGAGACTGGGCTGCAGGGCAGTATTCCAACATGATAACGACCCCAAACACACCTCCAAGACGACCACTGCCTTGCTAAAGAAGCTGATGGTACCTAAACCCTATTGAGCATCTGTGGGGCATCCTCAGATGGAAGGTGGAGGAGCGCAAGGTCTCTAACATCCACCAGCTCTGTGATGTCGTCATGGAGGAGTGGAAGAGGACTCCAGTGGCGACCTGTGAAGCTCTGGTGAACTCCATGCCCAATAGGGTTAAGGCAATACTGGAAAATAATGGTGGCCACACAAAATATTGACACTTTGGGCCGAATTTGGACATTTTCACTTTGGGGTGTACTCACTTTTGTGGCCAGCGGTTTAGACATTAATGGCTGTGTGTTGAGTTATTTTGAGGGGACAGCAAATTTACACTGTTATACAAGCTGTACACTCACTACTTTACATTTTAGCAAAGTGTCATTTCTTCAGTGTTATCACATTAAAAGATATAATAAAATATTTGCAAAAATGTGAGGGGTGGACTCACTTCTGTGAGATACTGTAAGTACACAAATCAACTAAATATATAACCCTATTCTAGTGGTTTAGTGGATTTTTCTAGTGGATATTTTAATCCAAAAATCTTACATAGTGTGCCTTTAGAGATATACCAAGAGATATATATGAACAAAATATTATCTAAACAAATATTAAAATGTATGATATTTATTTTCAGCCCTTTCCTATCCAACATAAATGTTTTAACACTTATGGGTTATAAAAAAAATTTATAGAACAAGTGTGAGTAAAAATATTTAATATATAAATGAAATATGTATAGAACTCTGTTTGCAATGTTTGTCATAAAGAAACTATAGTTTAGTATTGTGAATGTAAATTGCTTCACATTTTATTAATTTTTTTAGAAGCTGAATTTTTTCTGCAGTAACATGAGTGCATTTTTGTCTCTCTTCTGCAGTCTTACTCATAACCTATGTTCTACATCATCTGTCTCTGTTGAGTCTCATGTGGTCTTGCGGTGGGTTTCCTGAATTAAGACTGTTAATTCTTCACAGCCAAATTAAACTGAGACTCTGAACCTTCAGCTCATTTCTGTGGTTTTAAGCTGGTATGAAAACCTGTTCATCACAAACACACTAAACAACTCCTGCATTCTGCCATTCGGTTGCTTAACAGCTGACATTTGCCTACAGTGGATGAGAACGTTGCGTTGAGTCATAAGAATATAAAACCCATTATAATCGCTGTCTACACTGGATACAGTATACCAGTGTTAATTTTGACAGCCTTTTAGTTTTAGTCATATTTTAGTTATCTGAATTGTTTTAGTTTTAGGGTGTACTCACACTAGGCGCTCTGAACCGTGCCAGAGTGCGTTTGACCCCCAAAGCCCGGTTTGTTTGACAAGTGTCAAAGTGACAAGTGACAAGTGACAAGGGACAATCGCGCTCAGGCTCGGTTCAAGGCAACCGTGCCTAGTGTGAGTACACCCTTAGTCTACTTTTAGTCGACTTCTCATAAAGAAACAAGAACATGATCTTCTTTTTAATGAAAGATATAGGCCTGTTTAGTCTTTATAAAAATGTGCATGCAACATTCTTCATTTTTTCAAGCAGACATTTATTTGTATAAATTAAATATAGATTAATCCTTAATAAAGTTATTCAAGTTATTCAGTCAAGAACATTGAGCGTTTTTTCTCTTTCTTTTGTTCTTTGAATAATATTTACGACAGACAGCAATAGGTTATTAGATTGCTGTCCCTTTAAAGTGTAAGACTTGGTTTTCCTGCTAAGAAAAAAAAGCTGAGATCAAAAACCCTGTAATAAAACAATAGAATAAACCCCTGGAGAGAAGATCTCATATAAAGAGCATATAAAGAGTCCAAACTTCTCTCCTCACTTATGCATGCCCCCTTTACTGACTCCCTCTCTTTCCTCCTAATTCAAGTCACTGAATGTTCACGGAGAATGCCTATATACCACATATGATGTATCTCGTGAATCTGCTGCTTTTCCCCTGTCATGTTTGGTATCATTTTAAATGTCTCAGTCTGATGGGTAAAATGGTCTCAATTTCACAGCAGTCACTTATATTATGAGAAAGATTGAAAACTTATGAGAATTATGTTCTGCTTTTTGTTTGTGTAATAAATATTTACAATCTTTTTGTTCTGGTCTGGTTATTTAAGGGAAAATGGCAGAGCAGCCATTTGGGAAATTCTGTAGCCAGAAACCCCCATGCAGTGCTGGGTGAGTGCCTTAAAAACACCTGCTGTCAGGTATGCATTTCTTACTCTTAGTGTCCCCTTATGAAAAAGTTTACTCAAATGTGCTATTAGTGTACTTCTTTTAAACTGAAAATAATAAAGTATACTTTCAGTCTACTTTTTATGTACTTCTCAGAAACTTGCTTTATGTACTTACATTGTTTGAAAATATTGATTTATAAAGAAAACATTTCTGGTTATGAAATGTAACCATGGTTCCCTGAGAAGGGGAATGAGACACTGCGCCCTAGTACGCTAATGGGGAATGCCTCCGGCATGTCCAGTGTCTGAAGTACATGTCAAAACACGACAATAACATTGGCTGGGGGCAGCCCATGACGTCACTACTGGTGCAACCAGAGTACAAATAGGGCGCCTGTAGTACACGTCATCCACTTCTTGTCTAAAGGAGACGTGGGCAGGCATGCGATCAGATGCAGTGTCTCGTTCACCTTCTCAGGGAGCCATGGTTACATTCGTATGGGAACTCGCACTGCATTCTAGGATGCTAATGGGGAACAAATGCCCAATCCGCCATGCTGAAGGAATGAGTGCTGTATGGCTGATATAAGCCAGTGACTTTGACGGAACTGATCCGGAGTCACACTTCCCGGTCCTAGCAGTACGCACCAGCGGTCATCATAGACTCTATTCCCTATGGTCAGAAACCCTGACTACAAAGGGCAGCTTAGCACAGGGCCTTGTATAAAATACCTTCAAGGGAAAATGGCCAAGGATAAAGATTCTGCCAGTTGCCGCAGGGGACAGACCCTGACGAGTGGAGGACGAGGGAGACCTAGCAACACTCAAAGGGGCTCTAAGAAAGAAGGCCTCAGTAGAAAGACTCTCTGAATCAAGAGGAGGCCTAGCTACATTCTACACTAAGGACTGCTTACCAAGAAAGCTAAGAGAA
The DNA here is from genome assembly GCA_037950665.1 of Hypophthalmichthys nobilis. NCBI lineage: Eukaryota > Metazoa > Chordata > Actinopteri > Cypriniformes > Xenocyprididae > Hypophthalmichthys > Hypophthalmichthys nobilis. The sequence goes on along the minus strand of CM075480.1, from coordinate 41,280,356 downwards.
GCCTTACACTCAATACTGCCATCCAAGCTGAGCCCTTGGGGTGGAAACTTCAGCAGGAAGACTCTCTAAAGTGAGAGGAAACCTAAAAACAGGGCAGTCAACCGGGAGGCTCCAAAGAAATCCTACCACCCAATGTACCCAGCCCGTCAAGAATGCCACAATCCCATTCTATTTCTGACATAGTCCAAGTGCTTTGCCACGGTTTGTCGCATTCAGTGTAGACAGCTTTTAGCTGTTGCAGCACGAAAAAAGTCGCGTCTGGTGTAGACACGGTGTAAGTGAGTTTGAGAGGCTTTTTGAACGATTAAAGCAGATAACACTAGGTGTGCCGCATGCGTGTGTTCCACAAAGATAACTTAACAGAAACTTAAACATTTCATACAACTATTTCATGGTGTTTTTAACTCCTCACATTCACCACTGCTGAAAAGCGGTCCACTGCTAGCATTCATATGTCATACATTAGAATACCAAATGCTGCTGTGGCAATGCGTTTTCTGAATGTGTTTTCTTAGTGGCCCCCATTGCTACATCAGTAGGTCCGTCCTGATTGTTCAAGTGTTGATATCTGAACATTTAAATCTTCCCAAAAGACAATGCTGAAATAATAAAATCTCTTACCTTTTTTAACAGTGAGAGTGACTTTAGTGGTGATGTGAGATCCACACCAATATATCCCAGAATCCTCTTCTCTCAGATTAATGATGTTTACAGTAAAGACTCCAGTAGAAGCTTCATCACTGAAAGAGAATCGATCATCTCTGATCGTCTCCAATGAAACTCCATCCTTCACACACATGGAGGGTTCATGTGCTTTGCAGAAGACTTTCTGATGTTCATCATGATGTTTGCACTGGATTGACATGTCGTCTCCTTCATACTTAGTCAAGTTCAGCTCTGGAAATGATGAGAAATATAAGAACATCAATTCACAGCCATAGTTTCACATATTCAGATGATAAACCTTCCTCACCCTCGTTCATGATGACGATCAGATGAGTGTAAAGATAATTTACGTCTCTCTCTAATGTCACTGCACACCAGTATTTCCCAGCATCCTCTGCTGTCAGTCCAGTGATGGTCCCAGTGAAGACACTTAAAGTGACGTTATCATTCAGAGTCAATCTGTCAGTCTTGGTCTTTTTCTCTTCTTTCACAGTCTCATTGAGAGTATTTCTATCTCTAGTGGAGCACTTCCCCTTACAGAGAGACTTTGATTTATAGATTGAATCATAAGGGCAGATGATCTCAGCAGATTCTCCTTCACGTCTCACTACTGGAGCCACTGCAAACAAACAAACACAGACATTTAACACACATGATTCTGAATATACTGTATTTACTACAATGAAATCATCTGAATTCACTCACTGATGAGGTTGAGCTGAATTTTGGTGGTCAGGGAGATGAAAGTCAAATGTGTGTCTCTGGTTTCTGCTCCACACCAGTAAACTCCAGCATCTCTCACGCTCACATCACTGATGCTCACTGTAAAAACTTTCACATTTCTCTCTGATGAACCATTCATTTCTGTCACTGTAGATGTGCTGATGTTTTGACAGATGTGATTATCATCCTCTTTGCAGAAATGAACTTTATGTTCCTCTGGGATCTGACAGGTGATATCGACTTCTTCACCAAGATAAGCAGATTCAATCTTTGGATATTTTGCACCTATAAATCAGGACAAAAATCAGTTAAGAACAAATATATTATACATCGTTATATAAGACATGGTATTTTGTTTCCTCACCGTCTGTGATGCGCAGCTGAAGTTCAGTGAAGCTCTCAGTATAGTGAGACACTTTCACTCCACACCTGTATGTTCCTGCATCTGCAGCTTTCAGCTCTCTAAAAAACACCATCAAGACTCCTGCTCTGGTGTCGTCATATAAAGAAACATCTCCACTCTCTATCCATTCATCCTGAACTCCTGGATTCTTCCTCTCTGAACATCCATCTGATTCTTTACAGATGTATTTTGTCTTGGTTTTGTATTGAGGATGTTCACACTTGATCATCATATGACCTCCAGAGTAGCCGTTCACTCTAGACACGCCCACTTTAGCTGTCAATCACAAATATCTGACTGAATCAGTGCCTTCATCGAAGGTGACATCATCGCATTGTGCCGGGTATATGATAAGGCCCTTAATGTTACTTTTTTTCCCCCCTTTTTTAAAGTAATGACTGTGCTCTCTTCATCACAGTGATAGTCTCTTTGCTAAATACTTTAGTACATGCAGGTGTGCTTGTGCTATTGTTAACTAGCTATATATGAAAATATGAAACATAATGTAAGTAATTATAAAATATAAAAAATATATTACATCATATATTTTCTATGTGTATATTCTGCATGAGTAAACATATTTTCAATATATTTTTTACACAAGCAGTACCATATCTTATCACATGTACATCTAGGGTAAGTGTACTTATTAAGTCCATGTACCCTTTAAGCCTACTTTCAACTCTGAAGTCAAATAAAAAAAAAGAGAGAAAATCATATTTTATGCTGATCATTATTTTGACCAATCCAGTGATTTGTTACTTCCCTGACATTTATTTACTGCATAACAATCACATTTGTCAATGTTGAGTTCTCACACTGTAAAACAAATATTTTCCAAAGTTGTACATTAAACAACAATAACTGGAGTATGTTTTACAAGAAAATACTATTCCAATCACTGTACTCAAAAATTTCACTTTTAACTTAATGTGTTAAGTGCCATTTCTTTGTAATTATTTGTGAAATTTACTTGCAGTTTCTGGGTGAAAATAGTTTCAAAGTAAATCCTACATCAAATTTATTTCAGTGCATGTGCTTGCTGTCTCAGGGGACCTCATACAAAGACACCCAAAAACGTGTTTCGGTATCCTTCAAAAATCAACACGTCTGCAATTTTCAGCCATTTCTTTGCAAAGTACAATGATATTATGTCAAATAATGTTTTCTTTATTTTTGTGTATGAACAAATAGTACTTTATCATTTTCCTTTAAATGGAAAGATGAGTTTTATTAGCTTGCTCACAAAGCTAATCTCAAGGTCAAACCATTAGCTTTACTGAAAGATAGACTGACAAAGAATTAAGCATGTGAACTACAAACAATAAATGTTTTGTGATTCATTTTACATTAATTTACAAATATATTTTGTAGAGCAGATTATTTTCAGAAATTAACTTTTTTTTTTAAGCTTAAATGGTACAGTGCCAAAAACTGCATGCAAACTATAGCCAACACAAGCTAACCTTGAGTGAAAAAAAACTTTACATTTCTTAATGTGGGCACAATAAAAATTACTATGATGCTTAGTCCACATTATATTTAAGCTCCATGCATGTCTTTGTAAACATATCTTACATTTTTAAAAGCAAACATTGTCTTTTTTCACCATTACTCGCTGTCAAACCATTTAAGCCCACCTTATGTGTTTCAATGAGGAATACCTCTAATTACAAACTTTGATCAAGTTTCTAAGTGAAAGTGTTTAATGATATCTGAGTTGGGGCAATCTGACTTGGGGCTCCAGATTCTGGGAATGGAGGGGTCATCCAATGCTTGGCTTTCTTCCTGAGATACGGTCACTTCCTGTTGAAATTTTGACCGGGCATGACTCGGGAACCAGGCCGAATTAAGGCTCCATACTCCGGACATGGGGGCCCCACTAGGAGACCTCCGTAAGGCTAGAGTATGAAGTCCCAACTCGGCTTGGCTCCCGAGATACACCCGTTCAAACTTCCAGCTTGACTCCAGCTACAACTCCAGAGTCAATCCGACTTAAGGCTTCAGACCACCAGCCTGGACCCCCAGCCACTAACACCTACCCATCCCACCCAGGGCTCTAATCAAACATTAGCAAAAGGATTTTTTTTAAATAGTTCCCTGTCACTTGATGTTTTACTTCTTTAAAATCAGTAGATTTTTATATTTTGTAAATCAATCATGATGTGGGTTTATTTGGAACACATGCAGGCTTAAATGGTTCCAAAGTACCAATTAAGCCCATGCCAGACTTCTGACTTTATTCATAAAATTTCTATTATTTTATATTCTAAAATGTACATCAACTAATACTAATATATTTTCAAATGAGAGACAAATCTTGCATTTTAACAAATTATTTTTCTTATAAACCATGTCAATATATATGAAAAACACCTAAACTTAGATTTTGGTGGGTCTAATAGGCTGAATATAAAATTGCATACATTATGATATATTAGTAAATATATTGTTAAAAATGTTCAATATATGAAAAGCTTTTGCAGCATTTTTTTATCCTTATGTATTATTCAATATATTGTTCTGTATATTTTCAATATACCGTTAAATAATTTAATATATTAGTCATTCATATATAAAGGAAATCTATTTTATTTGCGTAAGGGAATACTGCTAATGTGAACTTACTAGACGACAGTGATAGTTTGTTCTACTCACCCATGATATGTAGATGAACAGTATTAATAATGGAGAAACTGTACAATTGTTCTCTGATCCAAACTCCACATAAATAAACTCCTCCATCATCTGGTGTCACAGCAGTAATTCTCACAGTGAAAAGATTTTTCTGTTTCTCATCAGAAATACTGAATCTTTCTTTCCTATTCCATTTGCTGTAAATCATCTCAATGGAGTCTCTTCCTTCTTTGAATATGATCTTGGGATCATTAATATGATTCTGTGAATATTCACAGCTGAATTTGTCAGTTTCTCCACTTTTCACCATCACTCTCTTTGACACTTTACAACATGAATCTGTAATTCACAAAATAAAGAAATATTTACATATATAAAAGCTTTGATATGAATGATAAGGAATTTTAATACACTGAGACTTTGATCTTAAAATGACTGACCTTCCTTCACATTCAAAGTCATATCAATGGACCAGTAGCCTTCAACACTAATCTGGTATCTTCCAGCATCATGTTGGTTCAGTTCTCTGATGAAGATCATGAGGTTTCCCTCATTATTTCGAAACATTGTGAATCTTCCTTCATTAATCCAGTTATCATGTTTCTTATAATTTATTATTGTTCTCCACTCAGATAATTTGGTCAAATATTTAGCGGAGTGACTGTACCAAAACTTCTGTGAATCAACAAGAAGACTTCCTCCAGAATATCCAGTGACACTAAAGCATCTCACTGCACCTGTCAATCAGATTGATACTGTGATCAGAAACCTCATGAACAGAAAACAGCATCATTACTGCAGTGATGAAAGAGAAAAGCTCTGACCTGAGATCAGGTAGAAAGTGAAGAAGATGAGGAGGATCTTCATTGTGAGTTGAGTTCAGTCTTCTTTATGCTTGAATGTTCTCTGTGTGAATCTCTCTGTCTCTACATCTGTCTGCTTTAGTTACTTCCTCTTTATTCAGCTCTTTATCAGTAATGAGCAGCTTTACTGGCCCCTTCCACCATCAGCACTGACTGAATATTACATTAATCACACTGAAAGAGCGCCACCTAGTGGAGGTTACAGTGTCTGATACTGAGAGATCATACAGGTTTCATCTTCTCTATATAAGGACAAATGACACTGAAGATAATTGATCAGCGTTATTTAAATCTTCCACTAGAGGGCGACAGTATAATTCACATGTAAGTTCACTCCCTAGAGCCCAAACAATGTACTCTCAGAAATGCAAAACATGCATCTGATACTTTTGGGTTTTGACATTTTTATCAGTTGTAAGAAACATTCATAGCTTTTTTTTAGGTGGAAACAGACCAGATCTGTCTGGCATTTGACTGGAATAGTTTGGATACTTTATGCATAAAAATCAGACTGATAATATCACAGACTGATGTGGATTCAGCACCATGGACAGCAGCTGTCAGAGAAACATCAGCATGATTATGACCGTTGAACTTAAGTTCATCTGCTTCCTTCCCTTCATCTCTGATTTGGTCATAAAAACATCTGTATGAACAATAGCTGTATGTAATTATCAAATATTAGTTTCATTCCTCCAGATTCACTCTCTCTTTTGAACATACAGGAGGTGCAAATCTGTATCATTTACATTTCATCATTTCAGAACACAATGAAATTATGTTCTGTGTCAACTACTATACAACACAACTACATACAACTAATTTTAATGAAACCAATAAATTTAAAGTTTAGTCATTGAAATTACAATGTCAATAGAACATGAACTTATATCTGCCACTAGATGGAGGCAGAGGTTTCAATAAAACAACTGGTCATGTGTTTACTGTAGGTGCTACAAATCTATAATAAATGCAGTGGTCACAAACTGGACATCACAAACACTTAAGCAATAATTATGGAAAAAAAAAATCTGAAACATCTCAAGTATATGAATGCATTTTTGTGTGAAAGCAATGCAAAATGATTCACAGTCACCCATTCACGATTAATGTATTGTGTGTTTGTCTGAGTGGTTCAAACCATCTGCTCTAAGTGGGACTTGAACCCGGGTCCGCTGGCATGGGATTCGGGTGCTCTGACAAGGACAACAATCTGTAGCGTCAATTGCTAGAGCATCTCTTGAGATCAGAGGAGTGAGCTTTACATGAAAAGCTCTTACTAGCCTACGTCTGTTATGTGTGTGTGTTATATGTGTGTGTCTGTGTGTGCGTGGGTGTAGTGGCTGTACGTTTGCTTCTCCTGGTCATGTGACACGGGCCAGCTTAATATATCAGGGGTGTTTTGGAGCAAACATTAAAAAAGTACTGAAAACATGTGAAACTGATGCAGAAACCCATGTTTTGCAATAATATAATTTTAATATCAATATTTTTTAATGGAATCGATACCAAATAAGTAGCTTGTGAGTAACGATATATCAATACTGCAGCCCATAGGGTTTGTATGAGCACATATTACAAATAAAGGCTACTGAGTTAAAACTCTATTCTTGTTTAAATTAAAAAGCACTCCAATTAGATCACCGCAGGTAAAACCACACATAGCACCTCACTACATGGTAAAAAGTAAAAATAGCGTTTCTATATGGAATTTAGTCTATAAACACATTTAATATAAATATGCACAAAACTGCAAGTTTATGACAAAAAAATAGTATGTAATTTGGCCTTTATTACTTATTTAATACATGTCTACATTAAGAATTAAATAAAATATTAACCTACATTTCTGACAAAATACCACGGTTACAGTTAGTGTTACCACAGTAAATCCATGATAAATGTTGTTGGTTGAAGAGTATTCTAACTGGATTGGCTCAATGTTTCTCCTGATTCGCACATTAGTGTTGTTGATTAAGTCAGCGCTGTTTCAACTGGCTTTAAACTAAATTAAATCAAATCAATCTGTGCAGAGAGATTTGCAGCTTGTACCGGAGACCTCTACGCTGAACTCGAACACTTCTCATTGGCTGTTTAGTGCTCGTGTGATCGAGACACTCAGCAAGTAAACACATTTGTGAGCTCGTGAGTCGCGCCCTGCGCAGTGCGCACAAGTAGCGCTGTTTCCCTGACCTAAAATCTAGTACTGCCACCTTGTGTTGACATTGTAAAACTGCACGATTTGTAAATTATGCATGGCGGGCCACATATAATATATTTTAATAGATAAGCTGCGGGCCATTTGAAATTCATCCCCGGGCTGCATATGGCCCGCGGGCCGTAGTTTGGATACCCCTGATCTGGAGGATCAGCGGATGTCCGCATGCAGCTGAATTTTTGTGACTGCACGGAGGTGTGTTTACAACAGCGCATGTGCGAGTGACTTGAGCGCTTGAAAAGTGCACTAGATTTCACTAGTCTTTCTGAGCTCATGGCCAAAGGAGCATACTATGAAAGGCTCAACTGTGCACAAGAGAGAGCAGGATTTGGAAAATTAAGTATACCCAAGGTGACGGCTCACATCAGGAAACTCCATGACCACAAAAAAATAAATAAAAAATGTACACAATTTTATGGTAAGAATTGTGTAAATATGTCATATGTCCAGAATAAAATCTTTTGGACAAAAGAACTGTGATATATTATAAACAAGAAACAAGTGGAAAATGTGACCAGTGGGTCATGAAAGACTATTTCCTGTTTTTATATCATCTGCAACTTTGGTTTGACCTGAAGAATATAAATAGAGCAGAAGAAAACCACAAGCTGAAGAGCTTCTCATGTTGATCTTTAAAACACTGACCACAGTATCAAACAACTCTGTGAACACAAAGACCCGAGACACTTAAATACTGGTTTAAAGAGCATTTAAAATTACAAACCTTTGATTTTTTAAAAAGTTGTTTATTTTTTTGTATTTAAAATATTCTGTAAAAATTTAAACATGATTGTACAGACTCATCATTTGACTTGATGACTTTGACTGATTGCTGTCCGATGATGATGATGATCTTGATCTCGCTCATCATATCACAACACAACATCAGAAACTGACATTTCATTCTGTTCAAGTGGTACTGACATATCGTATGTTAGGATTTTTAGAGACATTTTCTGTCATTGATTTGAGGGCTTATTGTTTTGATTTAGTTGGATCTGAAAGGTAAATTTGTCAAATCACACAGATTTGTTGATCATAAACATTTTTCAGACATTTTCTCAGTTCATCACTCTGAGTAAATGTTGGAGGTGAATTAGTGAATGATCAGCTCTTAGTCTTTATTGTCTTCTGCTCTCAATGGATGTTGATCTTCTGTCTCTCTCTGTTCAGTCTCATGTGTCTCACTGTGGGTTTCCTGAGTAAGTCTGTTTAATTAAACTGAACTGAGACCCTGAACCTTCACCAGTTTTCTGTGGCTTTGAGCTGGACGGAAAAAACAGCCTGTTCATCGTGCACAACACAAAAAAAACAAACAAAAAAAAACAACTCCAAATATGAATATTTAAGTCAGGGAAAATAATATAAATAAAATAAAATTATATCTTATAGATTTCAGACTCAGTCTTTTTCTTTTGCAGAAAGTATAAAACGTTTTTTTATGGTAAAAATTGTATTCTTAACTCTTTAAAATAAATAATATTTATTGGCATCAGAGATTCCTCAAAGAAACATTAACATCCATGGAACCTTTCATTGCACATGTTCTTCATACCGTTGCAGAAAAAGGTTCTTTAGATTTTTAAAATGTTTTTCACACTAAAAAAAAAAAAAAAATGTTTCTTTTAAGAACTGTTCAACAAAGGCAAAAATTGTTCTTCTAAGGCATCACTGTGAAAAATCCCTTTAGGAACCTTTATTTTTTATGAGTGTAAGATTTTAAATAACAGCTGTAGACAATAAACAATAAATAATAGCACACAATTTTTAATGAATAAAATAATTGTATGGTAAAGGTATGAGCAGCTGTTACATCAGAAAAATAAACTAAGAACCAACAGAACAAGAATGAACTGAAAAACAGCATCGGCAAAAATTATTAAAACAGTAATGAATAAAGCATTGCTGAGGTTTCAATGTGCTAAAATAATGACATTATTAAAATATTCTTTTTCTCCCCTAATCGTATTAGGAAATTACCCTCAATTAGTGGAGCTGCACACCTGTTGGTGATTATCAGAGCGAACATACAGTAGCTGTGTGAGATTGTTACTCTTGTTATCTGATGAAGGCCTTGGACGGCCGAAACGTCACGTCTTTTAATTAATAAAGTTTGAGCTCTGTAAGAGTGAGTGTTGCACCTTTGTTCAGCTCAATTATTAAAAATATTAAATATTAAAAACTCAGAAATGAGAACAAGAAAACATACATTTACCTGAAAGAGTACAAAAGATTTTTTTTCTAGTATGTCTTTACAACATTTAACTACTTTAGTTAACATGATCTAAAAATGAACCGCACTTCTACAGCATTTATTAATCTTAGTTATGTTCATTTTACTTAAACATTACAGTTTTAAAAATCTAAATTTGTATTTGTTAATATTAGTTAATGCACTGTGAACTAACATGAACAAACAATGAACTCGTGTTGAACTCTTGTCTGTTTAAGAGCTGCTATTAAAGAGGTTTTAAATTATGTGTCAAAAGCTGCATTTTAAATGTGTCTCTGCATTTAGAGAGTGGAAACTTCACAGTATATTATAAGTGTCACTCTGAGGTTTTGTTTCCTGTCTTCATCGCTGAACTTTACTTTGATCACACCAAACATCTGTTTAACAATAAACAATGAATTATAAAGAGATTTTTATCAATTAACTGTAAACATGCTAATACTGATGTAATGTGTGCTGATCTGTGATCTGTTATAAGTGAGTTAGTTGAGTCTCATGCGGTGACTGACCGTGGCGTAATCAGAGTGAATCTGGTCCTTACTGAAGGAGACTGTAGCGTCACTGAGAGACTCTTCATGCTTCTGGAAACTGACAGACGCGTACAGGAGCCCATCAGAGGGGATTGTGGGTAGACCGGACTGTGCAGTAGACCGGGCTGGCCTGTGTGTGTGAGAGTCACTTCGTCTCTTGTGTCTTAATTTACACACAGTCAGAGTAAATCCACCAATCAGCAGCAGAATCACACACACACAAATAATGATGATCATGGAGGAATCTGAAAATAAAACACACAAACACGCAGTGTTAATTAAATGCACACCATATATTTTTCACCACTAGAGGTCGCCTATTCAAAACAAAGGCGTAGCTTGATGGCGCTGCGATTGAGCGCGGATTTTTGGGAAGTGCAAAAGAATCGGAACGGGACTCGAGCAGAAATCATATTTATGGATGAGATTACTAACGTTACTGTAGTATGACGCAGAGACACTGGCCGAGTGTTGTGGGAGCTGAACGAGGTAGCTGGAGCGATTGCTAATGAGAGATGAGCGCAACACACGCCTCGAGAACAGCGGAACTTTTATTACGCCGCAGTCGCCACTTCCGCTTCTTCCAGTCAAGCGTATGAGGTAACACAGCGCTGTTTATCGTAGTAGATACATTTGAGCGTGTTGAAAATTATATTATGACGTTATTCTGTGTGTTCGCGCAGCGGCTACTATGAGACACTTGTTGCACACTGCAGTAAGCTCAATATTAGTCATGGTAAAACATGGTACTTGAGGTAAATCAAAAAAAACGAGATTCAAACAATAAGAACAATTGATAACAATTAGTTTTCTGTCTATAGATGTGTCCAAACAGTTGTTACCTTATCTAATAAAACAATTCATTTATATATATATTTTTTTTTTAAATAGTAGAGTATTTGGTGTTTCCATGGTTTCTACAAAAAATAAAAAATACAGAAACCGAGGTTAACACAGGTATGATTTCATTGATAGGCGAAGCACGGACATGGTTCATCTCCTATGTAAAAAATGACTTATTTCTCTGAATTTAAACATTCTTGGAAACATATAGGATAATGTACAGTATCTCACAGAAGTGAGTACACCTCTCACATTTTTGTAAATATTTTATTATATATTTTCATGCGACAACACTGAAGAAATTACACTTTGCTCCAATGTAAAGTAGTGAGTGTACAGCTTCTATAACAGTGTAAATTTGCTGTCCCCTCAAAATAACTCAACACACAGCCATTAAGGTCTAAACCACTGGCCAATTAGCCATTTTCTCTCCCCGGTGTCATGTGACTCGTTAGTGTTACAAGGTCTCAGGTGTGAATGGGGAGCAGGTGTGTTAAATTTGGTGTTATCGCTCTCACTTTCTCATACTGGTCACTGTAAGTTCAACATGGCACCTCATGGCAAAGAACACTCTGAGGATCTGAAAAAAGAATTGTTGCTCTACATAAAGTTGGCGTAGGCTATAAGAAGATTGCCAAGACCCTGAACCTTAGCTGCAGCACGGTGGCCAAGACCATACAGCGGTTTAACAGGACAGGTTTCACTCAGAACAGGCCTCGCCATGGTTGACCAAAGAAGTTGAGTGCACGTGCTCAGCGTCATATTCAGAGGTTGTGTTTGGGAAACAGACGTATGAGTGCTGCCAGCATTGCTGCAGAGGTTGAAGGGGTGGGGGTCAGCCTGTCAGTGCTCAGACCATACGCCACACACTGCATCAAATTGGTCTGCATGGCTGTCGTCCCAGAAGGAAGCCTCTTCTAAAGATGATGCACAAGAAAGCCGCAAATAGTTTGCTGAAGACAAGCAGACTAAGGACATGGATTACTGGAACCATGTCCTGTGGTCTGATGAGACCAAGATAAACTTTTTTGGTTCAGATGTTGTCAAGCGTGTGTGGCGGCAACCAGGTGAGGAGTACAAAGACAAGTGTGTCTTGCCTACAGTCAAGCATGGTGGTGGGAGTGTCATGGTCTGGGGCTGCATGAGTGCTGCCGGCACTGGGGAGCTACAGTTCATTGAGGGAGCCATGAATACCAACATGTACTGCGACATACTGAAGCAGAGCATGATCCCCTCCCTTCAGAGACTGGGCTGCAGGGCAGTATTCCAACATGATAACGACCCCAAACACACCTCCAAGACGACCACTGCCTTGCTAAAGAAGCTGAGGGTACCTAAACCCTATTGAGCATCTGTGGGGCATCCTCAGATGGAAGGTGGAGGAGCGCAAGGTCTCTAACATCCACCAGCTCCGTGATGTTGTCATGGAGGAGTGGAAGAGGACTCCAGTGGCGACCTGTGAAGCTCTGGTGAACTCCATGCCCAATAGGGTTAAGGCAGTGCTGGAAAATAATGGTGGCCACACAAAATATTGACACTTTGGGCTGAATTTTGACATTTTCACTTAGGGGTGTACTCACTTTTGTGGCCAGCGGTTTAGACATTAATGGCTGTGTGTTGAGTTATTTTGAGGGGACAGCAAATTTACACTGTTATACAAGCTGTACACTCACTACTTTACATTGTAGCAAAGTGTCATTTCTTCAGTGTTGTCACATGAAAAGGTATAATAAAATATTTACAAAAATGTGAGGGGTGTACTCACTTCTGTGAGATACTGTAAGTACACAAATCAACAAAATATATAACCCTGTTCTAGTGGTTTAGTGGATTTTTCTAGTGGATATTTTAATCCAAAAATCTTACATAGTGTGCCTTTAGAGATATACCAAGAGATATATATGAACAAAATATTATCTGAACAAATATTAAAATGTATGATATTTATTTTCAGCCCTTTCCTATCCAACATAAATGTTTTAACACTTATGGGTTATAAAAAAAATGTATAGAACAAGTGTGAGTAAAAATATTTATATAAATGAAATATGTATAGAACTCTGTTTGCAATGTTTGTCATAAAGAAACTATAGTTTAGTATTGTGAATGTAAATTGCTTCACATTTTATTAATTTTTTTAGAAGCTGAAATTTTCTGCAGTATCATGAGTGCATTTTTGTCTCTCTTCTGCAGTCTTACTCATAACCTATGTTCTACATCATCTGTCTCTGCTGAGTCTCATGTGGTCTTGCGGTGGGTTTCCTGAATTAAGACTGTTAATTCTTCACAGCCAAATTAAAATGAGACTCTGAACCTTCAGCTCATTTCTGTGGTTTTAAGCTGGTATGAAAACCTGTCGCGCTCAGGCTCGTTTCAAGGGCAGCTTAGCACAGGGCCTTGTATAAAATACCTTCAAGGGAAAATGGCCAAGGATAAAACATCCTGCCAGTTGCCGCAGGGGACAGACCCCTGACGAGTGGAGGTCTCACGAGGGGAGACCTAGCAACACTCAAAGGGGGCTCTAAGAAAGAAGGCCTCAGTAGAAAGACTCTCTGAATCAAGAGGAGGCCTAGCTACATTCTACACTAAGGACTGCTTACCAAGAAAGCTAAGAGAAGCCTTACACTCAATACTGCCATCCAAGCTGAGCCCTTGGGGTGGAAACTTCAACAGGAAGACTCTCTAAAGTGAGAGGAAACCTAAAAACAGGGCAGTCCACCGGGAGGCTCCAAAGAAATCCTACCACCCAATGTACCCAGCCCGTCAAGAATGCCACAATCCCATTCTATTTCTGACATAGTCCAAGTGCTTTGCCACGGTTTGTCGCATTCAGTGTAGACAGCTTTTAGCTGTTGCAGCATGAAAAAAGTCGCGTCTGGTGTAGACACGGTGTAAGTGAGTTTGAGAGGCTTTTTGAACGATTCATCAAAATAACTGATGAGCTTGTAAGAGTCATTTGTTCGTAAAGCAGATGCACACTAGGTGCATGTGTGCATGTGTGTGTTCCACAAAGATAACTTAACAGAAACTTAAACATTTCATACAACTATTTCATGGTCTTTTTAACTCCTCACATTCACCACTGCTGAAAAGCGGTCCACTGCTAGCATTCATATGTCATACATTAGAATACCAAATGCTGCTGTGGCAATGCGTTTTCTGAATGTGTTTTCTTAGTGGCCCCCATTGCTACATCAGTAGGTCCGTCCTGATTGTTCAAGTGTTGATATCTGAACAAATCTTCCCAAAAGACAATGCTGAAATAATAAAATCTCTTACCTTTTTTAACAGTGAGAGTGACTTTAGTGGTAATGTGAGATCCACACCAGTATATCCCAGAATCCTCTTCTCTCAGATCAGTGATGTTTACAGTAAAGACTCCAGTAGAAGCTTCATCACTGAAAGAGAATCGATCATCTCTGATCGTCTCCAATGAAACTCCATCCTTCACACACGTGGAGGGTTCATGTGCTTTGCAGAAGAGTTTCTGATGTTCATCATGATGTTTGCACTGGATTGACATGTCGTCTCCTTCATACTTAGTCAAGTTCAGCTCTGGAAATGATGAGAAATATAAGAACATCAATTCACAGCCATAGTTTCACATATTCAGATGATAAACCTTCCTCACCCTCGTTCATGATGACGATCAGATGAGCGTAAAGATAATTCACGTCTCTCTAATGTCACTGCACACCAGTATTTCCCAGCATCCTCTGCTGTCAGTCCAGTGATGGTCCCAGTGAAGACACTTGCAGTGACATCATCATTCAGAGTCAATCTGTCAGTCTTGGTCTCTTTCTCTTCATTGAGAGTATTTATATCTCTAGTGGAGCACTTCCCCTTACAGAGAGACTTTGACTTTGATTTATAGATTGAATCATAAGGGCAGATGATCTCAGCAGATTCTCCTTCACGTCTCACTACTGGAGCCAATGCAAACAAACAAACACAGACATTTAACACACATGATTCTGAATATACTGTATTTACTACAATGAAATCATCTGAATTCACTCACTGATGAGGTTGAGCTGAATTTTGGTGGTCAGGGAGATGAAAGTCAAATGTGTGTCTCTGGTTTCTGCTCCACACCAGTAAACTCCAGCATCTCTCACGCTCACATTACTGATGCTCACTGTAAAAACTCTCTCTTCATTTCTCTCAGATGAACCATTCATTTCTGTCACTGTAGATGTGCTGATGTTTTGACAGATGTGATTATCATACTCTTTGCAGAAATGAACTTCATGTTCCTCTGGGATCTGACAAGTGATGTCGACTTCTTCACCAAGACAAGCAGATTTAGTCTCTGTCTTTGGATATTTTGCATCTATAAAATAAAACAATTAAATAACATTCAGATCAGATAATTCATACATGCAAGATAAAGTATTTCATGTTCCTCACCGTCTGTGACGAGCAGCTGAAGTTCAGTGAAGCTCTCAGTATAGTGAGACACCTTCACTCCACACCTGTATGTTCCTGCATCTGCAGCTTTCAGCTCTCTAAAAAACACCATCAAGACTCCTGCTCTGGTGTCGTCATATAAAGAAACATCTCCATTCTCCATCCATTCATCGTGAACTCCTGGATTCGTCCTCTCTGAACATCCATCTGATTCTTTACAGATGTATTTTGGCTTGGTTTTGTATTGAGGATGTTCACACTTGATCATCATACGACCTCCTGAGTATCCGCTCACTCTAGACACGCCCACTTTATCTGTCAATCACAAATATTATTGAATCTCAAAGACAAGATTTTAATTGCTAGATTTGATGGAGAGTTTGTTGTACTTACTACTAACATGTAGATGAACAGTATTAATAATGGAGTAACTGTACGATTGTCCTCTGATCCAAACTCCACATAAATAAACTCCTCCATCATCTGGTGTCACAGCAGTAATTCTCACAGTCATGAGTTTCTGTTTGTCATCAGAAACACTGAATCTTTCTTTCTTCTTCCATGTGCTGTAGATCATCTCAATGGAGTCTTCTCCTTCTTTGAATATGATCTTGGGATCATTAATATGATTCTGTGAATATTCACAGCTGAAGGTGTCAGTTTTTCCAATATTCACCATCACTCTCTTTGACACTTTACAACATGAGTCTGTCATTCACAAAATAAAAATATATTTTATAAATATAAAGCTCTAAAATTGTTCTACTACACAAAGACATCTTAAAATGACTGACCTTCTTCCACATTTAAAGTCATATATATACGCCAGTTGTGAAGGACTTCAATTGCGTATCTTCCAGCATCATGTTGGTTCAGTTCTCTGATGAAGATCGTGAGGTTTCCCTCATTGTTACGAAACAGTGTGAATCTTCCTTCATTAATCCATTTATCATGTTTTATATCATTTATTATTGTTCTCCATTCAGGTAATTTGGCCATATATTTAGCAAAGTCACTGTACCAAAACTTCTGTGAATCAACAAGAAGACTTCCTCCAGAATATCCAGTGACACTAAAGCATCTCACTGCACCTGTCAATCAGATTGATACTGTGATCAGAAACCTCATGAACAGAAAACAGCATCATTACTGCAGTGATGAAAGAGAAAAGCTCTGACCTGAGATCAGGTAGAAAGTGAAGAAGATGAGGAGGATCTTCATTGTGAGTTGAGTTCAGTCTTCTTTATGCTGAATGTTCTCTGTGTGAATCTCTCTGTCTCTACATCTGTCTGCTTTAGTTACTTCCTCTTTATTCAGCTCTTTATCAGTAATGAGCAGCTTTACTGGCCCCTCCCACCATCAGCACTGACTGAATATTACATTAATCACACTGAAAGAGCGCCACCTAGTGGAGGATACAGTGTCTGATACTGAGAGATCATACAGGTTTCATCTTCTCTATATAAGGACTAATGATAATTGATCAGCGTTATTTAAATCTTACACTAGAGGGCGTACATGTACATGTAAATTCAATGAGGTCCCGTAGAGCCCATACAGGGCACTCTTGGAAATGCCAAAAAATGCACACTTTTTTTTTTTTTTTTTTTTTTTACATTTTTATCAGTTGTAAGAAACATTAACCACTTTTTAGTAGCCCCAGATCTGTCATTTGACTTGATTTGTTTGAATACTTTATACATAAAAAACAATAATGATATCATAGTTTGATGTGGATTCAGAACCATGGACAGAAGCTGTCAGACAAACTTCATATGACAATTGAACAAAACAAACACAAGAAGCAACTAGAATTTGTGTTTATCTGCTTCCCTTCGCTTTGACTGTTGTCATGAAAACATCAAATATTTGACCAAAATTTCATCCCTCCAGATTGAATATTTATTATTAATCATAGAGGAGGCGAGGAAATCTATAACATTTACAATTCATCATAACAGAAAACAAGAAAATGAATGTATGTTCTGTATCAACTGCCTTACAATAAAAATACATAAAACTAATTTTAATGAAACCAAGAAATGTAATGTTTAGTCACAGAAATGTAACATTCACTTATATTTGCCACTAGATGGAGGCAGAACTTTAAATAAGCTTTCAAGTCACCTTTATTTATATAGCGCTTTTTACAATACAGATTGTTTCAAAGCAGCTTTACATTGATAACAGGAATATTATGCATTGTTTGTCAGTTTTGTCATTGTTCAATACTAAATTAGTTGATTCAGTTATTCAATTCTCAGTTATTAATTCAGTTCATTTCATCTAAACAGCAGCTCTGGAGAAAATGGTGATGTCATCGCCGAGCTCTATTGAGTTCTCATATAATAGTGTTAATGCAGTCAGATCAATAATATAGCTGAACAGGTGTCCCCAACTAAGCCAGAGGCGACAGTGGAAAGGAACCCAAACTTCATCAGGTGACAGAGTGGAGAAGAAACCTTGGGAGAAACCAGGCTCAGTCCAGGGGCCAGTTCTCCTCTGGCCAACAACTGTGAACTGTGAAAAAAATATCACAAACACTAAGGCTGGCCACACACTTTTAAGGCCAGGTTGCCTCTGACATGATACTATAGCTGAAACTTGGCAGCCACAAACATGCCACTAAAGTGGAGTATTGAGAAAGAAGATATTCTAATTTTCTATTTTGTTTTTCACTGTAAAACAGAAAGTGCTCCAATGGACTCAGCTGACAACGTCGAGTGTCCTCTATTTGTTTTTCTTCTCATGTCACATTTGCAGGCATGAAAAGGGGTCAGGGGTGAAAAAGGTGAGAAGGATATTACCCCTCTAGGGGGGTCCGGGGGCATGCTCCCCCGAAAGAAAAATTTAAATATTCCATATTTTAAAGCATCAATCTGATGCATTTTGAGATGCTTTTTTTGCCAACCTGGCGAGCTGGAGAAACTTAACTTCAGCCATGAGTCAAAAATTATTATGGCCTCCTTACTAAGTATTATGAAGGGGGATTGAGCGGGAATCTTTATTGGTGTTGATTTTCAGTCTCTTTTTAATGATAGGCTTTACGCATCTGTCAATCATCCCCACTTGCTATTTGGGGGAAGAACCTAGCGCTATGATTGGTCGAACTCTTCTTCTTTTGCTGTTGCTTGATTTGAGGACTGCGCGTGCACAGAGGCGTCACCAGGTTTTTGCATAGTTTAGAGTGACAAATCGTACCAGCGTACTTTGAAGTCAAAATGCGTATCCGCTACGCAAATTGCGTACAGGTTGGCAGGTCTGCTTATTGATGGAACGGTGGACCTCTTTACCTTCTGCCTTGTCAGTCCCCTCACCTCAAAATCTACCTCCTCAAAAGGCTAACGTTGCATTCTCTCCTGCTGTGTTCAATGACTCAATTCATCAAGCTGTAGCTAACGTTAGTTAAGTCTATGTCAACAGAGCTCCTGGGTAACTTACCTTAGATATACCAGAAAATATTAAAATTATTGAAACCATCACTCACCAAATTCAGTCAGGTAAATCGCAGAGGCCATGCGTGCTTTCAGCTTCTGATGGTGGTCTGCACTGGTGATGCAAGGCCCTTCGCGTTAATATTTCCATGCACTTGCGCTCCCTTCTGGCACGCGCAACTGTTCGCAGTTCACTGAATCTCGTGCTCCCTTCTGGCACGCGTACCTGTTCGCAGTCCCCAAAAAACAATTTTCATCGAATCTACACGACTAACGTAGGTCACCGATTTTGGTTTCAAAACGGCGAATTTCGCCGAAAGGTGAGGGTTTTTCATGTATGCATTTGATCTCGAGAGTCTTGGTGAGAGCTCGTCTCACATTGACATTGTTCCTGCAATCAGCAGGTGTGTGGTCCGGCTAAATCTTCTAGTGTGTGCGTTCAGAAGATTATAATGCTAAAAATCAGTTGAAACTGTCTGTCGGTTAAGATTTGAAAATCATCTAGTATGTCCCAGGCCTAACGCTAGAGAGATTCTCTCACAGCAAAAAGTTCAATGCCTTTATTGTACTTAAAATTATTTTATTGTACTTATTATATTATCCCTAAAAGAATTTCATAAAATAATAATGTTCATTATGTGCTGTATATTCTGAAAGGCTGCAGTTTGCCTACTAAAGCTACATTTGGGATCAATTAATTATACTTTTACCCAAATTTCTCATTAAGAACTGGCAACCACTCCACTGCATTGTGAGGGAGAGTTTTACATGAGCATGTAATATTCACATTTCATTCTGAAAATGGACAAATCTAGTCTGATATATTTGAAGTGACTTGATATCTCAGCACGTTTCAGAGGTCGGTGTTTAATATAATAACGCTGTATAATTAAGCATCTTTATAATTTATCTTAGTCAGATGTTGAGTTTGTGAAGATATTGTTAGGGATTCACGAGCCTCAGAGCGACCGTTAGCTAAACCACTGCTATCCAAGCTCCAACATCGTCCATACAGTTCGTGGTGTGTAATTCAAGTCTTCTGAAGAAATAAAACATTTCTTTGTGAGGAACAGATCCAACATTAATCGATTACTCACAGAAAATCTTCCTCTCTCTGATCTGCCTGTTCATAAGGCGATTCACCCTCGAACTGTTTTCATTCAAACGGACGAGCAGCGCTTAGCGCCATATAAGGACAAAAAAGGGAGGAGTCGAAACTGCGCCTAAACCTCATTGGCTCGCGCGTGTAAGTGTCTTCGTGTCAGATGTGAGATAAACAGAGTCAGAATTATCACTTTATCCATCGCGTACTAAGGAAGTTTTCTTAATTTCAGAATAGAGGTGAATGCCAACCTAAAATAATTGAGAGAGAAGTTTGACTTTTAGCATCTTCCAAAGTATAAATTTTATTATGCAACCTTATTTACAACTTCAGTTGGTAGGACTTATTAGCAAGAACAGTTTTTGCTTGTGCTTCTGCTTACATATTTCAGATCAGCTGGAAGAGCTGAGATATAACTTTTCATATATTACACAAATTCACTGACTTTGTGTCTATTTACTCAGTACTAAATATATATATATATATATATATATATATATATATATATATATTTCTTATTCTTATCACACCTGCAGGAGTCTGAAGGGCTTTTGGTTTGACCAAAATAATTTAAATGCAAGAACAAAATAAAATCACAAGCTGAAGAGCATTTTTATTGATCTTTATCACTGACCACAGTATAAAAAAAAAATGCAAACACAAAGACCTGAGACATTTACCAGCAAGTCACTTTATCCTTGTAAAAATACAGTAAACCTGGAGATGCTGCTTAAGGGGTTATTAACATAAAATTGAAATACAAAGTATGACATTTACAGCATTTTTACAGACATACAGTGTCATTGACTTGTGGACTCATTGTTTTCCTTCTGCTCTCAATGGATGTTGATCTTCTGTCTCTCTCTGTTCAGTCTCATGTGTCTCACTGTGGGTTTCCTGAGTAAGTCTGTTTAATCTTACGTAATTATGTTAATGCTAACAATGTCATGCTATATTTGCAAATATAATGTAAAGAATAATGAACTCCCTGATTGTAAGACTTTAACATCTTTGGACAATAAACAAAAACAGAAAGTATTTTGTATTTCGATCAGGGGTTTTATTTCCTGTCTTGGCCTCAGACAAACTGAGGTGACAAACTATTTTAAACGTGTGAAAGAATCAACATGAGCAGCAACGGAAACTTCAGACTAAAGTGTCTCACGATTCAACAGACTGTACTGAACAAACCAAACATCTGTTTAACGCTGAATTAAGGGTTATGAAGATATATTCTTGCAATGAATTGCGAGTGTAACAAATATAAATCACGTTTTTCACAATAGGCTACTAATGGTATACAGCAAAAACTCCAGTGTTAAATTAACTCTCATCAGAGTGTATTTGAGTCCACACTCAAGAGTGTTAAAGTGTTAAAATAAGAGTGTTAAATGAACGCTGAAGCAGTGTTAAAGTTAATGAGATAATTAACTGATTAACTGAGTGATGATTGACCATTATTGAAGATACTGATGTTAACAAGCAGAATCACCAAAAGAAGAAAATCATAATTTTAAGTCACCGTTATGGTGATCAGTGTTTGCTTTAGTTGGGCTCTTGTCCCTTCAGTTTTCTTCAGTTTTTAATATTATATTTTGTTTGGCTGCTGTAACTGAGTTATAACAGGATTCATGTCAAATAATGATTATGTCAAAACAACCATCACCACCTGATCACATTTTCTTTTTGTTCGTCTGGCTGTTATAACTCAGGTACAGCAGCCAAACAAAATCTAATATTAAAAAGTCAAGGGTCAAGAGACCAACACTGATCACCATGATGGTGACTTAAAATTGTAATTTTCACCTTTTTTTGTGTGTGTGATTCTGCTTGTTAACATCAGGTGTCTTCAATAATGGTCAATTATTAATTTATTAATTTGACTTTTCATGCTTCTGGAAAATGACAGACGTGTACAGAAGCCCATCAGAGGGGATTGTGGGTAGTTCATCAGGACAGTTAATTTGAGCTGATCCAGGATCTGTGAGAGAATCACATCTGCTGTATACACATGATGACTGAACATAGAGAAAACAGAAAGGAGAAATATATTAAAATGACAAAACACTACGCTATACACACATACACACACACACACACACACTATAACTCACCATTGTATTTTTCTCTCTCTTTCTCTTGTCTGATGTCGAGGTTCTTCCTAATAACCCAAAACAAAATGAATCGATCAGTAAGAGAAACACAAACTAGATCAATCTGGAGATGAACAGCAGCATCTGAGACAGAAACTCATTGAGTCAGTGAGATTTTACTGCTGCTGACAGTCAGAAGATTGAAGCAGCTCAGAGACACTCAAATAACTTTAATTATTTATTTCAACGTTATAAATGATCAAACCTCGTCTCTTGTGTCTTAATTTACACAAAGTCACAGTGAATCCACCAATCAGCAGCAAAATCACATACATAGAAATAATGATGATCAAGGAATCTGAAAATAAAACACACAGAGAAACCCCAGAGATGAATAACACAAATATAATAAAATTTTCAGCCCCTTTCTATCCAGCATGTCTTTTTTAACACACCTAATAGAACTCTGTCTTAATGTTTGACCTGTGATCTCTGTCATAAAGGATCTACTGTAGCTGAGTCTTTCTGCAGTAACATGAGTGTATTTTAGTCTCTCTTCTGCATATCTGCACACATTCGACTGCATCTCTGTTTCTGTCTCTGTTAAGTCTCATGTGGTCTCACTGTGGGTTTTCTGAATAAAGACCGTTTAGCCAAATTAAACTGAGACTCTGAACCTTCAGCGCATTTCTGTGGTTTTGTGCTGGTATGAAAACAGCCGTTCATCACTGTGGGAAAAAATAACAACATACTGCAAACACAGACAATCCTATCTGCACAGCATTATTACTCAGACGTCCTGTGAGCTACAGTCTACAGCATAAATGAGATCAAACCCTTTTGAAATCGAATATTTTTATCCATTTCTCAGTGAAAATGATACAGATTTGCTGATCTTTTACAGAACAGTTTTGATTAAACATTTATTTAGTGTGTTATATATTTTATTTAGTATCTTTAGGATAAGAAAAATATGACATTTATTTCAAATGAGGTGTTGCAAAATGATTACACCCTACAACAAATTCAAGAAGCAGAAAGTGCAGATATTTGTGTAAAAATGTAAGGAGTGAAAGTAAAACGTTGTCTGAAAAATAAATAGTGAAGTACTGATACCAGAAAAATCTACTTAAACTAGATTTGCACAAATATATCACTGTATAGGATCCCATAGAAAATGTTAATTTAAAAGTGAGATGGATGCTTTTCTGAGAAATCTGTCGGGGTGTACTCATTCATGCTGTAGCTGAAAATTATTATTTTACTGATATATTACAGTTCAGATGCAGTGGATGGACACTGATTCAGTACCTGCTCTGAGTGAGTTTGCTCAGTGAATGATTCAAATCCCACTCTTTAGTTTTTGAGTCTTTTGAATGATTCTTTGTTGTGACTGGCTTGTAAGAGTCACTTGTTCCTGAATCTGACTTTACTAGCTGCACAGTTTGTTCTTGATTTACTAAAATAAATCAGTTAATAAGAGTCATTTGTTTATGAATCAGATAACACTGTGTACACTGCGGGTGCTTGCCATTTATCTCATCACATTGAAGCAACACTACTGAAAATCAGTACAAGATATGCTGCTAACATTTATATTTTATTCAGCGATGGAGTGGAAATGCCTTTTCTTGCCCCTGCCATCAGTAGACCCAGCCCTATTTGCCCCATAGAAGATGCAAATAAAAGAAACTGTCTTACCTTTGTTGATGTTTAAATGCAATTTAGTGAAGATGTGAGATTCTTCTACTTCTTCAAGTCTCACTACTGGAGCCACTGCAAACAAACAAACACAGTCATTTAACACACATGATTCTGAATATACTGTATTTACTACAATGAAATCATCTGAATTCACTCACTGATGGTGTTGAGCTGAATTTTGGTGGTCAGGGAGATGAAAGTCAAATGTGTGTCTCTGGTTTCTGCTCCACACCAGTAAACTCCAGCATCTCTCACGCTCACATTACTGATGCTCACTGTAAAAACTCTCTCTTCATTTCTCTCAGATGAACCATTCATTTCTGTCACTGTAGATGTGCTGATGTTTTGACAGATGTGATTATCATCCTCTTTGCAGAAATGAACTTTATGTTCCTCTGGGATCTGACAGGTGATGTTGACTTCTTCACCAAGACGAGCAGATTTAGTCTCTGTCTTTGGATATTTTGCATCTATAAAATAAAACAATTAAATAAAAATCAGATCCGATACGTCAAACATGCCAGATAAAGTATATCGTGTTCCTCACCGTCTGTGACGTTCAGCTGAAGTTCAGTGAAGCTCTCAGTATAGTGAGACACATTCACTCCACACCTGTATGTTCCTGCATCTGCAGCTTTCAGCTCTCTAAAAAACACCATCAAGACTCCTGCTCTGGTGTCGTCATATAAAGAAACATCTCCATTCTCCATCCATTCATCCTGAACTCCTGGATTCTTCCTCTCTGAACATCCATCTGATTCTTTACAGATGTATTTTGGCTTGGTTTTGTATTGAGGATGTTCACACTTGATCATCATACGACCTCCTGAGTATCCGCTCACTCTAGACACGTTATCTGTCAATCACAAATATTATTGAATCTCAAAGACAAGATTTTAATTGCTAGATTTGATGGAGAGTTTGTTGTACTTACTACTAACATGTAGATGAACAGTATTAATTATGGAGTAACTGTACGATTGTCCTCTGATCCAAACGCCACATAAATAAACTCCTCCATCATCTGGTGTCACAGCAGAAATTCTCACATTGAAGAGATTTTTATGTTTGTCATCAGAAACACTGAATCTTTCTTTCTTCTTCCATGTGCTGTAAATCGTCTCAAAAGAGTCTTCTCCTTCTTTGAATATGATCTTAGGATTATTAATATGATTCTGTGAATATTCACAGCTGAAGGTGTCAGTTTCTCCAATATTCACCATCACTCTCTTTGACATGTTACAACATGAGTCTGTCATTCACAAAATAAAAATATATTTTATGAATATAAAGCTCTAAAATAGTTCTACTACAAAAACACATCTTAAAATGACTGACCTTCTTCCACATTTAAAGTCATATATATACGCCAGTTGTGAAGGACATCAATTGCGTATCTTCCAGCATCATGTTGGTTCAGTTCTCTGATGAAGATCATGAGGTTTCCATCACTGTTACGAAACAGTGTGAATCTTCCTTCATTAATCCACTGATTTTGTTTCATGTCATTTATTATTGTTCTCCATTCAGGTAATTTGGCCATATATTTAGCGGAGTCACTGTACCAAAGTTTCCCAGAATCAACAAGAAGACTTCCTCCAGAATATCCAGTCACATCAATGTCTCTCACTGCACCTGTCAATCAGATTGATACTGTGATCAGAAACCTCATGAACAGAAAACAGCATCATTACTGCAGTGATGAAAGAGAAAAGCTCTGACCTGAGATCAGGTAGAAAGTGAAGAAGATGAGGAGGATCTTCATTGTGAGTTGAGTTCAGTCTTCTTTATGCTGAATGTTCTCTGTGTGAATCTCTCTGTCTCTACATCTGTCTGCTTTAGTTACTTCCTCTTTATTCAGCTCTTTATCAGTAATGAGCAGCTTTACTGGCCCCTCCCACCATCAGCACTGACTGAATATTACATTAATCACACTGAAAGAGCGCCACCTAGTGGAGGATACAGTGTCTGATACTGAGAGATCATACAGGTTTCATCTTCTCTATATAAGGACTAATGACACTGAAGATAATTGATCAGCATTATTTAAATCTTACACTAGAGGGCGTACATGTACATGTAAATTCAATGAGGTCCCGTAGAGCCCATACAGGGCACTCTTGGAAATGCCAAAAAATGCATACTTTGTTTTTGTTTTTACATTTTTATCAGTTGTAAGAAACATTAACCACTTTTTAGTAGCCCCAGATCTGTCATCTGACTTGATTTGTTTGAATACTTTATACATAAACAACAATAATGATATCATAGTTTGATGTGGATTCAGAACCATGGACAGAAGCTGTCAGACAAACTTTATATGACAATTGAACAAAACAAACACAAGAAGTAACTAGAATTTGTGTTTATCTGCTTCCTTCCCTTCGCTTTGACTGTTGTCATGAAAACATTAAATATTTGGCCAAAATTTCATCCCTCCAGATTGAATATTTCTTATTAATCATAGAGGAGGCGAGGGAATCTATAACATTTACAATTCATCATAACAGAAAACAAGAAAATTAATGTAGGTTCTGTATCAACTGCCTTACAATAAAAATACATAAAACTAATTTTAATGAAACCAAGAAATGTAATGTTTAGTCATAGAAATGTAACGTTCACTTATATTTGCCACTAGATGGAGGCAGAACTTTAAATAAGCTTTCAAGTCACCTTTATTTATATATAACTTTTTACAATACAGATTGTTTCAAAGCAGCTTTACAGTGGTAACAGGAATATTATGCATTGTTTATCAGTTTTGTCATTGTTCAATACTAAATCAGTTGATTCAGTTATTCAATTCTCAGTTATTAATTCAGTTCATTTCATCTAAACAGCAGCTCTGGAGAAAATGGTGATGTCATCGCCCAGCTCTGTTGAGTTCTCATATAATAGTGTTAATGCAGTCAGATCAATAATATAGCTGAACAGGTGTCCCCAACTAAGCCAGAGGCGACAGTGTCAAGGAACCCAAACTCCATCAGGTGACAGAGTGGAGAAGAAACCTTGGGAGAAACCAGGCTCAGTCAGGGGGCCAGTTCTCCTCTGGCCAACATCTGTGAACTGTGAAAAAAAATATCACAAACACTAAGGCTGGCCACACACTTTTAAGGCCAGGTTGCCTCTGACGTGATACTATAGCTGAAACTTGGCAGCCACAAACATGCCACTAAAGTGGAGTATTGAGAAAGAAGATATTCTAATTTTCTATTTCGTTTTTCACTGTAAAACAGAAAGTGCTCCAATGGAGTCAGCTGACAACGTCGAGTGTCCTCTATTTGTTTTTCTTCTCATGTCACATTTGATCTCGAGAGTCTTGGTGAGAGCTCGTCTCACATTGACATTGTTCCTGCAATCAGCAGGTGTGTGGTCCGGCTAAATCTTCTAGTGTGTGCGTTCAGAAGATTATAATGCTAAAAATCAGTTGAAACTGTCTGTTGGTTAAGATTTGAAAATCATCTAGTATGTCCCAGGCCTAACGCCAGAGAGATTCTCTCACAGCAAAAAGTTCAATGCTTTTATATTGTACTGAAAATTATTTTATTGTACTTATTATATTATGCCTAAAGGAATTTCATAAAATAATAATGTTCATTATGTGCTGTATATTCTGAAAGGCTGCAGTTTGCTTACTAAAGCTACATTTGGGATCAATTAATTATACTTTTACCCAAATTTCTCATTAAGAACTGGCAACCACTCCACTGCATTGTGAGGGAGAGTTTTACATGAGCATGTAATATTCACATTTCATTCTGAAAATGGACAAATCTAATCTGATATATTTGAAGTGACTTGATATCTCAGCACGTTTCAGAGGTCGGTGTTTAATATAATAATGCTGTATAATTAAGCATCTTTATAATTTATCTTAGTCAGATGTTGAGTTTGTGAAGATATTGTTAGGGATTCACGAGCCTCAGAGCGACCGTTAGCTAAACCACTGCTATCCAAGCTCCAACATCGTCCATACAGTTCGTGGTGTGTAATTCAAGTCTTCTGAAGAAATAAAACATTTCTGTTTGAGGAACAGATCCACCATTAATCGATTACTCACAGAAAATCTTCCTCTCTCTGATCTGCCTGTTCATAAGGCGATTCACCCGCGAACTGTTTTCATTCAAACGGACGAGCAGCGCTTAGCGCCATATAAGGACAAAAAAGGGAGGAGTCGAAACTGCGCCTAAACCTCATTGGCTCGCGCGTGTAAGTGTCTTCGTGTCAGATGTGAGATAAACAGAGTCAGAATTATCACTTTATCCATCGCGTACTAAGGAAGTTTTCTTAATTTCAGAATAGAGGTGAATGCCAACCTAAAATAATTGAGAGAGAAGTTTGACTTTTAGCATCTTCCAAATATAAATTTTATTATGCAACCTTATTTACAACTTCAGTTGGTAGGACTTATTAGCAAGAACAGTTTTTGCTTGTGCTTCTGCTTACATATTTCAGATCAGCTGGAAGAGCTGAGATATAACTTTTCATATATTACACAAATTCACTGACTTTGTGTCTATTTACTCAGTACTAAAAATATATATATTTCTTATTCTTATCACACCTGCAGGAGTCTGAAGGGCTTTTTGGTTTGACCAAAAGAATTTAAATGTAAGAACAAAATAAAATCACAAGCTGAAGAGCATTTTTATTGATCTTTATCACTGACCACAGTATAAAAAAAACTGCAAACACAAAGACCTGAGACATTTACCAGCAAGTCACTTTATCCTTGTAAAAATACAGTAAACCTGGAGATGCTGCTTAAGGGGTTATTAGCATAAAATTGTTATCATTAAAAATACAAAGTATGACATTTACAGCATTTTTACAGACATACAGTGTCATTGACTTGTGGACTCATTGTTTTCCTTAATCGAACACTTCTGCTCTCAATGGATGTTGATCTTCTGTCTCTCTCTGTTCAGTCTCATGTGTCTCACTGTGGGTTTCCTGAGTAAGTCTGTTTAATCTCATGTAATTATGTTAATGCTAACAATGTCATGCTATATTTGCAAATCAAATATAATGTAAAGAATAAAGAACTCCCTGATTGTAAGACTTTAACATCTTTGGACAATAAACAAAAACAGAAAGTATTTTGTATTTCGATCAGGGGTTTTATTTCCTGTCTTGGCCTCAGACAAACTGAGGTGACAAACTATTTTAAACGTGTGAAAGAATCAACATGAGCAGCAACGGAAACTTCAGACTAAAGTGTCTCACGATTCAACAGACTGTACTGAACAAACCAAACATCTGTTTAACACTGAATTAAGGGTTATGAAGATATATTCTTGCAATGAATTGCGAGTGTAACAAATATAAATCACTCTGTTTTTCACAATAGGCTACTAATGGTATACAGCAAAAACTCCAGTGTTAAATTAACTCTCAAAGTGTATTTGAGTCCACACTCAAGAGTGTTAAAGTGTTAAAATAAGAGTGTTAAATGAACACTGAAGCAGTGTTAAAGTTAATGAGATAATTAACTGATTGATTGAGTGATGATTGACCATTATTGAAGACACCTGATGTCAACAAGCAGAATCACCAATCACAATTTTCACCGTTATGGTGATCAGTGTTTGCTTTAGTTGGTCTCTTGTCCTTTCAGTTTTCTTCAGTTTTTAATATTAGATTTTGTTTGGCTGCTGTAACTGAGTTATAACAGGATTCATGTCAAATCATGATTATGTCAAAACAACCAACACCACCTGATCACATTTTCTTTTTGTTCGTCTGGCTGTTATAACTCAGGTACAGCAGTCAAACAAATTGTAATATTAAAAAGTCAAGGGTCAAGAGACCAACACTGATCACCATGATGGTGACTTAAAATTGTGATTTTCTCCTTTGGTGATTCTGCTTGTTAACATCAGGTGTCTTCAATAATGGTCAATCATCACTCAATTAATCACTTAATTATCTCATTAACTTTAACACTGCTTCAGTGTTCATTTAACACTCTTATTTTAACACTTTAACACTCTTGAGTGTGGACTCACATACACTCTGATGAGAGTTAATTTAACACTGGAGTTTTGTTGTGTGATGTGTGATAATCTTGTGATCTCTGTCAAGAGGGAACTAGTTGAGATTAATCGGAGTGTAATCGGAGTAAATCTCCTCCTTACTGAAGGAGACTGTAGCGTCACTGAGAGACTTTTCATGCTTCTGGAAACTGACAGATGCATACAGAAGCCCATCAGAGGGGATTGTGGGTAGTTCATCAAGAGCTGATCCAGGATCTGTGAGAGAATCACGTCTGCTGTCTGCACATGATGACTGAACATAGAGAAAACAGAAAGGAGAAATACATAAAAATGACAAAACACTACGCTATACACACACACACACACACACACACACACACACACACTGTAACTCACCATTGTATTTTTCTCTCTCTTTCTCTTGTCTGATGTTGAGGTTCTTCCTAATAACCCAAAACAAAATGAATCAGTAAGAGAAACACAAACTAGATCAAACTGGAGATGAACAGCAGCATCTGAGACAGAAACTCATTGAGTCAGTGAGATTTTACTGCTGCTGACAGTCAGAAGATTCAAGCAGCTCAGAGACACTCAAATAACTTTAATTATTTATTTCAACATTATAAATGATCAAACCTCGTCTCTTGTGTCTTAATTTACACACAGTCAGAGTGAATCCACCAATCAGCAGCAAAATCACACACATACAAATAATGATGATCATGAAGGAATCTGAAAATAAAACACACAGAGAAACCCCAGAGATGAATAACACAAATATAATACAATTTTCAGCCCCTTTCTATCCAACATAAATGTCTTTTTTAACACACCTAATAGAACTCTGTCTTAATGTTTGACCTGTGATCTCTGTCATAAAGGATCTACTGTAGCTGAGTCTTTCTGCAGTAACATGAGTGTATTTTAGTCTCTCTTCTGCATATCTGCACACATTCGACTGCATCTCTGTTTCTGTCTCTGTTAAGTCTCATGTGGTCTCACTGTGGGTTTTCTGAATAAAGACCGTTTAGCCAAATTAAACTGAGACTCTGAACCTTCAGCGCATTTCTGTGGTTTTGTGCTGGTATGAAAACAGCCGTTCATCACTGTGGGAAAAAATAACAACATACTGCAAACACAGACAATCCTATCTGCACAGCATTATTACTCAGACGTCCTGTGAGCTACAGTCTACAGCATAAATGAGATCAAACCCTTTTGAAATCGAATATTTTTATCCATTTCTCAGTGAAAATGATACAGATTTGCTGATCTTTTACAGAACAGTTTTGATTAAACATTTATTTAGTGTGTTATATATTTTATTTAGTATCTTTAGGATAAGAAAAATATGACATTTATTTCAAATGAGGTGTTGCAAAATGATTACACCCTACAACAAATTCAAGAAGCAGAAAGTGCAGATATTTGTGTAAAAATGTAAGGAGTGAAAGTAAAACGTTGTCTGAAAAATAAATAGTGAAGTACTGATACCAGAAAAATCTACTTAAACTAGAAATATTATTAAATCTCAAAGACAAGATTCAAATTGCCAGATTTGATGGAGAGTTTGTTATACTTACTACTAACATGTAGATGAACAGTATTAATAATGGAGTAACTGTACGATTGTCCTCTGATCCAAACTCCACATAAATAAACTCCTCCATCATCTGGTGTCACAGCAGAAATTCTCACAGTCATGAGTTTCTGTTTGTCATCAGAAACATTGAATCTTTCTTTCTTCTTCCATGTGCTGTAGATCGTCTCAATAGAGTCTTCTCCTTCTTTGAATATGATCTTGGGATCATTAATATGATTCTGTGAATATTCACAGCTGAAGGTGGCAGTTTTTCCAATATTCACCATCACTCTCTTTGACATGTTACAACATGAGTCTGTCATTCACAAAATAAAAATATATTTTATAAATATAAAGCTCTAAAATAGTTCTACTACACAAAGACATCTTAAAATGACTGACCTTCTTCCACATTTAAAGTCATATATATACGCGAGTTGTGAAGGACATCAATTGCGTATCTTCCAGCATCATGTTGGTTCAGTTCTCTGATGAAGATCATGATGTTTCCCTCATTGTTACGAAACAGTGTGAATCTTCCTTCATTAATCCATTTGTCATGTTTTATGTCATTTATTATTGTTCTCCACTCGGGTAATTTGGCCATATATTTAGCGGAGTGACTGAACCAAACCTTCTGTGTATCAACAAGAAGACTTCCTCCAGAATATCCAGTGACACTAAAGCATCTCACTGCACCTGTCAATCAGATTGATACTGTGATCAGAAACCTCATGAACAGAAAACAGCATCATTACTGCAGTGATGAAAGAGAAAAGCTCTGACCTGAGATCAGGTAGAAAGTGAAGAAGATGAGGAGGATCTTCATTGTGAGTTGAGTTCAGTCTTCTTTATGCTGAATGTTCTCTGTGTGAATCTCTCTGTCTCTACATCTGTCTGCTTTAGTTACTTCCTCTTTATTCAGCTCTTTATCAGTAATGAGCAGCTTTACTGGCCCCTCCCACCATCAGCACTGACTGAATATTACATTAATCACACTGAAAGAGCGCCACCTAGTGGAGGATACAGTGTCTGATACTGAGAGATCATACAGGTTTCATCTTCTCTATATAAGGACTAATGACACTGAAGATAATTGATCAGCGTTATTTAAATCTTCCACTAGAGGGCGACATTATAATTCACATGTAAGTTCACTCCCTGGAGCCCAAACAATGTACTCTCAGAAATGCAAAACATGCATCTGATACTTTTGGGTTTTGACATTTTTATCAATTGTAAGAAACATTAATAGCTTTTTTTTTTTTTAGGTGGAAACAGACCAGATCTGTCTGGCATTTGACTGGAATAGTTTGGATACTTTATGCATAAAAATCAATAATAATATCATAGACTGATGTGGATTCAGCACCATGGACAGCAGCTGTCAGAGAAACGTCAGCATGATTATGACCGTTGAACTTAAGTTCATCTGCTTCCTTCCCTTCATCTCTGATTTGGTCATAAAAACATCTGTATGAACAATAGCTGTATGTAATTATCAAATATTAGTTTCATTCCTCCAGATTCACTCTCTCTTTTTGAACATACAGGAGGTGTAAATCTGTACCATTTACATTTCATCATTTCAACTACCATCGTGTCAACTACCATACATCACAACTACATAAAACTAATTTTAATGAAACCAAGAAATGTAATGTTAGTCGTTGAAATTACAATGTCAATAGAACATGAACTTATATCTGCCACTAGATGACAAAAGTGTTCATGGAATGCATTGGAACTGGAATTGGAATGTTCATTGAATGCATTTTGTGTGAAATCAATGAAAAATGATTCACAGTCACCCATTTATGAAAGTGATGCAGAAACCCATGTTTTCTAATTAATATAATTTTAATATTGATATTTTTAATGGAATCAGTACCCAATAAGTAGCTTGTGAGTATCGATATATCAATACAGCAGCCTATAAGGTTTGTACAAGCACATATTACAAATAAAACTGAACATTTAAAGGGAACACAAGAGCCAGAATAACAGAAGCGGATAATATTGAGCACTTTGAGAGCAAAAAACAACAGATTCCTTTGTGAATGCACACAATTATGATTTTGTTCAGTATATCAGGGTAAAATGATCAACTATGATTTAAAAGCAGGAAAATGTTGTAAAATGAAAAAGCATTTGCTCTGCTGAATTAATTTTAGTATTATATATTTACACAATGACAATTCTTTTAACTTAAAAGCTTTTAACTTTCATTTAATTCCACTGTTACATCATGTTTCTTCAAATATAAAGAAATGAAACTCTCGTGTGACTCATCACTGATGATCCTGTCAATCATGTGTGGCTCCGCCCACAGAGCTCAGGATTGGTTCCTTCATGCTCCGCCTCTTACTGCAGCATCTTCCTGTTGATCTGAACAAACAATAAGATGAAGAAAGACTGAATGAAGTTCATCAACAACATTATAAAACCTTTCACAAGATTTTTATTGATTATATTGAGAAGAGCTGCAGGTTCAGACACTCACTGATGGATTCTCATGTTTAGAAAAGCTCTGAGGATTCCTGCAGGAGTCTTCTGGAGCTCTGGGATGAACCGTCTGTGTGAAAGAGAGCGAGAGATCGGTCATGTGATCATCTGTGATGGATCATCTGACTGTGACGTCTCACTTACTGTGAGTGTGTCGTACAGGTCAGAGGTCATAGACTTGAGCTCAAGAGCTGTATATGTGTCTTCATTGGGATCAGAGATCTACAGGAGAGACGGAAGGACTTACATCACAAAATATCACAATAATAAAAATACGATCAATGATACATTTACAAAATATACACATTTATGGAAACGCCAAAAAAAATACTGGAAAAAGATCCCTGACAGTGTTGAAAGTAAAGGGCTTTTTACACTTTTCTTGTCTTCTTACCGCCTCTCATGTGTGCAGATGTACAGAAGCGTGAGCGTTTGCTCATCTGACACGATTACTGCATAAATATTTTATTCCATGTTGCATGAAAGCAAAAGCTATATAAATGATTGTACGTGAATGAAGTCATCTCTGATTGGTCATGGATCTTGTACAAAACCCTTAATGGCTTGAATCATCATAAATTTGACAATAAATTATCATTAAGAAAATAAACAGATTGGCTAAACTGACTAAAAGGCCATTCACAACTGTCCAATAAAATAAGGCTTGTTTCTTGATTTTTTATATTATTGTACAAACTGGTTACTGACTGGATTGTGACTTTGAGAAGGTTTGAATCCCGTCAGTCTGTACAGTTACAGTCTGAAACACACAACGGCTGATCGATTCACTCCCTGCTTCTGTGAAGTCATGTTGAGATGATTTACCTGTTTCACTGTGAGATCTTCAGTTTCACCACCCCTTCGTTTCCTCCTGTTATAATGACAGACATTAACAGCATATGGACTCTATTAAATTAAGAGAAAATATAAATGTTGTTTTTAAAAATTACTAATAATTAAAAACACAACTGAGCAATTTCCTACATTAAATCAAAAGTGAAATTATTCAATACAAAACTGAACTTGTGCAACCACTGCAGTTTTTTTATTGAGCTCACATTATAAACAGGATGATGATGATGATGAAGATGAAGAATCCTCCAGATGTCGCTGCGATCACAATCACATTCCTACCAGCACCATGATGAACTGAAAGAGGAAGATCATCATGATTAACTCTCCAAACTGATGAAATGGATACAACTGAAAATTCACAATAAATATTAGAAAACTGTGGATTTGTGAACAATGTGCAGATGATCATTAACTCACACATAATGTTTAAAGTCACAGCATCAGAGTATTTCTCTCCATGTTCATTGATGGACTTGCACTTGTATTCTCCACTGTCATCAGAGCTGATCTTAGAGATGTTGTAGATTCTTCCAGATCCTACAAATGTTCCTCCTTTAAACCAGCTGATTTCTGCAGGAGGGTTTGAATCACTGCTGCAGATCAGAGTCACTGAATCTCCTGACACTATTTCACCAGATGGACTGATGGACACTGAGACGCTCTTTGGTGCATCTAAAAAATGAAACCATCTCATTCAAACACAATCTCTTTTTTTTTTAAAGAACTAATTAATCTGTACTCACACGTAACATTGAGATAAACAGCAGGAGAGATGTGATTGTGTCCATCTACACCACAGCTATATCTGCCTGCATCCTCTCTTCTGACTGACTGCAGCAGGAGTTCATTGTTTCTGTCTCTTCTCTCAGTTAATGGCTGTGAGTTTCTGTACCAGATGAATGTTGCTCTGTCAGTCAGAGTGCAGCTGCTTTTACATGTCAGACGGACTGAATCTCCCTCTGTCACTCTCTCAGGAGACTCCACCTGAAGATCTGAACACAACACACACATTATATCTAGTGCTGCTGTCATACACTGATTATTATTCAACATAATGCACAGAAGAAGAGAGAAACCTCATGAAAGTCACCTGTGACAGCAAGAGTCACTCCTGGTTTACCAAGCCATTTACAATTATTTTCATAAGAGATGAATCTGAAATAGTACTCATGTTCATCCTTCAGTGTCACATGACTCAGTCTGATGGTGCAGTTCTGCTGTTTATCTCCCAGATACTGAAGCCTCTGACTGTATTCAGGGTCCTCAGACAGATCTGGATGATCTTCATTATCTATTACCAGTGTTTTTGTCCAGAACACTTTCCTGATCTGATGTCCAGTAGGGTATGTATATGTGCAGTTCATTGTCACTGTTGATCCCTGTAGTGCACAGATGTGTGAAGGATTGTAACTCACACTCCACTGGCTACAAACTCCTGAAACACAACATTGACAAGAAAATAATGAAAATGCCCATCTATAAAAACACTCTTTTACAAAACTGGTGTGTATGTAAATGAAGAACTACACTTATCATGTGTAAACTCTTCAGACAGACAGAAGGTGACGAAACACAGGAAGCAGAAGAGTAAACGCTAAACATGAAAAACATTCTGCACTAAATGTCAGAAGTTTCAGCAGTTAGCATTATGTCAGCAAAAACCTAAATAATATTTTTTTTTTTTGGATGCAACAAATACATTTCAATACATTTTAGTAAAAATTTTACTGGTGATCTTTTTTCCCCTAGCGCTAACAGCAGGGCTAACTGGACCACGGTCATTAGTCACAATCTTTGTTTGTAATATTGAACTATTATAAGGCCCATTTACAGGAGAAACTCACCTGGAATCATGAGCAGAAACAGAAGAAGAGAAGGAGCCATTATCAGTGACATCACTGCAGAAAACTAAATCATTTACACAACAACACGTCATCTATAGTTCCATAAAAACTATTACAAATGTTATATTTATGTTATAAACACTGTAAAAAATGATAAAACTACTTTAAAATCACGACTGTTAGCAGTTTTCCACTGTTGAAACTCATGTAAATACAACACTGGGCACACATGAGCTCTGGATGTTCAGAGGTTATTATGAAAGAAAATGTTTCTCATTTCAAGTTTCTTCAGTGAATGGAGATTCATTATTTAGACAATATTCATCACTGAACAAGTGTAACTCTTACCGTGTTGTAGTTTCAGACACAGCAAACAGACTCCAGGAGAGTGAACTGCAAATGTGAGCTGAAAACTTTCTTCTGCTGTTTTTGCAATTTTTTCCCTTCCTCTTTTTAAAGTCTATTTTAGAGACCTGCCCCATGCCAAGACAGGAACAACCCAAATGAAACCACTTGCAAAGAATAAAAAAGTAAAACATCTTTCATGAAGAATGATTAATTTTTATATACATATATATATATAAATGCATGAAAGCACACACATACTGAAGGCGCAATCTATTTATTTTTTCAATGTGACAAAACTCAAAACTTTTGGAATAGTTTATATCTTAATACAATAAAAACTTTGATTCTTCCAAATGCTTTCAGTTAAAAGATATAATCTGTTGCTATAAAGGTACAACTAATACTTCAATGAATTACATTGTTTTTTTTTTTGTTGTTTTTTTGTTTTTATTCATAAGCAAAAATTCTTGAAAAACTTGCAGCCTACTTTTTCACATTTCTTAATTGAAATTAACACATTTCTCAAATCTCTAATAATAATAATAATAAGAAAGTTGCTTTCTGATCTTGGTTTCAATAAAAGCTGTTTCTGTACTAACAAGGACGTTTTCATTTCTGATATTCTTATAGTATGAAGGCCTCATATGTCAACAGATCAAGGAAAATTTGATTTCTCAATTCATGCCCACATTTAAAGAGAAGTAGTTTTTCATTTTTAGACTCGTTTATGTTTGCACAATAAGATCAAACCATGTATGTTTAAATGCATGTTCAAAAACATTTTACACGTCTTAAAGGGATAGTTCACCCAAAAATGAAAATTATCCCATGATTTACTCACCCTTGAGTCATCCTAGGTGTATATGACTTTCTTCTTCAAAGTTGCTCTATCAAATATTCAAACACATGACAATTAAGACTAAGAAAAATAATAAGCACTAATGATTTAACGAATCATTTATATCAAAAAGAGAATTTTATGGCTTTTAGTTCATGTCTATCAGCTCTGAGATTTTCTATATGCAAACAAAGTCACATAAACCTCTACCATATCTCCACATTGTCTTCTGAGAAAATGAGCTATAAAATTGATGATCTGGGCTGCGTTCAGCCCCGACAAAACATTGCAAAATGTTTTTTAAACAAAAACGGTGGTGCGTTGAACACCCTGTTCTGATGACGCAAGAGTTGCAACTATGGCAGCTGAGAAGGCCCTTCTTTGTGTTCTTTTTGAAGACTTTTCGGAGTCTGATGAAATCGGTATAAATACGTGTTTAATGCTACAAAATATGCTCGAAGTTACAGTCACTGCCCTTGCTGTCCAGAATAAAAGAGAACACATTTGTAAAAGACTTTACTTGGACCCATTGTGCGAGCTGTCTCTTTAATACCGCATGGTTTATATATACATGTTGCTGCTGATTTGGCTGATTTTTGACACACCCACCAAACAAGAGAAGACGTATCTCAAACCCGTTGCACACCATCATTCATGTCATTCAACCCAGAAACCGTAGCAAAACGTTGCACACCGGTTTGAGCTTGAATGTGCCCCTGGTGATACACTGATGTCTGTCCAATCAAATGCTCTGATGAGTGAGAAAGTCCCTCCCCTAAACCACCTGACACTGACAAGCAAGTAGCAAATTATCAATTCATGTTCAAGACTAACATAACTAAAAACTATTGGATATTTATAAAATGGACAAGCCCATTGATACACCTCACCCAAACTTCCTGTTTCAAAAGAATTCAACATACCACAGAAAACTGGCCACAATCTAAACAGGCCACAAACTTCAGAAGAAAATGAAAGACTCTTTATAACTAAATTACACAGTGCCTCAGAAGTTGAAATGTAATAAGACTCACCGTGAATCATGAGCAGAAAGATCAGAGGAAGAGCAGGAACCATTCTGACCAACATCAGCATAAAATATATCTATAATACATCATAAATCATCACTCATATACTCATAAACAGTGTATGTTCATCACTCTAAACAGCTCTTAGTGTTCGTAAGATCTTCGCACATCTGAAGATTATTAACGCTCAACATCAGTGTGTGTAAATGAACTGATCATTAGAAATACAGAAGATATGTGTTATAGGAGCTTCATCTATAGAAATAATCATCAATTTTTAAGTATGAGTGTGTTTTTCTTACCGCTAACTCTAGCTCATCAGATCAACAGCAACCAAATGACTGACTGTTTTAACACTTGCACTTTAGCTTTAAACTGACACTGTGTGGTTAACACTGTTTCTACACACAGTTGCAGAAATATCTGTTTCCCATGAGAACAACATCACTGAACTATAACCAAAGAAAAATAATGATCTTTTCTTTAAGTTAATATAAATATAGTTGCTCATTATATTAAGAGAACAGGATTGTATAATCAGATGTTCTGCTGGATATTTCACACTTATTATGTTAGTTGATGCTTTTCAGAACTCTTTTTCCTCTTTTGTCTGTCGTCCCCTACTGAACATCTTTTGATTATTGTGTCATGTGATTCATGCTTTTGTACAGCGGTGACATCCATTAAGACGGGCTCACACTACAGGAGTTTCAGGCCGATTTATGCCCGGTTTACCCCTCCCGAGATATGAGAAAAAAATCACATCCATAATGATCCGGTTCTGATGTTCGGTCCAGATTATCTGGTAATGTAAGGCATTTTAAGATTTAAAAGTGCAGAACTTAAACCCGGGCACAATTGTGGCCATGATTTACTTCTGGTGGAAGTTTGAGAGATTGAACATGCACATTTGAGATGATCACAAATAAAACTGATCGCTTAAAGGGAACGTTACAGGAACACAAGAGACAGAATAACAGATGCTCATAATAGCTGATATCACTTTGAGACCATAAAATGATACATTGTACATTATGATTAAATTGATTTAATTTAACTATACAAAAATA
This sequence comes from Hypophthalmichthys nobilis, assembly GCA_037950665.1. Lineage (NCBI taxonomy): Eukaryota > Metazoa > Chordata > Actinopteri > Cypriniformes > Xenocyprididae > Hypophthalmichthys > Hypophthalmichthys nobilis. The sequence goes on along the minus strand of CM075480.1, from coordinate 41,240,428 downwards.
AGTCTCTTTTGTGACTCATCACTGATGATCCCTGTCAATCATCTGTGGCTCCGCCCACAGAGACCAGGATTGGTTCCTTCATGATCCGCCTCTTACTGAAGCATCTTCCTGTTGATCTGAACAAACAATAAGATGAAGAAAGACTGACTTAAGTTCATTAAAAATATTATAATGTTTAGAAAAGAGAGTTGTTCGAACAAACTCTTTATTAAAAATGACTGGACTGCATACAAAGAATTGACAAGACATTTCAGTGTTCATCCAAACACTATCCTCAGTAACACAGGAACTGGCAAATATTCACCTACTACAGTCACGTGATCAGCACACATGTAGAAGTCACATGAATGGTAAGTTGATAACATTGTATGCCTGCTAGCAGGGCTTGACATTACCTTTTTTGCTCACCAGCCACTGTGGCTAGTGGTTTTACAAAGTTACTAGACACTCAGCATTTTCACTGGCCACAATTTTGACATCAATACATGAGGAAAAACTGCCATATCCTATAGATATTTTAAATATCATCTCATAATTTGGCAGCAGGTTTATTAGGCTGCTGTCACTTTAAGACCTGATGCACGGATCCATTTTACTGTTACACATGTGTGTTTACGTTCACTTAAAACATAACTGTGTTTATATGAATACTCACCAAGACCGACATTTTGACATTATTTTGTGTGTATTTGACTGTTTAAGTGCAATAAGCAGCGAAAAAGAACTCAATGTAGTTCTGAGAGGCGGCTTTATGTTCGTGCACTTTGGGTGTGAGAACAAAATCTGTGGGAATGAGTAAAATTATACACAATACGAGCAATCCCACACCGAAGTTCAAGCCCTCTAACACCAACAATAGAGTGAGGGGAGGAGGGTTTGTGTGTGAGAGAGAGAGACAGAGCAGCTGGTATTGTATATCTATTCTGCGGAAAATTAGTATTTGAAGCATTTCAGATATTTCAGTATCGATAAGTATCGAAAAATCAATATTTTTTGACCACTACATTGCACAGGGTTTATTATTTCAGATGCCTATTTAAAAGGCTACAATTAAAAAATGTATAGCCTTTATATTATAAATATATGTGGCTCGTCAGTAGACGTAGGTCGTAGCAGCAAACATGAGATGATCATGCTAAATTTCTGACAATGTCAGAAAATGATCTTTATTCGAAAAATCGTGACAATGGTGGTCTTTGAACCTCTCTTACTGTATGACCACTGACCATGACCACAGAAATTGCCATGATTGGTCATCTTTCGTCTGGGACAGCCCAAAATCAAACAAAGTTTACCAGGCATTAGCAGTGAAGGCAGCGCCAACTTGCATGGCGATTTTCTTCAACTTCTCTCAACACAAAATGCTTATGTCAGCACCAATAGCCTCATGGGCAACACATATAGCACCGTTGTGCTTTGGGTGTCCCGAGTTTGAGCCGGCTCATGGACCTTCCCCAATCCCATCCCCCTCTCTCTGTCCCACTTCACTTCCTCTCTGTTCTTAACTGTCTTATCTCAATAAAAATTTAACATTTAGAAAAAACTCCCTTTGCGAGGTATTAACTTCCATGGACAGCCTGGACATCTAAGCGAGCTTCCCACAAGTCCTTCGTTTTGGAATTGTTGGATCACTTTTGTGACAGTAGTCAAACTTATTAGCAATACTTTACTAATTTACTACATTAAATGGGAGTGGATTTTCTTTCAGCTCTTTATCAGTAATGAGCAGCTTTACTGGCCCCTCCCACCATCAGCACTGACTGAATATTACATTAATCACACTGAAAGAGCGCCACCTAGAGGAGGATACAGTGTCTGATACTGACAGATCATACAGGTTTCATCTTTAAGTAAATTGATCAGCATTATTTAAATCTACCACTAGAGGGCTTCCACAGCTGAAGTCTGAGTCTGATTGCTGCTTCTGTCACTTTAACAGGCAGTTGTGGATTCAGCACCACGGACAGCAGCTGTCAATCAAACTTCAGCATCACTGATGACAGTTTAACAACACAAACTGAACAAAGAGTGAAATGCTAAGACTAAAATTCATAATCAAATGTATTATGTATTTGTGGAGTTTAAGTGCATGAGCGAGTTTATTTGTTGTGTGAGCTGCGTACTGCATCTGCATGAACGTGTGTGTAAAGATTCTATGTCAGAGGGTTTTCCACGTTGGAAATCTGGTAAATGCTGACTGAAGTATATTATTCTTTATAAGGAAATAATTTGATTGTGCCACATGTAAGGATAAGGTAATTCAATTTTAAACATAAACATCATGTCTTTCTATCTTGTAAGGAATCAAAGATTCTTTGGTCAGTGGTATATAATGTCCGAATCTAGTGTACTGCTCCAGAGAAACACTGACAGCTGGTATAAAGACATCATTTTCCAGTTTCTCTCCTATGGCTGATATTACATGAAAATAAAATAATTTTCTCAGCAAGATATCTGGTGTCCGGTCCTGTGATTCAACCATAACAGGGACTAAGTTTAAATTCAACTCTACACATGAGTTCATCTGCTTCCCTTCATTTTAAACTTTAGTTTTTACAAACATCTGCATAAAGTATAATATTATGTCAATGTTTAATTTTTCCAGATTTACTCTTTCATTACAAACTCAGAGGAAGCGTGTAAATCAGTGCCATTCATTGTTCATCAAAGAAGAACAGAAGAATAAGAAACAAGCATCAACTCTATCCATAACCTACATAAAGATTTCACTAAAATCAAGATACTTAAGTCATTAACACAGGTTTACCACTAGATGGAGCCAGAGGATTCAATAAGACATTTGTGTTTGTTTACAGTCACAGTCCAGTTGTTGCTCTCAAGGGATCTTTTAACAGACTATCCATTAGTTCAAAAACTTTGTTATCTGTAATTAAACAATACTATCCCTAAAGGAATTTCACAAATTTCCATTTTATTTTGGTTTGATTGGGGTTTTGAGGCTGCACTTTTGGAGGAATTGTTGGGATGTATTATAAATAATATTTTTGTTTTTCATAATTAAACATTTCCCAACTTATTGATATATGTTGAAATAACAACAAAGCATCTTTTCATGAAGTGGAAAGTGCCCATCCTTGCTAAGATGAACATTTCCTGTTTTTATCGCACCTGTAGGTGGCTGAGGAGCTTCTTGGTTTGACTCAAAATAAAGCAAAAGAAAAACACAAGCTAAAGAGCATTTCATGTTGTTGATCTTTATCACACTGACCACAGTATCAAACAACCCTGCAAACACAAAGACATTTTACAAACAAGTCTCTTTAACCTAGTAAAAGAACACAGTTTCAGGGTCTAAGTTAAGTTTGGTTTGGTTGTGAAGAAAAAAACAGAGCTGTTCAGGAAACTGAAAGTGAGACACATGAGACTGAACAGAAACAGAAATAGACTGATGTGTGTAGATATCTGCAGATGAGAAAGACAAAGATTCAATTAAATTCCAGGCACGGTACGGAGCGATCACACTAGTCAAACGAACCAGACTTTGGGGGTCATGGTTCAGATCTGTTATCAAGTGTGACTGTGTCCAAGTAATGTCCATTTCAGAAATGAACAGTAGAAATCATGTAATTATCTAACATGAATTAGTTTTAGGCAGAAACGATGAGCTCATTAAAGCAACTATTGCAAGTGTATTACAACTATATTTAGAATATAGTTAACTATATAAATGATAGTCAAAGACACATTTTGAGTATACAGTTATACCTGGAAATAAATCCTGTTCAAAGATATAAATATACCTGGAATTTGGTGTTTCTGCACTAGAAAAAAAAAAAAAAACAACACTTTCCTGCTTTCAGTCAGTGATCTCAGTATCATATGCATGTGTAGTCCAATGTGGGCCAATAAGATGATTAACTGAGTGATTATTGACCATTAGTAAAGACCTGAATCACTGAGAGAAAGAATCAAAATTATAAGTCACTATTATGGTGATCAGTGTTTGCTTTAGTTGGGCTCTTGACCCTTGACTTTTTAACATTAAATTTTGTATGGCTGCTGTAATTTTTATAACAGCCAGACAAGCAAAGAGAAAAGGTGATCAGGTATTGTTAGTTATGTTTTGACATTAGCCCTTTTCACACAGTAATCCTGGCAAATTTCCATAAAATTACCAGAATGACTTTATACAAATACACAAATGTGTTGTTCACACAAGCAATGGTGTTCTGTCTATTTAAGAGTAAGATACCATTCACAAATCAGTTCCAAAATACCGGAAAACTGAGTAATTTCAATCAGCCAGCTGTGGAGAAGCGGCATTTTAGTCAGACGTCTGTCTAGCACGTTTACATAAAAAAATAATTAGAAGCAGCGAAACTTACCATATGTTTACATAGCTTCGACACAGCTTTATTATTGGCTCAAGACAGACTTATTTCGTCAACTCGTTCTTGCATCATAGATACATAATGAAATAATACAAAAATGTGGTCTGCAAAGTACACCACATGCTTTTTTGAGTCCATTTCTATGAAAGGTAAATACTGACTGAACAAAGGTCTTGTTGAGTCTCTGTGATCTATAATACAAAGAAGAAGTAAGATGGAGACCCTTTCATGTTGCTATAGTGCACTTTGGCCACAGTAACAGTAGCCCACGCCTGTGCACATAAGACTCTTTTCCTGAGACAGCACACATTTGATGAAAGAATTTATAACTATATTAAACTTGGCAAACAACATAAATACTAGCCTACTTTAGTCTAATCTGTCATAAAGGAACTAGTTGAGTCTCATGCGGTGACTGACCGTGGTGTAATCAGTGTGAATCTCATCCTTACTGAATTTGACTGTATCTTCACTGAGAGACTCTTCATGCTTCTGGAAACTGACAGACGTACAGGAGCCCGTCAGAGGAGATTGTGGGTAATTGTGCAGTAGAGTAAAGTGGACTGTGTACATCAGAGGGGTTTGTAGGAAAGTAAATAGAGGAGTAGGGTGCATCTGCTCCAGCATCTGAGTGAGACTGTGGAGTCTAAAATCGAACATGAGAAAAACATGATGTACAGAATTAAACTTACAGATAAAACACACAAGAACTTCAGTGCATGAAAATACAGACTCACCATTTCACTGTTTCTCATCTGTGTCCTGTCTGATGATGGGCTCATCCCTACAATCACAACACAACATCAGAAACAGTTATACAGCTGTTAGTTATTTACTGAGTGGATAGAAGTGTGTGTATGTGTGTGTTTATAAAGAAAATAATCACCCCGTCTCAATTTACACACAATCAGAGCCAATCCACCAATCAGCAGCAGAATCACACACACACAAATTATGATGATTGTTGAAAGATCTGGAAAACACAGAAACTGTGTGTCATTATCTACATCTACAACAACGCAGTGCATTTAAAAAGTGGACAATCTATCCACTTATCTGACGGAGTAAGTCAGCCATATGCAGACGAAACATGGGAGAGCTTCCTTACAATATGTTTTTTATTACAAAAATGTTATTTTCAAATGTGCATCAACAAACATTTCAAATGGGGCTACAACCAACAATTATTTTTGATAATCGATTAGTTGGTCGATTATTTTTCGATTAATCGAATAAAAGCCCAGCTTTCTTTTTCTTTTTTTATTGACAAAACACACTATTCCCATCCTGCCCAATGCTGTCCTTCACACAAACATGCCAAGTGAGTGCTATGAAAACATATATAGTGAATATAATTTAAACCTCTACATTAAAAATGAAGATAATAATAAAGATAATAAAGACAAACAAAAACACAAACTCAGTGTTAACAGATAAGAGGAATGTTCTGCAGGAACACACATTTACTCTAAACACAGTAACCTCTTACTGTCATTTCTTTATCCTGTAAATGTAAGAAACGTCTGTATATTCAGTTACATGCTGTTATCAGTTTACAGTTATTATTTGAACTACATGTTGACTTTTAAACATAAATGTAATGTTCAACAACAGATATTTCAGCGAAATGAATGTTTTTGCACTGAATATTAATGGCCTCCCTCTCTACTGTTTGAAGGTGCTCATTCAGTGTGAAGCTTATTGCAGACTGTCAGGACAAGCCTTCATGCAAAATGGAAATACTTGCGTGAATTTGTAACATTTACATATACGAATATAACAGTAAAATAAACGTTTTGCGCTGAGGATGCAGAGCAATCCATGTTAAATGCTAAAGCATCAGCTTAATGCTTAAAATAAAGCTTTCTCATGTTTTGGGCAGCTTGGATCACAAACTTTTCCTGCAGGAACTCACTCTGTTTCCTTCACTATTTTTAGATGCATTTTGTCCATTGAAATGCTTGACACGTGCACAGTGGGCAGACGTGATTAATCGATAATGACAATCACTGTCGATTATTTTCATTATCGATTATTACCGATTTTACTGATTAGTTGTTGCAGCCCTAATTTCAAACACCTACAGATGTTTTTTCTCAATGACCTCTGCTACACTTTTCACTCACTTGCTCTCTTCCTCACTTCTCATCTCTGAACATTCTGTAGAAAATACATATTCAGATGATAAACCTTCCTCACCCTCGTTCATGATGACGATCAGATGAGTGTAAAGATAATTCACGTCTCTCTCTAATGTCACTGCACACCAGTATTTCCCAGCATCCTCTGCTGTCAGTCCAGTGATGGTCCCAGTGAAGACACTTGCAGTGACGTCATCATTCAGAGTCAATCTGTCAGTCTTGGTCTCTTTCTCTTCATTGAGAGTATTTCTATCTCTAGTGGAGCACTTCCCCTTACAGAGAGACTTTGACTTTGATTTATAGATTGAATCATAAGGGCAGATGATCTCAGCAGATTCTCCTTCACGTCTCACTACTGGAGCCACTGCAAACAAACAAACACAGACATTTAACACACATGATTCTGAATATACTGTATTTACTACAATGAAATCATCTGAATTCACTCACTGATGAGGTTGAGCTGAATTTTGGTGATCAGGGAGATGAAAGTCAAATGTGTGTCTCTGGTTTCTGCTCCACACCAGTAAACTCCAGCATCTCTCACGCTCACATTACTGATGCTCACTGTAAAAACTCTCTCTTCATTTCTCTCAGATGAACCATTCATTTCTGTCACTGTAGATGTGCTGATGTTTTGACAGATGTGATTATCATCCTCTTTGCAGAAATGAACTTTATGTTCCTCTGGGATCTGACAGGTGATGTTGACTTCTTCACCAAGACGAGCAGATTTAGTCTCTGTCTTTGGATATTTTGCATCTATAAAATAAAACAATTAAATAACATTCAGATCAGATAATTCATACATGCAAGATACAGTATTTCATGTTCCTCACCGTCTGTGACGTTCAGCTGAAGTTCAGTGAAGCTCTCAGTATAGTGAGACACATTCACTCCACACCTGTATGTTCCTGCATCTGCAGCTTTCAGCTCTCTAAAAAACACCATCAAGACTCCTGCTCTGGTGTCGTCATATAAAGAAACATCTCCATTCTCCATCCATTCATCCTGAACTCCTGGATTCTTCCTCTCTGAACATCCATCTGATTCTTTACAGAAGTATTTTGGCTTGGTTTTGTATTGAGGATGTTCACACTTGATCATCATACGACCTCCTGAGTATCCGCTCACTCTAGACACGCCCACTTTATCTGTCAATCACAAATATTACATCTAATCAATTCTGCCAAAACTTGTAGAAAACTGAGAGTTTGTTCTACTTACTAATAAAATGTAGATGAACAGTATTAATAATGTAGTAACTGTATGAATGTCTGTTGATCCAAACTCCACATAAATAAACTCCTCCATCATCTGGTGTCACAGCAGTAATTCTCACACTGAAGATATTTTTGTGTCTGTCATCAGAAACACTGAATCTTTCATTCTTTTTCCATGTGCTGTAAATCGTCTCAATGGAGTCTTCTCCTTCTTTGAATATGATCTTGGGATTATTAATATGATTCTGTGAATATTCACAGCTGAAGGTGTCAGTTTCTCCAATATTCACCATCACTCTCTTTGACACTTTACAACATAAATCTGTCATTCACAAAATAAAGAAATTCACTTTTCGTATGTAAAGGGTTTGAAATGACCAGTCTTTTTACTATGCAATGACTTTGATATAAAATGACTGACCTTCTTTCACATTTAAAGTCATATCGATTGACCATTCACCTTCAACACCAATCCGGTAAGTTCCAGCATCTTGTGTGTTCAGTTCTCTGATGTAGATCATGAGGCCTCCATAATCATTGCAAAATAAAGTGAATTTTCCTTCATTAATCCATTGATCTTGTTTCATATTATTTATTATTGTTGTACTCTGTAGCTTTTGCATGTATTTAGCTTTGTCTTCATGCCAAGGCTTCCATGAACTAACAAGAAGACTTCCTCCAGAATATCCAGTGACTCTAAAGCATCTCACTGCACCTGTCAATCAGATTGATACTGTGATCAGAAACCTCATGAACAGAAAACAGCATCATTACTGCAGTGATGAAAGAGAAAAGCTCTGACCTGAGATCAGGTAGAAAGTGAAGAAGATGAGGAGGATCTTCATTGTGAGTTGAGTTCAGTCTTCTTTATGCTGAATGTTCTCTGTGTGAATCTCTCTGTCTCTACATCTGTCTGCTTTAGTTACTTCCTCTTTATTCAGCTCTTTATCAGTAATGAGCAGCTTTACTGGCCCCTCCCACCATCAGCACTGACTGAATATTACATTAATCACACTGAAAGAGCGCCACCTAGTGGAGGATACAGTGTCTGATACTGAGAGATCATACAGGTTTCATCTTTAAGTAAATTGATCAGCATTATTTAAATCTACCACTAGAGGGCTTCCACAGCTGAAGTCTGAGTCTGATTGCTGCTTCTGTCACTTTAACAGGCAGTGTTGGATTCAGCACCAAAGACAGCAGCTGTCAATCAAACTTCAGCATCACTAATGACAGTTAAAAAAAAAAAAAATGGGTGAAATGCAGAGAGTGTGAAGACTAAAATGTTATTGTCTGATGTTATTTTCAGTATTATTATTCTTTATTACTATACATAATCAGATGTATTATGTATTTGTGGAGTTTAAGTGCATGAGGGCATACTGCATGAACGTGTGTGTAAACATTCTATGTCAGAGGGTTTTCCAATGATGTACATGTTGACTGAAGTATATTATTCTTTATAAAGAAAGAAGATTGTGCCACATGTAAGGATAAGGTAATTAAATTTTAAACATAAACATAATGTCTTTCTATCTTGTAAGGAATCAAAGATTCTTTAGTCAGTGGTATATAATGTCTGAATCTCTACGAAGTCTACACTTGAATTCATCTGCTTCCCTTAATTTTTAACTTTGGTTTTTACAAATATCTGCATAAAGTATAATATTATGTCAATGGTAAATTTTTCCAGATTTACTCTTTCATTACAAACTCAAAGGAAGCGTGTAAATCAGTGCCATTCATTGTTCATCAAAGCAGAACAGAAGAATAAGAAACAAGCATCTACTCTATCAACTACCACACCATAACCTACACCAAGATTTCACTAAAATCAAGATACTTAAGTCATTAACACAGGTTTACCACTAGATGGAGCCAGAGGATTCAATAAGACATTTGTGTTTATTAACAGTCACAGTCCAGTTGTTGCTCTCAAGGGATCTTTTAACAGACTATCCATTTGTTCAAAAACTTTATCTGTAATTAAAAAATACTATCTCTAAAGGAATTTCACAAATTTCCATTTTATTTTGGTTTGATTGGGGTTTTGAGACCACTTCCATCTAGCAAATATTTCATATGGTCTAACTAAAACCTTTTGGAGGAATTGTTGGGATGTATTATAAATAATATTTTTGTTTTTCATAATTAAACATTTTCCAACTTACTGATATATGAAATAACAACAAAGCATCTTTTTATGAAGTGGAAAGTGCCCCTCGTTGCTAAGATGAACATTTCCTGTTTTTATCACACCTGTAGGTGGCCGAGGAGCTTCTTGGTTTGGAAAAAAAAAAAAAAACCACAAGCTGAAGAGCATTTCATGTTGTTGATCTTTATCACATTGACCACAGTATCAAACAACCCTGCAAACACAAAGACATTTTACAAACAAGTCTCTTTAACCTAGTAAAAGAACACAGTTTCAGGGTCTAAGTTTAGTTTGGTTGTGAAGAAAAAAACAGAGCTGTTCAGGAAACTCAAAGTGAGTCACATGAGACTGAACAGAAACAGAAACCGACTGATGAAGTGCAATGTGTGTGCAGATATCTGCAGATGAGAAAGACAAAGATTCAATTAAATTCCAGGCACGGTACGGAGTGATCACACTAGTCAAACGAACCAGACTTTGGGGGTCATGGTTCAGATCTGTTATCAGCATGACTGTGTCCAAGTAATGTCCATTTCAGAAATGAACAGTTCAAGATAATATAAATCATGTAGTTATCTAACATTAATTAGTTTTAGGCAGAAACAATGAGCTCATTAAAGCCGTTATTACAAGTGTGATCATGCATGTTTTGCAAATACAATAAAACCAAAACTTAGATACACAAAAGGGGACAGTCTTTATATTAATGTTATATTTATTTTTAACACACAAGTCACTCTAATTCATTCATTCTTCATGCACCAAAATCATTGTTTTCTTTCAGATTCTGGAATCAGGTTTTGTTTCATTTCCAGAAGCATGAAGAGTCTCTCGGTGACGCTTCATTTGCCTTCGGTAAGGACAAGATTTGATGATGGTCTGTCACAACGAGACTCAACTAGTTCTCTCATGGAGCTGTTTATAATAATATTTTAAATAGCAGACAGTATACTTATGTTGGATTTGGTTATGGTTATTATTTTTCTGTAAAATCAAAAGTGTATCAGAAAAACACTCTTAAATCCAGTAAATCTCTCTGGTTCTGGATGAAAAAAAAAAAAAAAAAAAAGACTAACACCTCTGGAATTCATGAGAAACTTAATGAGATATTTATAAAAAAAGATTGTCATCTGTGTGCTATCTGATCATGACCTCACCCATAACATCACAACATCAGAAACTGTGGTCAGCAACTTCCCAGGGTTTTTGAACCAAGATAGGCTGGTGCTTGTGCTTTCACCGCAGATAAACAGCTGCAATTGCAAAAAGCACTTGCTGTTTTTAGTGGAAAGAAAACGGATTCATTATCTACAACATGGAATAACATCTGTGAATGTCATTCACAAACGTTACTAGGCAACCAGTAGTAGGAATGTCTGCTAGCAACCTCACCGCTAGCCACTGCTGACATGCAATGACAAAGTGTGAATGCAGCTTTAGTCTTTATTGTCTTCTGCCCAGAAATGATGTTGAACTTCTGTCACTTTCTGTTCAGTCTTATGTGTCTCACTGCGGGTTTCCGGAGTAGGTCTCTTAACCTTCTTTTTTCTGGTGGCTTTGAGCTGGAAGGAAAATAGCCTGTTTATTACATAAACACACACACACACAAAAAAACACTAATCTTGCATTTTTATAAACACTTTGTGGCAAAGGTATTCAGAGACTGTTGCTTTTCTAACGGAGGCCAGCTAGTGAGAGCTGTGCAGGTAAACCTCACTCCCCTGATCTCAAGAGGCACACTAGTGACTAACATTAGAGACTGCAGTCTTTAACATTCTTGTTAGCGTGCCCGCCTCCCATCCCCGTGACCCGGGTTAGAGTTCCGCTCAGAGCGAGACTGGAGGGGATACATTGGTGCCGTGACCCGGATGGGAATGAGGTTTAGTGGGTAAGTGTAACAGAGGCCAACTAGTGAGAGCTGTGCAGGTAAACCTCACTCCCTTGATCTCAAGAGGCACACTGAAGACTAGGACTGCACGATTATGACAAAAAACTAATTGTCGATGATTCCCTTGAAATTGTAATTGTAATTATTAATTATGATTATCACAATTACCTTGAATTATGTTTTAAATAGCTTTTTATTATTGTTTGAAGCAACTGCATGCCATATTTTTATGAAAAAATAAAAAACTAGCTGAAAAAACTCAAACATTGGTTTGGTTTCTTTTCCAAAAAAAAAAAAAAAAAAAAAAAAAAGGTAAACATATGCATGTAATAATAATAGGAGCTTTTGCACCATATTGTTCTAGGAACTTAATTATAGGCACTAGCCACCAGGGTGATTCCCCAAGAACTAATATTCCCCTATGGCCATTTTACTGGTTGCCAGTAGGAACTCTGAAGTGATGTAAACTGCGCTTGTTGTTGTGACTTTTATTTTGATGGTGCGGCGGACTTTCATTTTGAACAGCTCAGCCAGAGCCTGAGCACACAGTGCTCGCATTCTCCGTCTTCATTAGTTTACGATCTGTTTAAAGGTCCTATCTAATACGTTATTATATAGAACTGTTATACAAAGAAAGTAGACAGTATATGAAAATTATTAGCTTTTGCCGTGTGGCCGATGCCCAATATCACTAGCTGAGCAGAAATACATAATCATATTTTGCTTGGTCCGCTCAAAGTCGTGCTGGATTCTCTCCTTAGCATAAGGTTGAGAGGTCCATCTATCACTGTTTCCGATGTTGGTATAGTTAGTCCGTGGAGTACATAGCTTTTTAAAAAATGGTGGGTGCTGGTGTTTTTGTGGCATCTGTAATCATAATCGCGATTATAAATTCAATTAATTGTGCAGCCCTACTAAAGAATCTGGTCGTTAGCATCCTTGTTAGCGTGCCCATCCTCCATGCTGGTGACCCGGGTTTGATGCCTGCTTGAGCAGTGTGAGTAGGTCCGGAAAGGATACATTGGTGCCGTGACCAGAATGGGTGTTAGGTTTAGGGGGCTGTGTGTAACGGAGGCCAGCTATTGAGAGCTGTGCAAGTAAAGCTCACTCTCCTGATCTCAAGGGGCACATTAGTGACTGATGCTAGAGACTGCAGTCTTTAATGTCCTTGTTAGCGCACCTGCCACCCATCCCAGCGACACAGGTTCGAGTTTGAGCCCCGAACGAAGGGGTTACATTTTTCCTGTGACCTCGATGGGAGTGATATTTAGGGGGTTGAGAGTAACAGAGGCCAGTTAGTGAGAGGTGTGTAGGTAAACCTCACTCTCCTAATCGCAAAAGGTGTACTAGAGCTTGCATTCTTTAACGTCCTTGTTACTGTGCAAGTGTAATCTGTCTGGTCCTAATTGCCCCACTCTTAGTGGGACTCGAACCCTGGGTTTGAGTCCCACTAAGAGTGGGGCAATTAGGACCAGACGGATTACACTTTGAAGCATAAAATAAAAAGCAGTTTTTCTTCAATTGCTGATAAACAAATTGTGTTATTTGCAGAAAAATTTTACTTGACAAGGGTGAAGCTGAACTGTTAGTCATGTGTGATGATCTGTGATCTCTGCTGTGAGTGAGTGCATTCAGTTACAGTAACTGACAGAGGAAATCTCCACACTTCTGAAAGAGTCTGTAGGATTATTAGTAGGAGGGGATTATGGGTTATAAGCTATGAAAAGGTACTGTAGATCAGAGGGGATTGTGGGAAGGTGAGGAGAGTAATAACGTGAATCTGCTCTAGAATCTGAGGAGTTTTCACAATGGACTTTTTTTTTCTTTTCATCTTATATAATCACAATCATGCATGCCGCATGGTAGAAAACAGGACACGTGCCAATATATGACATCTTTTTTTTTTTTTTAATTTGGTGCTATAATAGGTTGAACACTTGGGTTTACTGTATGTGCGTTGCATGAAGACGGACTCTTTTGAGGAGACAGTGGATTGGGAACCTTTCATTTGCCTCTCTGATTGCACTTACTATCAGAGATTACACCGCAGGCTCACTGTCGCTCATATCCAAGGAAAATCACTTCATCTTAATAAACACTCAATCACAGTGAATCCTCCAATCAGCAGCAGAGTCGAACACATAGAAATAATGTTGACCAAAGAGAAATCTGAAAATACATACAGTACAGAGAACATCGGGATGTACAAACAAGGATTATTTACAATGAATGAACATACAAAATTCAACACAGTTATGAATGAATAAAAAGTGTAATATTTTTATGAAGCTGCTCTGATTACAGCCAAAACAACTAGTTGATGAAACCATAAATATCAATCAATAATAAAAAACTGCTCTGTCATGTGCCGAGAGTTGTTTGAGTGCTGTTTCTTACCCTGTTTTACAGTGAGATTGACTTTAGTGGTGATGTGAGCTCCACACCAGTATATCCCAGAATCCTCTTCTCTCAGATCAGTGATGTTTACAGTAAAGACTCCAGTAGAAGCTTCATCACTGAAAGAGAATCGATCATCTCTGATCGTCTCCAATGAAACTCCATCCTTCACACACATGGAGGGTTCATGTGCTTTGCAGAAGAGTTTCTGATGTTCATCATGATGTTTGCACTGGATTGACATGTCGTCTCCTTCATACTTAGTCAAGTTCAGCTCTGTAAATGAGGAGAAATATAAGAACATCAATTCACAGCCATAGTTTCACATATTCAGATGATAAACCTTCCTCACCCTCGTTCATGATGACGATCAGATGAGCGTAAAGATAATTCACGTCTCTCTCTAATGTCACCGCACACCAGTATTTCCCAGCATCCTCTGCTGTCAGTCCAGTGATGGTCCCAGTGAAGACACTTGCAGTGACGTCATCATTCAGAGTCAATCTGTCAGTCTTGGTCTCTTTCTCTTCATTGAGAGTATTTCTATCTCTAGTGGAGCACTTCCCCTTACAGAGAGACTTTGACTTTGATTTATAGATTGAATCATAAGGGCAGATGATCTCAGCAGATTCTCCTTCACGTCTCACTACTGGAGCCACTGCAAACAAAGAACAGATAAACTATGCATGAATAATTGTGCTTAATAAATATTTCTGTATTTAGTGTATAATATAAACAATAATACTTTAACTGCTCAGGTTTTCAAACCAACTTCTTAATACTTCTGCAGCAAACACAGATTTAATAAACTTTCAAGCAAGATTTGTTCTACTTACTACTAACATGTAGATGAACAGTATTAATAATGGAGTAACTGTATGATTGTCCTCTGATCCAAACTCCACATAAATAAACTCCTCCATCATCTGGTGTCACAGCAGTAATTCTCACACTGAAGAGATTTTCATGTCTGTCATCAGAAATACTGAATCTTTCTTTTTTATTCCATGTGCTGTAAATCATCTCAACAGAGTCTTCTCCTTCTTTGAATATGATCTTGAAATCATTAATATGATTCTGTGAATATTCACAGCTGAAGTTGGCAGCTTGTCCAATATGCACCATCACTCTCTTTGACATGTTACAACATGAATCTGTAAATTACGTAATACATAAATATATTTTGCTTTTAAATACTTTACTTTTAATAATGATCAGGTATTTTACTACACCAACAGTTTGATCTTAAAGTGACTGACCTTGTTCCACATTTAAAGTCATATCTATACCCCACTTGTAAAGAACACCAATCCAGTATTCTCCAGCATCATGTTTGTTCAAATTTCTGATGTAGATCATAAGGTTTCCTTCATTATTTCGAAACAATGTGAATTTTCCATCATTGATCCATTTATCATGTTTCGTATCATTCATTATACTTCTCCAATCAGGTAATTTCTTGAAGGATTTAACATTTGCACTGAACCAAAACTTCTGTGAATCAACAAGAAGACTTCCTCCAGAATATCCAGTGACTCTAAAGCATCTCACTGCACCTGTCAATCAGATTGATACTGTGATCAGAAACCTCATGAACAGAAAACAGCATCATTACTGCAGTGATGAAAGAGAAAAGCTCTGACCTGAGATCAGGTAGAAAGTGAAGAAGATGAGGAGGATCTTCATTGTGAGTTGAGTTCAGTCTTCTTTATGCTGAATGTTCTCTGTGTGAATCTCTCTGTCTCTACATCTGTCTGCTTTAGTTACTTCCTCTTTATTCAGCTCTTTATCAGTAATGAGCAGCTTTACTGGCCCCTCCCACCATCAGCACTGACTGAATATTACATTAATCACACTGAAAGAGCGCCACCTAGTGGAGGATACAGTGTCTGATGCTGAGAGATCATACAGGTTTCATCCTTGCTATATAACAAGGCTGTCCAATTGTGCTCCTGGAGGGCTCAATTGACAGATAGCTTTGTGCTGTTTTATGGGTTGCTTCATCTGCTGATATGAATGCATCATCTTGTGCATCAAAACTGCTGTAAGCCTTGGCTTCTGGTTGGCACGTGTGATGATGCTGAAAATTCAGCTTTGATCACAGGAATAAATTACTTTATAAAATATATTCAAACAGAAAACAGTTATTTTAAATTGTAATAATATTTCACAATATCACTGTTTTTACTGTATTTTTAATTAAATAAATGCAGCCTTGGTGAGCAGACGAAACTCCTTTTTAAAACATTAAAAATACCGTGTCCAAATTTTTGACTGGTAGTGTATATATATACTCCATAATGAGGCATTTTCATAATTTATGTTAGTCATTTAACAGTGTTGTTTGGGTTTGTAGATTCATATGCTAGCCCAACTGTTACTTACACCACTGCTGTAAAGATCAAAAAAGTGCCCTAAAAGTAACTCAGATGCTTCGCAATGTGTATTTCAAGTTTTCTGAAGGTCAGTTGAAGGTCTGTGTGAAGAATGTATCTAAATTTAATTGATTACTTTCAGAAAATCTTTCCCTCTCTGATCTCTGTTCAAATTCTGATTCACCCACAAGCTTTGTTTTCATCCAAACGGATGTGCAGCGCTCAGCGCCATAAAAGGAGAAGAAGGAGGAGTCGAAACTGTGCCTAATAAAACCTCATTGGCTCTCACATGTATCGTCATCATACCATATTTGAATATTTACAGTCTAAACAACTGATGGTTCTGTGCCACCGTGGATGAGATACATAGAGTCAGAAAGAGATGCAAATACAGCTCACTGATATTAGCATGATATGTACTTCTGCAGAAGTTCAGTCTTTTAATCACAAAATATTGATGCAAAGCAATTTGAAACAATACAATGCTGCAGAAATCAAAAGGGGTTGAACAGTTTGGAGTTTAATACTTGAAAAGAGCATGCATTTTATAAAGCACATTTGTTTATGATTGCAAATGGTTAAATTAGCAAAAATATTTTTTTGAAGACCTTACTAAAGCTTTACTATTTTTATTTTTTGTTACACAAATTCAAAATATATATTTTTTTCTTAAATTACACACTTATACAGAAAATTAACCAAATACAACACAAGTATACTATCTGTTATTTAAAAAATGCTCATGCAGATGTTCAAAAACAACACCATAAGGGATCTAGTTGAGTCTCGTTGTGACTGACCATCATTAAATCTTGTCCTTACTAAAGGCAAATGAAGCTTCACTGAGAGACTCTTCGTGCTTTTGGTAACTGAACGAAACCTGATTCCAGAATCTGAGAGAAAATGTGGAATCTGAGAATAAACAAGAGAAAATCATGATGTGCAGAATTAAATTTACAGACGAAACACACAAGAACTTCGGTGCATGAAGAACGAATGAAAAAAAAATTAAAAACAATAACAAAGGCAAAGAGAGGAAAAACAGTTCCATTTGTGTATCTATGTTTTTGTCTTTTTGGAATCATGACCACATCTCAGTCTTTCTCTTCTGCAGACCTACACACACTTTCCACTTCATTAGTCTGTTTCTCTTTCCATTCTGTTTCATGAGTCTCACTGTGGGTTTCCTGAACACGTATGTGTATTTGTCACACCCAAACTAAGCTGAGACCCTGAACGTGTCTGCTGTGTTCTGTGGTTTTGAGCTGGACAGAAAAAAAAATGACAATCATTGCACAAACACAAAAACACCTTTGTTAATTTGTAAAAATTAATGTATATTCATAACACTATACATAACCCTCTATATTTGTAAAAAGTAGCCATATTTGTTTTCTTTTGCAGTTATAAAATAATAATATCTGGTATATGGTCTCCTATAGAAGTTTTTACTACTTTTTACTTAGTATTCCAATCAGAGTGAATCTGGTCCTTACTGAAGGAGACTGTAGCGTCACTGAGAGAATCTTCATGCTTCTGGAAACTGACAGACGTGTAAAGGAGCTCATCAGAGGGGATTGTGGGTAACTGAGCAGTAGACAGACCTGAACTGTGTGTGAGTGTCACCTCGTCTCTTGTGTGTTAATTTACACACAGTCAGAGTGAATCCACCAATCAGCAGCAGAATCACACACACACAAATAATGATGATCATGGAGGAATCTGAAAATAAAACACACAAACACATGGTGTTTAGAGAAACCAGATACACATGAATGAAATAATATCTACACATACTACATTTTATAATGTTCATTTTCAGCCATTTCTCTCCTACATGAACATCTGTTTTTTATTGGTTATGGGTTATAAATACATTTGATGAAACTAGTGTGAGTAAAAACAATTTATATAAATGAAATATTTATAAAACCCTGTAATGTTTGTCATAAAGGAACTAGTTTAGTCGTGTGAGGTTAAAGTTCATGCTTCACATATTTATTCATTTTTTAACTATTCTGCAGTAAAATAAGTGTATTTTAGTCTCTTTGCAGGTTGCTGCTTGCAGGGTTTTTTTTTTTTTTTGTGTGGCTAAGAAGGCCTTGCATTGATTACCGGACAGTAAATGTCCACTATCCACTTCAGTCTTCACTAAGCTGGACCTCCTAAGCACATAAAACCTCATCCAGATTCCTGAGGGGGGCGAGCAGTGCTTCAAGTGGAAAAATAAAAATGCTAGTACTCTGATGCTCGGTTCAAAACACGTTCCTGAGGAAGGGAGGGCGTGACAGGCTTCCGTACGTGCAACACGTTGGAACTGCCTAAAGATAAAATTAGAGAAGTGCCAGTACTGCGTAACCAGCCCACTTCAAGCACTGGGGATGACTGCATTTGTGATGAAGCACATTCTACTGGGCACAATGAATGTTGTGTTATATTGTGTGATTGGTCAACTCTCCCTCTGTATTCCAGGACTTCATGTATGATGTGTTTTGGGCAGACCTCCACTGCTTTGTCCTGATGTACATCAACAACATCTCGGTATACTCCTGGAACCTGGCCAAACATCGCTAGCATGTTTCGGTGGTCCTTGAGAAGCTGATGGAATACCATCTCTCAAGTCGAGAAATGCACCTTCCACCAACCCTCAATGCAGTTCCTTGGTTAATACATCAGTGAAGACATCTGTTTCTGGCCACAACCCACCACCATCAAAGAATTCCAGTGTTTCCTAAGTTTCTCCAATTTCTATAACCACTTCATAAAGAATTACAGCTCGATTACTGCACCCCTCACCTCTCTCCTAAAAAGCATGCCCAACTCTCTGCCCAGGAACCACTCCAGAATTCCAGCACCTCAAAGAAGCCTTTATCACTGATCCATTATTACTCAACCTTTACCCACACAACTTGTTACTGTAGAGGTGGACGCTTCAACATCTGGGGTAGGAGCAGTGTTATCTCAACAGCAGGGGACACCTTCTCGACTTTATGCGACTTCTTCTCCATGAAACTCATCCTGCTACTGCAATGACATCGGTAATCACGAGTTGCGCACCATGAAGCTGGCTCTAGAAGAATGGAGACATTGGCTAGAAAGAGTGTGTCATACCTTTGCTGTACTCACAGATCACCGAAATCTGGAATATCTTTGTGAAGTCAAAAATCCAACCCAAAATATGCCAGATGGGCTGTCTTTATCACTCACTTTGATTTTATAATTTCCTGCCATCCAGGGACCAAGAAAGTCAAAGCAGCTGCATTGTCATGTCTCCACACTCCCAAAGAAGCTCCAGAACATCCAGGCCCGGTCATCTCTCCTAACCTCATTGTCAGCCCCATCCAATGGTCCCTGGATGATTAGTTATGTGATGCCGAAGCTAGGATTGGGTATCGAGAACCTGTTCCATTTTAGAACCGGTTCCAAATTTCAAAGAACCAGATAGTCGATACGATGCGCGCATTTCGATTCTGTTTATCGATTCCTGACTTTTTTTCAGTCATTCTCGCACAGTGAACAGCAGTGAGCATTTTACAGTTGTATCTGCTAGGACCTGTGACAAGGACCTTGTCTTATCACGCACATACACAGTTCATTACATTCACTAACTTTTGCTTCAACACGGCATTAATCTGAAGGAATGCACCGTGTTTGGGGCCGTTCACATGTCGCGTCTAAAAACGCGTGGAAAGCGCGGCCGCGCCACTTTCTCCTCCTTTCCAAAGTGCTTTCGCTCCCGTGGCGCCTGTCGTTGCTATACAACCATGAACTGCGCTCTGCAAGAATGATGAGGAAGTATCAGTAAAGGTTTAATTGATTTCTAGCCCTTGCATTAGCTTTACTAGATATATTTATGGAGATGAGAAATAAAACCCAGCTGAACTTTTGATGTTGTTACAGAAAGGCCGAAGCTGATCGGCTGGTTCTTGTCACATGACCTGCGGTGCGCTTGAGGCATTCTGAAAAGCATACCTGGAAACATTTGAAATAACAAACATTTGAAATAATGCGCCTACATTTGAAATAAGGAACTTGCATGTGCAAAAGACGCCATATGTGAACTCTAACCCAGCCGCGAGTCCTAAAGCACCAGATACAGCTAATATTAGCAAAAGCAGCATCTCACACTCAGGTACAAAAACAGTTACAGCCTACTGGTTATAGCCTAAATGTGGAAAGAATAAAAGGTAAAAACATTATTCTTGAAGTATTTGCTCTTTTTTTCTCTCCGTAAAAAAAAATATTGGAATCGGAATCGAGAATCAATAAGCAGAATCGGAATCGTTAAAATTAAAGCGATACCCAACCCTAGTCGAAGCCACAGCCACAGAGCCAGTGCCGCCAGGGTGTCCTCCAAATCACACATGCTGTATGTCCCCTGTTCTTAACATATCACTCTGAAGGAATTTGCACATTCATCTGTGGGCACTGGCACCCAGGGACCAGTCAGACCATCTTGCTGTAAGATTTCTTGTGGTAGTTGGGCACGGTAAAGGACATGAAAGGGTTTATCCAGGGATGCCTGGAGTGTGCCATGTCTAAGATCCACACTCCACATATGACTGGATTTCTTCACTGAACTGCCCCCCAGCCTGTTGTCTGGTACCTCTTAGAGGCCTACCTACTGTCATGGAGATGGCAGGACTCACCTTTAACCATCTTTAACTATGCTCCATGAGTTTTTTTTTTTTTTTTTTTTTGCCATGCCCACCAGAATTCCTGGAACCGCTTCCACGCCTGGGCACAGTCCCTTCAAAAATCCCTCATCCAAGTAACACTGTTCCAGTGCATATTCAGCTTCCAGCCCCCACCTTTTCCCATGGTCTGGAGAACCCTCAGAAGTTCCATCTGTCAACCACTTGTTTCAAGAGAGCGAAAGGGCCTGGGATGCAGCTCACCACCATCTTCAGCAGGCAGTGTGCTGTCACAAGAGCCATGCAGATGTCTGGTTATCCGACACTCCCACCTCCCAGCCTGGGCAGAAGGTATCAGAGTCACAGAGACACCAGATTCCCCCGTCACCACCACTCAATGTCCCCAGTCATCTGATTACTGAACACCTGCACCTGTCCCTCATTAGCATCACCAGTATATAGAGCATGCACCTCTAGTCACTCATTGTCTTGCTTCATCTATGGATACAGATGGCTTACCTGTTAAACTTACCTTGAGGTAAAAACTCATCTCCAGCTATCTCCATTGTGTATCTCCTGTGATCTCCAAGTTATCTGCTATTGTATTCCCTGTAAAAACTCTTACAGTACCTGTTTGGAAAGACCTGTTAACCACCTTACCCACTCTGTGGTGTGTGCTCTCCGGTCCATTCAAACACTGACTGCATCCAGTGTCCACTTTATCTCAAACTCTACTGAACTGCTTGACTGTCATATTCACCTGCATTGTGTCAGTTTGGTTATTCATTGAGTCTTCTGCATACTTACACATAACCTACGCTCTACTTCATCTGCCTTTTTCGAGTCTCATGTGGTCTTATTGTGGGTTTCCTGAATAAAGACCGTTAAAGGAAACTTGACTTTGAACCTTCCGTTCATTTGATGCAAATACAACTGAAAACATCTCCTGCATTTATGAGAAACTTTGTGACAAAGAGAAACTCAGACTTGCACTTAAAAAGTAGAAAACAGAATTTTATATACAATTTATATACATTTTTTTTTTTTTTTTTTTTTTTTTTTACTATAAAAACTGACTGTTCTGATTATTGGTATTTTGTTTATATTTAAATATTTTAAGTCCTGAGGGAGAAGCAAATGTATTTATTAAGTGAAGTTGTTTTACCCCTTTTGACAGTTAAATGCACTTTAGTGGTGATGTGAGATCCACACCAGTATATCCCAGAATCCTCTTCTCTCAGATCAGTGATGTTTACAGTAAAGACTCCAGTAGAAGCTTCATCACTGAAAGAGAATCGATCATCTCTGATCGTCTCCAATGAAACTCCATCCTTCACACACATGAAGGGTTCATGTGCTTTGCAGAAGAGTTTCTGATGTTCATCATGATGTTTGCACTGGATTGACATGTCGTCTCCTTCATACTTAGTCAAGTTAAGCTCTGGAAATGATGAGAAATATAAGAACATCAATTCACAGTCATAGTTTCATATATTCACATGATAAACATCTCAGGTTACGTATGTAACCATGGTTCCCTGAGAACCAGGGAACGAGACTCTGCATTTGAAACGCTATGGGGGGGTGAGGGGCGTCACACGTGACTCTGTGTTCGAAAGCCAACTACCCAAAAACTCCAATTCTCATTGGCCGGCGACAGCCTATGATGTCATATGGCGTGACCTGGAAGTATAAAAGGAGCACCTAGGGAAGCGGTGAGCATCCATCATCTTGAGGGACTGTTCCGCAGGCAGCCCGAAGCATGGCAAGGAAACACAGAGTCTCGTTCCCTGGTTCTCAGGGAACCATGGTTACATACATAACCTGAGACGTTCCCTTTCGAAAGGGAACTCGCTCTGCGTTTGAAACACTATGGGGAACGATATACCCACGCCACCATGCTTGAGGAGAGTGCATGCAAAAGAAATGGCTGAGACAAGAAAAGAAGTTTTCGTAGAAACTGCATAGCAACTCCCCCTCGGGTCACACCAGGCTGTCAGTGACAGCATTCCCTACGGCCAACAGCCTAAGCTGAGCCTACAGAAGGCCTTCCAGAGAGAAAAGGCCTACCAAGACCGCTAGAGGCATCTGAGACCAACTTTTCCGCAGATAAAGTGGTCCCTTTAAGGGAATGTGGTCAGGGAACCGAAAGGAACCCCGGCCAGTCACTAGAGGGGAACGAAGTCACCCCCAATGCCACCAGGGAGGCCGACCTGGCCTGTCATAGGAAAAGCTTAGTCTTGGCCAATCCTGTCTGAATACAGAATCTCCAAAACGCATTCCTCAAAGAGGAGAGCAGGTAAGAGTGACTGCAGAAAGGCAGGAGCAGCTCAAACCCGCACATAGAGACAGGTATCCCGGAGAGCAGAACTCAGCTGAGTGCTGTGAACCCTCATATCGAGGGGAGTATAATCCGCTCAACCTAGGATCTACTCAGTGCTTAATTAATGCACTGAGGAGGCTGTGCGCTAAACACCTGTTCATACAGGAGAGCACAAACCAGCCTAGAGCTGAATCTTAGGAGGAGGCCTGATTAAGGCCTACCACCATGATCATCTTAGGGAGCTAAGCACTATTATGTACATAACCCAAAAAGGGAAGTACAAAGCTCACCTAACAGGTAGACCATGCAATGGGCACATAATCATGGAGGCCAAAGAGGGGCCTACAGCATGATAGTAGCTATAAGTAAAACAGAAGTATACTCAGAAAGTGGCCTTGAGGGGCCACTTTGAGTATCTGTCTTGCCGTTTGGGGCAGACAGGCAACTTCAATAGCAGCATGAAGAGGCTGCAAAAATACCTGCATGACAATCCACCTAACACAATCCAACGGGCAGTGTACGCAGTAAAAGCACCTTTTACTCTTAAAAGCAAGAGGAGTACAACGTACGCCAACATGCATCAAAGAAGGCCTAACCAGGCCTCTGACCTCAACAGACACGTGGCATCAGCTCGTGGCAGTGTTTTAGGCACCAAGAACGATAAATAACCAAACCAAAGGAGGTTAAACTTATCATCTGGGCCTCCGGCCAACCCAAAGTGTATATAGAAATTTCTCGGAGAGAAAAATATACACAGACATATACCAATAAGTACAAAAGGCGGCCCATAGGGCCTAGCAACCTCTTAGACATATGGCATGAGTCCAGTGGCCATTTCTAGGAGCATGTAATAGATCCACCTTAAAGGCTAGTTGACTATTAGCTCAGCTAGAGTAAAGACCCAGCTAACAGAATTTTGTTATAAGAACGTTCTCTAAATATTCAGTGTTGGTTCTGGGAAAAAAAAAGTCGAGTTTTCTTGATGTTAGAGGAACGTTTTTATAAGGTATAATGTTCCTCAAACGTTCTTTCAACTTAATTTTGATCTAAAATTCAACATTCTAGGAACGTTGATTTGTAACATTCCAAGAACATAGAAATTTACAGTTTCCTTAATGTTAGTAGAATGTTATTTAGAGGTTAGTATGATGTTCCTGAAACATTCTTTCAATCATTCAAACACCTGCTGTGAACAAGCACTGAAAGAAAGAGAAATAAGAACACAAACTACAAAAAAGAACTTCCAAAGCAAACCCAACACTTTGATGTATATGCTATTTTCAAAGAGGAAAATAATTTTCTCCATACAGATTCTCAAATCTGTACCGAGCCATAGAGGACGGAAGCTAATACTAGCAATGTCAACTCAAACTTGATTCAAGAAAACAAGCAGCTCAGAGGAAAAAAACACATTTTTCGTAGCATAAAAGTTCTAGTAAGTGGGGCCTAGCACAACTGCATAACTTATCTACGCAAAGATAAGGGCCTACCACCTGAGATAACAGCAACAGGAAGTCTAAAAATAGTCTACAACCTAGCTGTTAAACTCAACAATTGCACCTACATAGCAAGGGGATAATGGGCATACGGCCTAACAACTCCCTCAGGAGGAGGCCAGAACTAGGAACTATATATCCAGACAGGGATAGTATATATAAGGGGTTATTTATAAAAATAACACAATAAACCTAGCTCTAGCCTGGCCGCTAAGCTATGGGCCTAGATACAACAACAGGCACCAAACAGCCTAATAAAGCCTGTAATTCGCTTCCGAATCTCATGGAAAGAGAAAGAAAGTGAAGTTCACAAGCAGTAATGTAAACTGAAGTAGTGAGTGCCAGCTCAGACTATACTGAAAAATAGCTGAGAAGCTTAAAGGACACTAAACGGCAGTCATTTTGTGGCTTGCTCAGTCATCTTGAAAACCACTTCAGTTTTGCCCAAAAACCCCTTAACATATTTTACTGTTACATGCTCAGGAAAATATCATTATACACAGGAACAAACAAGGTCAAACATTTAAACAATAAATTGAACCTTGTCTTACCTTCCCGCGGCTCGAAGACCAAGGACTCTTCCTTCTGAATTTGATGGAAGGATAGAATCCAGGTTCTAAGCCAAAGAACCCTTTCACTATCAAGCCAGAAGGCGGGACGTCAGAGCAAAACTCATCATGGGCCTGGCCGTCAGCCTGACTGTTCAAAGGTGTCTCCTGAACATGCACAGTTGGTTAAAAACTCCTGGGAGGCCGGGGAAGAGGGGCGGGGGTAGATATAATATACCCCTGCCAGACTGGAGACTGATTACCAGCGCTGCTGGCACCTGTGCTCGATCACCTCCCTCAAGTCTTGCTTCCTCTTCCTTGTATCCCGCTGCTTTTGTGACTTACTCCGAGGTGGAGGAGGCGCTCGAGCGGCGACACTGGATCACTGGCCCTGTCTCTGAGCCTCGACTCGAGACGGGCCAGGGCCTCCCGGCTGTCTGGGCCCAGAATCGGATCTAAGCGGTATACAATTCTTATAAGCTGCTGAGCGCGCCCTCGCCTCTCTGAGCTTTCCAACGACCATATCAACGGAGCCGCCGAAAAGCTCAGAAGACGAGACTGGGGCATCGAGGAGAAAGCCCTTCTCTTTCTCCCCGATGTCCGCTATGTTCAACCACAGATGCCTCTCCGTGGCCACCATGGCCACCATCGATCGACCAATCGAGGCAGCCGTCTGCTTGGTGGCCCGGAGAGCGAGATCTGTAGTGTGGCGCAGCTCAGCTACCGTATCAGGGGACAAACCCTGCCCCTGATCCAGATCCTTCAGCAGATCAGCCTGGTAGGCTTGCAACACCGCCATAGAGTGCAAAGCCGCACCAGCCTGACCTGCAGCAGCGTATGCCCTGTCATTCAGACGTCATCTTTAGGGGTCTAGACGGCAGGACCGGAGCTTTTAGTGTCGGTGCACTACCTTGACGAGATAGTGACGAGATAGCTCACAAATGACTCGTCAATAGGCAGCATCGACACATACCCGTGCACAAACAGTCCTGAAAGATGATGAGATACTGACTGCTTCCCTAGGCGCTCCTTTTATACATCCGGGTCGCACCATATGACATCATAGGCTGTCGCCGGCCAATGAGGATTGGAGTTTTTGGATAGTTGGCTTTCGAACACAGAGTCACGTGTGACGCCCCCCCCATAGCATTTCAAACGCAGAGCGAGTTCCCTTTTGAAAGGGAACCTTCCTCACCCTCGTTCATGATGACGATCAGATGAGCGTAAAGATAATTCACGTCTCTCTCTAATGTCACTGCACACCAGTATTTCCCAGCATCCTCTGCTGTCAGTCCAGTGATGGTCCCAGTGAAGACACTTGCAGTGACGTCATCATTCAGAGTCAATCTGTCAGTCTTGGTCTCTTTCTCTTCATTGAGAGTATTTCTATCTCTAGTGGAGCACTTCCCCTTACAGAGAGACTTTGACTTTGATTTATAGATTGAATCATAAGGGCAGATGATCTCAGCAGATTCTCCTTCACGTCTCACTACTGGAGCCACTGCAAACAAACAAACTGTACATGAATAATTTGTATATAATATTTCTGTATTTAATGTATAATATAAACAATAATACTTTAACTGCTCAGGTTCCTAATCCCCACCAATATCACATCTTATAAATTCTGCCGCAAACACAGATTTTATAAACTTTCAAGCAAGATTTGTTTTACTTACTGCTAATATATAGATGAACAGTATTAATAATGGAGTAACTGTATGATTGTCCTCTGATCCAAACTCCACATAAATAAACTCCTCCATCATCTGGTGTCACAGCAGAAATTCTCACACTGAAGATATTTTTGTGTCTGTCATCAGAAATATTGAATCTTTCTTCTTTCTTCCATGTGCTGTAGATCGTCTCAATGGAGTCTTTTCCTTCTTTGAATATGATCTTGGGATCATTAATATGATTCTGTGAATATTCACAGCTGAAGGTGGCAGTTTCTCCAAAATTCACATTCACTCTCTTTGACATGTTACAACATGAATCTGTAAATTGCATAATAAACAAATATATTTACTTTTATACAGACTTTAAATTAATCAAGTATTTTACTACACCAACAGTTTGATCTCAAAGTGACTGACCTTCTTCCACATTTAAAGTCATATCTATACCCCACTTGTAAAAAACAGCAATCCAGTATCCTCCAGCATCATGTTTGTTCAAATTTCTGACATAGATCGTAAGGTTTCCTTCATTATTTTGAAACAATGAAAATTTTTCATCATTGATCCATTTTTCATGTTTCGTATCATTCATTGTACTTCTCCACTCAGGTAATTTATTAAAGGATTTAACATTTGCACTGAACCAAAACTTCTGTGTATCAACAAGAAGACTTCCTCCAGAATATCCAGTGACATTAAAGCATCTCACTGCACCTGTCAATCAGATTGATACTGTGATCAGAAACCTCATGAACAGAAAACAGCATCATTACTGCAGTGATGAAAGAGAAAAGCTCTGACCTGAGATCAGGTAGAAAGTGAAGAAGATGAGGAGGATCTTCATTGTGAGTTGAGTTCAGTCTTCTTTATGCTGAATGTTCTCTGTGTGAATCTCTCTGTCTCTACATCTGTCTGCTTTAGTTACTTCCTCTTTATTCAGCTCTTTATCAGTAATGAGCAGCTTTACTGGCCCCTCCCACCATCAGCACTGACTGAATATTACATTAATCACACTGAAAGAGCGCCACCTAGTGGAGGTTACAGTATCTGATACTGAGAGATCATACAGGTTTCATCTTCTCTATATAAGGACTAATGACACTGAAGATAATTGAGCAGCGTTATTTAAATCATCCACTAGAGGGCGACAGTATAATTTACTTGTAATGTGTCAATATGGGGCCTCAGCAAACTTGCAAAGCAGCTTTAAAGGTGGGGTAAGCGATATTTGAAAAACACTGTTTGGAAGACACACCAGCAAACAACAACAAATGTGAAGCCAATCAGCATTAGGGGGCCCAAGAACGAGCAAGAGGGAGATTTGAAGAAAGACTGCAGAAACAGAGAATGAGACACAATACAAAAGAGAAAAGTTCAGAAGAGTATCAGTGGAATTAAGGGTTATGACTGGACAAGATCTTTATGACCCGCGTTAATATTAGAAACGCTTTCCAGCGCTGGAGAGAGCTAAGTGGGAAGGCCTGAAAACAGCTTGATTCTGCTTCACATGTGAGTAACACTGGTTTTGAGTGACATTGATTGTCTGGAGCTGCTGTGCTGTTGGTGACTAACAACGAACTCTTGTTTGTATTTACTGTAGTGTACTGTATGTTCATTTTGTGTGCTTCCTCATCGTTCGTTCATCATCTGTGCTTTATTTTTTCCGTAAAGCATTATTTTGTTGCGCGCCAGCTGTGATAAACTGACATCCACTCTCGTGTTGCATGTGTAACAGAGGCCAGCTAGTAAGAGATGTGCAGATAAACCATAAACCTATCTCAAGAGGTGCACTGACGACCACTAGAGAATGCAGTGTTTAGCGTAGTGCACTCGGAGAGCGGGGTTCAAGACCAACTCGGAGCAGGGAGGTTAGGATTGGAGGGTGAGTTTTTGGAGGCTGAGAAATGAAGAAAGGGGTGTGTTTGTTTGGGTTTACTTTAAATATCAACAATTTCCAACAGCGTTTTTGAAATATTCCTTATCCCACCTTTAAGATTAATATAATTGAAAATAAAGGTTAAAACAACAAACCATAATGAAAATGCTAAAAACTCAAGAAAAAGCACAAAATATGCCACATACAACTGACATAATTCACACATCAGGAAATGTACATTCTGAGTTACCAAGGCTAATCCACTCTCATGCACAGAGAACATCATGAGGCTTTATTTAATAGTTTCATCTTCCTGTCTCTCTGGGAAATCAAAAATGCATCTGATACTTTTGCCATTTATACTTTGAGTTTTTTATATCTTTACCAGCTATCACTTTAACAGGCAGTTGTGGATTCAGCACCACGGACAGCAGCTGTCAATCAAACTTCAGCATCACTGATGACAGTTTAACAACACAAACTGAACAAAGAGTGAAATTCTGAGACTTGACTTTATCTGCTTCATTTGCTTCATCTTTAAATTTGGTTTTAAATACAACTATATGAACAATGTCCATGTATACAACAAATATAATGTGAATGTTTAATTTCTCCAGATTGACTTTTATTTCAAACTAACAGGAAGCGTGTAAATCAGTGTCATTTATAATTCAGAACAGCAGAATAAGAAACAAGCATCTACTCTATCAACTACCACACCAAAACCTACACAAAGACTGTTTACAAAAACCAAGAAATTTAACAGCCATTAACACATATTTATCACTAGATGGAGCCAGAGGTGTGAATAAGACATTTGTGTCTTACAGATATTTACATTCTCAGTCAAGTTGATGCTCTCAAGGAATCTTTTCGGAAAATGTTCAATGCCCTTTCTGTCTCTACTTAAATGATACTATCCCTAAAGGAATTTCACAAAATTTCCCCTCTTTTCCTTTCAGAAAATGTACATATAGTTACAAACTTAGAGTAGGACTACTATTGGAGTCATATTGATATTACAGCAAGTTTTATAGTATAATATTTAGTACTAATAATATTTAGTATATTATATAATGAAGCATTTCATAATTTATCACAGTCAGTTAACAGTGTTGTTTGAATCTGTAAATATATTGTGAGATTCACGAGCCTCAGCGCGACCGTTAGTTAAAGCACTGCTGTCAAGATCAAATAAATTACCACAATATCATTCATTCACTTTGTGCTCTGTAATTCTTCTTCTGAAGACATAAAACAGCTTTGTATGAAAAACAGTATAAATTTAATTGATTACTCAGAAAATCTTCCTCTCGCTCAGTTCAAATTTCGATTCACCCACAACCTTTGTTTTCATTCAAATGGAAGTGCAGCGCTCAGCGCCATAAAAACAAAGGGGAGGAGTCGAAACTGTGCTTAAACCTCATTGGCTCTCACGTGTATGTTGTTGTGTCATATTAAAATACTTATAATCTAAATAAGAACTTTTCTATCAGTATGTTTACATGGACAACAATATTCTGATATATTCTGACAATACTCTGATTAAGAAACTACCATGTAAACTGCCATTTTTGATTACCTTAATCCAGCTAAAGTCATACTCGAAGTGAACACAAATCGAATTAAGACGTAGAGTATTCCTATTTTAGTCGCGCTATCTTAGAGCATTATAGACATGTACACACCTTAACCACACTTTTAACATCATGTGGGAGTTTTCAGTAGTGTGTTTACCCATCACACAAAGCAAGCAATTACGTGGGGCCCCGTGGGCTTTCTCCTTATTTGCTTGGCGGGGCCCCCTCCCGGAGATTTGATTAGTGCCCTCAATAACGTAAATGCCCCTGGGAGTTTTCGCCATATTTTGCGACAGGACACACACACGCGACAGTGGTCAACCTTAGACTGAGTCTACTTGTGTCTTTTAATCACAGAATAAAGTTGAGCGCCAATGCAAAGAAATGTAAAATATAACAGTGTTACAGAAAGAATGGAATGTCTGTGTCCTTCATTAAGACATTATCATTAGACATCCTGTTTTTATCACGTGGAGGTGGCTCAAGAGCTTCTTGGTTTGACTCATGGAAGATAAATGGAGCAAAAGAAAACCACAAGCTGAAGAGCATCTCATGTTGATCTTTATCACACCGACCACAGTATCAAACAACCCTGTGAACACAAAGACCTTTTACAAGCAAGTCTAGTTAAAACTTCTGGGTTTATATTTTATATTCACAAAAAAAGATATTCATCTGTCTGATGATCTCACCCATAGCATCACAACACAACGTTAAAAACTGCCTCTTCACATTCAGACATCTCTGTCTAGACTGATAATTGTGTTTTTTGTCTCTAGAATTCTACTCTTACTATTACTACTAGATGGGGGGCATATTATTTTGATTTTGTTTGATTTATTTTTATGAAAGTAAAATTGTCGAGTCAAAATAATTTGTTGATCATGAACACTTTTGAGGTGAACTACTGAATGATCAGCTCTTAGTCTTTATTGTCTTCTGCTCTCAATGGATGTTGATCTTCTGTCTCTCTCTGTTCAGTCTCATGTGTCTCACTGTGGGTTTCCTGAGTAAGTCTGTTTAATTAAACTGAACTGAGACCCTGAACCTTCACCAGTTTTCTGTGGCTTTGAGCTGGACAGAAAAAACAGGCTGTTCATCACGCCAACACAGCACTGCAGTCAAGATCAAATAAATTACCATAAAAGTCATTCATTCACTTTGTGCTTTGTAATTCTTCTTCTGACATAAAACAGCTTTGTGTGAGAAACGGGTAAAAATGTAATTGATTATAAACATTTCATGGCGAAGATATCTAAAGGCTGTTGCTTTGAAGATTAAAAATGAAGATTTTTTTATCCAACAGTGTTAGCGTTTTATTCAATTATTGATAACCAAATTAAATGTGTGGTTTAAAGATCAATACTTTCTTTGACAAGGGTCAAGCTGAACATGTGTGACGATCTGTGATCCCTGCTGTGAGTGAATTCATTCTGCAGTAACTGACAGCGGCGGAGTCTCCATGTTTCTGATTGTGTCTGTAGGATCTTTATGCTTCTGTAAAAGGTACGTGT
Organism: Hypophthalmichthys nobilis; assembly: GCA_037950665.1. Classification (NCBI taxonomy): domain Eukaryota; kingdom Metazoa; phylum Chordata; class Actinopteri; order Cypriniformes; family Xenocyprididae; genus Hypophthalmichthys; species Hypophthalmichthys nobilis. Next base: position 41,208,247 of record CM075480.1, on the reverse strand, counting down.
GACACTATCAGAGGGGATTATGGGTAAGTGTTCAGTAGAATAAAGAGGCTAATGTAGGTAAGAGGGGACTGTGGGAAGGTGAGTAGAGGAGTAATTTTAATCTGCTCATGAATGTGCAATCTGAGATTAAACGAGAAAGACGTGATGTGCAGAATGAAACTTGCAAAGACACACAAGAACTTCAGTGCATGAAGATACAGAGTCACTGCTTCGATTTGTCTTGTCTGATGATGAACTCATCCACGATCACAACACAACATCAGAAGTTAACGCAAGTAGATGCATTTGACAAAACGTCCCTTTGAAGACGTTTGAAAATGTCCTTGTTTGAAAAAAGACTATTCATTAACAGGGTTGGTCTGTAGTTATAATCAGTATCATATTACAGTTTTTCTCAATTGTTTAAACACTATAACCAGGCTTTTGAACTAAAATTTCAAAACCATAACGCCATTTATCAAAAAGCACACCCATTTCACTAAACTATAAACACTATTCCCCTGTTTTGACAAGTGAGTCAGATTTGTTGAACTATCACTGCAAAACTCTACACACAAATCCCTTAATTTCTCATTTCTCGCCTACACCATGTTGTCATTCAATATTGTTCACTCAAGTCAGTGTAGCTTGAGCGCAATTAGCATACAATTACCCGGGTGGAAACACTAAGAGTCAAAATTTATCACACACCAATCAGAACCTTCAATAGATAGGTAACAGAGACAGTTCATTCAGTTTTGGAACAATGGATCCAGAGAGACGTGATTGAAAAGGTTGAGGACACCAGAGAGGAGGTGGAGGAGGGGGATGAGGAGGAGGACAAGGAGAAGGAGGAGGAAGATGAGGAGGTGGAGGATGAGGAGGATGAGGAGGAGGAAGATGGGGAGGACAAGGGCACAATTTCAAGAAATGTGTTTAAGCAATTGAGAAAAACTCAACAAAAGGGGTCGGTTGTATAAACTGCTAAGACTAGTCTTACAAGTTAGTCATGACATTTTTTTCTTTGAGACTGTTCATACCTTTTTTAAGTTACATAAAAACATAGATTGGTCTAATCTTAGAGCGAAAAGTAAGATCTAACTAACTGCTAGTTGGTCATACTATACCGAGTCTGATCCCGAGCTGACGGCCATGCTTTCCCGGGCAGCTCAGAGCATTGGGCTGGAGTGGAGTCCTCCACCCTGTCCCGAGCACTCAAGGCTGGACGATTGGTTCCTGGGGGCTGCACGCACTTATCGTAAGCACCTCCCACCGGTTCCTTTCTTCCCAGAGGAGCATCAGGAAGTCACCAGTTCATGGAAGGCACCTTTAACTGCCCAAAACCGTTCCGGTGCTTCCTCCGCCTTCACCGCCCTTGACGGCCGAGCGACCAAAGGGTATGTGGGGGTCCCCCTAGTGGAGCGCTCAGCTGCGTTGCAATTGTGTCCCCAGAGCACCTCCACCTGGCGTGATGATCCCAAGCTCCCATCCAAGGCCTGTAAGTTCTCGTCCACTCTTGTGGGCAAGACTTATAGAACTGCGGGTCAGGCCGTTTCCGCCCTGCACGCTATGGCGATGCTCCAGGTCTATCAGGCCAAGTTGCTGAAGCAGTTGCATGAGGGTGGTGCTGACCCAGGAGTCCTTCAGGAGGTGCGCACTGCTACTGACCTCACCCTCCGGGCAACAAAGGTCACTGCGCGCACCTTGGGTCAGGTGATGTCCATATGTGGACTGCTCTGTCCTGTACGTGCTTTTCGCACTTATGTTGACAGAACTCAGTGCTTCAGGACCTCAGATCAGCTCTTGTTTGATTTGGAGGCTAGCAGAAAGGGAAGGCTGTCTCCAATCAGAGGTTATCCCACTGGATAGTGGATGCTATTGTGGCTTTCAGTCTCAAGACCTGCCATGCCCCCTAGGGGTGAAAGCCCATTCTACTCGGAGTGTGGCTTCCTCCTGGGCGCTGGCGCCTCGCTAACAGACATCTGTAGAGCTGCGGGCTGGGCAACACTTAACACATTTGTGAGATTCTATGATCTTCGTGTAGAGCCTGTGTCCTCTCGGGTACTCGCCTCTTCGGGCCAGTAGTAGGACCTGCTCAGTGTCATTGCTTGCTGCGCCATTCCACTCCACAGACTGGATGCGTGCATTTTTCTCTTCAGGTGAGTTCCACATCGAACATGACTGACTGAAAGGGAATGTCTAGGTTACATATGTAACCCTCGTTCCCTGAAGGAGGGAACGGAGACGTTACGTCCCTTTGCCACAATTGCTGTTTCGCTGAAATGCTGGGTCGTTGGCTCGGCTCCTCAGTGAAGACTTGAATGCGAGTTGCTCGCGCTGCTTCTTATATACCCACACTGTGGGGCGGAGTTCGCGATGCAAATATCGCAGACCAAGATACTCAGCGTACCATTGGCTTGTTTTGTTAACACTCGAAGGTGATTGGGCTCTCGGGACGAGACCCCCATTCGTCAGTTTGTTCTGACGTAGCGTCTCCGTTCCCTCCTTGAGGGAACAAGGGTTACATATGTAACCTACATGTTCTTAAGACATAGTCTTAACATACAACATAGTCTTAATATAACATAGCGTTGACATAGTCTTAACTTCTGCAACTGGCCCCAGAAGTCTATGATATGTTCTTGTGTGTGTGTGTTCAGGAAGGACACCATCACCTCATCTTAAGAAACACTCAGTCACAGTGAATCCTCCAATCAGCAGCATATAGAAAGTCGAACATATAGAAATAATGTTGACCAAAGAGAAATCTGAAAATACATAAACACATACAGAGATGAATAGAGAGAAATGGGGATGTAGATATGTATATATAAACATACAGTAAACAAACACAGAATTCATGAGAAATATACAATGTTGTGAATAAATGAAAAGTGTAGTATTTTTATGAAGCTGCTCTGGTGTTGCTGTTCTGATTACAGCCACAACTAATCCAATAAATCTTTAATATTAATCAATAATGAAAAATTGTCAACACATCCCTTACAGAAGGAAAATATATCTCCCTATATATGAATGGTCAATACATTAAATGACACAACAGTATATTCGAAAATATACAGAATAATATATTGTGTAAATATATTACTGTCACAGTCACCAGCACCTTCACTACAATTCCCAGCATCCCCCCTGATCCACACCTGCGCACACTCAATCATCTGCACTTGCAAGCCATCACCCTCATTACCACCTCATCAGCACTCCCTATATCAACAGTCACCATCCTCACCACAGTGTCTGGTCTCGTCTACCTCAAGACAACACAAACCTAACTGAATTACTGAGTCTTCTCTTGTTCCTGATCCCGTCTTCATCGTCTGTCTGCCTTCCTGCATGTTGCCCGTGGGATGTCTGGAAAGATTCATACCCCTGTATGTATCACAACCAGCTCCAGTCATGTCTAGTCATGGCCGCCGTTCCAGCATCTCGTTCTGTCGTGGCCACTATCCCAGTATCTCATCCTAAGATGGCCCAGATGGAGAAAGGGTGGTGACATACTTTAGCAGGGTCCTTAACAAGTGTGAGAGGCGCTACTGTGTCACAGAAGTTAGCTCCTTGCAGTAATAATGGCCTTGAGGCACTTCAAACACTACCCTTCACAATAAGGACAGACCATGCTGCACTCCAATGGTTGATGTCCTTCAAGGAGCCTGAAGGTCAAGTTGCCCAAAGAACTCCAGACATACAACTTCACTGTAGCTCATAAACCTGGATCTAACCACACCAACGCCAATGCTTTTTCATGTCGCCCTTGTGCTCCTGAGGGCTGCTTTCACTATGAAAAGAGAGGCACAGGAGAGAGAACTGTGTCAGGAGAATGAGCCAGCACAGCCTTCATGTGGCGCACTGAGGGTGATTGACGCACCAAAGTGGAAGTTGCAGAAGGAGCAGCATGAGGATATGAGGCCTATGCTGTGTTGGCTGGAGAAACAGTGGAGACCTGATTGGAGGGACACTGTGGGGTGCTTGTTGGTCACAAAGGGACTGTGGTCTTAATTCAACACACTGTGGCTGAGTGATAGAGTGCTTTAGCGGACGTGGAAGGAGCCCGCCACAGAGCAGAACAGAAGGCAAAATATAGTGCCCAAAGCACTGAGGGAAACAGGGTTGACAGCTTGTCATAGGAATACAGAGTCTGGCCATTCCGGGGTGTCCAAAACACTTTGCTGCCTTTGCCAAGGGTTCTACTTGGGCCAGCACAAAAGGGACCTTGAGGATTTCTGCCGCAGATGTAATGCCTGTGCAGCCTATAAGGGCCCTCTTGATCAGTGCCATGCCAATCTTCAGAAGGCTGTAGGAGCACCAATGGAAAGAACAGCTGTGGACATCATGGGCCCCTTCACAGACAGAAGTAACTGTTTTGTGCTCACTGCTATGGACTACTTTATAAAGTGGCCAGAGGCCTATGCGATACCGAACCAGGAAGCAGAGACGGTGACTGATGCACTGGTGGAAGGGGATGTTCAGCAGGTTCGGTATGGCAGACGTCATTTATAGTGATCGGGGAGGACTTTTGAATCCAAGCTGTTTGTGGCCCTGTGTGAATGGCTTGGCATGGAGAAACACGCATAACACCCCTGCACTGCCAAAGTGATGGCCTTGTTGAAAGTTTTAATAGGATCTTGGCACAGCAGCTAGCCATTCTTGCTGACCATCTGCAAGACTGGGACACTCGCCTCTCATTTATTCTCATGGCCTACAGATCTGCGGTACAGGACTCTGTGCACCCCTGCTTTGTTTGCTGTTGGGACATGAGCTTTGGACTGTGCAAGGCAGTTGCATGATTGAATGGAAACAGCCCATGTTTGCTAGGGATTAATTGGAAAAGGCTGGGATGAAACAGAAGAGGAACTATGATGTTAGGAGCAAGAGAAGGAACTTCCAGGCTGGTAATTCAGTTTGAGTGTACAGCCCAAAAAGAAATGAGGACGCTCCCCAAATCTATATATATGAAAAATGGATTATTTTCTATACTCACCCATAATGTGCAAATGAACAATATTAATAATGAAGTAACTGTATGAGGACTGAAACTCCACATAAATAAACTCCTCCATCATCTGTTCTCACAGCAGTAATTCTCACACTGAAGAAGTTTTTATGTTTGTCATCAGAAATACTGAATCTTCCTTTCTTATTCATTGTGCTGTAAATGGTCTTAATGGACTCTTTTCCTTCTTTGAATATCATCTTAGGATCTTTAATATGTTTCTGTGAATATTCACAGCTGAAATGGGCAGCTTCTCCACTTTTCAACATCACTTTCTTTGACACATTACAACATGAATCTGTAATTCACATAAAAAAAAAATGATCATACACACAGACACACAGGTATGTATGTATGTACAGTATATGTATATATTAGAATTTGAAATGATCTTTACTACGCAAATTTTGATCTTAAATTGACTGACCTTCTTTCACTTTCAAAGTCATATTGATGTCCCATTTGCCTTCAACCCCAATCCGGTAAGTTCCAGCATCTTGTGTGTTCAGTTCTCTAATGTAGATCATGAGGTTTCCATAATCATTGCAAATTAAAGTAAATCTTCCTTCATTAATCCATTGATCATGTTTTCTATAATTTATTATTGTTGTACTCTGTTGCTTTCTCATGTATTTAGGTTTGTTATAATGCCAAGTCTTCCGTGAATCAACAAGAAGACTTCCTCCAGAATATCCAGTGACACTAAAGCATCTCACTGCACCTGTCAATCAGATTGATACTGTGATCAGAAACCTCATGTACAGAAAACAGCATCATTACTGCAGTGATGAAAGAGAAAAGCTCTGACCTGAGATCAGGTAGAAAGTGAAGAAGATGAGGAGGATCTTCATTGTGAGTTGAGTTCAGTCTTCTTTATGCTGAATGTTCTCTGTGTGAATCTCTCTGTCTCTACATCTGTCTGCTTTAGTTACTTCCTCTTTATTCAGCTCTTTATCAGTAATGAGCAGCTTTACTGGCCCCTCCCACCATCAGCACTGACTGAATATTACATTAATCACACTGAAAGAGCGCCACCTAGTGGAGGATACAGTGTCTGATACTGAGAGATCATACAGGTTTCATCTTCTCTATATAAGGACAAATGACACTGAAGATAATTGATCAGCATTATTTAAATCTTACACTAGAGGGCGACAGTATAATTTATGTAAGGTGTCTATAGGGGGTTTCAGTAAACTTACAAGGAAGCTTCACAATTAACATAATTTAAAATTAAAGGTTAAAACATCAAAACATAATAAAAAATACTTAAAATACAATATATAGTACAAGATATATCCCATTCAACCGACATAATTTATACATCTGGAAATTTTACTCTCAAATAGAAAAACATCTTGAGCGATTTCATGTTTATTAAACAGCGTCATCTTCCTATGACTCTGGGAAATAAAAAAAAATGCATCTGATACTTTTGTTTTCTGCATTTATACTTCGAGTTTTTGACATCTCTAACAGCTGTAAAGAATAGTTTTTAGGAGGAAACACATGTGACCTGACTTCAGCACCACGGACAGCAGCTGTCAATCAAACTTCAGCATCACTGATGACAGTTTAACAACACAAACTGAACAAAGAGTGAAATGCTGAGACTTGACTTCATCTGCTTCCTTTGCTTCATCTTTAACTTTGGTTTTTATAAACATCTACAGGAAAAAAATAGTCCATGTAATTATCAAATATGATGTCAAAGTTTCATACCTCCAGATTGACTCTTTCATTTCAAACTCACATGTATGTAAATCATTGTCATTTATAATTTATCAAAACAGAAGAATAAGAAACATGCACTTACTCTATCAACTGCCATACCATAAACTACAAAGATAATTTCTCTAAAACAAATAAATTTAAAAGGCATTAAACACATATTTGCCACTAGATGGAGCCAGAGGTTTCAATATGAAATTTGTGTTTACAGTATCAGACAAGTTGATGCTCTCAAGGAGCTGATGTGACGTTTCTCTCCTGCGGCTTTCCAGCGAAAAGCGAAGGAGCAAATTTCATGGGGTAAGCTGTAAATGAGCAATTTTCTATTCTAAAATTGTCTATTCTTCCCCTGCTCCACTCGGATGAACAAACAAAAAAAGGCTAGTCCAGTGGTGTGCTATCTAGCTTTAAAAACATGATCACTTTGGGTGGGAAATATGACCAAAATCTTATAAGTGAACCACAGCAATAAGCAATTGCCTAATATAACGTTTCCAAGTAATTAAGTAATCAAGTAAACAGTCAGTAATAAAATAAGAACTTATAAACAAATGGCAGTAGGACAAATAAATACAACATTAAGATACAGATACAAACAGTGCTTTAAGTTTAAGAACTGTTTTCCTCCAGTTGTTGTAGTTTGATTAACATTAACGACACAGGAGCTGATATAAGGCTGCTTTCACTTTAAGACTTACAGTAGGCCTAATGCACGGATAATACTGACACATGTCCCAAACATGTTAACTCAAGACATAACTGCAAATAGGGACATTTAGGCATAATTATGTGTGCATTTGACATTTCAAGGGCAAGAAGCCTAGAAATAGTCAGTGCTGAAAGGCGGCAAACACATGCACAGAATTCGCAGCCATCCATCTCGCGTAATCGCTTCGCTTGGTCCTTGGCACTTACTGTATATGAGACGACAGGTAAGAAAAGTTCACTTTCACACAGATCACATACTGTGCATGCATGACGTCTGTGTTCGTGAAAATAATGCATTACAGCTTTAAATAAATCAGGGATTATTCAAATAGATATTATTTTTGTGATTAAAATATTTTGCGGAAAAACTCGAGGACTATTAGCTGAAATGAAATACATTTTACATGTCTGTGGTAAAATCCTCGCACCAATAACACAAAAGCTGATTGGCTGCAATATAAGTTGCATGTTGAATGAATGAATGAGGCATTTATATAGCGCTTTCATATATACTACTGTACCCCCAAAGTGCTTTACAATCTCCTCAACCATCACTTGGATGATGTGACGGCAGCCACAGTACAACAGCGCCAGTGCGCTCACCACACACCAGCTATACGTGGAGAGGAGAGAGAGTGATAGAGCCAATTCAATGGATGGGGATTATTAGGAGGCCATGATTAGTAAGGGCCAATGGAGGGAATTTGGCCAGGACACCGGGGTTACACACCTTCTCTTTATGAGAAGTGCCATGGGATTTTTAATGACCACAGAGTGTCAGGACCTCGATTTAACGTCTCATCTGAAGGACTGTGGTTGTTACAGTACAGTATCCCCGTCACTATACTGGGGTGTTAGGACCCACACAGACCACCGGGTGAGCGCCCCCTGCTGGCCTCACTAACACCTCCAGCAGCAACCTAGTTTTCCCAGGAGGTCTCCCATCCAGGTACTGACCAGACTCAACCCTGCTTAGCTTCAGTGGGCAACCAGTCTAGAGCTACAGGGTGATATATTGGTCTCATTTGTAGTCGTAATACAGTGAATTATATTTGGACTAGTGAAAGAAAGAATACCACCACCAGAGTATAATAATAAAAACATTATAAAGCACTGCGGGAGCATTTCAGTGAGTATTAGAGGTAGCGTTACATGGACAAAGGAAAATGAAGACCTAAACCTATCTAAACCTAGAACTCAATATTTCAGCGAATTTAACCATTTTTAAGGCCTAAAATTTAGATTTTAAGAGACCTCACCGAAACCCTGAATATTTTTATTTTTAATATATTACACAATTTCACAGAATATTTTATATAGTGGAAAGTCTGTATAGATAGTTACTAAGATAAACATTTTCCTTTTTTTAACACACCTGCAGGCAGCTAAAGGGCTTCTTGGTTTGATTCAAAGAAGATACATAGAGCAAAAGAAAACCACAAGCTGAAGAGCATCTCGTGTTGATGTTTATCACACTGACCACAGTATCAAACAACCTGCAAACACAAAGACACACGACACTTACAAGGAAGTCTCTTTATCTAAAGAAACACAGCATTACAGCACAATTACATTTTTCAAAAAAATATTTTTTTAAAACTTAACAATCACACTTCTGTTTTTTTATTTTTATTTGAAGGATTTTAGTAAAAGTTCAAACACCACTGTACAGACTCTGCACCACTTCCCCACATCTCATCTGTTTGCAGTCTGATGATGATCTCCCCCATAATATCACAACACCAGAAACTGACATTTTATATTCAGTTGTTCATCTGTTATCTGTGGTTTTGAGCTGGACTGAAAAACAGCCCATTTGTCACGCAAACGGAAAAACATCTCCAGCAGCATTTGTAAGAAACTTTGAGACAAAACTGATATCATTCAGATTTCAGACTCAGACCTCTTTTGCAGAAAATATAAAACATTCTTATTTTCTTTCATGCTGTTCATTATGATCTTTAACTGTGTTTCTGGATGTTTCTGTCAGATCTGGTAACAGATTTCATTAGTACGAAAAATACATTCAGTTGTCCTCTTTGTAATGCTGATTTAGTAAATTCCATGTCATGACAAAGTTTGACATTTCAAATATAATATAAAAAACAACAATCTCCCTGACTGCAAGATTTTAAAAAACAGCTCTGGACAATACACAAAAATAATAGGAAATACTTTCAAAAATACTTGATTCTACAGTAAAGGTATAAGCAGTTGTTACATCAGAAAAATGAACTTTCTCATAATCTCTCTGTAACTACAAACTCTTGTACAAATCTGAAGCAGGAATAATCAATATTCAGAGAGATGAGAAAGAGAAAACTGACATTTTTACAGCTATGAACAGATAAGCATCATGTCTCATCATAAAGGTATTTTGTGTCTGTTTAAGAGCTGCTATTAAAGAGGCTTTATGTATCAAAAGCTGCATTTTAAATATATCTGGAGTGGAAACTTTATAGTGCATTTTGTTTCACTTAAGGTTTGTATTTCCTGTTTTAATCACACCTTCAGATAAACTAGATGACAATCTCTTTGCACACACCAATAAATGTCTGACACAACTGCTATTTTATAACTTTAAAGCAGTAGTGGCTCCTGGCCATAAATTAGGTAGGGCAGATTCTGGGTCTTAGCGCTGGTTTATGATAAACATTTTGTAAGTCTTATATCACCTATAGGAGAAAAAAAACAATTTGTGCCGACGGTTTTGCAATCCGTTCCTTCAGTTTATACTCCGTGCTCACGATTTCTTAAACTGTTCCCTCGATTTAACAAATCGTGCCCACGGATTAATAAACCGTACCCACGAATTTCCAATCCGTGCGCTCAGATTTTGCAAACTGTACCCTCGGTTTTTAAATCCGTTCCCACAAATTCATAATCCGTGCGCACGCTTTCACAGTCCGTTCCCACGGGTTTGTAAAAACTGTACTCACGGATTCATTTTAGAAGAAGAACAGCAAACTCCCCCAGGTGAAAAAATACTATAGTAAATACTATAGTGTTTTTGAACCATACTATAGTAAATTGTAGTATACTGTATTATAGTATTTACAACACTTTGTTAATGAATGCTACAGCATACTGTAGTATATAACTGATAAACTGTTATAAATACTGTAGTATACTTAAGTTTTTACTACAGTAAACTGTAGTGTATATACCCTAAAGTTGTAGAAAACTTAGTACAATATTGGGTAAAGTAATTTGTTTATATTACTATAGTTGTTATATTATCAACTAGAATTACCACAATAAATTATTTCAAGTACTATATGGTTCAAAAACAATTTTATTTACTATAAATTACTATAGTATTTTTTCACCTGGGAGGTAGCCTACTGTTAACGAATCTTATTGTTCTATTGTGTATTATTCATCAAATTATATTAACTGCAGTGATTTTCTATCAACGGGTAGCGAAATACAACGATTTAATAAGAATTATGTGCGTCAAAATCTTGTGTTTATTTGTGATAATCTTAGCACTTTTTTATTATTGCCTAATAAACCTGACATTGTGTATAATGACTGACTTTTAATTTCTTTGTTCCTCTTTTCTTCTTCTAAATGTATGTAGCCTAAATGCAACAATAGGCTAATAATAATAATAATAAGAAGAAGAACAAAAATTATTATTATTTATTGTATTTATTTTTTAAATGTATTTATTTATCAATTACTTTTAATTTATGGCTATAAATGAGTGCACTTAAGACAGTATGTTTATCATAAAATAATTAATGAATGCTTTATTTAAAAAAAAAAGAAAAAAAAAACTTTTACAGTTTTAGAAATGTTTGTGTACTATTCATTCTTAACATGAAGACTTGTTTTGGTGATTTTATTATACTAAGCTTTTTGCCCAAAATGGACTTTAAAAGATCAAAATAATGGAAATTCTCAAATGAATTCTGAATGGAAGTTCAGGAAATTCTCCATTTTGTAAAATAAAGTTTATTTATTTACAATAGCTTTTGCATCCCGCACCAAAATGGTTGATTTTGCCGGCAAAGATTGGAGGCGGGGCCACAAATCCGTGAGTACAGTTTTTACAAACCCGTGGGAACGGACTGTGAAAGCGTGCGCACGGATTATGAATTTGTGGGAACGGATTTAAAAACCGAGGGTACGTTTAGCAAAATCTGAGCGCACGGATTGGAAATTCGTGGGTACGGTTTATTAATCCGTGGGCACGATTTGTTAAACCGATGGAACAGTTTAAGAAATCGTGAGCATGGTTTATAAACTGAGGGAACGGACGGCACGGATTGTTTTTTTTCTTTCCTATAGGTGACGTGGCGGGCTCCGTACTGAACACATCAGAAACACTTTTGGCAGAATTCTAAACGCATAGAATGTCATAGAATTGCCTAAATGTAGTATTTATTGCGTCAGAATGTTGTTTTAGAATGTTACAAGTTATGTAGGAAGAACAGACATGCCAACTAATTACTGACCTGATGCAGACTCATATCTGAAGCGGATTAATATCGTCTTGATCTGGAGTGAGGTTTAAGTGAGGTAACGTCACATGGAAATAAGCAGGGTGCTGTAGTTCCATTTTTCACCACAGATTTACATTGGAAATTTGTGGGGCGCTGTAGAGCTGGGGAGGGCTCTGAGACCTGCTGCCCCACTTAGTATCATGAATATATGCCTGCCGAATCCATGCGCTTCATTTTAAAATATCCTGCTCAATTTACGACTTAAAATAGTCTAGAAAATCCAAAAAATATTTGTTGCAGAATGCTGAACACATTGATCATTTATTATTAATTCAGTGTATATAGAGGTCTATGTTTGGATGAATATTTTGGTGGGGCTCTGCCCCAGACGAGCCGCGGCTGCTTTAAAGTGTCTCGTGATTCAACAGACTGTATTGAATGACTCTAATAAAGACAAACACAAAATTATGGATTATAAAGAGATTTTGGTGAGTTGAGTCTCATGACCGTGGCGTAATCAGAGTGAATCTGGTCCTTACTGAAGGAGACTGTAGCGTCACTGAGAGACTCTTCATGCTTCTGGAAACTGACAGATGTGTAAAGGGGCTCATCAGAGGGGATTGTGGGTAGTTCATCAGGTCTGTTAATTTGAGCTGATCCAGGATCTGTGAGAGAATCACGTCTGCTGTATGCACATAATGACTGAACATGGATAGAGAAAAAATTTTCATTAAAATGAGAAAACTTCTAATAAGCACAATACATAATGAAAACATACACACACTCTGACTCACCATTGTATTTTCCTCCCTCTTTCTCATGTCTGATGTTGAGGTTCTTCCTAATTACCCAAAACAAAATAAATCGATCAGTAACAGAAAGACAAACTAGACTGGAGACGAAAAGCAGCATCTGAGACAGAAACTCATTGAGTCAGTGAGATTTTACTGCTGCTGACAGTCAGAAGATTGAATCATTGCAGAAACACTCAAATAACTAGTTGTGATGTATTGCGTGCTCCTGACTCTTTAGCTCCGCCCACAACGCCTCCAGGAGCTTGACTGTTTTCTAAAAGAATCGGAACAGCTGCATCTGTCTTTTATATATCTGATAAAAATAAAGACTCTTCAGAGTTATAAAGGATGCAATACTTCTCTACAGGTACTCAAGATTAACATAAGATTGGCAGAAACTGTTTGTGTTTAATTTGTTTCAACAGATAGTAAATGATCAAACCTCGTCTCTTGTGTCTTAATTTACACACAGTCAGAGTGAATCCACCAATCAGCAGCAGAATCACACACACACAAATAATGATGATCATGGAGAAATCTGAAAGAAAAAAAAAAACATAAAGAGTGCTCAATAAAGAGATATACATACATTTACATTTAATTTACTTTTATCCAAAGCAACTTACAAATTAAGAGAACAACAATAGCAATCCAACCAGAAATAGGGCAACAGTATGCAAGTGCTGTTAGTCCCTGTTAGTCTATTAATGGATCAAGTGTTGATGAAGAAGATGCATGTTCAGTAGGGCTGTCAGGATTATGAAATGTATCTGATGATTAATTTAAAGGGGCTATATGTAAGATTTTTACTTTAATAAAGCATAAAAATACCCCAATATGTTTGCAGATATTTAGGAAACATGCTAAGTTCACCTACTTGTTTCTACAGCCAGATATTCTACTTTGAAATGCGCGTTCCGTGTCGGAATGTCTGTCTTTGTGTTGGTCTGTGTGAAACCGTGTACTGTCAGTTTATCCAATAGTATTTCGACATCACAGGTTGCCAGTTGGCGGAAAACACCGCTTATTGCAGCCATGGAAACCAGCAAACAAACTGGGTCAGAGAATCGCAGATTCTACCTGACCTAAAAAGCCTCTGCGTCCATCTAAAAATCTCTATGAACGACAGCATATTAAAACACAGGTAAATCAACTCATCAGCTTACAGTGTGTAAGTCTCCTCAGCTTTCATTATCAATTGCTCCATCTTGATGTGTGTCTTCAAGCTGGCCACCCGCGTCTTTGAAGGAGGGGGCGGGGCAAACAATATTTTGAATTTGGACTGCAGTACCTATTTCGACCACTGGGTTTCATTCCTACATAGAGCCCCTTTAACAATGTAAATATTCATCTGTCCCTCACATTAAGCTGTGAAATGGCTTCAGACTTTGAATATAGTGCACTAAAACTTAATTGATGCTTGTCTATTTCTTGTGGCTGAATGAATTGTAAATGTACTTTAGTTTCTATTCTGCAGATCTACAAACATGTTCTACTTCATCTCTGTTTCTGCCTCTGTTGAGTCTTATAGTGAGTTTCCTGAATAAAGACCTTTAATAACAAGTTTCTAGAGATTGTCACACTCCGGTAAAGGCCAGTTACAGTCCAGATACACAGAAGCGAGGTAGGTGTCTATATGCACCTACAGTCACAGACACGGGACGATACGCCTTCCAATGGTGACCAGTGCTCCACCTTGCCGCAGAGGCGTCAGTAACAAATGATCCATTAGTACCACTCATCAGGAGTCTTGGCACTTACCAACCCATCGCCCTGGCTCGTTAGGACAGTCAAGACTCGGCTTGCAGTCCTCTTGCAAAGGATGCAAATGCACCTGCCCCTCCAGCTGAGATGAAGAAGGATTTTTACAGCCTTTACTTCATCGTACCAAAGAAAGGCAGTGAGTTGAGACCAATCCTAGACCTGCATTTTCCAAATCAGGCCCTGCACAGGCTTCCCGTTCAAGATGTTGACGCAGAGGAACGTTCTCACATGTATTCACTAATAGGATTGGTTTACTGCGATATACCTTTAGGATGGGTACTTCCATGTCTTGATTTTATCTTGACACAGACCATTTCTTCGATTTGCTTTTGAGGGTCAGGCATATCAGTACAAAGTCCTCCTTTTTGGCTGTCCCTGTCACCACGCATCTTCACGAAAGTCGTAGAGGCTGCCCTTGTCCCGTTAAGGGAAGCGGGCATCCGAATTCTCAATTATCTTGATTACTGGCTGATTATAGCTCACTCTTGTGATTTATCGTGTGCACACAGGGACATGGTGGACAGACACATTGGGGCTTCAGGTCAACTGGGATAAGAGCAAGCTTGTTTCACTGCAGAACATCTCTTTTCTCTGAATGAAGTTGGGCTTAATAAACATCACAAGTGAACAAGCCCAGTCTGTGCTGAAGTGCTTGCAGACGTTCAGGGGAAAACAGCGGTTCCACTGAAACAATTTCAGAGGCTCCTGGGACATATGGCGTCCTCCAGTAAAACAGCTTGTATTGATGCTTCAGACTGACTTCATACTGAAGTCCCAAGATGGGCAAGACCATCACGCAGATCTGACGCAGTACGTTCAGCGCTTGGACAGACCTTGCATTTCTACAGGCAGGGGTTGCCTTAGAACAAGTGTCCAGGCCTGATGTTGTCACAACAGATGCCTCCAAGTCAGGCTGGTGGGCTCCTGTACGGGACCTTGACTGTGCTGGCACATTAATTGCCTTGAGTTGCTGGCAGCACTGCTGGACCTGTGGAGGTTTCATCCATTGATTCAGGGCAAGCATGTGTTGGTGCGGATGGACAACACAGCAACTGTGGCATATAAACCGTCAAGGTGATTTACGCTCACATCACTTGTCGCAACTCACCAGCCAAAGTCACTGCAAGCCACTCACATTCCAGGCAAACTCAACCATGTAGTGGATGCAGTAATGACAGGTGTCGCTCCGAGGAGAGTGGAGACTGGTCTTGAGTTGATTCGGCAAAGCACAAGTAGACTTGTTCGCTTCCCAAGAATCTTCCTACTGTCTGTTGTGGTATGCCCTGACCGAGGTGCAACTCCTAGTGTTCAACACCATGTCTTGTTCTCTCCATCAGGGAATGCAGATTACACCAGTAACAAGATGTTTTCTTTAAACATCCTCTATGTGTTTCCACATCCTCCTAAATCAATTTTTAAATCTTTCTAAGACATGTTTGACATAAGATGTAAAACTAGATTGAAGTTTGATAGCGTGAAACATTCAGAAAATAGTAAACTGGCATTTGTGTCAACTATAAACGCCTTTGAAGCGCACACACAGGCAGTGGACGGCCACAGTGCGATGCTAGGCAAAGAATGAACAAGATTTTACAGCAGTGTTTACAGTGCCTCAGGAAGCCTCCAGTTGTGATACTCTTTAGTTATGGTAAGGAGCATTACATTTCTGTCACACACTATAAGCGGTAGACCAACCCATAGGAAAGAAAAATCAAAAGTGAGATCTCTTTACCATCTCAAATGTTTCTCCTAGACATAAATGAGGTTACCTCAACATCAAATGGAGACTTTTGCTTGAGTCTCCTGCTTCTCACACTTGTCTCCTGAGACAAAAAAAATCTAACACTCTCACAATGGTCTCCTTTAAAGTTTTAGAAGAAATCTCAACAAAATCACACACTGTGCTCATATTTTTCTCCTTCGCTAGAGACTTTGGACCACTCATATTTGTCTCCTCTAAAGGTTCAGAAGAGATCTCAACAACATCACACATGGTGTTCATATTTTTCTCCTTAGATAGAAACACTCGAACACTCATATTTGTCTCCTGTAAAGATTCAGAAGAGATCTCAACAACATCACACACTGTGCTCACATTTTTCTCCTTAGATAGAGACTTTGGTGGTCTCACATTTGGCTCCTCTAAAGTTTAAAAGAAATCTCAACAACATCACACACTGTGCTCATATTTTTCTCCTTGGCTAGAGACTTTGGATCACTCATATTTGTCTCTAAAGATTCAGAAGAGATCTCAACAACATAACACACGGTGCTCAGATTTTTCTCCTTTGATAGAGACTTTGGTGGTCTCACATTTGTCTCCTCTAACGATTAAGAAGAGATCTCAACAACATAACACACTGTGCTCATATTTTTCTCCTTGGCTAGAGACTTTGGATCACTCATATTTGTCTCTAAAGATTCAGAAGAGATCTCAACAACATAACACACTGTGCTCAGATTTTTCTCCTTAGATAGGGACTTTGGTGGTCTCACATTTGTCTCCTCTAAAGTTTAAAAAAGATCTCAATAACATCACACACTGTGCTCAGATTTTTCTCCTTACCTAGAGACTCTGGATCACTCATATTTGTCTTCTCTAAAGATTCAGAAGAGATCTCAACAACATCACATATGGTGCTCAGATTTTTCTCCTTACATAGAGACTCTGGATCTCTCACACTTGTCTTTTCTGAAGTTTCAAAAGAGATCTCAATAACATCACACACTGTGCTCAGACTTTTCTCTTTTGCTAAAGACTTTGGTGTTCTCACATTTGTTTCCTCTAAATTTTAAAAGTGATCTCAACAACTTTGCAATGTGTATACCAAGTCTCAATGTGAACTCAAACATTTCTATCATATACTATGCATTAATAATCAAATTAGTCAAGGATTGGGTCATAAGCCATTTAATGTGCCTTTCAGCAAAAAGAAAGTGCATGGATACCTTTCCTGTAGCAATTTTCCTGATAACGGCAGCTGGTACATTACTATTTTAAGAAAGTACTACTTTCTTATTGTATCTACAATTAAGAGTAACATTAACCTCATTTCTGCATAATTTCACTCTCAATATAGGCTTAAATGCTTGAAAATATTTTTTTTTTTACTTTATTGGTGCACAATTTGTAAAGTTGTTGAGATCTCTTCTAAAACTTTAAGAGGAGACACATGTGAGAGATCCAGAGTCTCTAGCTGAGGAGAAAAGTCTGAGCACAGTGTGTGATGTTACTGAGATCTCTTCTAAATCTTTAAAAAGACCATTGTGAGAGTGTTGAGATTTTGTCTCAGGAGACAAGCGTGAGAAGCAGGAGACTCAAGCGAAAGTCTCCATTTGATGTTAATTTAACCTCATTTATGTCTAGCAGAAACATTTGAGATGTTAAAGTCCACACCCCCCTAGCTTCTATCTCATTCATCCACCATTTCAATCAAGCACAATACACGCATTCTCATATTTGACGTTTAGTGTAGACAGTGTTCTGTTGCACAATTACTTAACAGAGGAAAACATGACCTATATTTACATGCATGCAAAATGGATTGTACAAGACAAATTTTACAATGTTAAATGAAGAAAAAAAAGGTTATGCAACAACCATGAGGTACTGTTTAATTTGAATCAGAAAAGTAAGACTGTCTGCCCTGGTTAACTGCTACTTAGTCAAACTAGTTCTTAAGTTAATATGCAACTATGCTAAGTTTATGCAGCTGGCACCAAAAGACAAAGCTGATACCTAAATGAGACATGTAAGAGAATAATCAGCTCTTAGTATCCCAAGCTTAGAGAAACCTCTGTCAGAACCATAGCCTTGTGGACAGCACATCAACATTGAGACACAGCATCTCCTCAGACAGCATGAGTTTGAATCCCAGCTAAAGGTACTTTCCTGCTCCTGTTCCCTTCTCACCTCTCCCATAGTTTCCTGTCTCTCATCCTACTGTCCTGTCCATTAAAGGTAAAATAAAGAAAAGAAAAAGAAAACCTTCTGAAAATATTTTTACAATAAAGAGATTTCTTGTTTCTTATTTTGGACTCCTTTCTCTCAGAACTTTCTCATGTTTCAGTTGTGTCTACTTTTATTTCTCTTAAGGCATTTTAGGAGAAAAATCTGAGACAGTGTTGATACTACAGTGAGAGATATTTGAGAATCACAGCTAAGTCTCATGAGCTTAGAAAGAGCAACCTCTGAGCAATAAAATATTCATATAATAGAGTCTTGAAAGAGACTACAGAAAGACAATAAAGAGATGTTCTATGTTTCTTCCACCACATTCTCAGTTTTAACTCCTTTTCTCTCAGATATTTCTCATGTCTCATTTGTGTCTATTCTTATTTCTCCTAAGGAATTTTAGGAGAAACATCTGAAACAATTTTGATACTAAAATGAGAAATATATGAGAATCACTACTTAGTATCATGTGGTCAGAAAGAGCAACATCTGAGCAATAAAATGTTTCTCTTATGGAGCCTTGAAAGAGATAACAGAGCGATAATAAAGAGATCTCCCATGTCTCTCACACCACATTCTCAGTTTTGACTATTTTCTCTCAAATATTTCTTATGTCCCATTTGTGTCTATTTTTATTTCTCCTTAAGAATTTTAGGAGACACATCTGAAACACTGCTGATACTGAAATGAGAGATATGTGAGAATTACAATTAAGTCTCATGAGCTTAGAAAGAGCAACCTCTGAGCGATAAAATGGAGTCTTGAAAGAGACTGCAGCAAGACAATAAAGAGATGTTCTAAGTTTCTTCAACCACTCTTTCAGTTTTGACTTTTTTTCACTCAGATATTTCTCATGTCTCATTTCTGTCTACTCTTATTTCTCCTAAGGAATTTTAGGAGACACATCTGAAACTCTGTTGATACTAAAATGAGGGATATATGAGAATCACAACTAAGTCTCATGAGCTTAAGAAAAGCAACCACTGAGCCATACATTTCTTTCCTATGGGAATAGGAGCTTTCTGTAAGGCAGGTTTCAAAAAAGCTGAAACAGAGCATTCAGACAGAGGGCAAAAATAGCTGCTGAAACAATGTAAATTCTAGGAAAAAATAATGAGTTTTTTGAATTTTAAATGATGTAAACATATTCTAGTAGACCCCAAAATTATGTAAATGAGCATAACAGGACCACTTTACAATAACCGATGAGCTTGTAAGAGTCATTTGTTCGTAAAGCAGAAAACATTTGGTGTGCATGTCCATGATGACAACTAAATAAATAGTTATATCATAGTTTTCTTACCACTATTTCATAGTACAGTGTTTTTATCTCATCACATTCACCACTGCTGAAAAAAAATCATGTTCGCTGCTTAAATTCATATTTTATATATCAGAATACTGAATGCTTTGATGGCAATGCTTTTCCTTAGTGTGTTTTCTTAGTGAGCCCCATTGGCACATTGGTAGATCCAAATCTTAGTGATTGTTCAAGTGTCAATATCTGAATATTTAAATCTGCCCCAAAGACAATGCAGAAACAATAAACTATCTTACCCTTTTTAACAGTGAGGTTGACTTTAGTGATGATGTGAGCTCCACACCAGTATATCCCAGAATCCTCTTCTCTCAGATCAGTGATGTTTACAGTAAAGACTCCAGTAGAAGCTTCATCACTGAAAGAGAATCGATCATCTCTGATCGTCTCCAATGAAACTCCATCCTTCACACACATGGAGGGTTCATGTGCTTTGCAGAAGAGTTTCTGATGTTCATCATGATGTTTGCACTGGATTGACATGTCGTCTCCTTCATACTTAGTCAAGTTCAGCTCTGGAAATGATGAGAAATATAAGAACATCAATTCACAGCCATAGTTTCACATATTCAGATGATAAACCTTCCTCACCCTCGTTCATGATGACGATCAGATGAGTGTAAAGATAATTCACGTCTCTCTCTAATGTCACTGCACACCAGTATTTCCCAGCATCCTCTGCTGTCAGTCCAGTGATGGTCCCAGTGAAGACACTTGCAGTGACGTCATCATTCAGAGTCAATCTGTCAGTCTTGGTCTCTTTCTCTTCATTGAGAGTATTTCTATCTCTAGTGGAGCACTTCCCCTTACAGAGAGACTTTGACTTTGATTTATAGATTGAATCATAAGGGCAGATGATCTCAGCAGATTCTCCTTCACGTCTCACTACTGGAGCCACTGCAAACAAACAAACACAGACATTTAACACACATGATTCTGAATATACTGTATTTACTACAATGAAATCATCTGAATTCACTCACTGATGATGTTGATCTCAATTTTGGTGGTCAGGGAGATTAAATGCGTGTCTCTGGTTTCTGCTCCACACCAGTAAACTCCAGCATCTCTCACGCTCACATTACTGATGCTCACTGTAAAAACTCTCTCTTCATTTCTCTCAGATGAACCATTAATTTCTGTCACTGTAGATGTTTTCACTGTCTGGCAGATGTGATCATCAACCTCTTTGCAGAAATTAACTTTATGTTCCTCTGGGATCTGACAGGTGATGTTGACTTCTTCACCAGGATGAGCAGATTTAGTCACAAACATTGCATCTGTAAACCAAGAGAAATTATGTTAAAACCTGAACATCCATCTGATTCTTTACAGATGTATTTTGTCTTGGTTTTGTATTGAGGATGTTCACTCTTGATCATCATACAACCTCCTGAGTATCCGCTCACTCTAGACACGCCTACTTTAACTGTCAATCACAAATATCATTAAATCTAAAAGACAAATTGTACTTTTTGTCAGATTTTATTGAGAGGTTTCATTACTGCAGTGATAAAAGAGAAAAGCTCTGACCTGAGATCAGGTAGAAAGTGAAGAAGATGAGGAGGATCTTCATTGTGAGTTGAGTTCAGTCTTCTTTATGCTGAATGTTCTCTGTGTGAATCTCTCTGTCTCTACATCTGTCTGCTTTAGTTACTTCCTCTTTATTCAGCTCTTTATCAGTAATGAGCAGCTTTACTGGCCCCTCCCACCATCAGCACTGACTGAATATTACATTAATCACACTGAAAGAGCGCCACCTAGTGGAGGATACAGTGTCTGATACTGAGAGATCATACAGGGTTCATCCTTTCTATAAACAAGGCTGTCCAATTGTGTTCCTGGAGGGCTCGATTGACAGATAGCTTTGTGCTGTTTTATGGGTTGCTTCATCTGCTGATATAAATGCATCATCTTGTGCATCAAAACTGCTGTAAGCCTTGGCTTCTGGTTGGCACGTGTGATGATGGTCTTGGTGACTGTCACATCATCGATGCACTTTTACGAACTCTAGCACATCTACTGTCGCCTGTTCAATATGCTTTAATCACAGCCGGGAGGATCTCAGTCCAATTTCAGAGAAAATCCCACAATCAAGAGGGTACAACAGTTTTTATAAGAAAGGAACATGGTAAAGGTGACGATTCATTACATAATTTGATTCAACAGGTAATTCTTTGTAATTCTTAGTAGGAGCAAATCTGAATACCTCGATCAAGAGGTGGTCATTCATAACAAAACTAGACACCTGCCTAGTTTTACTTCTCCTTTTGTTATTTTCAGACACACACAATAATTCTGACCAAGTGTTAGAGACATATAGTATCAAACCATATATAAATGTTATCAAACATAAATGTTATCACTGTAAGGAAAAAATGTTAGTTATGATTAATTAAAATTAAAGTTAAAAATTAAAATTTCTTCCACAAAGGTCTGTGTGATTGTTGTAGGTGGCTGCCTCTCTGAACATGTTCCAGTCTGTGTACTGAAAACAGTCCTGGAGCGCTGAGACGGCAACATCTGGCTATATTGTGATCTGTTTTTAACCAGTTTGGCAAGTTTGAGAAGTGGTCTGTATGCTGGAATTAGCATAACAGAGATGTGATCGTACCCGGGGAGGGGACTGAGTACAGATTTGTATGCATTTTTCTCCATTGTGTAAACCAGGTCCATTGTGTTGTTTCCCCTTGTTTCAAAGTTCATGTGTTGGTAGATGTGATTACCTGAAGATTTTGTTGTAAAGAAAGAATATTTGGACAAGGGGGACAAGACTAAACAACATAAAAGCACTGACTTTAGAACCCAGAGTAGCTGCTCAGTCTGTCCATGCCAGCATCTTGGATTAATACTATAATCAACATATTCAGACATACGTATTTTTATGTTTGGGACCAAAATCTGAAGGACACTAGTCTTCCAGGAACAAGATTGGACACCCCTGCTATACAAGGAAAATGACACTTAAATTGATCAGAATTATTTAAATCTTCTACTAGAGGGTGTTTGTAACATACACACGTCTCTGAACTTTGATCTTGGAAAGAAGCAGAAAGAAGCAACTCTGTAATAGTCAAGGGTCAAGAGCTCAACTAAAGCAACCACCAACCTCCATGATGGTGACCTCAAACGAAACATCTAAACTTCTGTTAATTCTCAATAAGAGCTTCTGTAGACGTGTGACAGAAATAAAGTCAGTCTGGTTAGTAATAAGTGAAGCTGGTAATGCTGTTTGTGGAGTTGTTTAATCAGATCTTCAGAGATTTAATGTCTTTTATCTTCAGTTCATCTAAGGCTGTGGCTGAAGAAAGTTGTAGTTTGTGTTCTTATTTCTCTTTCTTTCAGTGCTTGTTCACAGCAGGTGTTTGAATGATTGAAAGAATGTTTCAGGAACATCATACAAACCTTTAAATAACATTCTACTAACATTAAGGAAACTACATTTTATGTTCTTGTAATGTTACAAATCAACGTTCCTAGAATGTTGAATTTTAGATCAAAATTAAGTTGAAAGAACGTTTGAGGAACATTATACCTTATAAAAACGTTCCTCTAACGTCAAGAAAACTGGATGTTTTTTACGTTCCCAGAACCAACACTGAATATTTAGAGAACGTTCTTATAACAAAATTCTGTTAGCTGGGTTCTGCACTGTGTAACTGGATACTAAGCTTCCTCACCAGTAGACCCCAAAATGTCCGCCTTGGAAAACACTCCTCCAGCACCATCATAATGAACACAGGCACTCGGTTTGACCTTTTATAATACACCTTTTAACCCTAGGATT
This sequence comes from Hypophthalmichthys nobilis, assembly GCA_037950665.1. Classification (NCBI taxonomy): domain Eukaryota; kingdom Metazoa; phylum Chordata; class Actinopteri; order Cypriniformes; family Xenocyprididae; genus Hypophthalmichthys; species Hypophthalmichthys nobilis. The sequence continues at coordinate 41,184,746 of CM075480.1, read as the reverse complement.
ATTCAGGTAGGGTAAGGTTAGTCAAATCCAGCCTAAACCATGAAGTACTCATCCGCCAGCAGGTTGAAGTCCTTCAGGAATGACATAGAAGACTACCTTGTGGTTGTTCTTTAAGGAGACTCAGTTTGAAGTTATAAGTAAAGTCTCACGGAAGGCAATCGTAACAATAAAAACACTTCTTTTATTGGTTACAATATAAAGCAATTAATGCAAAATACAAAACAATAAAACTTAAACCAGCTTAAGCTAAAAAGCTCTATAATCTAGCTTTATCCAGCAATATTGGAGATGCTGTTAAGCGCCCCTCGTTAGGGTATCAGGTGTCCTTCAACGCTTAATGCAGGCAGCATCTGGGAGGCCTTTTACTCCTCAGACTTTTATAATACTTTTTTGGAAATTCCAACTTCATATTACTCATCAATTGATCAATGCCTTGTATGATAAAATCGTTCTTTTGTAATTGTATCAGTCTCTGTATCTCATGATTAATCCGCCGGATGTTCTTTCTCTTTGCTTACGCTGTCGTCTTCTTCTAGCACTCTTCCTCTTCTTCACTGAAGTCTTCGTCTGGCTCACCTCGCTTGAGGTTGCAACATGCTCTCTTCACCCCGTGTACCCTCTTGTTAACCTTTTTGGCTGGTCACAATCAGTTCATGGACTTCAACTTTCACAACATTCTGCTCATTTCATCTTATTTCAATTACACACAAGGTGCAACATCATTCTGAGTTGCAGTTTGCACAACTTAGCATTTCTTGCAAGCATATATGACATTAACTCAAAAGTAAATAACATAAGTAAAAACATAGCAATTATTTTATGGCAGTAACTCAAAAGCAAGTAAATAACATCTTTGAACAGGTAAATAGCAATATCAACATCTAAATCCAAAACAACAGGAGCTAATTACATTTACTCAAATACTTTACACCACTGGTTATATGTTTGTTCCCCTTCTACCTGGTCTTTCTTGTGAGGAGTAAACAAAGTAAAAATTGTATTACACTAGTACATGTGACAATACAGATCTTGAGTCTTGAATGATCACCAAGGAAACAAAAACTAAGGAACTAAGAAAACAGGAACCATGGAATGAAACGAAAATCAAAATAAGAGTCATTGAAGAGAAATATTTAATCTCCTCATAATCGCAACCGGTGTGATAAATCTGAGGAGAGACCGAGAAATTATTTACAGCTCTGAAGATCTTCAGGATGGAAGGCATTAGACATTAATCTCATTTTATACAGTAACTGGATTCACCACTGCATGTTTTCCTGGTCCAGTCTGAGATGACGAATCATCGCCTGCTAAAAACAAGCATCTTTAAGCAATGTGATTATATCGCATTTCAACAATTATGTCTTTTGCAAATGTTTTCAAACATCATCAAATATCTGTATTTTGTAGTTGTAGCCAATAGGTGGCGACAGATATGAAAAACAAATCTTTGTGTTTTAAACTCAGTATAAATGGAGAGTTTCTATATCTAAAGACGTTAAGGAGTTTTACCTTTAATGACGACAACAACATTTACAGAGTAACTTTAATAAGGCTCCAAGGATGGACAGACCCACAAGAACCACAGGGATGATCACAGAAGGGGCTGAAAACACAAGAGATAATAATAATCTGAGAATCTGATTACTTTGAGCCAAGTATCAGATTGTATGTTAAAACTTTTTTGATCCACTTCAAATGTTGACTACTGTATTTCAGCACAAGTACCTGTAAACATGCTGAATATGTTGTCTGATGCTAAATTAGATGATGATGGTGGTGATGATGATGATGATGATGATGATGGTGGTGATGATGATATCGGTTTTTGAACATCTGTATCTAAAACAATAATAAAATGGAGGGATAACTAAATTGTTTTTCTACAGTTTTTTTTTTTTTGCCCTTGATTCAGAACTTGACATCATGTCTTTTAATGGTTACTGATGTCATTCCTCTACCCAGAATTCATGTTTGCACAGACACCCAGAAAACAAAACTGCAAGCTGTTCAGGAACTTATAAACAAGCACATACCCTGCACTGGCCCTTTACTTAGGGCTGCCAGCGCAGGGCCCCTGAGAATTTGCTCATTGGCAAAACGTTGACCCCTTAGCACTGGCCCTGCATGGGCAGCCCTCACTTAGCTTCCAGGAAGCGCTGTTTTATTGAAAACGATAAAGTTTGAAGTCGCCGTTATTGAGGTAAGTGCTTGCTTTAGTTGGGTGTAACAGTGATTTTAAACTTTATTATTTTCAATAAAACAGCACTAAGGCTTCCTGGAGGCTAAGTGAGGGCTGCCCGTGCAGGGCCAGCATTTTGCCAATGAACAAATTCTCAAGGACCCTGTGCTGGCAGCCTTACGTGTGCCCGTAAAGGGCCAGTGCAGTCTCATTTGCAAGGTATGTTTTCTCATGGTGAATAATACAAAACAGCACAAATGAAGGACAAAAATTAGTTGGCACTTCAGTATCTTCATGAATTGCTAATCTTTTACAGGGATGTCCAATCCTGCTCCTGAAGATGTACCTTCCTGCAAAGTTTTGCTCCTACCCTGATCAAACACAACTGAACCAGCTAATGAAGATCTTCAGGAGCACTTGATAATTATAGACAGGTGTATTTAGATCTCCAGGAACAGGATCGGGCACCCTGACCTACTACAACACAATCTATAACAGGGTTTAAATAGTGGGAAAAGAGAATATGAATGTACCAGAGCAGGACAAAAACATCTGAACAACTCAAGATGTTTAAAAACGAACCAGTTGCATTTCTACTTACAATATACATATACAGTCAAACCAAAATTTAATTAGACACCTTGAACACTTCTTTCATTAATAGTTTATTCACTATAGTTTTTTTTTTTTTTTTTAAATGGTAATAAAATATGACAAGATCTCAGAGTTAAACTGTGTCAGAAAAAAATAATCTTAATTATGTCAGATAACACTTAAGCAAAACATGGTAAGGCCAAAGTGTCTGAATAATTTTTGGTTCCAAATTTTTATCAATTTTACTGGTAGTCCACTGTATGAGGAATGTTTGTGTATAATATGTCACAGTTTACTTTATTTTGCTATCCTCACTTACATAAATTAACTATAGTGTCCTGCACCCACTAGTAAAAATATCAAAAATGTCAGAATAATTTTTGGTTTGACTGTACATATAAAGAATGACAGGAAGAATAAAACACAAACATTGACTATTGCACTTGCAGAACAGCACCACAGATCTACACAAAACACTTTTAACTGCAGAGACTGAAGTAATACTAACTGCAGTTCATTTTTGTAAGGACACTTCCTCTTTTTAACTGTGGTTTGTGACTTTGCTCTAACAGACAACATGTTACTTCTACACTAAAATAATCCTGTGTGTAAACCTACAAGATTAGAATCAGCCTGGTTCTTCACTCTCTCTGCACAGTCAAACAACATCATGCAAGACAACATATAGTTGCATTATGACAGTAATTACAGTCAGTGTTGAGTATCGTGATGTTGTGGAGATCATCATGGGTTTGAGGCTCTCAGTTACTCACCTGTTATAACATTCAGATTCACTTCAGTGTGGGAATCCATCATAGGTCTTTTAACTCCACACTGGTATGTCCCAGAATCCCAATCACTCAGATCTTTGATTTTCACAGTGAAGACTGTTGATCTTGTGTCATAAAGAGAGAATCTTCCATAATGAACCCATTTATATTTTGCATTAGTCCTGATTTGGTCTGTGCAGTTTGGCCACTGCCCTTTACAAAAATACTTTTCATACGTTGTATATCCTCCATCATATTTGCATGTGATTGTGACTTCGTCCCCTGCATATCCTGTCACAACAATGGAGCTCACGACACCTACAACAAACCAGCATCTTAATACAACACTAATATATTCATAAGACTGAACAGAAATTAACTTTCAAATATCTTATAAGTTTTTCGAAGTCAGCTGAACAACATGAACTGAAGTGAAAGAACCTGTGCTGTTTTCAGTGATTTACTCTGAGTTCAGATTCTTACCAGGAATCATCAGCAGAGTGAAAGTCAAGATGATCTTCATTCTTCTCTCTTATTAAATGATCTTCTCTGTTGTCAGTAGATTCAGTTCTTCTGAAGCTCTCGATGTGTGTTCAGATGAGGTTTGAGTGTTTCTTTCCTGGTTACATGTTTAACATAAAGTGCTGAATGTGACGCCCACTTCCTCTGAGAGAGAGAGAGACATTGCTGTGCTGCACATACAGGACTTGCTCGAGAACGAATTTGTCATTTTGTTTTTTGACCTCAAAATCAACAATGTCAACAAAGAAGAGTGTTTTTGGTTGTTAGGGAAAGATAACCTTGCTTCCCAAAGAACCCAGCGTTAAGTGGAGCTGAGAGATTTGTGCTCACGCATTACATTGATGCGCTCTCGACATTTGTCATTTAAATAACCATAGAAACTGCCTTAAAGGGGTCATGAACTGTGTTGTTTTATTGTTTTATAATGTTTCCTGGGGTGCACTTATAATGTTAGTATGCTTTTTACATAAAAAATTGTCATAATTTATAAATAAAAGGCATTTTTCTTACCCTGATTTTAGCCCTCTGGTTTGAACGCTCTGTTTTAAGGGGCGTGTCTGCTGTGAGACTTCAGTGGAAACGCCCACTGCTGCGATTGGCTGACATCTTTCCATTTGAAATTACTCTCTCTTTTAGTGCGTTTTCACTATTACAGCTCTCAAGGTTAACTAATCGTGAAAAGTGTTGCATTACATTTAGATCTATAGCATTATATTTAGATTGTGGCATGAAAGGTTGCAGAGATGAACATTATAGCCGATCACAGACATGTTGTTGAGCACACGAAAGCAGTGATCTTGTCATTGCAACTCAATTTCTGCACTCTAACGAATGCTTTCATCTTCACTAACAGTGCAAACGTGATATAATTAAGAGATTCGTTGAATAAAACGGGAGTTTTGAGTGTGTCAGTCACGATAAACTCGCGCTGTTTGATTGACAGCTTCAGCGCGCGCTGCTCCAATGATTACAAAGGGAGCTTTCTTTGATCGCTTTCTTTATATAATTTAATCACCGTTAACTGATTATTTTCATCCTACTAAGAGAAACAACTAAAGTTGACGTTTAGTCACGGGTTTGATTTACTGACACACAGACAGAGAACATCTGACTGTACATGAATTATTACATATCAGATCAGGCAGTAGAATTAACACAGTTACATGTTGCATTACTGTTGAGTCCAGGCACTGCACAATATTCTGTAATCCTCAACGGCATGTTTATTGCTTGGTAGCTCGATCCGGTTTAGCACCACGTAGGCCTGTGTTACTTAGGCTAACGTTACCTATTCTATTGCATATCATGCGCGAATCGGTGGGCGGGGCTAAACAGGCAGTGATGAAGTAGGCGTTGATCTTCTGCGGAGGCGGTGCTTGCTGCCCTTTGACGTCATAGATCTCCACTTTGAAAATCCTGTTGTTCGCTGGGTCTGGTGTCAATAAAAGCTTTTATTGGACTTACAAGTAAGTTTTCAGTTCTGAAACTTACAGAATATTCTTATAGTATGATGACCTCTTATATGTCAAAAGCTCAAGGAAAATTTTATTTCTCAGTTCATCACCCCTTTAAATTAACTATCAAAATAAGGATAAAGTCGTGTCTGATAGTTGCAATCACTTTTTTATTGGTTAAAATGAATGGAGAATATCTCGTGTTTTCTATGGCTGCTGGAGCCTTCAGGATCGGCGCTTATGGTTTCATAAACAAGGCCCAGTTCTATGCTGGATTTACAGATCATTTGAAACTGAAAGATGGACGGCCCCAGCGATAAAAGATCCTGGTCATGAGTCGGAACTGCAGGTGGAGAGTAAAACTGCATCAAATGTCTGTTTTGTTGGCAGTCAGCGAGAAGTGCGTGTAATGTAAACAACACGAACGTATAATGAATCAAAAGTTATCCAGGGATAATCCAGGGAGTATTGTGTGTGTTTAAATACATTTGTTTAGCTGACCATCCATAGCTTCGCTACGCAAAAGCTGCGCATGCTCGTGACATTTTAGCTTCGCCCACGACACGCCTCCAGGCGTTCGGCTGTTTTCAGAAAGACTCGGTACAGCATATCTTTCTTTTATAAATCAAATTAAACTAAAGACTTTTTGGAGATATGAAGTATGCTATACTACTCTATAGGTACTCAAGATTAACATGAGATTGGCCGATGTACCCTTTAACGATCTAAGCACATGGTCTAAAGCACACGGCACAGGTGCACTTAGGCGTGTCTGAATCCACTTTTGCTAGTTTAACGACGGGAAAAATGGTAAGCGCACCTGGTGCATGGTCTAAAAGGGTTGTCCATATTCTCTTAATGAGTAACGTGCAGTAAACCAACCAGAGTCTCATCTCCCATTCCCTTTAAAAGCCAGTTGCGCTCGCGCTATGGCAGATTCTCTATTTACATTGCAAGTGGAAAAACTGAACGCTTCTCTAGTGAGGAAATGTATCTGCTTGTGCGCAAGGTTAAAGCGTGAGCAGATCATCTACAGGAAAAGCTGGATTCCACCAAAGCATTTTTATCTTTAAGCACACAGTAATAATCTTTTACAGTGTAATTGTTTCATTTTTAATATTTGGCATGTTTGTGTGCTGCTGTGTGTGTCCGTGTGTGTAATAAGCAGAGTGTACGTGCACGTTACTAAAGCGCCCTTTAAATAACAAAACAAATATTGCGCCATTTCCTTTCCTAATTTTATATAAAAATATACATATAATAATAAAAATAATAATGAATAAATAAATAAAAATAATAACAATTACCAATGAAAAACAAGACTACCAGATTTATGAACAGTAACAGTTGCTTTTTAACACGCCATATCATTTCAAACCAGCGAGAGTGAGACTGACTTTTAAAACCCTGTTAAATTACATAATTTTTTCAAAACATTACAGAGCTAATACACAAAAACACACAAACAAATTAATAGTAAAAAATGAATAAATAAACACACAAAACAATTTTACCAATTAAAAACCATATTTCCAAACTCGCTCAGTGTCACTAAAGCATCTCACACCCCACCTCATTTTGAAAAAAAAGGTACATTATCAGTTTGTTTGCAATATGCAATTTCAACAGCAACTCTAAATTCTACCAATGATTTAAAAAGAGACAACAAGTCAATATCTTGACCAGCATTTTTACATTGATGTGTTTTCAAAATTGCTAACTTGGCTTGGCCCATTAAAAAGTTGGCAAGCATACACTGTTCACACCCCAACTGTTTATACTTGCAACCAAAAATAAAAAGGGTATTTGTAAACAAAAATCTCATTTTCACAATTAGTTTTTTCAGAAGTGCAACCAGCCTTGAACAAAAAAAAAAAAAAAAAAAAAAAAATGAAACACCGTTTCAGAAGCCTTACAGAAAGAACATTCAGGTAAAACCATTTCATTAAATTTAGAAAAAAAAAAAAAAAAGTGTTTGTAGCCAACGCACTGTGAATTATTCTCCACTGCAGATCTCCATATTTTTTGGGAGCTTGTACAACAGCCTCCATGAGGGATTCACATCTCTGGGCAGAGAAAGGTAAGTCCTCCATTTAGTATCTATCCTTTCCTTTAACTGTCCAATGTGTGCCGATTTAGCACAAATATGATAAACTGTTTTCTTCCCCATACTTTGGAAATCCAAAAATTCAAACCCCTTTCAAAAAAAAAAAAAAAAAAAAAAAAGTGTTGTCTTCAATTTCCAATTTTTTTGGGACAACTTTTAATGCTGGAAAAGTCTTAGATAACAAGCCATAATTAAAGCAGAATCTATAAATGAGGTGAATACTGAGGGGAAACAAGCTTTAAAGTTTTTAACTACCCCTTCCACTATTCTTACTGACTTAATCACAACCTGACTTTGCTGTTCGCCACTGATCTCTTTATATCGAGCAGGTCCATAACTCTAGTTATTCCAGCATTCAAAAACTTGATTCAATTCAATTACAGAACCTGATAATGGAGGTTGTAGCTTAAGATGCTGGATGATTAAAAAACAAAGTTTCTGCACATCCATAATTTTCATCACCCACTCTTGGAAATTTTAACAAACTCCATGATTGAAAAATCGATACACAGAATTTGAAAAGAGAACTATACACATTTTCAACATAAGGCTTCTCAAATAAAAATAACTCTTTGTCAAGGTCTGTTCCTCCAAGATCTTTAAGAATATGCAAAGTATAATTAATTCATGGCATACCATCAGAGCAGTACAGCAGTTTTTGCAATGTTTTTTAGTCTCATTGCTGCAGTTTTTAATTCAACATGTATAAGGCCTTGACCTCCATCTGCAACGGGAAGATAGAGCACCCCAGGAAGAAGCCAATGGGCACAATTAAGCAACATCCATCCAAACATGAGGCTGAACAAAGAAGATGCTGAACAGCCATTAAGCCAAAGGTTGACAATCTGGCCTTTATATCAATGAGTCCCAGTCCACCTTCAGGCACTGGCAAAATAAAGATAGCTGGCTTTAACCAATGCTGTCCTGACCAAAAAAATCCACTAGCTTTTTTTTTTTTTTTGTATTTCTCTTATCAAAATAAAAGGTGGAGCAAGGACCATAAACTTATGCCAGAGTGTTGAAGCAATTAAATTGTTGGTAATCAGCACCCTTAAGCTTAAGTTGATCCTAGCTCCATTGAAACCAATGGAGCTACGATTAATTTAGGCTTACGATGCTTTTGGGAAATGCTACCCAGGTCATATCCTTTGCGGCGTCCTAATGGCTGCAGTTTTCAATGTGTGTGCCAATTTTCAAGAGTTTTTCAGACGCGAATTCGCATCATGGATGGGCTTCTGCCAGGCGGCTCCAGTTTAGTTGCGAAATGGCTGACATGGATTTTGTTGAGAGGGTAGCTGCGCTTTATGTGCTATGGATCGCTGAAAAACGGCGTAGACTTGTTCGGTGCCTTGTCTGGGTCCATCAATATGTATATATATAGCTCAAAATGAGTAAAGAGCGTTTTTTACAACTTACCAGATTGTCCGACCTCCTCACTCACTTTCTTCCAAGCAAGATCCTTTTTATTCCTGTTTCTATAAAAGTACGAAGATGTATGGTACAACTCCGGGTATCCACATACAGCGACGATGATTTTGTCCTCCATTGTTGTTTCGGATTTCTGCCTCCGCTCGCTACATTGTAATCACGTCACTACTAGAGCAAGCACCTGATTGGTTAATGCGGCACGAATATTCACCAAAGTTCAGATTTTTCAACTCGCACGAATCACGCGTTACGCGCGTCAAACGCTCAATTCGCGCGAATCGCGTCATTTGCGCCGCAGGATGTCTATCGCGTCTTTGCATTGACTTAACATGTAAATCACTCGCGCTTAATGGGGCGTTCACACCAGACGCGACTTGCGCGAATAAATCGTGCTATTCGCGCGTAGTTGGACGCTTGAACATTTTGAGTTTACTCGCTTCATTCGCGCGTGAAATTCACTTCACAACAGACGCAAATTCACGTCATGAGAAGGCCTTCTGCCAGGCGGCTCCAGTCTCGTTTCTGCACACTTCCTCTGAATAAACATATCAACTCGTCAGCGGAAAAGTACATTTACATTTACATTTATTCATTTGGCAGACGCTTTTATCCAAAGCGACTTACAAGTGAGGAATACAGTAAGCGAGTCGTCATGACGAGGCAAATAGGGACAAGAAGTGCTCACAATACAAGTTTTAGGCAGTGCTCAGAGTATCATAAGCTACAATAGAGAGGGATTAAAGGAAGTGAAGGGATAGGTATAGACATTTTTTTTTTTTTTAGGATGAGGATAAGTGCTCACGAAAGAGATGAGTTTTCAGCTGTCTTTTGAATATTGCCAGGGATTCTGCACTGCATTGCAAAGTAGTTGTAAAATACAGCGAATACGCTCAATTTGCCGGCTTTAGCTAGCTTGTAGTCTCAATATGTATATATATCACATAGTTACTCACTTTCTTCCAAGCAAGATCCTTTTTATTCCTGTTTCTATAAAAGTACAAAGATGTATCATACAGCGACAATGATTTTGTCCTCCATTGTTGTTTCGGATTTCTGCCTCCGCTTGCTACGTCGTAATCACGGCACTACTAGAGCAAGCTCCTGACTGGTTAACGTGGCGCGAATATCCGCCAAAGTTCAGATTTTTCAACTCGCGCAATTGACTTAACATGTAAATCACTCGCGCTTAACGCTTCATTCGCGTCTGGTGTGAACGCACCATAAGTCAGTGTTATGCAAATTAAAAATGACTGTATCGTAGTGATTATAAACACAGCTCAGAGGCTCTTATCAGTGGCCCTCCTTCACTAAACTTCACTTCGAGTTCAGGTTTATCATTGTTAAAATGTAAAATATTTCAATACAAGCTTTTCAGTCAAATACAATTTATGCAATTTGTTAGACTTTTCACCTGTGGCAGTGAAAAAAAAAATCAATCAAAAAACAAAAGTTTAAAAGTGACCTAATCCCATGGGAAAACTGCACTTGGCAACAACTTTAACACTTAGATTTTCCCCTAAAATGAAACAAAATACAGCACATGAAAGTTTGTGATTGTACAAAGCAAGGGAATGTTTACAATACATTGTTCCACACTGTACCGCTCTGGCACCACATGAAGCATTAACCCCACAAATGTGTCACTATCTGGGTTTAAAGAGACAGTAACCCAAGGTTAAGTGTGAAAAGAAACATTATACAAAATGTTGTTCCTGAGGATGGAGATGCAGTGTCCTACCTAAGATTTACAATACTTTCGACCTGTGAAGAGTCACTGGAAGTTCAATATTCATTTATGTCACATAACATCCCTATGTTTTCTTGATGGGCTATGAACCATGAAAATGCAGATTCAACTCAATATGCAAATGAGAATGATCGGGTTATTATTGCCATGTATTTTTACATATTAACTATTTAAAATTTATTAAAATGTAATATTACCATTTATTGTAATATAATTTATTTTTATGTTTAGTTATATATTTCAAGCTACACCCATTGTGTTTGTATTTGAGCGCAAAATCACCTGCTGATGTGTTTAGAGACACCAGTGATGCAGAAGTTCTGGAAACGCCTGTGAACGGTGAAGATTTGACTGATGAGAAAGAAGAAGCAGATGATGATGATGGTGTTTCTGGGAATTTTGTGTATAAAAATAAGAAAAAACTATTTTTAAATTATGCTTTTTTCACACCCAGAACTTGACGTCACTTTTGTCACGATACAGACACTTGTTACTGATGACATTCACACATTCACTACCCAGAATTCACGCTTGCTGACACACAGACACTTAGAAAATAGAACTGAAAGCTGTTAGTTTGAGTTCCCAGAACTTAAACCTGTGGTTTCTCAAAACAGTACAGAAGTGTTACTGGGTGAACGCCATTAACTGCAGTTAACTATAGTACAAGTGTGGTAAAATGACTCACAGAAGCACTAAAACCTGCACTTCTACAACATCCAGATGACCACACCTGTACTACAGTTAAAAACTGTAATACTGTGTCCAAATTACCACACTAATGCTGCAATACAAAACACTGTAGTAATAATAAATTAACACAGTGAGAACTAAAAACTGCTGCTGCTTTCAAACTGCATCCAGATCTCCAGGTCCTGCATTCACATACTGCTATAGAATGAAAAACAGCCATTGCTGATGCTGACAGAGACACTGCATGAGCAGTAAGAAATGAGTACATGAATATGAAATGAACAAATAACTACAAAAGTATAACAATATTACACTGTAAAATCTAATTAGACTTGCTTTAAAGCATGTAAACTGATTGCCTTAAAAAAAAAAACTAAATGAAATAGGAATAGTATGTTGTACTGACAAATTCTTAGTTAGTAGGGGTGTAATGTTACATGTATTTGTACAGTACGGGCGTCACAGTTTGGTTTATGCAGTTACACAATGAATACGGTTGGTCACAGGCGATCCACACTCCAATCCAGAAGGGGGTGTGCGGGTAATGCATCGCTGTTTAGCCGCTCTTCCACCGTCGGGCCAAACAGTTCTTAGAACGGTAAGGAACGGTTTCAGTTTTGTTTCCACCAGAGCCTGGTTCGGCATGGCAGGATTACAAACCGTTCTCGGCCCGGAATTTTCGTCACGGTTGTCTAACCGCGCTGAATCGTGCTGGTAGAATCCGTGAAGTGATGTCGCCTCTCATAATTGGTCACTTGTCTGTTTCCTGTCTACCAGTTTCTCTGCAGCTGGCTAAGCACTCTATTTGAGCGACGTAAACACAAATTAATAATAAAATTAAAATAAATATTTGTTCATTCTCCATAAAGAGGTCATTATTTACATCTCATATCATCAGTAAACCTTTGCGTTACCAAGGCAACAGCTGACGCTTTTGTATTACATTCCAAAGAGCGGCTATTATCAGCCCCACAGTGGAAAATGAAACCATACCAGCTGGCCCAGATCGGCACTGAATGGAACGGTTATGCAATGAAAACCGTTCGGCCCGATGGTGGAAAAGCGGCTTTTGTTACCAGTGAAAAGCGCAGAAGAAGAAGAAGATAAGATTGATCAACACGTTTGCATGTAATCTCTCAACCAGTGTTTCAACCACAGAAAAACATCAAAAAATCATCTTGAGAATAATATCTCACATAGCATTACATTTACCTCAGGCATTTAGTGTCAACAGCATGTTAGTTCACTAGAGAAATGAACATTTCACTAAATATATGCACTATATTTGTCTATTCATTATATTTACTTAACCTGATAGTAATGTCTTGATTATTTAATGCATGTTTAAATAAATGTGTCATGAAAACAAGTTATAACAGCCACTGTATAAATGATTATATTTCAAAAATGAATTGGAGTAGAAAATTAAGTTTAAAATTATATTTAGTTAAGTTAATGCAAAACCTGCCTTATGTACAATTTACATGTTTTTTTAGTGTTAATTATAATATCTAAAAATAAATAGCAACTGAATTTAGTAATTTGGGCTCTGTTGTTAATTGTAACCTTTAGTAATGTGTTAGTAAGGGCTCCCTATATAGTTTACAGCATTAGCTAAGATCCTTAAGAACATTAATTAATATTGAATTTATTTCAATACAGAGATACATTCAAGGGAACCTGTGCTGTGTCGAGAATGAGTCTGGTTCCCTTAGTAGATTTCTGACAGAATGCCAATATATCTCATGTGGTCCTGCACTTGGGGGTTCCTGTCCTCAGTGGTAGGCTCTAAGCAGGCTTTGGTTACCTGGAGACCAGATTTACAGCCAGTAATTTATCGTTCCGAAAAAGGATGGGGGGTTGAGTCCAGTTTTAGATCTGTGCGCTGAGGCGACATAATCAGATCCGAGGACTGGTTTGTTAGGATAGATCTTTTGGATGCATACTTCCATATTCCATCCTTCCTCAACTCAGAAAAATCCTCAGGTTGCTTTCGGGGACAAAGTGTACCAGTATTGGCTTCTTCCTTTCAGCTTAGTCTTGTCACCCCATGTTTCTGGCTCAGCGTGAGAGCAGATGGCAGTTCAACATTGAGGTGTCGTCCTTGCCTGCATTAAAGTATGAGGGGTTAAGGCTGAGTGCAAAAAAAAGTGTGCTTTCTTCATTTCAGAGGAGGTGGGTAGAGTCTCCAAAAACTGTACTCAAGTAAAACTACAAGTACTTATAGAAATATTTACTCAAAGTAAAAGTGAAAGTAATAATCTTAATAGTTACTTGAGTAAGAGTAAAAAAGTATCCAATGAAAAAACTACTCAAGTAGCTCGTTACTAGTTACTTTGTAACCAGGGCTTGACATTGACTTTTCGTTCACCAGCCACTGTGGCTAGTGGTTTTCCAAAGTTACTAGCCACTCAGCACTTTCACTGGCCACAATTTTGCTGATTGGGAAATTACATTTTATATGATTATATGATTTTATATGATTAGTCTACCTATAGGAATACGACGCCTATCACAGCATCCATATATAAGCTCCTCAGTATTATCAGCAGCTATTGCATTTCTCAAGAGCTAATTAAATGGCGAATTCGACAGGCAAAACAGCATCATCTCACTAGGAATTGTGCAATCGGGAATTTAGCGAGAGGGATTCGTTCCTCACATGGATTTCACCTCTTGAACACACGAATTCGCCGCATTGATCATAAGCCGCCTGATTGAAAGCAACTGAGTTAGCATTGCTTCTCGCATCGCTGCAATTAGACATGGACTCGATGAAGTTATACTATGACTGACTCAAGAACAAGTTCAGATAAATTTGCACTCCCCGCATGAAGAAGGGTTTCAAAAGAAGATCAAGTATCCACGTCACAGCCGGCTATTTCTCTCTCCTTCATCTGTGGATGTTTTCAGAAGCTAAGCTATGTTCCTTTTCCTCATTGTTTTAAAGCTATCAGGTATTGGCAACATGCTGTTACTCTGTGGCTTAGGCTTCTTGCAGTAGAGACAAGAAAACAATGATTCATGGTGCAAACGGATTTTCTGCTGTGGCGCAATTTTAAGCAATTCTTATATTCGTGGCTAAGTAAATCTAGGTATCAGCATCACGCTTGTTGCATTAAACCATCCAGCTGTTATTGATTGTTGTTGCTAAATGTGCATTAACCGGAGATTGTCACCGACATTACTTCAGTATAGTGATGTATTTCCAAGTAGAGAGGAAATCTCCATCTCTCATCTCTAGCTCACAGCAGTTTGTCTGTTGCAGGGGAGCAGTTAAGGATGTTTTGCCCAAGTGACCAACTAGCAGAGAGGGACACCATTCTAGAAGAGAATCCATCTTCACATTCTGAGTAAAGATTAAAAGACAACTCGCACGGATGAAGGTTTACCACAAGACTACAGCTAACAAGCATGCACTTCTGCACCTGCATGAGCAGGTGGTAGTAACATTCATCAAAGAACTGGAACTTGGACTGCGGATACAAACCTTAAGCAAGCAGTGTCAATTCATTTTGATAACTCAATCTTCACTTTCTTCATTCCAGACGGCATGTCATTCATGGGATATGCTTGTTGTGCTAAGTTTTTGGCATCATGCTTGTTGCTATGCCTTATGCGGGTATTGGCAACATACTCGTTTAGGTAATCTGGGTAAGGTCAACATGCTCATTGCTAAGTTTTCCGGTATTGTTTGCAACATGATGTTGCTTAAGCTTTCAGGTACTGGTAACATGCTTGTGATTGACTGGTAAATATGCTGAAATGTTTGAAAAAAGTGCACTTTTGATGATCTGTTGTGATATTAGTACTAAGATTTTTGAAAATGTACCAATTGCTTTTGAAAATTGCACCAAAGCAATTAAAAAATGTGCTAAAGGCAAAAAATAACATGAAATGCGATTTTTACAAATCCATTTCGAGGTACATTCTTATGTGGTTTGAAATCCTATTCAAATCGAATTTCTGTAAATCCGTTTCGGTCTGAACGCTCTGATCAGATTTCGTGTATAGTTTATGTGACTTTCTCACACCATGTAAAACATAAACGTCAGATGTTGTTATAGAAAACATGCTGAAAGTCGCTGCAGAAACAAGGTTGTGTTGCAGCGGCTGCACAATGTCATGTAAATAAGACAACATCTGTATTGCAGACCTCTCCATGTTGCAGTTGTTGTTGTTGTTGTTTTTGGTGTATGCTTACCAACACAACATCACTGCCATAGAAACCAATGCAGATATTCCTGTTAATGAAAGAGTGGGATGGACACACAAATCACATCTGAACAGTTGCGACACACAATGTGGATGTCAATAATTTTAGATCAGATTCCAATCGGATACACAAATAATCGGATTTGGACTGACAGTGTGAACGTAACCTTAGAAGGCAAATGTATTCAGATCTGAACATCTCATTGTGTCTAAAGTGTTTCTGGTCTTTCACTCCTCAGATCATCAGAGGTTCATCAGCTGAAGTCTGAGTCTGATTGCTGCTTCTGTCTCTTTAACAGGCAGTTGTGGATTCAGCACCACGGACAGCAGCTGTCAATCAAACTTCAGCATCACTGATGACAGTTTAACAACACAAACTGAACAAAGAGTGAAATGCTGAGACTTGACTTCATCTGCTTCCTTTGCTTCATCTTCAACTTTGGTTTTTAAACATCTACATGAACAATGAGTCCATGTAATTATCAAATATTATTCCAGTGTTTAATTCCTCCAGATTGACTCTTTAATTTCAGATTCACAGGAGGTGTAAATCAGTGTCATTTATAATTAATCAGAAGAGAACAGATTCAGAACAAGAAACAAGCATCTACTCTATCAACTATCACACCATAACCTACACAAAGATTGTTTACATACATCAAGAAATTTAACAGGCATTAACACATATTTACCACTAGATGGAGCCAGAGGTTTGAATAAGACATTTGTGTTTGTGTTTTCAGTCTCAGACAAGTTGATGCTCTCAAGAAATCTTTTCAGACCATGTATTAGTTCAATGTTTTTGTTGTTTCTATTTAAATGAAAGTAAGGAATTTCACAAAATGGTAGTTTTCATCCTGTTTCTGAAACGTTGCAGTTTGCATAATAAATCTATTTATGGGATGAATTAATTACTATTAGTAATCAATTACTATTTTACCAAATTTTTAAAGACCTGGCAACCATCCCATTGCATTGTGGGTCAAGTTTTGCATGCAGTATTCACATTTCTTTCAGAAAATGTAGCCTACATATAGTTGGATATAGGCCTAATGTTCGAGTCCTTTTTATATTTCACAAGTTTTAGAGTAAAATGTTTAATATACTAATGTATACACTGTATCATAATTTATCACAGTCAGTTAACAGTGTTGTTTGAATCTGTAAAGATATTGTGAGATTCACGAGACTCGGCGCGACCGTTAGTTAAAGCACTGCTGTCAAGATCATAAAGTCATTCATACGCTTCGTGGTGTTTTTCAAGTGTTCTGAATACATAAAACAGCTTTGTGTGAGAAACAGATCTAAATTTAATCGATTACTCACAGAAAATCTTCTCTGATTTGTCAATTCATTTTGATTCACCCGCGAACTTTGTTTTCCTTCAAACGGAAGCGCAGCGCTCAGCGCCATATAAGGAGAAAAGGGAGGAGTAGAAACTGCGCTTAAATCTCATTGGCTCTCGCGTTTACGTTGAAGTGTTATATTTGAGTATTTACAGTCTAAATAAGAAGAGAAGGTTCTGTGTGTCACCGTGAATAAAATACAGAGTCAGACACAATTCGGCTCAGTGTTGATTCACATTCTCTTTTCTTCTGAGTTTGTTTTATCATCACAGAATAAAGTTGAATGCCAAAATCAAACAATGTAAAATGTATCAGTGCTACAGAAATTAAAGAGATCTGAACAGTTGCACATTTAACATTTGAAAAGCAAGCAGATCTTTTATAATGAACATTTATTTATGACTGCAGTTGGTTTGGATTATTAGCAAATACAGTTTTGAGATTTCAGTTCTCTCTAGCCAATATGTTTAGTTGACCTGACTAAAACCATTTGGAGCAGAATAGCTGGGATATATTATATGAAAAATAATAATATTATTTATATTAAACAAATTCACAACATCTTTTTATGGAGTAGAAAGTCTGTGTCCATCATTACTAAGATAAACATTTCCTTTTTAATCACATCTGCAGGAGGCTGAAGGTTTTTTTGGTTTGACCAACAAAAGATAAATAGAGTAAAAGAAAACCACAAGCTGAAGAGCATCTCATGTTGATCTTTATCACATTGACCACAGTATCAAACAACCCTGTGAACACAAAGACCTGAGACACTTACAAGCAAGTCTGTTAATCCTTTATCAAAAAAAAAAAAAAAAAAAAAAAAAAAAACTGGGTTAAAAAACTTTTTGGTTGGGCTGAATTCAAAATAAATTCAAAAATGCACACTATCATATGACTCTCACTATTACTGCCAAACAAAGATATGCTGATATTTAGAATTGGACCAGGAAGATCTAAAAAAACAGTGAAATTCAAAGTAAATCTTGAAGATGTTACTTGTTTAATGTGGTATTGAAATAAATGTATTAACAATACAAATGTATGACAATTAAAGAATTATTAAAGACCGTCAATTCCCACAGGGATATTTTTATTTATTTATTTATTTTTTTATGAGAAAAGTTCATCACTCTGAGTAAATGTTAAAGATGAATTAGTGAAGGATCAGCTCTTAGTCTTTATTGTCTTCTGCTCTCAATGGATGTTGATCTTCTGTCTCTCTCTGTTCAGTCTCATGTGTCTCACTGTGGGTTTCCTGAGTAAGTCTGTTTAATTAAACTGAACTGAGACCCTGAACCTTCACCAGTTTCCTGTGGCTTTGAGCTGGACGGAAAAAACAGCCTGTTCATCACGCTAACACAAACAACACCTCCAGCACTCATGAGAAACTTTGAGACAGAAAGTATCATGTAGAAGTCAATGCCATGACAATGTTTGACATTTCAAATATAATGTAAAAAACAGTGTAAATAATCTCTCTGATTCTACAACTTTAAATAACATCTTTAGGCATTAAACAAGGAATAATAGCAAAGAATATAAATGTTTATTTTTCAATTAATAAAACGTATGATTATGCAGTAAAACTCTTACATCAGAAAAATGACCTCAGTTCCAACAGAGCAAGAATGAACTAAAAACAACATCAGCAAAAGTCTCTTGCATGTACAAAACAAAAGCAGGTCAAAGAGAATCAATATTCAGAGACGAGAAAGAGAAAACATTTAAACAGCTGCTGTTAAAGAGACTTTATTAACTATACGTGTCTCTGCATTTGGAGTGGAAACTTTACAGTTTATTCTATAAGTGTCACTCAGTGGTTTTATTTCCTGTTTTTAATCACACCCTCAGATAAACTGAGATGACAAACTCTTTATACACACCAGTAAACCTCTGACACAACTGCTATTTTAAACATGTGAAAGAATCAACATGAGCAGCAGTGGAAACTTTAAAGTGTCTCATGATTCAACAGACTGAATTACCCTGATCAATAAAACATCTGTTTAACACTAAACTATGGATTATAAAGAGATTTTTATCAATAAACTGTAAACGTAAGCAATACTGTTAGTAAAGTGTGCTGATCTGTGATCTGTTATAAGTGAGTTAGTTGAGTCTCATGCGGTGACTGACCGTGGCGTAATCAGAGTGAATCTGGTCCTTACTGAAGGAGACTTTAGCGTCACTGAGAGACTCTTCATGCTTCTGGAAACTGACAGATGCGTACAGGAGCCCATCAGAGGGGATTGTGGGTAGTTCATCAGGAGCTGATCCAGGATCTGTGAGAGAATCACGTCTGCTGTCTGCACATGATGACTGAACATGGAGAAAATAGAGGGAAAACATACATTGAAACGAGAAAACATCTCATAAGCACAATATTTACACAAACATACACACACTCTGACTCACCAGTATATTTTTCTTCTTCTTTCTCTTGTCTGATGTTGAGGTTCTTCCTAATTACCCAAAACAAAATGAATGGATCAGTCAGAGAAAAACAAACTAGATCAAACTGAAGACAAAAAGTCAGTGAGATTTTACTGCTGCTAACAATCAGAAGACTGAAGCAGCTCAGAGACACTACAATAACTAATTATTAATAAATGATCAAACCTCGTCTCTTGTGTCTTAATTTACACACAGTCGCAGTGAATCCACCAATCAGCAGCAGAATCACACACACACAAATAATGATGATCATGGAGGAATCTGAAAATAAAACAGTTAATTAACATTCACACATTAGGACATACATTTGATTGACTATTAATTGATCGAATGAAACTAAATTATAGGAAAAATTTGCACATTTTAGTCTCTCTTCTGCAGACCTACACATAAAACTTGTTCTTCATCTGTCTTCGTTGAGTCTCATGTGTCCCACTTAGAGGTCAACCAAATGATCGGCCAACAATTTTTAATTAATCGGCATCGGCCGATTGTGCCGCATATATATATATACTCAAGCCTTTATCCCGGTGAAATGGCAATCTGCTTGCCACAACAACGCTTAGCAGCTCGCAGATGCACCTGCCTATTAATCGGCCTAATTTGCGGCACAATCGGCCGATGCCGATTAATTAAAAATGTGGACTCATATAAACACCAGCAGTGTTAATTTAACATTGAGCAAAATCCTCAGTGTTAAATTAACACTGCTGGTGTTTCTATGAGTCCACACTCAGAGTGTGAAAAGGTAACACTGAATCAGTGTTGAAGCTAATTAGATAACTAAGTGATTAATTAAGTGATGATTGAACATTACTGATGGACATCTGCTGTTAACAAGCAGAATCACTGAAGGACAGAGAAACAATAAGAACAGAAAAAAGAGGAACACAAGAACTACAACTGGCTTCCAGCCTTAGATGAAATCATCTGAAGATAAAAGACATTGAACTCCACAAACAACATTACTAGCTTCACTTATTACTAACCAGATTGACCACTACACAATTATTACATTATCAATTAATAGCCAAAATCAACTGATCACATTTATTAACACAAAGTTGCAGCCAAAAGAAATCTAACATTAAAAGTCAAGAGCCCAACTAAAGCCATTGTGGATCTCCATCATGATGACTTCAAATTAAACTATTATTTTCATTTAAACAGAAATACAGTCAAATCTGATTAGTAATAAGTGAAGCTGGTAATGCTGTTTGTGGAGTTGTTTAATCAGATGTTCAGAGATTTAATGTCTTTTATCTTCAGTTGATTTCATCAAAGGCTGTGACTGAAGTCAGTTGTAGTTCTTGTGTTTCTCTTTTCTTCAGTGATTCTGCTTGTTAACAGCAGGTGTTCATCATTAATGTTCAATCATCACTTAATTATCTCATTAACTCTGACACTGCTTCAATGGTACTTTAACTCTGTAGTGTGCACACATGAACACGGGGCAGTGTTCATTTAACATCAGTGTTTTGCTGTATACAATTACATAAATCTTACCCGTTTCATTTACATATGACTGACAAATATGAATCACATTCAGTTTATTAAGTTATGTTAAAACTATGTGATCCAAATAGAGGGAAAATTTATATGCAATTCAGATACATTACCCTTAAGTTTGGACATAAATTGTTCCGAGTAATTTCGGTGGAAAAGCAGCATAACTCAGACTCTGCAGCCGTGCCTTGTTCACACACAGCTTCAACCGAAACAATGTCAGGGGAAAACAGACTTTCAAAAGCATAATTACATTGTAGCCTACTATAATTGATGCCGACCATGCTTATCATAAGTGCAACAAGTCATTTGCATTTGAAAGTAGAAACACGTGCAATTCAGACAAAATTTATGGCTAAAACTTGGACGTTAACTTTCCTCATTAAATGTGTCTGTGGGTTGGACATAGCCTCCACGACATCATCACTCGTGGCCAGTGCACTTTTAAGCAGTTATGAGAAGACGGCTGTGTAATATGAGTGAACTCTTTCATTTTTGTTATCACTTAGATTATGGCCATTTGACTTTATAGCAGTGTCTGTCAACAAACATAAACAACAAGCATGCTTCAGTTTTGAGAAGGTGCTTAAAAAATTGAGCCATGTACAGTATTATTACTATGAATTAGGGTACTACTAAGTTTATTTGACAGTCTAGATTTTTGATTACCTGTTAATATTTATGAATACATAATTTTTTTTTTTTTAATTATACAAGTGCACTGATTGGAGAGGTTTATGTTCTTCAGTAAATGTTTAATTTAAGCAATTTTTTGTATCACTTCTTATTACTTAACTGTAAGATTTTATGCGATGAAGAGAAAAAAAAAAAAGAAAATCGGCCAAAAAAAATGGCAGCATATATCAGCATCAGCCAGAGAAAACCCCATATCGGTTGACCTCTAGTCGGACTGTGGTTTTCCTGAATAAGTCTTTATTAATTCTTCACAGTCAAATTAACCTGAGACTCTGAAACTTCAGCTCATTTCTGTGGTTTTCATATGGAATGAAAACACCCTCTTCACCACAAACACTAAACACCTCCTGCATTCATGAGCAATGCCACAAAATGAGATGTAAAGTTTTCATAAGCAATAGAGGAAGTATATGGAGTTTTTCTATATGAGATTATTAGGAATCACGAAAACACTCAACACTGGGAAAATACATAAAGAATACAGGTTTGAAATAAAGTGCCATAAAAATCCAGAGACCCAGATGTTTATTGCCAAATATGTTTGCACATACAAAGAATTTGTTTTGGTGACAGAACAAAAGTGCGGTATTGGTCAATAATTTTATCTAGTGAGGATAAATTATTATAATAATATCTACTTAGATGAATGAAATAATAGAACAGAACAGAAGTTTCAGGGCATTCAATTTAAGAGCAACAAAAGCAATACTGTATATTAAAGTCAGACTGAGAGATTGTTTAAGTGTTTGTATTTGACAAATACTGCAAATAAATTAAACTCTTACCTTTAACCTTGTCCTTGTTGACCTTTAAGTGCACTTTAGTGATGATGTGAGCTCCACACCAGTATATCCCAGAATCCTCTTCTCTTAGATCAGTGATGTTTACAGTAAAGACTCCAGTAGAAGCTTCATCACTGAAAGAGAATCGATCATCTCTGATCGTCTCCAATGAAACTCCATCCTTCACACACATGGAGGGTTCATGTGCTTTGCAGAAGAGTTTCTGATGTTCATCATGATGTTTGCACTGGATTGACATGTCGTCTCCTTCATACTTAGTCAAGTTCAGCTCTGGAAATGATGAGAAATATAAGAACATCAATTCACAGCCATAGTTTGACATATTCAGATGATAAACCTTCCTCACCCTCGTTCATGATGACGATCAGATGAGTGTAAAGATAATTCACGTCTCTCTCTAATGTCACTGCACACCAGTATTTCCCAGCATCCTCTGCTGTCAGTCCAGTGATGGTCCCAGTGAAGGCACTTGCAGTGATGTCATCATTCAGAGTCAATCTGTCAGTCTTGGTCTCTTTCTCTACTGGAGCCACTGCAAACAAACAAACACAGACATTTAACACACATGATTCTGAATATACTGTATTTACTACAATGAAATCATCTGAATTCACTCACTGATGAGGTTGAGCTGAATTTTGGTGATCAGGGAGATAAAAGTCAAATGTGTGTCTCTGGTTTCTGCTCCACACCAGTAAACTCCAGCATCTCTCACGCTCACATTACTGATGCTCACTGTAAAAACTCTCTCTTCATTTCTCTCAGATGAACCATTCATTTCTGTCACTGTAGATGTGCTGATGTTTTGACAGATGTGATTATCATCCTCTTTGCAGAAATGAACTTCATGTTCCTCTGGGATCTGACAGGTGATGTTGACTTCTTCACAAAGACGAGCAGATTTAGTCTCTGTCTTTGGATATTTTGCATCTATAAAATAAAACAATTAAATAACATTCAGATCAGATAATTCATACATGCAAGATAAAGTATTTCATGTTCCTCACCGTCTGTGACGTTCAGCTGAAGTTCAGTGAAGCTCTCAGTATAGTGAGACACATTCACTCCACACCTGTATGTTCCTGCATCTGCAGCTTTCAGCTCTCTAAAAAACACCATCAAGACTCCTGCTCTGGTGTCGTCATATAAAGAAACATCTCCATTCTCCATCCATTTATTCTGAACTCCTGGATTCTTCCTGTCTGAACATCCATTTGGTTCTTTACAGATGTATTTTGGCTTGGTTTTGTATTGAGGATGTTCACACTTGATCATCATACGACCTCCTGAGTATCCGCTCACTCTAGACACGCCCACTTTAGCTGTCAATCACAAATATCACATCTAATCAAATTTTCCACAAACAGATTGTAGACACTTTAAAACCAGATATGACTGAGTTATTCCACTTACTGATAATATGTAGATGAACTGTATTAATAATGGAGTAACTGTACGAGTGTCTGTTGATCCAAACTCCACATAAATAAACTCCTCCATCATCTGGTGTCACAGCAGTAATTCTCACACTGAAGATGTTTTTATGTCTGTCGTCATAAATGCTCAATCTTTCTTTCTGATCCTGTGTTTTATTAGTGGAGATCATCTCATCAATGATGTCATTTCCTGTTTTGAATATGGTTTTTCCATCATACTTTTGACCCCATGAATATTCACAGCTGAAAGCAGCTTCTGTACTATTTACGTTCACTGTCTTTGACGCTCCACAACACGAATCTGTCAACATTCAGAGTTTTCATTTGTAAACTCTGAGAACATAAAAATATGAAACAAGGATAACAATGACAAATAGATTTTATTGATCATTTTTTTCCTACTCACCCATGATGTGTAAATGAACGGCATTAATAATGGAATAACTGTACGATTGTTCTCTGATCCAAACTCCACATAAATAAACTCCTCCATCATCTGGTG
The DNA here is from genome assembly GCA_037950665.1 of Hypophthalmichthys nobilis. Lineage (NCBI taxonomy): Eukaryota > Metazoa > Chordata > Actinopteri > Cypriniformes > Xenocyprididae > Hypophthalmichthys > Hypophthalmichthys nobilis. The sequence continues at coordinate 41,160,288 of CM075480.1, read as the reverse complement.
TCACAGCAGTAATTCTCACACTGAAGAGATTTTTATGTCTGTCATCAGAAACACTGACTATTTCTGTCTTATTCCATGTGCTGTAAATCATCTCAATAGAGTTTTTTCCTTCTTTGAATATGACTTTTGCATCATTAATATGATCCTGTGAATATTTACAGCTGAAGGTGGCAGTTTCTCCAATTTTCACCATCACTCTCTTTGACACTTTACAACATGAATCTGTAAATAACATTATAAAGAAATATATTTCACATATAAAAGCTTTGAAATGATCAGTGGTTTGACTAAACAAAGACTTTAATCTTAAAATGACTGACCTTCTTCCACATTCAAAGTCATATCAATGTACCGCTGGCCAATAACCCTAATCCAGTATCTTCCAGCATCTTGTTGATTTAAATCTCTGATGAAGATCATGATGTTTCCATCACTGTTACGAAACAGTGTGAATCGTCCTTTATTAATCCATTTATCATGTTTCTTATAATTTATTATTGTTCTCCACTCTGGTAATTTGGCCATATGTTTAGCGGAGTGACTGAACCAAACCTCCCCAGAATCAACAAGAAGACTTCCTCCAGAATATCCAGTGACTCTAAAGCATCTCACTGCACCTGTCAATCAGATTGATACTGTGATCAGAAACCTCATGAACAGAAAACAGCATCATTACTGCAGTGATGAAAGAGAAAAGCTCTGACCTGAGATCAGGTAGAAAGTGAAGAAGATGAGGAGGATCTTCATTGTGAGTTGAGTTCAGTCTTCTTTATGCTGAATGTTCTCTGTGTGAATCTCTCTGTCTCTACATCTGTCTGCTTTAGTTACTTGCTCTTTATTCAGCTCTTTATCAGTAATGAGCAGCTTTACTGGCCCCTCCCACCATCAGCACTGACTGAATATTACATTAATCACACTGAAAGAGCGCCACCTAGTGGAGGTTACAGTGTCTGATACTGAGAGATCATACAGGTTTCATCTTCTCTATATAAGGACTAATGACACTGAAGATAATTGATCAGCATTATTTAAATCTTACACTAGAGGGCGACAGTATAATTCACATGTAAGTTGTCTATAGGGGGCCTCAGTAGAGGCAGTTTTAGGATTAAAATAATTAAAAATGAAAGGTTAACTGATATAATTCACACATCAGGAAATGTTGAGTTACAAAGGCTGATCCACTCTCACAGAAACATATTGAGCAACTTTATGTCTTTATTAAACAGCATCATCTTCCTGTGACTCAGGGAAAAAATCATGATACTTTTGTTTTGACATTTATACTTTAAGTTTCTGACATCTTTATCAATTGTGAGAAACATTAACAGTTTTTTATTAGGAGGAAACAGACATGATTTGACTTGCAGGTTAAATACTTCATGCCTATAAAAATAATATCATACGTTTACATTGATCCAAATATGAAGCTGATCCTGTGGCCATATGAACTTCCATAAGTGTTGTAACTTGTGCTCTAAAGCTACGCTCAGACTGTCAGTCCAAAGCCTATTTTTGATCATATCCGATTGAAATCCAATCCGATTTAGCACGTGTGAACGGCAAAAAATAACATGAAATGCGATTTTTATGAATTCATTTCAAGCTACATTCATATGTGGTTTGAAATCCTATTCAAATTGCATTTCTGTAAATCCGTTTCAGTCTGAACGCTCTGATCGGATTTTGCGTATAGTTTATGTGACTTTCTCACGCCACGTAAAATGTAAACGTCAGATGTTGTTATAGAAAACATGCTGAAAGTTGCTGCAGAAACAAGGTTGTGTTGCAGTGGCTGCACAATGTCATGTAAATAAGACAACATCTGTATCACAAACCTCTCTATGTTGTTGTTGTTGTTGTTGTTTTTGGTGTATGCTTACCAACACAACATCACTGCCATAGAAAACAATGCAGATATTCCTGTTAACGAAAGAGTGGGATGGACACACAAATCACATCTGAACAGTTGATACACAATGTGGAGGTCAATAATTTTATAATTATAATTTATAATTAATCAGAACAGAAGAATAAGAAACAAGCATCTACTCTACCAACTATCACACCATAACCTACACAAAGACTGTTTACAAAAACCAAGAAATTTAACAGGCATTAACACATATTTACCACTAGATGGAGCCAGAGGTTTGAATAAGACATTTGTGTTTGTGTTTTCAGTCTCAGACAAGTTGATGCTCTCAAGAAATCTTTTCAGACCATGTATTAGTTCAATGTTTTTATTGTCTCTATTTAAATGAAACTAATGAATTTCACAAAATGGTAGTTTTCATCCTGTTTCTGAAACGTTGCAGTTTACATAATAAATATATTTATGGAATTAATTAATTGCTATTAGTAATTAATTGCTATTAGTAATATTAGTAATTAGTAATTACTATTTTACCAAATTTTTTAAAGACCTGGCAATCATCCTATTGCATTGTGGGTCAAGTTTTGCATGCAGTATTCACATTTATTTCAGAAAATGTACATATAGTTGGATATAGGCCTAATGTTCGAGTCCTTTTTATATTTCACAAGTTTTAGAGTAAAATGTTTAATACACTAATGTATACACTGTATCATAATTTATCACAGTCAGTTAACAGTGTTGTTTGAATCTGTAAATATATTGTGAGATTCACGAGCCTCAGCGCGACCGTTAGTTAAAGCACTGCTGTCAAGATCAAATAAAGTACCATAAAATCCATTCATTTATTCATCTAAATAAGAAGAGAAGGTTCTGTGTGTCACTGTGAATAAAATACAGAGTCAGACACAATTCAGCTCAGTGTTGATTCACATTCTCTTTTCTTCTGAGTTTGTTTGTCTTATCATCACAGAATAAAGTTGAATGCCAAAATCAAACAATGTAAAATGTATCAGTGCTACAGAAATTAAAGAGATCTGAACAGTTGGACCTTTAACATTTGAAAAGCAAGGAGATCTTTTATAATGAACATTTATTTATGACTGCAGTTGGTTTGGATTATTAGCAAATACAGTTTTGAGATTTCAGTTCCCTCTAGCGAATATTTTTAGTTGATCTGACTGAAACCATTTGGAGCAGAATAGATTCATATGATTCTGAATAGCTGTCTGAATATTGTTATTTTCCATATATTATACAAATTCACAGCATCTTTTTATGGAGGGGAAAGTCTGTGTCCATCATTACTAAAATAAACATTTCCTTTTTTATCACACCTCCAGGAGGCTGAAGGTTTTTTTTTTTTTTTTTTTGGTTTGACAAAAGATAAATAGATTAAAAGAAAACCACGAGCTGAAGAGCATCTCACGCTGTTGATCTTTATCACATTGACCACAGTATCAAACAACCCTGTGAACACAAAGACCTGAGACACTTACAAGCAAGTCTGTTCATCCTTCATCAAAAAAAAAAAAAAAAAAAAAAAAAAAAACTGGGTTAAAAAACTTTTTGGTTGGGCTGAATTCAGAATAAATTCAAAAATGCACACTATCATATGACTCTCACTATTACTGCCAAAAAAAGATATGCTGATATTTAGAATTGGACCAGGAAGATAGTGATGAAAAAATCTAAAACAAAACAGTGAAATTCAAAATAAATCTTGAAGATGTTACTTGTTTAAAGTGGTATTGAAATAAATGTACTAACAATACAAATGTATGACAATTAAAGAACTATTAAAGACCGTAAATTCCCACAAGGATATTTTTATTTATTTTTTTATTTTTTTATGAGAAAAGTTCATCACTTCCAGTAAATGTTAATGATGAATTAGTGAACGATCAGCTCTTAGTCTTTATTGTCTTCTGCTCTCAATGGATGTTGATCTTCTGTCTCTCTCTGTTCAGTCTCATGTGTCTCACTGTGGGTTTCCTGAGTAAGTCTGTTTAATTAAACTGAACTGAGACCCTGAACCTTCACCAGTTATTTGTGGCTTTGAGCTGGACAAAAAAAAACAGCCTGTTCATCACACCAACACAAACAACACCTCCAGCGCTCGTGATAAACTTTAAAACAGAAAGTATCATGTAGAAGTCAATGACATGACAATGTTTGACATTTCAAATATAATGTAAAAAACACTGTAAATAATCTCTCTGGTTCTACAACTTTAAATAACAGCACAATAAGCAGAAAATATAAATGTTTATTGTTCAGTGAATAAAAGATATGATTATGCAGTAAAACTCTTACATCAGAAAAATGACCTCAGTTCCAACAGAGCAAGAATGAACTAAAAACAACACAAAACAAAACAAAAGCAGGTCAAAGAGAATCAATATTCAGAGACGAGAAAGAGAAAACATTTAAACAGCTGCTGTTAAAGAGACTTTATTAACTATAGTGTCTCTGCATTTGGAGTGGAAACTTTACAGTTTATTCTATAAGTGTCACTCAGTGGTTTTATTTCCTGTTTTTAATCACACCCTCAGATAAACTGAGACGACAAACTCTTTACACACACCAGTAAACCTCTGACACAACTGCTATTTTAAACATGTGAAAGAATCAACATGAGCAGCAGTGGAAACTTTAAAGTGTCTCATGATTCAACAGACTGAATTACCCTGATCAATAAAACATCTGTTTAACACTAAACTATGGATTATAAAGAGATTTTTTTATCAATGAACTGTAAACACAAGCAATACTGTTAGTAAAGTGTGCTGATCTGTGATCTGTTATAAGTGAGTTAGTTGAGTCTCATGCGGTGACTGACCGTGGCGTAATCACAGTGAATCTGGTCCTTACTGAAGGAGACTGTAGCATCACTGAGAGACTCTTCATGCTTCTGGAAACTGACAGACGCGTACAGGAGCCCATCAGAGGGGATTGTGGGTAGTTCATCAGGAGCTGATCCAGGATCTGTGAGAGAATCACGTCTGCTGTCTGCACATGATGACTGAACATGGAGAAAATAGAGGGAAAACATACATTGAAACGAGAAAACATCTCATAAGCACAATATTTATACAAACATACACACACTCTGACTCACCATTATATTTTTCTTCCTCTTTCTCTTGTCTGATGTGGAGGTTCTTCCTAATAACCCAAAACAAAATGAATCAATCAGTAAGAGAAAGACAAACTAGATCAATCTGGAGACAAAAAGTCAGTGAGATTTTACTGCTGCTGACAGTCAGAAGATTCAAGCAGCTCAGAGACACTACAATAACTAATTATTAATAAATGATCAAACCTCGTCTCTTGTGTCTTAATTTACACACAGTCGCAGTGAATCCACCAATCAGCAGCAGAATCACACACACACAAATAATGATGATCATGGAGGAATCTGAAAATTAAACAGTTAATTAACATTCACACATTAGGAAATACATTTGATTAACTATTAATTGATCAAATAAAACTAAATTATGGGAAAATTTGCACATTTTAGTCTCTCTTCTGCAGACCTACACATAAAACATGTTCTTCATCTGTCTTCGTTGAATCACATGCGTCCCACTTAGAGGTCAACCAAATGATTGGCCAACATTTTGTAATTAATCGGCATCGGCTGATTGTGCTGCAAATTAGGCCGATTAATAGGCAGGTGCATCTGCGAGCAGCTAAGTGTTGTTGTGGCAAGCAGATTGCCATTCCACTGGCATAAAGGCTCGGCTATGCACAGCAAAATCCTCAGTATTAAATTAACACTGTTGGTGTTTCTATGAGTCCACACTCAGAGTGTGAAAAGGTAACACTGAATCAGTGTTGAAACTAATTAGATAATTAAGTGATTAATTAAGTGATGATTGAACATTACTGATGAACACCTGCTGTTAACAAGCAGAAACACTGAAGGACAGAGGAACAATAAGAACAGAAAAAAGAGGAACACAAGAACTACAACTGGCTTCCAGCCTTAGATGAAATCATCTGAAGATAAAAGACATTGAACTCCACAAACAGCATTACTAGCTTCACTTATTACTAACCAGATTGACCACTACACATTGATTACATCATCAATTAATAGCCAAAATCAACTGATCACATTTTCTCTTGGCTTTATTAACACAAAGTTGCAGCCAAAAAAAATCTAACATTAAAAGTCGAGTCAAGAGCCCAACCAAAGCCACCGCTGATCTCCATCATGGTGACTTCGAATTAAACTATTATTTTCATTAAAACAGAAATAAAGTCAATCTGGTTGGTAATAAGTGAAGCTGGTAATGCTGTTTGTGGAGTTGTTTAATCAGATCTTCAGAGATTTAATGTCTTTTATCTTCAGTTGATTTCATCGAAGGCTGTGACTGAAGTCAGTTGTAGCTCTTGTGTTTCTCTTTCCTTCAGTGATTCTGCTTGTTAACAGCAGGTGTTCATCATTACTGTTCAATCATCACTTAATTATCTCATTAACTCCGACACTGCTTCAATGGTACTTTAACTCTGTAGTGTGCACACACATGAACACTGGGCAGTGTTCATTTAACATAGGTGTTCTGATGTGTTCAATTACATAAATCTTACCTGTTTCATTTACGTATGACTGGTAAATATCACATTCAGTTTATTAATTTATGTTAAAACTATGTAATCCAAATGAATGGAAAATTTATATGCAATTCAAATGCATTACCTTTAAGTTTGGACATAAATTGTTCTGAGTATTTTCGGTGGAAAAGCAGCATAACTCAGACCCTGCAGCCGTGCCTTGTTCACACACAGCTTCAACCAAAACAATGTCAGGGGAAAACAGACTTTCAAAAGCATAATTACATTGTAGCCTACTATAATTGATGCTGACCATGCTTATTATAAGTGCAACAAGTCATTTGCATGAGAAAGTAGAAACACGAGCAATTTAGACTAAATTTATGGCTAAAACGTGGACGTTAATTTTCCTCATTAAATGTGTCTGTGGGTTGGACATAGCCTCCACGACATCATCGCTCGTGGCCAGTGCACTTTTAAGCAGTTATGAGAAGACGGCTGTGTAATATGAGTGAACTCTTGTATTTTTGTTATCACTTAGATTATGGCCATTTGACTTTATAGCAGAGTCTGTCAACAAACATAAACAACAAGCATGCTTCAGAACAGTTTTGAGAGGGTGCTTAAAAAGTTGAGCCATGTATTATTACTATGAATTATGCTACTACTAGGTTTATTTTATTACCTGTTTTGTGTATTTAATATTTATGAATACATAATTTTTTTTTTTATTATTATTTAAATTATTCAAGTGCACTGATTGGAGAGGTTTATGTTGTTCAATAAATGTTTCATTTAAGCAATTTTCTGTATCACTTCTTATTACTTAACAGTAAGATTTTATGAGATGAAGGGGACAATCGGCCAAACATATTGGCCAAAAAAACTGGCCGACTTCTAGTCTCACTGTGGGTTTCCTGAATGAAGAGTATTAATTCTTCACAGTCAAATTAACCTGAGACTCTGAAACTTCAGCTCATTTCTGTGGTTTTGACATGAAATGAAAACACCCTCTTCACCACAAACACTAAACACCTCCTGTGCACCCTTTGTGCAGTGTCATAAAATGAGATGCAAAGTTTTCATAAGCAATAGAGGAAGTATATGGACTTTTTCTATATGAGATTAGAATCACAATAAGAAAGAGCTTTATTGCCAAATATGTTTGCACATACAAGGAATTTGTTTTGGTGACAGAACAAATGAGCGGTATTGGTGAATAATTTTATCTAGTGAAGATACATTTTTATATTAATATCTGCTTAGTTGAATGAAATAATTGAACAGAAGTTTCAGTGCATCCAATTTAAGAGCAACAAAAGCAATACTGTATATTAAAGTCAGACTGAGTGATTGTTCAAGTGTCCATATTTGACAATGCAAATAAATTAAACTCTTACCTTTATCCTTATACTTGTTGACCTTTAAGTGCACTTTAGTGATGATGTGAGCTCCACACCAGTATATCCCAGAATCCTCTTCTCTCACATCAGTGATGTTTACAGTAAAGACTCCAGTAGAAGCTTCATCACTGAAAGAGAATCGATCATCTCTGATCGTCTCCAATGAAACTCCATCCTCCACACACATGGAGGGTTCATGTGCTTTGCAGAAGAGTTTCTGATGTTCATCATGATGTTTGCACTGGATTGACATGTCGTCTCCTTCATACTTAGTCAAGTTCAGCTCTGGAAATGAGGAGAAATATAAGAACATCAATTCACAGCCATAGTTTCACATATTCAGATGATAAACCTTCCTCACCCTCGTTCATGATGACGATCAGATGAGTGTAAAGATAATTCACGTCTCTCTCTAATGTCACTGCACACCAGTATTTCCCAGCATCCTCTGCTGTCAGTCCAGTGATGGTCCCAGTGAAGACACTTGCAGTGACGTCATCATTCAGAGTCAATCTGTCAGTCTTGGTCTCTTTCTCTTCATTGAGAGTATTTCTATCTCTAGTGGAGCACTTCCCTTACAGAGAGACTTTGACTTTGATTTATAGATTGAATCATAAGGGCAGATGATCTCAGCAGATTCTCCTTCAAGTCTCACTACTGGAGCCACTGCAAACAAACAAACACAGACATTTAACACACATGATTCTGAATATACTGTATTTACTACAATGAAATCATCTGAATTCACTCACTGATGAGGTTGAGCTGAATTTTGGTGGTCAGGGAGATGAAAGTCAAATGTGTGTCTCTGGTTTCTGCTCCACACCAGTAAACTCCAGCATCTCTCACGCTCACATTACTGATGCTCACTGTAAAAACTCTCTCTTCATTTCTCTCAGATGAAGGACTCATTTCTGTCGCTTTAGATGAGCAGATGTGATTATCATCCTCTTTGCAGAAATGAACTTTATGTTCCTCTGGGATCTGACAGCTGATGTTGACTTCTCCATGAAGATGAGCAGATTCAGTCTCTGTCTTTGGATATTTTGCATCTATAAAATAAAACAATTAAATAAAAATCAGATCAGATACTTCAAACAGGAGAGATAAAGTATTTCATGTTCCTCACCGTCTGTGACGTTCAGCTGAAGTTCAGTGAAGCTCTCAGTATAGTGAGACACATCCACTCCACACCTGTATGTTCCTGCATCTGCAGCTTTCAGCTCTCTAAAAAACACCATCAAGACTCCTGCTCTGGTGTCGTCATATAAAGAAACATCTCCATTCTCCATCCATTCATCCTGAACTCCTGGATTCTTCCTCTCTGAACATCCATCTGATTCTTTACAGATGTATTTTGGGTTAGTTTTGTATTGAGGATGTTCACACTTGATCATCATACGACCTCCTGAGTATCCGCTCACTCTAGACACGCCCACTTTAGCTGTCAATCACAAATATCACTTTATATGTACATCAAACATCTTATCTATTTGGTTTTATTCAACTCAAATATTTTATTAAGAATGACTAATTCAACATGACTGTATTTGGTTATGGCAATGAAAAGTAACATCTAGACATATTTACAGTGTACTCACTCATAATAATATGTAGATGAACAGTATTAATAATGGAGTAACTGTACGAGTGTCTGTTGATCTGAACTCCACATAAATAAACTCCTCCATCATCTGGTGTCACAGCAGAAATTGTAACAGTCATAAATTGTTGATCTCTTTTATCAGATATACTGAACCTGTTCTTTTTCCATCTGCTGTTTATAATCTCTTTTTCTTTTTTAAAGTCTTTTTCTTCTTTGAAGATTATCTTGTCATCATTAATATGATTCTGTGAATATTCACATTTGAAGAAAGCAGCCCTTCCTTTCATCACCTCCACTCTCTTTGTCTTGTTACAGCATGAATCTGTCATTTACACATAAAAGAACATTTTTATATAATGATATTTTTTAGTAGTTTCGAGGACTGTGCTGGACATATAACTAGGGTGACCATACTTCCTCTTAAAAGTGATTTCTAAATCACCTCATGGCCAGGAAATGGCTTTTCTTTCATATTGGCGTGCTCTCTATAGTCGTCATACATTATATGTACATGTACTCGGGTCTTTTCTGTAGATCCTGCCTTCTCACGATATGTATGATGCCTGCCTGCTATTGGTCAAACTGCTTCTCAATCAGCATCAGTAATAATACTGTGATTGTGAATTCACAAAGAATCTTGTGCTCCACTGCACTGCTTTTAAATAGTTTCTCTTTGTAAACATGCTTTACACGGATGTCTTTGACCGCCACGTTTTAAAGATATCAAGCTAAAATAAGTCAAACTTTAGAAAATAACGTCTCATATGCGGCATCGCCTCTTGTTCACCTGCATAAATGCGTTCAGTGTAAATTGACCACTAAAAGAAGCGCTGAGCAGGAACGGATGGCAGATCTCTTTACAGTGCCCAAGTGAAAATGTAAATGAATGGACAAATTGCACAAAATTTCCTTTACCTTTTCCCGGTCGGACCGGTTTGAAGCAGAATAGCTGACCTGCAAACTACGTACATGTAATTGGTAAATGAAGGTGTGATTTAGATGAACATACTAGTTCAACAAAACATCAACCAAAGGAGAATGTTTGTCAGCTAAGTTAACTGGTAACACAAAACAACTTTCATTTCTTAACATAGTTAATGCATTAAATGAGCTCACAGTGAACAATGCTGTTTTTTTCCAGCGTTTATAAATCTAGATTGATCCTAATTTCTAACATTTCAAGATGTATAAATTAGCATCAGTTAATGTTTTTCTTTTGCTCTTTTTTTTTTTTTTTTTTTGAAACTCATAATATGGTCACCCTAGTTTAACATCAGAATTGCAATCCTACTGTAAATCTGGAGGTGTTGCCTTATAGTCTATTCATTAAATTGTATATTCTGCCCCATTTGTATTTTTGTATTTCATATGTCAAAATTACTCACCAACTTTCACATTCAACTGCATTTTAATATCCTCTGAACCTGAAAGCCCAATCCGGTATCTTCCAGAGTCCTGTAGGTTCAGTTCTCTGATGAAAAGCATGACGTGTCTGTTTGTGTTGACGTACAGAGTGAATCTTCCATTATTAATCCATTTATCTTTTCTATTAGTCTCTATTATTTTATCCCACCCTCCCTGGCTGTTTTGTTTTTGCAGATATTGATTGTTATTGGGTGAAAACCTTCCAGAATCAACAAGAAGACTTCCTCCAGAATATCCAGTGACACTAAAGCATCTCACTGCACCTGTCAATCAGATTGATACTGTGATCAGAAACCTCATGAACAGAAAACAGCATCATTACTGCAGTGATGAAAGAGAAAAGCTCTGACCTGAGATCAGGTAGAAAGTGAAGAAGATGAGGAGGATCTTCATTGTGAGTTGAGTTCAGTCTTCTTTATGCTGAATGTTCTCTGTGTGAATCTCTCTGTCTCTACATCTGTCTGCTTTAGTTACTTCCTCTTTATTCAGCTCTTTATCAGTAATGAGCAGCTTTACTGGCCCCTCCCACCATCAGCACTGACTGAATATTACATTAATCACACTGAAAGAGCGCCACCTAGTGGAGGATACAGTGTCTGATACTGAGAGATCATACAGGTTTCATCTTCTCTATGGCTGTGTTCCACTCCAAATTTTTATGCCCTTCACTTGCTGACTTCCCTCTGTCTTGTGGACTCGGATGTGCGTCATTGCTTACATTGCATGAGTGCCACTACTGGCGAGACTTGTGCATAAGGTTTAAATGGAACTAAGCCCTTGATCACTTGGAATTCACTCTGGAGCTGTTTTATTATTTAAACCCCTTATGAATTTGTTTTATGCAACATTATAAGTTGTTGGAGAAAATATATAGGTAGTTGTTGAAGAAAAATAAAATTACACAAATGAAACAAAATATCAATAGTTTAAACTTTGTGAACATAAGGTAGCTACAATTATTATGCGATTAAATCTCAACATAATTAATATACACTGTAAAAAAAATCCTAATTTTACAGAAAATAACTGATTTTTTTACGGTCATTTTTTTTTATTTTAAATTATACTCAAAACTGTAAAATTACAAGCAATATATGTAAATTAACAACTCAGCTGTTATTTGAAGTATTATGACATTAATGAAAAATTACAGTAATTCACATATTTTATACAGAAAAATGACTTTTTATACAGTATTTTTTCTGTTTTCTTAAATTACAAACAAATGTATGTAAAATTACAAAAATAATCAGTAATTAAACAGTAACAAAGCAGTTAAATAATAAAATGGTCAAATGAATGGCAACCAAAAAAAAACCCCTGTAAAATTTAAGTAAAATATCCTAATTTAATTAAACCAAAAAAAAAAAAAAAAAACCTGTTATTTTACAGGTATTTTCTGAATTATTACGATCAAATACCTTTACTTTACCTTCATATAAAAAAAATGGTCAAATGACTGGCAGCCAAACAAAAACCATTAAATTAAAATAAAATATTCTAATTTAAATAAAGTACAAAAAGAAATTTTCTTTAAATGTTAAAAAACAGTTATTTTACAGGTGTTTCCTCATTTGATTCAAATGACAGACAACAACAGAACCTTGAACACTAACAGGGGGAAGCACAGTGACATCGACAATGGTGACAATCAGTGAAGCTTTTTTGTGACATTAGTAGCTTGTTTTGTGATGTTCAGAGTTGATCTGATTTTTTTTTTTATTATTATTATTGTCACCATTGTTGAGATTCTTACTCTGATTTTTGATGTCTGTGTGAGTTTGCATGACCTTGTGAAGACATTTTCATAATGTGCTCTTACTGGTTAAATACATGAGATTCACATTTTAAAGTGTAAATGTGTTTCATTAGTAGTAATTCAGGATGTACCAGTAAAACAACAATGATTTTTTTCTGTAAAATTGTTGCACTTTATTTAAAATAGGATATTTTTACATTAATTTTACAGAATTTGTTTGGCAGCCGTTGCTGAAAGTCATTTGACTGTTTTTTGTTTGTTTGTTTGTTTTGTAAGATTTTTTTTGCAGTGAAGGTGTTTTATTTTAATAATTCAGGGATTCCCCCGAGGGGAAGTGCTTAGGGAAGTTCGCGAATGTCTGTCTAAAACTGGAGTGGAACGCAGCCCATATAAGGACAAATGTCACTGAAGATAATTGATCAGCATTATTTAAATCTTCCACTAGAGGGCGACAGTATAATTTACATGTGATGTGTCTATAGGGGGCCTCAGCAAACTTACAAGGCATCTTCAAGATTAAAGGGGTCCTTGATTATGATTTCACTTTTTTAACTTTAGTTAGTGTGTAATGTTGCTGTTTGATCATAAACAACATCTGTAAAGTTACGACGCTCAAAGTTCAAAGCAAAGGGAGATATTTTCTTTCACAGAAATCGCTATTTAAGGACTACAACAAATGGCTGGTAGGGACTACAATGAGCTTCTTCCTAAAATTTACATAAACCCCGCCCCTGAGAACACACAACAAAGGTTGTAAGGCCATGTTGGGCTGCTTTAGAGAAGAGGAAGAGTTGTTGTAGTAGAGTGTTGCTGACATGCCGTCATTTTACGCCGGACTGCTTCACAAACGAGGGTCAATTCAATGCTGGATTTGCACAAAAGATTAACATTACGGCACATGCTAGATGATGAGTTGAATCAACTCCACAGCAACTACATAAATTTATCCACTAACCATTCAGAAACGTCCAGTTTCATTCTAAAAATTGTAACTTCTTCCTGAGTCTCTCCATCAGTGTCGACTCCGGTTTGAACAATGTAAGGCTGAACACCGTTACTGACAATCCTCATTTTGGCTGAGTGAGATTCTCCAGCTTTGTTGTTGTTGAGCAACTGAAGCGTGAGCTGTTGAAGCTCCGCCCTCTTCTGGAAAGGGGGCGGGAGCAGCAGCTCATTTGCATTTAAAGGGACACACACAAAAATGGTGTGTTTTTGCTCACACCCAAATAGGGGCAAATTTGACAAGCTTTAATAAATGATCTGTGGGGTATTTTGAGCTGAAACTTCACAGACGCCTTCTGGGGACACTAGAGACTTATATCACATCTTGTGAAAGGACATTATAGGTCCCCTTTCAAATAATTAAAAAAAAATTGTTAAAAAAAAAAAATGCTAAAACAAAAGATTATTAATATTTATTTATGTATTTACCTGGAAGTCTCATTAAGATTAAAATCTCTTTTACAAGAGAGACCTGGCCAAGATAGCAGCCATACAGTAAAACAACATTTTAAAATAGAACAAATACACAATAAAACAGAAATATTAGAACAAAGTATCCTCTCAACAAAAACAATCACAAGCCTCTGTAGATATACTGTAGTACAAAATATACCCCATACAACTGACATAATTCATATATCAAGGAGGCATAGGCGGAGGGTGAACCAACTCTAGGGTAAGGCTAGATGTGATTCCTCCTTAAAAACACATTTAAATAGAATGTCATGAAATAGTTAGGCATGTCGCTTATCAATAACCTACACATCCCAGCATAAACGCTCTTATTATTAAAGTGGCTATGTTCACAAACCAATATTTGAACAGCCGATGCATGATTTGGGATGGCAGCCAGTTTGAATATAAATGTCATTGCCTTACCTAATGCAGCAAAACATATACTGTAAAAAAATGACGTAAAAAAGGCCAAATTTCAAATTTTTAAAATTCTGTTTTATATTAAAACAGTAATATACAGTAGAAAACAATGCATTCTGGGTAATATTTGGCATTTCTGAGAAAGTAGTCTACAGGAATATACTGTGAATAGGTAACAAGACACACCTGAGGGAGACGATCAGGGAGAAATCAACATGAAAAACTACAACAGACTACAAAGACTGAAGACAGAACAGGACACAGGGATTATAACAGACTAATCTAAAGACAAACACAGAGAACATGACATGATTAATAACAGTACAATATGACAATAATTTTGTATTACAAGTTTTCTGAAATGTTTAAATATGCAAATGGAGTATTATATAACTAAATATGCACACATTTGCATATTTCCAAAAGTTAAAAGTTTTTACAGAGGGTGTTTTGGATTTCTTCTTTTTATCATCCATAAATCATAACATACAGCCAGAGGGGAAAACAGGTTGACCATATTTTAAAGAGTAAAATGTCAGTGTGATCTCCTGCTGGTGGAAGAGAGTCGTTCAGATGTTCAGCACCGCGGACATCAGCTGATCTGGAGCACATGACTGAGATTCATCAGCACACACAAACACACTCACAGTCTGTTCAGATGAGCTCCTGTTCTCATAGACCTCACATTACACTTCTTATACTGAATTACTGACCATCAGTGACACATTACATAAATCAATAAATTATAAATCAGTTTATTTGGAAAGGTTGTGTAGGGAACAGATTATAGTGTCTGATACTGAGAGCTCATACAGGTTTTCATGTTCTCTATCCACCTTATTTTTAACAAATAAGAGTGAGTGAGGAAGTTTCGCACATTCACAGAAAACAGCTTACTTCTGCGCTGCAAAATAAAGTGGATAATAATTCAAAACATAAGGTTGAAATAATGTACCAACGAAAATTCTAAAGAAATAAAATATAGCAAGAAATATACCATATACAAATAACAAGATTTCAGATCATCAGAGGTTCATCAGCTGAAGTCTGAGTCTGATTGCTGCTTCTGTCACTTTAACAGGCAGTTGTGGATTCAGCACCACGGACAGCAGCTGTCAATCAAACTTCAGCATCACTGATGACAGTTTAACAACACAAACTGAACAAAGAGTGAAATGCTGAGACTTGACTTCATCTGCTTCCTTCATCTTTAACTTTGGTTGTTAAAACATCATGAGCAATGAGTCCATGTAATTATCACATATTATGCCAGTGTTTAATTCCTTCAGATTGACTCTGAGATTTCAAACTTAAATGAAGCATGTAAATCAGTGCCATTTATAATTCATCAAAACAGAACAAAAGAATAATAATAATAATAAAAATCCACCTACACTATCAACTTCCATACAATACAACTAAAGTTCACTGCAATAAAACCAAGAAATCAGACATTAACTCAGATTTACCACTAGATGGAGCCAAAGGATTCAATCAGAAGTCTGAAATTAAAAGCTAATTTTCAGAAACAGATGAGGACAAATCACCAATGAATTATTCCTGAGAGAGAAAAAAAGGTCCAAACAGTCGTGCTGACAGAACATTTAGCATTTGAAAAGCAAGCAGACATTTTAACACAGATTTGTGACTGCAGTTCGTAGCAAAAATAGTTTTGAACGTGTTCCTCTCTGTGATGTTGTAAAAACCAAAGTTATTGTACATGCAGCAGAAGCACTGTGACCTCTAAAACCTCTGTTTTTTAAATAATAAAAAACTAAATAATATTTTCATATATTACACAAATTCACAGCATCTCTTTATGGAGTGGAAAGCGTGTGTCCGTCGTTACTAGGAAACCGTTTCCTTTTTTTATCACACTTGCAGGAGGCTGAAGGGTGGTTTGACCAACAGAATATAAATAGAGCAAAAGAAAACCACAAGAGCTTGTCATGTTAGTTTCTCTTCATCACACTGATCACATGTTAAAAACCCAAAACTTTACAAACACACTACAGGGGCGAGTTTTGCACGAGGACGAACTGCTCACATGACCTTTAGAAAACATCTAGTTTGATAAATAGTTTGATGAGTCATTTTGATATTTAAGTACATTTTATAGTTTCATTTAATCATCAAACCATTAATTTAGAAACAGAGTGAATCCATCAGTCAAACTAATTATTTATATTTTAATTATAGAACATCTTCAGTAATAACAAGGCAAATCTTAGTCTTTATTGTCTTGACAAACGATGTTCGTCATCTCTCTCTGTTCTCTGTGGGTTTCCTGAGTAAGTCTGTTTGATCTTCAGTCAAAATGAACTGAAACCCTGAACCTTCACCTGTTTTCTGTGGCTTTGAGCTGGACTGATCGTCACACAAACACAAAAACACCTCCAGAGATCATGAGAAACTTTGTGACCAGAAAGATTTTAAAAGGCTTAGCTTATATATTTAACATGTTTATCAGATTTTAAAGAATGATGAAGGTTAAAAGTACGTTTGTTTATAACCTGCATCTGACAAAATGTCCCTTTAAAGACATTTTGGATGTCCTCATTTGGAAAAAGACTATACATAAACAGTATTTGAGTTAGTCTGTAGTAGTTACAGTCAGTGTGTGTTCATGAAGGACAGCATCACCTCATCTTAATAAACACTCAGTCACAGTGAATCCTCCAATCAGCAGCAGAGTCGAACACAGAGAAATAATGTTGAACAAAGAGAAATCTGAAAAATACAAAAACACATAAAAGTGATGATTAGAGAGAAATGGGAGTGTACAGACTGGGTTAAAGGATTAGTTCACTTTGAAATGAAAATTAGCCCAAACTTTACTCACCCTCAAGCCATCCTAGGTGTATATGACTTTCTTCTTTCTGATGAACATAACCAGAGAAATATGAATAAATATCCTGAAGCGTCCGAGCTTTATAATAGCAGTGAACAGGGGTCACGAGTATGAGCTGAAGAAAGTGTCTCCATCCACATCCATCATAAACATACTCCACACGGCTCCGGGGGGTTAATAAAGGCCTTCTGAAGCGAAGTGATGCGTTTGTGTTAAAAAAAATATCCATATTTAACAAGTTATGAAGTAAAATATCTAGCTTCCGCCTAGGGCTGCACGATTTGGAGAAAAAAATCTAATTGCGATTTTTCTGGTTAAAATTGCGATTTAAAATGCGATTTTATAATACAAATGAAAAAATAATAATTAAGTATTTAATTACAAACATAACTATAATAATTAGAAAATAATATTTAAAACTTGTATGACAAAATGTGGGGTTACCTGTTAACATGCAAGCAGTATGTCTATAAATCATTAGAAAGGTCTAAGGATTTATTATCAAATATTATATTATGATAAAAATCTGTCTCAATAATTTCTTTATTTTTGTCAGGAGGTATGCAAAATCAAAAATGGAGTCCATGTATTTAATATGAACTACGTGCCTCTTATGCATCCACTGTGGGAAAAAAAACCCTGTACACTTATGTACACTGGAGAAAAACTTATTGATTATATATTCCCCTCAAAGTTCTTTAGAGAGAGGAATTATTTTTCCTATTTTTACCCTGAATAGGATTGAGTGAGCTTTACTTGGCGCTAAACATGTCTGTTTCATACTGGATGCCAGAGGGCGCCCTTGAGCAGATACTCCAAATACTCCAAATATACGCAATATAACAAACGCTGTTCCAGGAAATCCCCAATGGACATCATGCTATCGCTGTGACTAAATAAAAAGAAGGTAGAAATGCTTTGATTGATTAAACATGAATAAAATAAACAGACGGCTACAACAATACATGGTTTATATGTTTTCTTCAAGCCTTCTCTGGTATTTCCGTAATAATAAAGTATATCGTGCAGCCCTACTTCCGCCAGACCGCCTTCCGTATTGAAGTTACGTAGAAAGTGTAAACTGGCGTCGTGTCAGTTACACTTTTTCCGTAAGTTAAATAGTTAAATATTTATTAATATTTCTGCGATTATGTTCATCAGAAAGAAGAAAGTCATATACACCTAGGATGGCTTGAGGGTGAGTAAAGCTTGGGCTGCTTTTCATTTCAAAGTGAACTAATCCTTTAATTTGCAGACAAACATACAAAATTCATGGTAAATATACACAGAAATGAATGAATCAAAGAGAAATCTGAGCTGTTTTTACAAAGCCGTTTTGAACGTAAATGTTGCTGTTTTGATCATGACTGCAGCCATCAACCAATCATTAAAATGAATAAAATAATCATTACTGAAAATAATCAACAACAAACAGAAAACATTTTAAACTAGTGAACACGCCTGAAAATGACACAAACTGAGCCGAGGGGGGGAAAGTAAAAGTCAATTCCCAACTCATCCTGACAGGAAACGACCTTTAAACTTCACACAGACGTCACTAAACAAACGTCAGTGCGCATGTGCGTCAAACAGAGTGATCAGAACGGAGGAGGTCTGATTCTCTTTCGAAAGGGAACTCAACTCTGCGTTCGAAGATGCTTTCAGGGAATATCACACGTGAGCAGATGTCTGAAAGCCAAGTATCAAAAACTCCAATCCTATTGGCCGGCGACGTCATATTGACGTCATATGGCGCGACCCGGAAGTATATAAGGAGTGCCTAGAGAAACAGTCAGTATCTTCTCGTCTTTCGGGACTGTTCTGTCTGATCGCGATTATATCGAATCCGGTAAGGGAATCTATATTATGCCTTATAAACGTTTCAAGAGAGTGTGTTCATCTGTGTCCCAGGTTTTGACACTTGATATACACATTTCTGGCCGTTTTCTGTCTGGGAGAGGAGAGCGCATTAACAGTGCTTGAGGGCGCTGTCTGTGTGCACTTCTGTTATTTACTGTGAGCGTCTCCCTATCGGGACGCTCCGGTCTTGTCTGGCACTCTTCTCGAAGGAAGAGGCGTCCGCATCTGTGCCTGGTGATTCTGGCCCCGTGTGTGCTAAGGCAAAACGGCGGCTGCAATCATGACGCTTGCAGGTGAGCTCGTGGGAGTTTTGAGAGAGTTGTATTCTCTCTCAGCTTCCCCAGGGCTGACGAGGATGAGTTGTTGGATGACAATGACGTCCGTGTTTGACGTCATCGCATCTGGCAGCGAGCGCTCTTCTGGCTGCTGTATATGCGGAGGTGCTGGTGTTTTTGGGACGCGCTTCTGGCAGGCTGCGGCTGCCGTGAAGGCGCGTTAAGAAAGGGGCCGCACGCGGACGGCTTGACGAGCGGTTTCTTTCTGTCCATAAATGCTGCAGCTCCCATAAGCTTTCCATTCCTTCTTGATCTCATCGTTTGAGATCGGGAGGGCATGGAAAAACCCCTAGCCGTTCAGATTTTTATCTGAAGCCCAGACAGACAGGAGGGGGAAGAAACGAGAGTGAGATGGGTGATCGATTGTAACACTGTTGCGTTTGTAATCGATCCCCCAGCGGAACAAGGGCGATTTACATCTACCCTCTCCTCTTCTTTTCCACCTCCTATATATATACATATATGTGATCAATTCCCTCTCGCGAGGGCGACTTTATATCTGCCCTCGCCCCTTCTTCCTCCGCCTCCTGGGTTTTGGTTTCATCTACATACTCAGGCGCTTCTTTAACAGTCAGGCTGATGGCTGGGCCTTTGATAATATTTTCTAAAGGCCCGCCTTCTGGCTTGATAGGGTAAGAGGCTCCTTTAGGCTTAAAGAACCCTAGATCTCTCCTTGTTAAAGAAAAGGGAAAGAGAAGTCTTTGGTCTTCGAGCCACAGGAAAGTGAGCTGGGTCTATATTTATATTTCTAAATATGTTGACCTTGTGTTTCTATATAGTTTTTCCTGAGTATGTAGTTGGAAAAAGTAAGGGGTTTTGGGGCAAACTGAAGTTTGATAGGTTGTCTAGAACGATATATTGTGCAGGCCACAAAATGGCTGCCTCTTAGCCACCTGTTCTTTAGACTAGCTTCTCATCTGCTGTTTGCTAGAGTAGTTTGAGTTAGCACTCGTCACTTCAGTTAGTATCTATGTCTAGGACGGCCTTAATCGGCCGCCTGACATTGTTTGCTTGTTGAGCTTCGCTTTATTTCCTCTTATCTATGAAGATTCAGAGGTGTAGCCCAGGCGTTGCTATGCGTGTGGCCCCGTAGGCCCACAGCTTAGCGGCCCAGGCTAGGACTAGGTTTAGGTGTTTATTGTTATAAACCACCCTTTGTATTACTATCCCTTGTTAGGTTTTATAGTTCCTAGTTCTGGCCTCCTCCCAAGGGAGTTGTTAGGCCGTATGCCCATTGCCCCCTTATTAATGTAGGTGCGAGTTAACAGCTAAGTTTGTAAACTGTTTTTAGACTCCCTGGTGCTGGTTTTCTCAGGTGGTAGGCCCTTATCTTTGCGTAGATAAGTTATGCTGTGTATGCTAGGCCCACTTTCTAGAACTTTTCATGCTATGAAAAATGTTTTTCCCCTGAGCCACTTGATTTCCATTCAAGTTTGAGTTGACGGCGTTAGCTTTTAGCCCCGTCCTCTAGGGCTCAGTACAGATTTGCGAATCTGTTTGGAGAGAACATTTATCCTACAAAATAGGATAGCATGTATTTCAAAGCATTGTGTTTTGCTTTGAGTTCTAGCCTTTTGCCCCACATTTGTATGTGAGCTTACTTTATGCTGCCACAGGTTAGCACCTGTTCTCATAATTGCAGGCCTTGATTTCAGCCTCTATTTAGAGAGAGTGGTGACTATATTTATATTCCCCAAGTTAGAGTTTATTGTGTCACTGAGTGCATCACCTGTTGGATTGCATACTCAGGGTAGTGTTATAACCACCTTTTCAGTCTGGTTTCTATTAGCTCCCTTTAGGTATCTTGATACAGCTTTATTGCATATAACTTGGAAATGTAGGCTCTTATGTCTTTAGCCTCTTTCTAGTTAACAGCTTGTGTTTTTCAAGTGCTGTTGTTAGGTATCTTTGTTTACTCACATAGATTTTATACTGCCACAGGCTTTTGCTATGTGTCTGTTCAGGATAGTAGGCCTTGATAGGCCTCCCTTGAACCATGTAGGCATCTCTTGGTTCCCTTTAGTCACTGGCATAGGGGACATTGCCTGTTGGAATGTATAGCCATAGCTCAGATTGTAGTTAAGCTTCCCACAGCTTTGCTGGGTTTGAGCTGGTTCCCTTATATTCACGAGCTGGCGCGACGTGTCACTGGAATGGTAGGCCCTAACAGACCTCCTTTTTAGTCTACATGTTGGCACAGTTTGTGTTTATACGTCTACAATTGGGCTGAATGCCACTTGTTGCTGAACTTGAAGGCCCCTTAGGCCTCCTTTTTAGCTGACATGTTGGCAGGATGTTTATATTCCAATGCCACCATCGGCCACGCCCCACCTCTGTTGAGTAGGCCTTAAGCAGGCCTCTCGTAGAGTTTTATGGCGCAATGTGCATTTCCTTTTAGAAATGAATTGCTAATTTATGCATGGCCTGATGGTTGGTATGGTTATGGTCGCCACTAGCTGATGCCATGTGTTTACTAAGGTAGGCCCTATGGCTGACCTCTCAGGGATGAGTTTTTGTGGTAAAACCTTACTGAGGTTTGGTTTTAACTGCATCAGCCTCCTTGAGTCTGCGTAATGCCACCATCGGCCACGCCCCACCTCTGTTGAGTAGGCCTTAAGCAGGCCTCTCATGGAGTATGGTGGCGTAATATGCATTTCCTTCTTAGGAATTAATCACTGAATGCATGGCCTGATGGTTGGTATGGTTACGGCGCCACTAGCTGATGCCACGTGTCTACTAGGGTAGGCCCTAGGGGCCTCTCATGTAACATGTTGGAGTTCAGTTGTGTACTCCTCTCACTTTGAGAGTAAAAGGTGTTTTTACCGAGTACTATTCTGAGTGGCTGACCTCTCAGAGGTGACTTTTGTGGTATAAACTTACTGAGGTTTGGTTTTGACTACATCAGCCTCCTTGAGTCTGGGTTTCTACTCTAGTTGAGCTAGATAGCTACCTAGTATCTAGGTTGGTTCTATTTTGCTCCTAGAACCCTAATGGCCACCAGACTAACGCTGTATGTCTAAAGGTTCGTAGGCCTTTTGGGCCACCTTTGTGAACATACTAGTGTATGTTGTAGGGTACTCCTCTCGCTGAGAGAGTTACAAGTGTTTTACTGAGTACTTTCTGGTTGGCCAGGGCCCCAGGTGATAATTTAACCTCCTTATGGTTCGGTTATTTGTCCTCCCGGGTGCTACAAACACTGCCACGAGTTGACGCCACGTGTCTGCTGAGGTCATAGGCCTGTCAAAGGCTTTCCTTAGTGCGTGATGGCGTACGTTGTAAGGGTTCTTTTACCGAGTACACTGCTCGTTGGATTGTGTTAGGTGGACTGTCAAGTGGGCACTTTACAGCCTAATTGCTGTTACTAAGTCATATGTCCTGCTCCCAGCATGACAGGTGTTCAAGGTGACGAATTGTTCTTCGTATGTGAGTCTTGCTCCATATAGAGCTACTATCATGATGAAGGCCCCTTCTGGCCTCCATGTTTATGTGCCCACAGTATGGTCTACCTGTTAGGTAGAGCTTTGTACTTCCCTGCTAGGGTTGTCTTGTAATAGTGCTTAGCTCCCTAAGCTGATCATTGGTTGAAGGCTTCCATGAGGCCTCCTCCTTAGGATTAGCCCTAGGCTGGTTTGTGCTCCCCTGTATAACAGGGTTTCTAGGGCACAGCCCCCTCAGTGCAAATAATCAAGCGCTGAGTAGATCCTAGGATGAGCGGATTTTACTCCCCTCAATACGAGGGTTTATAGCACTCAGCTGAGTTCTGCTCTCCAGGATGCCCGTCTCTATGCGTGGGTTTGAGTTGCTTACTGCCCTTTTTGCAGTTGCTCTTACCTGCTCTCTTCTCTGAAGAATGCGTTTTAGAGATTCTGTATTCAGACAGGGTTGGCAAGACTAAGTTTGTCCGTTATCAAACCAGGTCGGCCTCCCTGGTGGCATTGGGGGTGACTTTGTTCCCCTCTAGTGACTGGCCGGGGCTCCTTTCGGTTCCCTGGCCACATTCCCTTTAAGGGACCATTTTTCCCTGGAAAATTTGGTCCCAGATGCTTTGAGCGGCCTTGGTAGGCTTTCTACGGAAGGCCTCTTTGAGGCTCAGCTTGGGCTGTTGGCCGTAGGGAATGCTGTCACTGACAGCCTGGTGTGACCTGAGGGTGAGTTGCTATCTGGTGTTTCTTTCGAAATTGCTTGACGTTTGTCTAAGCCATTTTGGCACGCACTCTCCTCAAGCATGGCGGCGTTGGTATATCGTTCCCCAAAGCGTCTTCGAACGCAGAGTTGAGTTCCCTTTCGAAAGGGAACATCTAAGGTTACGTATGTAACCATGGTTCCCTGAGAACAGGGAACGAGACTCTGTGTTCCCATGCCATGCTTCGGGGCTGCCTGCTGAACAGTCCCTCAAGACGATAAGATACTGACTGATTCTCTAGATGCTCTTTATATACTTCCAGGTTGTGCCATATGACATCATAGGCTGTTGCCAACCAATAGGATTGGAGTTTTTGATACTTGGCTTTCAGACATCAGCTCACGTGTGACGTTTCCCAAAGCGTCTTCGAGTGCAGAGTCTCGTTCCCTGTTCTCAGGGAACCATGGTTACATACGTAACCTGAGACGTTTTGATTTCATCAAAAATATCTTGATTTGTGTTCTGAAGATGAACGAAGGTCTTACGGGTGTGGAACGACATGAGGGTGAGTAATTAATGACACAATTTTAATTTCTGGGTGAACTAACCCTTTAAAGTATTCTTTTTACTGACATTTTTGTTGATTGATGTTAAATTTAGGTTTAAAATTCTACGTTACACGGTCCACCCCAATAATTAGATATGATGAAGAGTTGAAAGAGCAAGGTTAGTAGCTAAATAGCTTTACAACTACTTTAATATCTGACAACTGTTTTATGATAGAAGTGTTAAACGGCTGACATTCAGAATTTTTTTTTTTTTGGTCAAATTTTGGCGTTTTTATTTAAAGATAGCCTATAGGCTATCATTTACAAGATTCATATTATTCAAAACTGAACGTGACAAGACAAGAAACAGCTGTTATAAGATTAGAAGTGAATGTGTGTAGATTTTAAAATAAAATATCTTTTATGCATATTTTTTTCTGTAAGTTCTGCAACCAGTAAAAGTACTACATAACAAAAATAATTCATTACAAAAAATGTGTCTTACCCTGTTTAACAGTGAGATTGACTTTAGTGATGACGTGAGCTCCACACCAGTATATCCCAGAATCCTCTTCTCTCAGATCAGTGATGTTTACAGTAAAGACTCCAGTAGAAGCTTCATCACTGAAAGAGAATCGATCATCTCTGATCGTCTCCAATGAAAATCCATCCTTCACACACATGGAGGGTTCATGTGCTTTGCAGAAGAGTTTCTGATGTTCATCATGATGTTTGCACTGGATTGACATGTCGTCTCCTTCATACTTAGTCAAGTTCAGCTCTGGAAATGATGAGAAATATAAGAACATCAATTCACAGCCATAGTTTCACATATTCAGATGATAAACCTTCCTCACCCTCGTTCATGATGACGATCAGATGAGTGTAAAGATAATTCACGTCTCTCTCTAATGTCACTGCACACCAGTATTTCCCAGCATCCTCTGCTGTCAGTCCAGTGATGGTCCCAGTGAAGACACTTGCAGTGACGTCATCATTCAGAGTCAATCTGTCAGTCTTGGTCTCTTTCTCTTCATTGAGAGTATTTCTATCTCTAGTGGAGCACTTCCCTTACAGAGAGACTTTGACTTTGATTTATAGATTGAATCATAAGGGCAGATGATCTCAGCAGATTCTCCTTCACGTCTCACTACTGGAGCCACTGCAAACAAACAAACACAGACATTTAACACACATGATTCTGAATATACTGTATTTACTACAATGAAATCATCTGAATTCACTCACTGATGAGGTTGATCTGAATTTTGGTGGTCAGGGAGATGAAAGTCAAATGTGTGTCTCTGGTTTCTGCTCCACACCAGTAAACTCCAGCATCTCTCACGCTCACATTACTGATGCTCACTGTAAAAACTCTCTCTTCATTTCTCTCTGATGAACCATTCATTTCTGTCACTGTAGATGTGCTGATGTTTTGACAGATGTGATTATCATCCTCTTTGCAGAAATGAACTTTATGTTCCTCTGGGATCTGACAGGTGATGTTGACTTCTTCACCAAGATGAGCAGGTTGTGTCACAAAAATTGCACCTGTAAACCAAGAGAAATGACATTAAACATTGGAACAAATATTTTACATGTGTAAGATAAGGTATTTCATGTTCCTCACCGTCTGTGACGTTCAGCTGAAGTTCAGTGAAGCTCTCAGTATAGTCAGACACATTCACTCCACACCTGTATGTTCCTGCATCTGCAGCTTTCAGCTCTCTAAAAAACACCATCAAGACTCCTGCTCTGGTGTCGTCATATAAAGAAACATCTCCATTCTCCATCCATTCATCCTGAACTCCTGGATTCTTCCTGTCTGAACATCCATCTGATTGTTTACAGATGTATTTTGGCTTGGTTTTGTATTGAGGATGTTCACACTTGATCATCATACGACCTCCTGAGTATCCGCTCACTCTAGACACGCCCACTTTAGCTGTCAATCACAAATATCACATCTAATCCATTTGGCAGCAAACTTGTAGAAACTTTACTATACCAGAAACTATACCAGATTTGATATAGAGTTTGTTTTACGTACTACTCACCCATGATATGTAGATGAACAGTATTAATAATGGAGTAACTGTACGAGTGTCTGTTGATCCAAACTCCACATAAATAAACTCCTCCATCATCTGGTGTCACAGCAGTAATTCTCACAGTGAAGAGATTTTTGTGTCTGTCATCAGAAATACTGAATCTTTCTTCCTCATTCATTGAGCTATAGATCATCTCAACTGAGTCTTTCCCCTCTTTTAATATGATCTTGGGATCATTAATATGATTCTGTGAATATT
The DNA here is from genome assembly GCA_037950665.1 of Hypophthalmichthys nobilis. Lineage (NCBI taxonomy): Eukaryota > Metazoa > Chordata > Actinopteri > Cypriniformes > Xenocyprididae > Hypophthalmichthys > Hypophthalmichthys nobilis. The sequence goes on along the minus strand of CM075480.1, from coordinate 41,133,749 downwards.
CACAGCTGAATGTTGCAGTTTCTCCAATATTCACCATCACTCTCTTTGACTCTTTACAACATGAATCTGTAAATAATAAATTAAAGAAATATACTTCATATATATAAATGACCAGTATAGTTACTGAACAAGGACTCTGATCTTAAAATGACTGACCTTCGTCCACATTTAAAGTCATATCGATGGACCATTTGCCATGAACCCCAGTCCGGTAAGTTCCAGCATCTTGTGTGTTCAGTTCTCTAATGTAGATCATGAGGTTTCCATATTCATTGCAAAATAAAATGAATCTTCCTTCATTAATCCACTGATTATGTTTCATATTATTTATTATTGTTCTCCACTCAGGTAATTTGGCCATATTTTTAGTGGAGTGACTGAACCAAACCTTCTGTGAATCAACAAGAAGACTTCCTCCAGAATATCCAGTGACATTAAAGCATCTCACTGCACCTGTCAATCAGATTGATACTGTGATCAGAAACCTCATGAACAGAAAACAGCATCATTACTGCAGTGATGAAAGAGAAAAGCTCTGACCTGAGATCAGGTAGAAAGTGAAGAAGATGAGGAGGATCTTCATTGTGAGTTGAGTTCAGTCTTCTTTATGCTGAATGTTCTCTGTGTGAATCTCTCTGTCTCTACATCTGTCTGCTTTAGTTACTTCCTCTTTATTCAGCTCTTTATCAGTAATGAGCAGCTTTACTGGCCCCTCCCACCATCAGCACTGACTGAATATTACATTAATCACACTGAAAGAGCGCCACCTAGTGGAGGATACAGTGTCTGATACTGAGAGATCATACAGGTTTCATCTTCTCTATATAAGGACAAATGACACTGAAGATAATCGATCAACATTATTTAAATCTTCCACTAGAGGGCGACAGTATAATTCACATGTAAAGTGTCTATAGGGGGCTTCAGTAAAGGCAGTTTTAGGATTAAAATAATTAAAAATGAAAGGTTAACTCTGATATAATTCACACATCAGGAAATGTTGAGTTACAAAGGCTGATCCACTCTCACAGAAACATACTGAGCAACTTTATGTCTTTATTAAACAGCATCATCTTCCTGTGACTCAGGGAAAAAATCATGATACTTTTGTTTTGACATTTATACTTTAAGTTTCTGACATCTTTATCAATTGTGAGAAACATTAACAGTTTTTTTTAGAAGGAAACAGACATGATTTGACTTGCAGGTTAAATACTTCATGCCTATAAAAATAATATCATACGTTTACATTGATCCAAATATGAAGCTGATCCTGTGGCCATATGAACTTCCATACGTGTTTTAACTTGTGCTCTAAAGCTACGCTCAGACTGTCAGTCCAAATCCTATTTTTGATCATATCCGATTGAAATCCAATCAGATTTAGCACGTGTGAACAGCAAAAAATAACATGAAATGCGATTTTTATGAATCCATTTCAAGTTTCATATGTGGTTTGAAATCCTATTCAAATTGAATTTCTGTAAATCCGTTTCAGTCTGAACGCTCTGATCGGATTTCGCGTATAGTTTATGTGACTTTCTCATGCCACGTAAAACGTAAACGTCAGATGTTGTTATAGAAAACATGCTGAAAGTCGATGCAGAAACAAGGTTGTGTTGCAGCGGCTGCACAAGATCATGTTGTAAATAAGACAACATCTGTATTGCAGACCTCTCCATGTTGCGGTTGTTGTTGTTGTTGTTTTTGGTGTATGCTTACCAACACAACATCACTGCCATAGAAACCAATGCAGATATTCCTGTTAACGAAAGAGTGGGATGGACACACAAATCACATCTGAACAGTTGATACACAATGTGTACAGTCAATAATTTTATAATTATAATTTATAATTAATCAGAACAGAAGAATAAGAAACAAGCATCTACTCTACCAACTATCACACCATAACCTACACAAAGATTGTTTACAAAAACCAAGAAATTTAAGAGCCATTAACACATATTTACCACTAGATGGAGCCAGAGGTTTGAATAAGACATTTGTGTTTGTGTTTTCAGTCTCAGACAAGTTGATGCTCTCAAGAAATCTTTTCAGACCATGTGTGACAATGTTTTTATTGTCTCTATTTAAATGAAAGTAAGGAATTTCACAAAATGGTAGTTTTCATCCTGTTTCTGAAACGTTGCAGTTTGCTTAAAATAAATCTATATATGGAATGAATTAATTATATAATTTAACACATTTTTAAAGACATGGCAACTATCCCATTGCATTGTGGGGGCAAGTTTTGCATGCAGTATTCACATTTCTTTCAGAAAATGTACATATAGTTTGATATATACGGTGGCCGAGAGAGTTCAACGTGCTGCAAATGAAGAAAACATCTTCATCAGTTTGACAACACATGCAAATAGACAAACGCGCTGTAAATAGCACATACCAGGCCCGGCGATCTCAAGCCTTTCTGCGATGATCTGAATGATGATGATGATGATGATGATGATTAGGCTACTTTTAGAATTAAATTAATATTTTACAGCTTGTAACACCTACATCTCTTCTCATTTTTTTTCAATAGGTATGGGTCACAAGAGAAATATTAAAAAATAAATAAATAGTGTTATCAGTGATAAACAGTGTTATCAGAACATGTTGAAGTAGAGCTCTCTTCGCTTTTGTTTTTAGTTTCACTTTCTGCAGTGAATAACTGACTGGGATTTAAGACATAAAATCAAGTAAATTATTAAAAAATATATATTATTTATTATTAATAATTTATTAATAATATTTTTTACGCAAAATAATACCCTCAAATCGTTTGTCCTGGCGCCGGGACTGGCACAGACCACAACGAAAATGTTAAAGGGAACACATTGACGTACCTGTCTGGGACCGCTGGGATTGTTCATTGTTTACTCGTGATGAGCACCTGAAAGGTGAGTTTTTTGTTTATACTATTGTTTGTTAACTTTTTGATCATATGTGCATTATGAGCAGGCCTATTTGCAGCGCGTTTGTCTATTTGCATGTGTTGTGGACTTTTGCAGCGCATGTGTTGAAGATGTTTTCTTTATTTGCTGGTGTTTTTTCTATTTGCATGTGTTTTCTTCATTTGCAGCGGGTTGAGCTCTCTCGGCCACCGTACAATGCAGATATTCCTGTTAACGAAAAAGTGGGATGGACGCACAAATCAGATCTGAACAGTTGATAATTGGAACAGTTGAACAGTTGGAAGTCAATAATTTTAGATCAGATTCCAATCGGATACACAAATAATCGGATTTGGACTGACAGTGTGAACGTAGCCTTAGAAGGCAAATGTATTCAGATCTGAACATCTCATTGTGTCTAAAGTGTTTCTGGTCTTTCACTCCTCAGATCATCAGAGGTTCATCAGCTGAAGTCTGAGTCTGATTGCTGCTTCTGTCACTTTAACAGGCAGTTGTGGATTCAGCACCACGGACAGCAGCTGTCAATCAAACTTCAGCATCACTGATGACAGTTTAACAACACAAACTGAACAAAGAGTGAAATGCTGAGACTTGACTTCATCTGCTTCCTTTGCTTCATCTTCAACTTTGGTTTTAAAAACATCACAATGAGTCCATGTAATTATCAAATATTATTCCAGTGTTTAATTCCTCCAGATTGACTCTTTCATTTCAGATTCACAGGAAGTGTGTAAATCAGTGTCATAATGTCAATCAGTTACAATTATTCAGAACAGAAGAATAAGAAACAAGCATCTACTCTATCAACTATCACACCATAACCTACACAAAGATTGTTTACAAAAACCAAGAAATGTAAGTGCCATTAACACATATTTACCACTAGATGGAGCCAGAGGTTTGAATAAGACATTTGTGTTTGTGTTTTCAGTCTCAGACAAGTTGATGCTCTCAAGAAATCTTTTCAGACCATGTATTAGTTCAATGTTTTTATTGTCTCTATTTAAATAAAAGTAAGGAATTTCACAAAATGGTAGTTTTCATCCTGTTTCTGAAACGTTGCAGTTTGCATAATAAATCTATTTATGGAATGAATGAATTGCTATTAGTAATTAATTGCTATTAGTAATATTAGTAATTAGTAATTACTATTTTACCAAATTTTTTAAAGACCTGGCAATCATCCTATTGCATTGTGGGTCAAGTTTCGCATGCAGTATTCACATTTATTTCAGAAAATGTACATATAGTTGGATATAGGCCTAATGTTCGAGTCCTTTTTATATTTCACAAGTTTTAGAGTAAAATGTTTAATACACTAATGTATACATTGTATCATGAGGCATTTCATAATTTATCACAGTCAGTTAACAGTGTTGTTTGAATCTGTAAAGATATTGTGAGATTCACGAGCCTCAGCGCGACCGTTAGTTAAAGCACTGCTGTCAAGATCAAATCATTCATTCATTCATCTAAATAAGAAGAGAAGGTTCTGTGTGTCACCGTGAATAAAATACAGAGTCAGACACAATTCGGCTCAGTGTTGATTCACATTCTCTTTTCTTCTGAGTTTGTTTGTCTTATCATCACAGAATAAAGTTGAATGCCAAAATCAAACAATGTAAAATGTATCAGTGCTACAGAAATTAAAGAGATCTGAACAGTTGGACCTTTAACATTTGAAAAGCAAGCAGATCTTTTATAATGAACATTTATTTATGACTGCAGTTGGTTTGGATTATTAGCAAATACAGTTTTGAGATTTCAGTTCCCTCTAGCAAATATTTTTAGTTGACCTGACTAAAACCATTTGGAGCAGAATAGATTAATATGATTCTGAATAGCTGGGATATATTATAAATAATATTATTTTTATAAATAATATTAATAATGTTATTTTTCATATATTAAACAAATTCACAGCATCTTTTTATGGAGTAGAAAGTCTGTGCCCATCATTACTAAGATAAACATTTCCTTTTTTATCACACCTCCAGGAGGCTGAAGGTTTTTTTTTTTGGTTTGACAAAAGATAAATAGAGTAAAAGAAAACCACAAGCTGAAGAGCATCTCACGCTGTTGATCTTTATCACATTGACCACAGTATCAAACAACCCTGTGAACACAGAGACCTGATACACTTACAAGCAAGTCTGTTCATCCTTTATCCAAAGAAAAAAAAAAAAAAAACTGGGTTAAAAAACTTTTTGGTTGGGCTGAATTCAGAATAAATTCAAAAATGCACACTATCATATGACTCTCACTATTACTGCCAAACAAAGATATGCTGATATTTAGAATTGGACCAGGAAGATAATGATGAAAAAATCTAAAACAAACAGTGAAATTCAAAATAAATCTTGAAGACGTTACTTGTTTAAAGTGGTGTTGACATAAATGTACTAACAATACAAATGTATGACATTTAAAGAACTATTAAAGACCGTAAATTCCCACAAGGATATTTTTATTTATTTATTTATTTATTTATTTATGAGAAAAGTTCATCACTTCCAGTAAATGTTAATGATGAATTAGTGAACGATCAGCTCTTAGTCTTTATTGTCTTCTGCTCTCAATGGATGTTGATCTTCTGTCTCTCTCTGTTCAGTCTCATGTGTCTCACTGTGGGTTTCCTGAGTAAGTCTGTTTAATTAAACTGAACTGAGACCCTGAACCTTCACCAGTTTTCTGTGGCTTTGAGCTGGACAAAAAAAACAGCCTGTTCATCACACCAACACAAACAACACCTCCAGTGCTCGTGATAAACTTTGAGACAGAAAGTATCATGTAGAAGTCAATGCCATGACAATGTTTGACATTTCAAATATAATGTAAAAAACTGTAAATAATCTCTCTGGTTCTACAACTTTAAATAACAGTTTTGGGCATCAAACAAGGAATAAGCAGAACATATAAATGTTTATTTTTCAATGAATAAAAGATATGATTATGCCGTAAAACTCTTACATCAGAAAAAATGACCTCAGTTCCAACAGAGCAAGAATGAACTAAAAACAACATCAGCAAAAGTCTCTTGCATGTACAAAACAAAAGCAGGTCAAAGAGAATCAATATTCAGAGACGAGAAAGAGAAAACATTTAAACAGCTGCTGTTAAAGAGACTTTATTAACTATAGTGTCTCTGCATTTGGAGTGGAAACTTTACAGTTTATTCTATAAGTGTCACTCAGTGGTTTTATTTCCTGTTTTTATTCACACCCTCAGATAAACTGAGATGACAAACTCTTTATACACACCAGTAAACCTCTGACACAACTGCTATTTTAAACATGTGAAAGAATCAACATGAGCAGCAGTGGAAACTTTAAAGTGTCTCATGATTCAACAGACTGAACTGAATTACCCTGATCAATAAAACATCTGTTTAACACTAAACTATGGATTATAAAGAGATTTTTATCAATGAACTGTAAACACAAGCAATACTGTTAGTAAAGTGTGCTGATCTGTGATCTGTTATAAGTGAGTTAGTTGAGTCTCATGCGGTAAATGACCGTGGTGTAATCAGAGTGAATCTGGTCCTTACTGAAGGAGACTGTAGCGTCACTGAGAGACTCTTCATGCTTCTGGAAACTGACAGATGCGTACAGGAGCTCATCAGAGGGGATTGTGGGTAGTTCATCAGGACTGTTAATTTGAGCTGATCCAGGATCTGTGAGAGAATCACGTCTGCTGTCTGCACATGATGACTGAACATAGAGAAAATAGAGGGAAAACATACATTGAAACGAGAAAACATCTCATAAGCAAAATATTTATACAAACATACACAAAATCTGACTCACCATTATATTTTTCTTGTCTGATGTTGAGGTTCTTCCTAATAACCCAAAACAAAATGAATCAATCAGTAAGATAAAGACAAACTAGATCAATCTGGAGACGAAAAGTCAGTGAGATTTTACTGCTGCTGACAGTCAGAAGATTCAAGCAGCTCAGAGACACTACAATAACTAATTATTAATAAATGATCAAACCTCGTCTCTTGTGTCTTAATTTACACACAGTCGCAGTGAATCCACCAATCAGCAGCAGAATCACACACACACAAATAATGATGATCATGGAGGAATCTGAAAATAAAACAGTTAATTAACATTCACACATTAGGACATACGTTTGATTGACTATTAATTGATCGAATGAAACTAAATTGTGGGAAAATTTGCACATTTTAGTCTCTCTTCTGCAGACCTACACATAAAACATGTTCTTCATCTGTCTTCGTTGAATCTCATGCATCCCACTTAGAGGTCAACCAAATGATTGGCCAACATTTTGTAATTAATTGGCATCAGCTGATTGTGCTGCAAATTAGGCGGATTAATAGACAGGTGCATCTGCGAGCAGCTAAGCGTTGTTGTGGCAAGCCGATTGCCATTCCACTGGCATAAAGGCTCGAGAATACACAGCAAAATGAGTGTGAAAAGGTAACACTGAATCAGTGTTGAAGCTAATTAGATAATTAAGTGATTAATTAAGTGATGATTGAACATTACTGATGAACACCTGCTGTTAACAAGCAGAATCACTGAAGGACAGAGGAACAATAAGAAAAGAAAAAAGAGGAACACAAGAACTACAACTGGCTTCCAGCCTTAGATGAAATCATCTGAAGATAAAAGACATTAAACTCCACAAACAGCATTACTAGCTTCACTTATTACTAACCAGATTGACCACTACACATTGATTACATCATCAATTAATAGCCAAAATCAACAGATCACATTTTCTCTTGGCTTTATTAACACAAAGTTGCAGCCAAAAAAAATCTAACATTAAAAGTCGAGTCAAGAGCCCAACCAAAGCCACCGCTGATCTCCATCATGGTGACTTCAAATTAAACTATTATTTTCATTAAAACAGAAATAAAGTCAATCTGGTTGGTAATAAGTGAAGCTGGTAATGCTGTTTGTGGAGTTGTTTAATCAGATCTTCAGAGATTTAATGTCTTTTATCTTCAGTTGATTTCATCGAAGGCTGTGACTGAAGTCAGTTGTATACACCTGCTGTTAACAAGCAGAATCACTGAAGGAAAGAGAAACACAAGAACTAGTTCTTGTGTTTCTCTTTCCTTCAGTGATTCTGCTTGTTAACAGCAGGTGTTCATCATTACTGTTCAATCATCACTTAATTATCTCATTAACTCCGACACTGCTTCAATGGTACTTTAACTCTGTAGTGTGCACACACATGAACACTGGGCAGTGTTCATTTAACATAGGTGTTCTGATGTGTTCAATTACATAAATCTTACCTGTTTCATTTACGTTATGACTGGTAAATATCACATTCAGTTTATTAATTTATGTTAAAATATATGTAATCCAAATGAATGGAAAATTTATATGCAATTCAAATGCATTACCCTTAAGTTTGGACATAAATTGTTCTGAGTATTTTCGGTGGAAAAGCAGCATAACTCAGACTCTGCAGCCGTGCCTTGTTCACACACAGCTTCAACCGAAACAATGTCAGGGGAAAACAGACTTTCAAAAGCATAATTACATTGTAGCCTACTATAATTGATGCTGACCATGCTTATTATAAGTGCAACAAGTCATTTGCATGTGAAAGTAGAAATACGTGCAATTCAGACAAAATTTATGGCTAAAACTTGGACGTTAATTTTCCTCATTAAATGTGTCTGTGGGTTGGACATAGCCTCCACAATGTCATCGCTCGTGGCCAGTGCACTTTTAAGCAGTTATGAGAAGACGGCTGTGTAATATGAGTGAACTCTTGTATTTTTGTTATCACTTAGATTATGGCCATTTGACTTATAGCAGTGTCTGTCAACAAACATAAACAACAAGCATGCTTCAGAACAGTTTTGAGAGGGTGCTTAAAAAGTTGAGCCATGTATTATTACTATGAATTATGCTACTACTAGGTTTATTTTATTACCTGTTTTGTGTATTTAATATTTATGAATACATAATTTTGTTTTTATTTAAATTATACAAGTGCACTGATTGGAGAGGTTTATGTTGTTCAATAAATGTTTCATTTAAGCAATTTTCTGTATCACTTCTTATTACTTAACTGTAAGATTTTATGAGATGAAGGGGACAATCGGCCAAACATATTGGCCAAAAAAACTGGCCGACTTCTAGTCTCACTGTGGGTTTCCTGAATGAAGAGTATTAATTCTTCACAGTCAAATTAACCTGAGACTCTGAAACTTCAGCTCATTTCTGTGGTTTTGACATGAAATGAAAACACCCTCTTCACCACAAACACTAAACACCTCCTGTGCACCCTCTGTGCAGTGTCATAAAATGAGATGCAAAGTTTTTATAACCAATAGAGGAAGTATATGGACTTTTTCTATATGAGATTAGAATCACAATAAGAAAGAGCTTTATTGCCAAATATGTTTGCACATACAAGGAATTTGTTTTGGTGACAGAACAAATGAGCGGTATTGGTGAATAATTTTATCTAGTGAAGATACATTTTTATATTAATATCTGCTTAGTTGAATGAAATAATTGAACAGAAGTTTCAGTGCATCCAATTTAAGAGCAACAAAAGCAATACTGTATATTAAAGTCAGACTGAGTGATTGTTCAAGTGTCCATATTTGACAATGCAAATAAATTAAACTCTTACCTTTATCCTTATTCTTGTTGACCTTTAAGTGCACTTTAGTGATGATGTGAGCTCCACACCAGTATATCCCAGAATCCTCTTCTCTCAGATCAGTGATGTTTACAGTAAAGACTCCAGTAGAAGCTTCATCACTGAAAGAAAATTGATCATCTCTGATCGTCTCCAATGAAACTCCATCCTTCACACACATGGAGGGTTCATGTGCTTTGCAGAAGAGTTTCTGATGTTCATCATGATGTTTGCACTGGATTGACATGTCGTCTCCTTCATACTTAGTCAAGTTCAGCTCTGGAAATGATGAGAAATATAAGAACATCAATTCACAGCCATAGTTTCACATATTCAGATGATAAACCTTCCTCACCCTCGTTCATGATGACGATCAGATGAGTGTAAAGATAATTCACGTCTCTCTCTAATGTCACTGCACACCAGTATTTCCCAGCATCCTCTGCTGTCAGTCCAGTGATGGTCCCAGTGAAGACACTTGCAGTGACGTCATCATTCAGAGTCAATCTGTCAGTCTTGGTCTCTTTCTCTTCATTGAGAGTATTTCTATCTCTAGTGGAGCACTTCCTTACAGAGAGACTTTGACTTTGATTTATAGATTGAATCATAAGGGCAGATGATCTCAGCAGATTCTCCTTCACGTCTCACTACTGGAGCCACTGCAAACAAACAAACACAGACATTTAACACACATGATTCTGAATATACTGTATTTACTACAATGAAATCATCTGAATTCACTCACTGATGAGGTTGAGCTGAATTTTGGTGGTCAGGGAGATGAAAGTCAAATGTGTGTCTCTGGTTTCTGCTCCACACCAGTAAACTCCAGCATCTCTCACGCTCACATTACTGATGCTCACTGTAAAAACTCTCTCTTCATTTCTCTCAGATGAAGGACTCATTTCTGTCGCTTTAGATGAGCAGATGTGATTAACATCCTCTTTGCAGAAATGAACTTTATGTTCCTCTGGGATCTGACAGGTGATGTTGACTTCTTCACCAAGACGAGCAGATTCAGTCTCTGTCTTTGGATATTTTGCATCTATAAAATAAAACAATTACATTAAAATCAGATCAGATACTTCAAACAGGAGAGATAAAGTATTTCATGTTCCTCACCGTCTCTGACGTTCAGCTGAAGTTCAGTGAAGCTCTCAGTATAGTCAGACACATTCACTCCACACCTGTATGTTCCTGCATCTGCAGCTTTCAGCTCTCTAAAAAACACCATCAAGACTCCTGCTCTGGTGTCGTCATATAAAGAAACATCTCCATTCTCCATCCATTCATCCTGAACTCCTGGATTCTTCCTGTCTGAACATCCATCTGATTGTTTACAGATGTATTTTGGCTTGGTTTTGTATTGAGGATGTTCACACTTGATCATCATACGACCTCCTGAGTATCCGCTCACTCTAGACACGCCCACTTTATCTGTCAATCACAAATATCACTTTAAATGTACATCAAACTATAACATCTTATCTATTTGGTTTTATTCAAATCAAATATTTTATTAAGAATGACTAATTCAACATGACTGTATTTGGTTATGGCAATGAAAAGTAACATCTAGACATATTTACAGTGTACTCACTCATAATAATATGGAGATGAACAGTATTAATAATGGAGTAACTGTACGAGTGACTGTTGATCTGAACTCCACATAAATAAACTCCTCCATCATCTGGTGTCACAGCAGTAATCATCACAGTCAATTGTTGATCTCTTCTATCAGATATACTGAACCTCCTGTTCTTTTTCCATGTGCTGTAAATCGTCTCAATGGAGTCTTTTCCTTCTTTGAAGATTATCTTGTCATCATTAATATGATTTTGTGAATATTCACATTTTAAGACAGCAGCCCTTCCATTCTTCACCTCCACTCTCTTTGCCTTGTTACAGCATGAATCTGTCATTTACACATAATAAAACATTTTTATATAATGATATTTTGTTTAGCAGTTTCGAGGACTGTGCTGGACATATAACTAGGGTGACCATACTTCCTCTTAAAAAGCGATTTCTAAATCACCTCATGGCCAGGATTTGGCTTTTTTTCCATATTGATGCGCTCTCTATAGAGAGAACTGTTTCTCAATCAGCATCAGTAATAATACTGTGATTGTGAATTCACAAAGAAACTTGTGTTCCACTGCACTGCTTTTAAATAGTTCTTCTTTGTAAACATGCTTTACACGGATGTCTTTGACTGCCACGTTTTAAAGATATCAAGTTAAAATAAGTCAAACTTTAGAAAATAACGTCTCATATGCGGCATCGCCTCTTGTTCATCTGCATAAATGCGTTCAGTGTAAATTGACCACTAAAAGAAGCGCTGAGCAGGAACGGATGGCAGATCTCTTTACAGTGCCCAAGTGAAAATGTAAATGAATGGACAAATTGCACAAAATTTCCTTTGCCTTTTCCCGGTCAGACCGGTTTGAAGCAAAATACCTGACCTGCAAACTACGTACATGTAATTGGTAAATGAAGCTGCGATATAGATGCACATATTAGTTCAACAAATCATCAACCAAAGGAGAATGTTTGTCAGCTAAGTTAACTGGTAACACAAAACAACTTTCATTTCTTAACATAGTTAATGCATTAAATGAGCTCACAGTGAACAATGCTGTTTTTTTTCCAGCGTTTATAAATCTAGATTAATCCTAATTTCTAACATTTCAAGCTGTATAAATTAGCATCAGTTAATGTTTTTCTTTTGCTCTTTTTTTTTTTTTGGAAACCCATAATATGGTCACCCTAGTTTAACATCAGAATTGCAATCCTACTGTAAATCTGGAGGTGTTGCCTTATAGTCTATTCATTAAATTGTATATTCTGCCCCATTTGTATTTTTGTATTTCATATGTCAAAATTACTCACCAACTTTCACATTCAACTGCATTTTAATATCCTCTGAACCTGAAAGCCCAATCCGGTATCTTCCAGAGTCCTGTAGGTTCAGTTCTCTGATGAAAAGCATGACGTGTCCGTTTGTGTTGATGTACAGAGTGAATCTTCCATTATTAATCCATTTATCTTTTCTATTATTCTCTATTATTTTATCCCACCGTCCCTGGCTGTTTTGTTTTTGCAGATATTGATTGTTATTGGATGAAGACTTTCCAGAATCAACAAGAAGACTTCCTCCAGAATATCCAGTGACATTAAAGCATCTCACTGCACCTGTCAATCAGATTGATACTGTGATCAGAAACCTCATGAACAGAAAACAGCATCATTACTGCAGTGATGAAAGAGAAAAGCTCTGACCTGAGATCAGGTAGAAAGTGAAGAAGATGAGGAGGATCTTCATTGTGAGTTGAGTTCAGTCTTCTTTATGCTGAATGTTCTCTGTGTGAATCTCTCTGTCTCTACATCTGTCTGCTTTAGTTACTTCCTCTTTATTCAGCTCTTTATCAGTAATGAGCAGCTTTACTGGCCCCTCCCACCATCAGCACTGACTGAATATTACATTAATCACACTGAAAGAGCGCCACCTAGTGGAGGTTACAGTGTCTGATACTGAGAGATCATACAGGTTTCATATTCTCTATATAAGGACTAATGACACTGAAGATAATTGATCAGTGTTATTTAAATCTCCCACTAGAGGGCGACAGTATAATGTACATGTAAGTTCTCTGAGGTCTCCTAGAGTCATACAAAGCACTCCTGGAAAAAAAAATGTATCTCATACTTTTGTTTTGACATTCATACTTTAATATTTTTACATTTTTTTATGTTCTAAGAGATAGACCACGTTTAACTGGCATTTGATTGTATTTGTTTGGATACTTTATGCATAGGAAAAAAGGTCATGGATTCAGCACCACAGACAGCGGCTCTCAAACAAACTTCACCAATGATGAGTTTAACAAAACACACACAAAATGTGAGCCGTTGAAACTCGAATTAATTTAGATATATAATAAAAACAGAACAAAAGACAAAATCTATTCACTCTATCAATCACTATACAATACAAATACAGAAGCTAACTTTAATAAAACCAACCAGCCATTCGCTCATAGTTGCCAGAAGATGGAGCCAGAGGTTTCAATAACACATCCAGATGTTTGTTTACTGTAGTAGTGCAAAAAAACTTTGAAAAGTCCAATATGTATTTGTTATCTCTCATTAAATGACACTATTCCTAAATGATTTTCACAAAATAGTATTGTTCGACCTGTTCGAATTTGCCTAATAAAACCACATTTGGGAAAAAAATAATTATACATTTACGTATTTGTACCATTAAGACCTGGCAACCACCCCATTGCATTGTGGGCATTCAGTATTCACATTTCCTTCTGAAAGTGTGCAAATCTAGTTTGATATATTGCTTGAAATGAGTCACTTTTATATCTCTTCAGGTCTTAGAGTTTGGTGCTTAATGTGTATACTCTATATAATGAGGTAAATTAATAATTTTAGTTATTTAACAGTGCTGTTTGAATTTGAATTTTGTGCTTTTCGTTTTAAAACGCTTAACCTTTGCTACGGTTACGTCTTTCGTTTACACGACTCCGGCGTTTTCGACCATCAAAAATGGAGACTTTTACACAACGCTACCGAAACACGACAATAACAGACCAGGGCTGTGTTTCCCAAAAGCATCGTAAGCCTCAGATGATCGTAGAGACCGTTGGTGGCTAAACGATCAACTTGCAACGCTTTTGGGAACTGCAGCCCAGAGCGTCTCTTTTAAAGGTGCAGTATGTAATAATTCTGTCCGCTAGAGGTCACTAGAAGCCTATTCAAAACAAAGGCGTAGCTTGACAAGTTTGAGTCAAGTTTGAATCTTGGGACATGTGGTCTTCACCTCACAGCCAGTGGAAATAAATCGGGATAGGACTCGGGCAGAAATCATGTTCATGGATGCGATTATTAACGTTACTGTAGTATGAAGCAGAGCTTTTCTCATGATTTACAAATAGTTGAAACATTTAAGATATTGTAAGTATTCAAGTGAACAAAATATATAACACTGGCCTAGTGGTTTTTGGATATTTTACTGCAAAATATTACATATTGCACCTTTAACGTCTCGGTAACAGACCATCTTCGTCGACCGTGTAAACCAGAGGTCTCCAAACTCGGTCCTGGAGAGACGCTGTCCTGCAGACTTTAGCTCCAATTTGAGCGCATATGTTTCTTATGCGCATTTTTAGAATTTATGCGCATCTCGGCATTTCCATCTAATGCTTTTTTATGCAATATCCCAAAATGAGCATAAAAATAGGTGAACAGAAACATAGTTATTGGCTCTCTCGTGTATGTTATCGTGCCATATTTGACTTCCATTGTGTCTGCTAATGATAACTGAGAAAGCTATAATAATTTAATCATAAAATATAGTTGAAGTCCCGTGTGAAACAATGTGAAAAGTACCAAATGCTACAGGCTGAACAGTTTAATTTTTAACGTTTGAAAAGCAAGCAGATCTTTTGTAGCACACACTTATTTTTCTGCAGTTAGCAAAAAATGTTTGGGGATTGTAGTTCACTCTAGTAAATATTTTAGATGAGATAATCTGACAAAAACCTTCTGAGGGAAGAACTGAGATATAAATAATGTTTTTTTTTTTTTTTTTTCCATATATTACACAAAATCACAGCATCTTTTCTCGGAGTGGAAAGTCTGTGTCCATTGTTGCTGAAGAAATCATTTCTTGTTTCTACCACATATTAAGGTGGTTGAGGCGTTTTGGTTCGATAAATAGAGCAAAAGAAAACCACAAGCTGAAAAGCACTTCATGTTGTTGATGTTTACTGACTACAGTATCAACCCTGTGAACACAAAGACCCGAGACACTTACAAACAAGTCTCTTTAACCTAAAATACTGGGTTCAAGAGCATTTTCTGAAATTGCACTTTTGATTTTACAGAACAATAAAAATCAAATGCAACTAAGTAAAAAATTAATGTAATTGTTCAGAAACTTTGCCATGAAGAAACTAGTTAAGTCTAGTGCTCTGGATGATGCTTGTGTAATTACAGTAAATCTCACAGTGAAGGCGACTGTAGCGTCACTGAGAGAGCTTGAAGACTAAATAAATGGGTGTGAATTTTGTGTTAAGAAATAAAAATAAAGTTATTATAAAGGCAAAGAGAAAGAAAGACTGTCCCCTTTGTGTATTTGGGTTTCAGTTTTATTGTCTTGTGAAACGTGACCACATTTGAGTCTTTCTCTTCTGCAGATCTGCACACATGCTCTACTTCAGTCAGTTTCTGTCTCTGTTGAGTCTCATTGTGGGTTTCCTGAACAAGTCTGTTTATTCTTCACAAACAAACTAGACTGAGACCCTGAAACCGTCTGTTGTTTTCTGTGGTTTTGAGCTGGACGGAAAAAAATGACCTGTTCATCGTGCAAACACAAAAACACCTCCGGCATGCATGAGAAACTTTGAGACAAAAGATATTCAAAGCCTTGAACATTATATTTTTACTGTGAGATGATCAGAATACTGATAATGGTACAACAACTATGAATTATGAATTCATTTAAAAAATATCTTATCTGAAAAAAATATATATTATTTGAATATTTAAATCAGTCCAGAGGTTCATGCAAGTGAAATTAATTAAATTTGTATTACTTGCAGAAATTATTTCTCACTCTCTTTTGTAATGATAATCAGATTATTACATTATTATGGTCTTGTTTTGAGTTTCAAACAAAGTTTGGGAGGATTGTGTTCATTTAATCCAATCAATAGGATTATTTAATGGATGCCTATCATATTCCTTCCTTTATTCCTCCTCCACCATAACTTCTCCTTTCATCTAGTAACTGAATTTAAGTAAATCTAGTGGGAATCTTAACGCTCAGGTTGATTCTCAAATTCAGACCAGATCTGTCTACCTTCACCTCTATTCAAGGTTTATTTTAACCTGTGAGCTCCTGAAACTATAAGCCTGTTTGTTTCTCTGGAATCTAGTAACGTTGATTTCATCAGTAAGAAAACTAGAATCCATCATCATTTAGTGTAATATTGGTTTATTAAATGTTATGCCATGACAATGTTTGACATTTCAAAAATGTAAAAACAACAACAACAACCTTAAATTCTTGAAAGACTTGAAATAACACATTTGTATAAAAATCAGGAAACAATGGCACAACAAATATTCTTCAATTAATAAAATATCAAAAAGTAAAATATCATAATTTTCTACAATTCTAAAAAAAAAAACATTTCTGCGACAATTACCATTGTAAATATAGCACCGTTTATATATATATATATATATATATATATATATATATATATATATATATATATAGCAGTATTTATTTTCTTTTGTAGTTGTAGGAAATGAGAATGCAAATATAAGGGTCCATATGTTCTCACATAAGAAAAATAAACTCAGTAGCAACGGTTCTCAATGTGCTAAAATAATGAAGTTTTTCTGTATCTAGTACTGTATCTCTTGAATGTACAAATCTAAAGCTGGTCAGAGATAAGACAAAGATAACGGCTGGTTAAACTCATGTCTGTTTAAGAGCTGCTATAAGGAGACACGTCTGTGAAATGATGCTGTCTCTACATTTGGAGTGAAAAACTTACTGTATATTTTGTGTCGCTTAATGTTTCTGTTTGCTGTTTTTATTACAACATGAGCAGCTTTGAAGTGTCTTATGATTCAACAAACCATACTCTGATCAAACATCTGTTTAATACTAAATTATGGATTATAAGTAGATTGAACTGTGAGCATAAGCAAATGTTTTTAAAAAAAAAAAAAAATACTGGTAAGACATGCTGATCTGTGATCTGTTATAAGTGAGTTAGTTGAGTCTCATGCGGTGACTGACCGTGGTGTAATCAGAGTGAATCTGGTCCTTACTGAAGGAGACTGTAGCGTCACTGAGAGACTCTGACAGACTGACAGACGCGTACAGGAGCTCATCAGAGGGGATTGTGGGTAATTGTGGAGTAGACCGATCTGACCTGTATGTGTGAGAGTCACTTCGTCTCTTGTGTCTTAATTTACACACAGTCAGAGTGAATCCACCAATCAGCAGCAGAATCACACACACACAAATAATGATGATCATGAAGAAATCTGAAAATAAAACACACAAACACAGAGTTAATAATGTTCATTTTAAGCCCTTTTCTGTCCGATATTAATGCCTGTTTTAAAACTTATGGGATACATTTTGCAGATCAAGTGTGAGTGAAAACATTTTATATAAATGAAATATATCTAGAACTCTGTATGTAGTGTTTGATCTGTGATCTGAAGGAACTAGTTGTCACTGAATTACTGATTAATGAGTGTATTTTAGTCTCTCTTCTGCAGAAGTGCACAAACTCTACTTCATCTGTTTCTGTCTGTTAAGTTTCAGGTGGTCTCACTGTGTGTTTCTTCAATAAAGACTGTTAAACTAAACGGCTTTGAGCCTTCCACTCATTTCCGTGTTTTTGATCTGATATAAAACAGACACTTTGTGGCAAAAAGAAACTCAAAGACTTACATTTAAAAACAAGATGAAAGATTAAAAACTGACTGATCTAATTAATGATATTGGTATAATTAAGTTTCCAACTTATAAATTTAAGTTAACTTAATAATAAATTAAGTTTTAATTTGAGTAGATCCAAAATCTTAGACATTTTTAATCAAAATTGTTTAAGCTACGCCAACTAATTGGCAGAATC
The DNA here is from genome assembly GCA_037950665.1 of Hypophthalmichthys nobilis. NCBI lineage: Eukaryota > Metazoa > Chordata > Actinopteri > Cypriniformes > Xenocyprididae > Hypophthalmichthys > Hypophthalmichthys nobilis. The sequence goes on along the minus strand of CM075480.1, from coordinate 41,115,496 downwards.
ATTTTTAGAATGTACAGGAAATTGATTAAATTAAGTTGTTTTACCCCTTTTGACAGTTAAATGCACTTTAGTGATGATGTGAGCTCCACACCAGTATATCCCAGAATCCTCTTCTCTCAGATCAGTGATGTTTACAGTAAAGACTCCAGTAGAAGCTTCATCACTGAAAGAGAATCGATCATCTCTGATCGTCTCCAATGAAACTCCATCCTTCACACACATGGAGGGTTCATGTGCTTTGCAGAAGAGTTTCTGATGTTCATCATGATGTTTGCACTGGATTGACATGTCGTCTCCTTCATACTTAGTCAAGTTCAGCTCTGGAAATGATGAGAAATATAAGAACATCAATTCACAGCCATAGTTTGACATATTCAGATGATAAACCTTCCTCACCCTCGTTCATGCTGACGATCAGATGAGTGTAAAGATAATTCACGTCTCTCTCTAATGTCACTGCACACCAGTATTTCCCAGCATCCTCTGCTGTCAGTCCAGTGATGGTCCCAGTGAAGACACTTGCAGTGACGTCATCATTCAGAGTCAATCTGTCAGTCTTGGTCTCTTTCTCTTCATTGAGAGTATTTCTATCTCTAGTGGAGCACTTCCCTTACAGAGAGACTTTGACTTTGATTTATAGATTGAATCATAAGGGCAGATGATCTCAGCAGATTCTCCTTCACGTCTCACTACTGGAGCCACTGCAAACAAACAAACACAGACATTTAACACACATGATTCTGAATATACTGTATTTACTACAATGAAATCATCTGAATTCACTCACTGATGAGGTTGAGCTGAATTTTGGTGGTCAGGGAGATGAAAGTCAAATGTGTGTCTCTGGTTTCTGCTCCACACCAGTAAACTCCAGCATCTCTCACGCTCACATTACTGATGCTCACTGTAAAAACTCTCTCTTCATTTCTCTCTGATGAAGGACTCATTTCTGTCGCTTTAGATGAGCAGATGTGATTATCATCCTCTTTGCAGAAATGAACTTTATGTTCCTCTGGGATCTGACAGGTGATGTTGACTTCTCCATCAAGATGAGCAGATTCAGTCTCTGTCTTTGGATATTTTGTATCTATAAAATAAAACAATTAAATAAAAATCAGATCAGATACTTCAAACAGGAGAGATAAAGTATTTTATGTTCCTCACCGTCTGTGACGTTCAGCTGAAGTTCAGTGAAGCTCTCAGTATAGTGAGACACCTTCACTCCACACCTGTATGTTCCTGCGTCTGCAGCTTTCAGCTCTCTAAAAAACACCATCAAGACTCCTGCTCTGGTGTCGTCATATAAAGAAACATCTCCATTCTCCATCCATTCATCCTGAACTCCTGGATTCTTCCTCTCTGAACATCCATCTGATTCTTTACAGATGTATTTTGGCTTGTTTTTGTATTGAGGATGTTCACACTTGATCATCATACGACCTCCCGAGTATCCGCTCACTCTAGACACGCCCACTTTATACTTACTAATAATATGGAGATGAACAGTATTAATAATGGAGTAACTGTACGAGTGTCTGTACATCCAAACTCCACATAAATAAACTCCTCCATCATCTGGTCTCACAGCAGAAATTATCAAAGTTATGAGTTTTTTGTTTCTGTCATCAGAAATAATGAATCTCCCTTTTTTATTCAGCATGGAGGTGGTGTGTATCACATCTTCAGTGAAGTCTTTTCCTTCTTTGAATATGACTTTTGCATCATTAATATGATCCTGTGAATATTCACAGCTGAAGGTGGCAGTTTCTCCAATATTCACCATCATTCTCTTTGACACTTTACAACATGAGTCTGTCATTCAGATAATAAATAAATATATTTAATGACTATAAAAGCTTTTAAATGGTCAAGTTTTATAAAACAAAGACTTAAAATAATTTATTTATTTAATATAAACGACTGACCTTCTTTCACATTTAAAGTCATATCGATGGACCACTGGCCGTTAATGCCAATCTGGTAATTTCCAGTATCTTGTTTATTCAGTTCTCTAATGTAGATCATGAGGTTTCCCTCATTATTGCGAAACAGAGAGAATCGTCCCTCATTAATCCATTGTTTGTCTTTCTTATTTATTTTTGAATTTATCATTGTTTTCAACTTGGGTAACCTATACATGTATTTAGCAAAGTCACTGAACCAAAACTTCCCAGAATCAACAAGAAGACTTCCTCCAGAATATCCAGTGACACTAAAGCATCTCACTGCACCTGTCAATCAGATTGATACTGTGATCAGAAACCTCATGAACAGAAAACAGCATCATTACTGCAGTGATGAAAGAGAAAAGCTCTGACCTGAGATCAGGTAGAAAGTGAAGAAGATGAGGAGGATCTTCATTGTGAGTTGAGTTCAGTCTTCTTTATGCTGAATGTTCTCTGTGTGAATCTCTCTGTCTCTACATCTGTCTGCTTTAGTTACTTCCTCTTTATTCAGCTCTTTATCAGTAATGAGCAGCTTTACTGGCCCCTCCCACCATCAGCACTGACTGAATATTACATTAATCACACTGAAAGAGCGCCACCTAGTGTTACAACACTTATGGAAGTTCATTTGGCCACATGATCAGGTTCATATTTGGATCAATGTAAACATATGATATTATTTTTATAGGCATGAAGTATTTCACTTGCAAGTCAAATCACGTCTGTTTCCTCCTAATAAAAAAAAAAAAAAGCTGTTAATATTTCTTAAAGCTGATAAAGATGTCAAAAACTTAAAGTATAAATGTCAAAACAAAAGTATCATGATTTTTTCCCTGAGTCACAGGAAGATGATGCTGTTTAATAAAGACATGAAGTTGCTCAATATGAGAGTGGATCAGCCTTTGTAGCTTTGTAACATTTCCTGATGTGTGAATTATGTCAGTTAACCTTTCATTTTTAATTATTTTCATCCTAAAACTAAGGTGTCTATAAGGGGTCCCAGTTGTTACTGAGACCCCCTATAGACACCTTACATGTAAATTATACTGTCGCCCTCTAGTGTAAGATTTAAATAATGCTGATCAATTATCTTCAGTGTCATTTGTCCTTATATAGAGAAGATGAAACCTGTATGATCTGTCAGTATCAGACACTGTATCCTCCACTAGGTGGCGCTCTTTCAGTGTGATTAATGTAATATTCAGTCAGTGCTGATGGTGGGAGGGGCCAGTAAAGCTGCTCATTACTGATAAAGAGCTGAATAAAGAGGAAGTAACTAAAGCAGACAGATGTAGAGACAGAGAGATTCACACAGAGAACATTCAGCATAAAGAAGACTGAACTCAACTCACAATGAAGATCCTCCTCATCTTCTTCACTTTCTACCTGATCTCAGGTCAGAGCTTTTCTCTTTCATCACTGCAGTAATGATGCTGTTTTCTGTTCATGAGGTTTCTGATCACAGTATCAATCTGATTGACAGGTGCAGTGAGATGCTTTAGTGTCACTGGATATTCTGGAGGAAGTCTTCTTGTTGATTCTGGGGAGGTTTGGTTCAGTCACTCCGCTAAATACATGGCCAAATTACCTGAATGGAGAACAATAATAAATTATAAGAAACATGATAACTGGATTAATGGGGGACGATTCACACTGTTTCGTAACAGTCATGGAAACATCATGATCTTCATCAGAGATTTAAATCAACAAGATGCTGGAAGATACTGGATTAGGGTTATTGGCCAGCGGTACATTGACATGACTTTGAATGTGGAAGAAGGTCAGTCATTTTAAGATAAAAGTCTTTGTTTAGTCAAACCACTGATAATTTCAAAGCTTTTATATATGTGAAATATATTTCTTTATTATGTTATTTACAGATTCATGTTGTAAAGTGTCAAAGAGAGTGATGGTGAATATTGGAGAAACTGCCACCTTCAGCAGTGAATATTCACAGAATCATATTAATGATCCCAAGATCATATTCAAGGAAGGAAAAAACTCTATTGAGATGATTTACAGCACATGGAAGAAGAAAGAAAGATTCAGTGTTTCTGATGACAAACATAAAAATCTCTTCAGCATCAGAATTACTGCTGTGACACCAGATGATGGAGGAGTTTATTTATGTGGAGTTTGGATCAGAGAACAATCGCACAGTTATTCCATTATTAATGCCATTCATTTGCACATCATGGGTGAGTAGGAAAAAATGATCAATAAAATCTATTCGTCATTGTTATCCTTGTTTCATATTTTTATGTTCTCGCAGTTTACAAATGAAAACTCTGAATGTTGACAGATTCGTGTTGTGGAGCGTCAAAGACAGTGAACGTAAATAGTACAGAAGCTGCTTTCAGCTGTGAATATTCATGGGGTCAAAAGTATGATGGAAAAACCATATTCAAAGTAGGAAATGACATCATTGATGAGATGATCTCCACTAATAAAACACAGGATCAGAAAGAAAGATTCAGCATTTCTGATGACACACATAAAAACTTCTTCAGTGTGAGAATTACTGCTGTGAGACCAGATGATGGAGGAGTTTATTTATGTGGAGTTTGGATCAACAGACACTCGTACAGTTACTCCATTATTAATACTGTTCATCTACATGTTATCAGTAAGTGGAATAACTAATTCATATCTGGTTTTAAAGTTTCTATAATCTCTGTTTGTGGAGAACTTGATTAGATTTGATATTTGTGATTGACAGCTAAAGTGGGCATGTCTAGAGTAAGCGGATACTCAGGAGGTCGTATGATGATCAAGTGTGAACATCCTCAATACAAAACCAAGACAAAATACATCTGTAAAGAATCAGATGGATGTTCAGACAGGAAGAATCCAGGAGTTCAGGATGAATGGATGGAGAATGGAGATGTTTCTTTATATGACGACACCAGAGCAGGAGTCTTGATGGTGTTTTTTAGAGAGCTGAAAGCTGCAGATGCAGGAACATACAGGTGTGGAGTGAATGTGTCTCACTATACTGAGAGCTTCACTGAACTTCAGCTGAACGTCACAGACGGTGAGGAACATGAAATACTTTATCTTGCATGTATGAAGTATCTGATCTGATTTTTTATGTCATTTTCATTCTGGTTTATAGGTGTAAAATATCCAAAGGTTGTGAATAAATCTGCTCGTCTTGGTGAAGAAGTCAACATCATCTATCAGATCCCAAAGGAACATAAAGTTCATTTCTGCAAAGAGGATGATAATCACATCTGTCAAAACATCAGCACATCTACAGTGACAGAAATGAATGGTTCATGTGAGAGAAATGAAGAGAGAGTTTTTACAGTGAGCATCAGTAATGTGAGCGTGAGAGATGCTGGAGTTTACTGGTGTGGAGCAGAAACCAGAGACACACATTTGACTTTCATCTCCCTGACTACCAAAATTCAGATCAACATCATCAGTGAGTGAATTCAGATGATTTCATTGTAGTAAATACAGTATATTCAGAATCATGTGTGTTAAATGTCTGTGTTTGTTTGTTTGCAGTGGCTCCAGTAGTGAGACGTGAAGGAGAATCTGCTGAGATCATCTGCCCTTATGATTCAATCTATAAATCAAAGTCAAAGTCTCTCTGTAAGGAAGTGCTCCACTAGAGATAGAAATACTCTCAATGAAGAGAAAGAGACCAAGACTGACAGATTGACTCTGAATGATGACGTCACTGCAAGTGTCTTCACTGGGACCATCACTGGACTGACAGCAGAGGATGCTGGGAAATACTGGTGTGCAGTGACATTAGAGAGAGACGTGAATTATCTTTACGCTCATCTGATCGTCATCATGAACGAGGGTGAGGAAGGTTTATCATCTGAATATGTCAAACTATGGCTGTGAATTGATGTTCTTATATTTCTCATCATTTCCAGAGCTGAACTTGACTAAGTATGAAGGAGACGACATGTCAATCCAGTGCAAACATCATGATGAACATCAGAAACTCTTCTGCAAAGCACATGAACCCTCCATGTGTGTGAAGGATGGAGTTTCATTGGAGACGATCAGAGATGATCGATTCTCTTTCAGTGATGAAGCTTCTACTGGAGTCTTTACTGTAAACATCACTGATCTGAGAGAAGAGGATTCTGGGATATACTGGTGTGGAGCTCACATCATCACTAAAGTCACTCTTAATGTAAAACAGGGTAAGATACATGTTTGTATTATTTTGTTATGAAAATTAAGATAATTTTACCGGTTGCAGAAATATTAGATATGCACTAAAACGTGTCTCAAGCACATTAAACAGCACAACCTCTCAGAGCATCCCTTGCGGAATAAAAATATATGGAAATATACTGCAAAATATAATGCAATATATGACATAATACACAGCAAAATCTCCAGTGTTAAATTAACTCTCATCAGAGTTTATTTGAGTCTACACTCAAGAGTGTTAAAGTGTTAAAATAAGAGTGTTAAATGAACACTGAAGCAGTGTTAAAGTTAATGAGATAATTAAGTGATTAATTGAGTGATGATTGACCATTATTGAAGATACTGATGTTAACAAGCAGAATCACCAAAGGAGAAAATCACAATTTTAAGTCACCATCATGGAGATCAGGATTCACTTTAGTTGAGCTCTTGACCCTTGACTTTTTAATATTAGGTTTTGTTTTGCTGTTGTAACTGAGTTATAACAGCCAGACGAACTAAAAGAAAATGTGATCAGGTGGTGTTGGTTGTTTTCACATAATCATTATTTGACCTGAACCACTGAACTCATTTAGAGCCCAATCTCTGAGTTAGATTTACATTATTGATTACAGCAGCACTGTGATTCTACAGCAGAAGATCTAGCTTTTTTATATAATCCAAAGGATTTCTTAAAAGTTGTTCTGATTTATTAAAAAAAAAAAACTTTGAAATAAATATATATATTCTGATAAACAGATCAACTCTGAACATTAGAAAACAAGCTACTAAAAAGTCACACAAAAACAGCAAAAAATAAAATAGTGACAATAAAGGAAATTACTAAGACAACTGAGCTCATAATTTATTCATACTGCAATGCATGATGGGAGCCATGGATGAATTTTGATTGGTGGCACCCAGAATGCACTGCAACATGCTTTATTATTATTCACAGGTTGATACTTGATGTCTGTGTGAACCTATTATTTTTTTTTTTAAATCATAACTTTTTAAAAAAAATCCTTCAGATTATATTGAAAAAGCTGATCTGCTGTAGAATCACAGTGCTGCTGTAATCAATAATGTAAATCTAACTCAGAGATTGGGCTCTAAATGAGTTCAGTGACTCAGGACAAATAATGATTATGTGAAAACATAACCAACACCACCTGATCATCTTTTCTCTTTGCTTGTCTGGCTGTTATAACTCAGTTACAACAGCCCAAACAAAATCTATTGTTAAAAAGTCAAGGGTCAAGAGCTCAACTAAAGTAAATCATGATCTCCATGATGGTGACTTAAAAATTGTGAATTGTATATTTTCTCCTTTGGTAATTCTGCTTGTTAACATCAGTATCTTCAATAATGGTTAATCATCACTCAATTAATCACTTAATTATCTCATTAACTTTAACACTGCTTCAGTGTTCATTTAACACTCTTAAGTGTGGAGTCAAATAAACTCCCAGGAGAGTTCATGTAACACTGGAGTTTTTGCTGTGTACATTTCAATATATGGGAAACTAGTGCTTATACTACAATATGTGCATTGACCATGTATATGGGATGAGATCTGTTAGTGTTTAATATTGTTTTATCTTGGAATTTAAAAGGTTTTCTGGTATGTGTGAGTTTTTGGGGTCATCATTTTGCTGAAGAGTAGAGCCTGTGGTTAGATTGATCATTGAACGAACACCATTAAGACTATAATTACTTTATTTAAAAGGTAATGTTTGTGTTCTCTTCAGCACAGTCATAATCTCTTTACTAAATACTATAGTACATGTAGGTGTGCTTGTGCTATTGTTAACTAGCTTGAAAATATGAAACATTTATAATGTAAATAATTATAAAATTTAAGAAATGTATTACATAATATATTTCTCTATATATGTGCATTTATACTGCATGAGTAAATATAAATGCTATAAATTACACATGCAGTAGCATATCTGATCACATATACATCTATATATTATGAAGTGTATTACTGAATATACATTATGATATATTAGTAAACATATTGTCACATATTTTTCAATATATGAAAAGCGGCAATTCCTTATGTATTATTCAGTATATTGTAATATATTTGCACATTATTCTGTATATTTTCAAATATACTGTTATATCATTTAATATACTGACCATTCATATATAGGGAGATGTATTTTCTTTCTGTAAGGGATGTGTTGACAATTTTTCATTATTGATTAATTAATCGATTAGTTGTGGCAATAATCAGAACAGCAACATCAGAGCAGCTTTGTAAAAATACTACACTTTTCATTTATTCACAACCATGTATATTTCTCATGAATTCTGTGTTTGTTTACTGTATGTTTATATATACATATCTACATCCCCACTTCTCTCTATTCAGATTTCTCTTTGGTCAACATTATTTCTATGTGTTCGACTCTGCTGCTGATTGGAGGATTCACTGTGACTGAGTGTTTATTAAGATGAGGTGATGGTGTCCTTCCTGAACACACACACACACACACACACATTCTCTCTCTCTCACATACACAGCTAACAGAATTTTGTTGTAAGAACGTTCTCTAAATATTTAGAGAACGTTCTTACAACAAAATTCTGTTAGCTGGGTACATACCTATACTCTAAACACAAATCCATAACTTCTCACCCAATTCCCCAAACTTCATATTTTCAGGTCAAAATGAAGCTTTATCAATGCAGAAATGTTTTCTGAAAACACCTGCAATTGCTGATAAAGAAGCAACTCAACAAAAGTCAAGGGTCAAGAGAAACATTTTCAATAAGACATCAACATCTAAACCTCTGTTAATTCTCAATAAGAACTTCTGTAGATGTGTGACAGAAATAAAGTCAATCTGGTTAGTAATAAGTGAAGCTGGTAATGCTGTTTGTGGAGTTGTTTAATCAGATCTTCAGAGATTTATTGTCTTTTATCTTCAGTTCATCTAAGGCTCTGGCTGAAGAAAGCTGTAGTTTGTGTTATTTCTCTTTCTTTCAGTGTTTGTTCACAGCAGGTGAACATTAAGGAAACTGGACATTTTCATGTTCTTGGAATGTTACAAATCAACGTTCCTAGAATGTTGAATTTTAAAACAAAATTAAGTTGAAAGAACGTTTGCGGAACATCATACCCTATAAAAAAAAAAAAAAAAGTTCCTCTAACGTCAAGAAAACTGGACATTTTGTACGTTCCCAGAACCAACACTGAATATTTAGAGAACATTCTTATAACAAAATTCAGTTAGCTGGGTCTCCAGTCTCCACTCAAAGCCATTCAATCTTGCTGAAAAACCAAACTTTGCCCTCAGACATGACACACAAGCCCTCAAAAACACACACACAAACACACACACACACACACACAGTATAGCATAGTCTTACACACTGGTGAGATGAATTCAAAACCATACTACAAAAAAAGACAACAAATGTATAGAAAATGGAAGCATACAGAAAATGTATGAGGCAATTTGATGCATCATTACAGTAGTATAGTGCAATAGCTACAGTACATGTTTGTGTTGTAACAGTGTACAGCACTCAAAAGATACAGTGGAGAGCAGTCAGAAGTACACCTGCCTGAAGGTTCTTATGATCGAGGTAACGGTGAAGTGTCTCAAGTTTGGCTGTACTCATTGCCCAGCCTCCCTCATAGTCATACCATGGACAAGGACATGGTCAACTAGAGTGGCACGAATTTCATACAAGTTTGCTTGTCTCCTTTGCCCTTCCCATTCCTTCTCATCCTCCTCCTCCTCCTTCTCCTTGTCCTCCTCATCTCCCTCCTCCTCCTCTCTGGTGTCCTCGACCTTTTCAATCCATTGTTCCAAAACTGAATGAATTGTCTCTGGCTCATTTATCTATCTATTGAAGGTTCTGATTGCTGTGTAATAAATTTTGACTCTTAGTGTTTCCACCTGGGTAACTGTATGCTAATTGCACTCAAGCTAAGCTGCGCATTCGAAAAGGCATGACGATCAGTTTCTCTCTGGCCATAATCTCAAGTGACCTTGCCATTCCTTCCTGACCTGCATACTGAGGTTGATGGGGCATGGAAGAATGCCAAGACATTTATTTTCTTTTCAAGTATTTTCTTTGTAGACCACTGTTCCCTGTGTAGGGTTTGTGGAAGGAATATGGGTATGTGTCAATGCCACCAACTGGTAATAATAGTTATATTAATTAATGTTATTATTTAGCACTTTTCTTGTTAAAAAAAAAAAAAAAAGAGAGAGCAGACATCGACACTGAAAGCTCAGACTCTGCCATCTAAGCCCCTTAAAGTGACATCTCGCTTGAATGGCAGGGCATACGCGGCAACGGGTCAGGCTGGTGCTGCTCTGCACACCAGACTGACCTGCTGAGCAACTTAGACCAGCAGCATTCAAGACGTGCATGCCGCTGAGGTCTGAGTCCTCAATCAGACAGATTGGGCCCGGCCTGTCCCGACCCGAGGGCCACGGACAGGGCCAGAAGGCTCTGTTCTTCTTTACCCCAGGTGCTTTTTACATCAGGCCTGTGGCTGGGCTGATAATGATTATTATGATTCTGTTGGTCTGCCTTTGGCTTTGATAGTGAGAAGGCCCTTTCAGGCTTGTAAGGGTGGAAGACACCACGTTTCCATGGTGGAGGTCATCACCCTGTGGCTGCAGGTAGAACTGTTACCAGGTCTTGTATCTATTTAAAAAACTAATGTATTTCTTTTAGACTGCTGTTCCCTGTGTAGGATGTGTGTGGGCATTCATCTAAATTAGGAAGGAATTTTTATTTTTAGAGAGAAAGAAGTGACATTTGGGTCTTCTTAGGTGAGTGTGCTGGTTTTTGCTTATTGTATGTTCTCTGGTGAGACCACACTCTTTTGTATTTCTCTTTATTAGCGAGTAAGCTGGCCTCCTCCCATTTGAGAGTGGTTTTGAGGCCGATTTTGCCTCCTCTCAGCTGAGAGTTATTCTGTAGAGGCCGTTGCTCTGAGGAGCACCAGATAGATCTATGTGTTATGGGCTGGCCCTCACCCGGGCCACCCTGATAGCTGGCCTAGGCTAGTACTAGGGATATTGAAGGCGGTCTGTTGAATATTCCTGCCTCTGACCCCTCATTAGGTGAGTGTAGGTCCCCTTTTGTATCCCTAGTGCTGGCCTCCTCTCATTTGAGAGTCGTCTGGCCAAGGCCCGCCCAGTGCAGATTGGTGTAGAGGCAGAATAGATGGGTTTCCTTTTTCTATTTGTGATTAGTAAATGCTTTTGCTTCGTCCCACATTTCAGAAGTTCAGCTCAGGTAGGCCTTCGCTAGGCTCCTCTTAAGCCCGCTGTACTAGACATTCAAGCATTTGGTTGATTGTGGGTGGCTTTTCTATGAAAGGCCCCCATTCCCCTGGGGCTGAGTACAGATATCATTTCTGTCATGAGTAGAGTCTTGCTGGTTGGCCTCCACCCTGGTACTTCTCAGGGTCAGGCAGATAGTTCTCTCTTGTAAAGAAGGTGTTTTCTGAGTGTTTTATCTGCCCTGCACCATTGTGGCTCAGGTCGAGCAGTATTTGACCTTCACTACGGGCTGGTAATTTAGTTCGCGCCCTTGCAGCTCAGCATTGCCACGAGCTGACACCCATGTTCATTGGGAGTAGTAGGCCCAGGTGGGCCTCCTCCAGGGCATGTTGGCGTATGTTTGTACTCCCCTTGCTTAAAGGGTAAAAAGTGCTTTTACTGAGTACACCGCTTGTTGGCGATGTGATAGGTCCCAGGCGTTGTTTGAATAGTAAAACTATCTCTGCTACTAGATTTGCTATGAGGTAGTAGGCCTTGACAGGCCTCCCTTCAGAGTGAGTCCCCACCATGTTGGGCCCCTAGCAGCCAGCACATGTGCTGTCAGGTAGCTGGCCTTAACAGGCCTCCCTGTTAACAGCCCGAGTAAATGGGTTTTCTGGTAGCTATTATGATATGCTGTCAGATAGTAGGCCTTAGCAGGCTTCACTGTGGCAAGCCCCCATCAGTGTGGATGTTGTAGCAACAAGACACGCTCCAGGAAGCTGGCCTTAGCAGGCCTCCCTGTGAGTGAGTCCCCAGCACTTTGGGTATGTGAAAGCTAGCAGGAATTTGCTGTCAGGTAGCAGGCCTTGGTGGGCCTCCCTGTGGGCAAAACCCATATGGTTTGGAGTTCTTAACAGCTAGCAATGACTTGCTTTTGGATAATTAGGCCTTAGGAGGCCTCTCTGTGAGCGAGTTCCCTATTGTGCAGGTACTTTTTTGTGTATTTAGCCACATAGAACTGGCCACCAGGCAGCTGGCCTTAATGGGCCGCCCTGAAGGCTAGTCCCCCAGCAGTATTGGGGTTTCTGGTAGAGCTGCATGGGCTTACTTCAGATTGTAGGCCTTAGCAGGCCTCTCTGAGGTCGAGTCCCCAGCAGCGTGGGTATCTGGCAAACAGCTTTTGCTTGTTTTCATTTTGTTATCTTAGCAGGCTGCTCTGAGAATTAGCAGGCCTCCCTGTGGGTGAGCCCAAGGTTGCAGGCTTTGGACAGCTAGCTAGACTTGCTATCAGATAGTTGGCCTTAGCAGGCCTCCCTGAGAGCCAGCCCCTAATAACCAGGCACATGGCAGCTAGCAATGATGACATTCAGCCAGTGAATATTTGCCATCGAGATGTTTGGCCTTAGTAGTCCCCTCTGAAAGCAAATTCCCCATAGTATGGTTACTTCTCTGCCAGTCAAGACTCGATACCAGGTAGTTGGCCACTGTTGTCCTTCCTGATGAGAATCCCCAGCAGTTGGGTATCGGTCAGCAAGGTCTTGTTGTCAGGTGGTTGGCCTTTCTGGCCTCCCTGAGACCGCACGCTACTACGTGTTGCTGGCTTGGCTAACCTAGCTCACCTTCATATTTTAGCCTATAGCCTGGTCGACCTGATAGGTTGAGTTTGTACTTAGCTCCTTAAGTCTGGTCAGAGGTTGAAGGCTTCTCTCAAGGCCTCCCAGTTAGATCAGCCCTAGGCTGTGAGCATTCCCCTCGCAAGGGTTCCTTTTTAGAGAGCACAGCCTCCTTAGCGCCTTGAAACATAGGTGCTTTGTAGATCCTAGGATCGAGCAGTGTAACTCCCCTTGCTTGTAAGGGTCAATAGCACTTCACTGAGTCCTGCTCTCCAGGATGTCCGTCTCTAAGATCTGGTCTGAGTTGGTCTGCTGCCCTTTCTGCAGTCCCTCTTTCTGGATGTCTCTTTGTGAGACTTCTGTGTCTAGAGACTCTGTTTCTGAGGAAACAGACAGGTTGTTGGCAGACTAGGTTACTAGTTCAGCTAGAAGCCAGGTCAGCCTCCCTGGTGGCATTCGGGGTTGACTTTGTTCCCCCGAGAAGTGACTGGCTGGGGTGCCTTCAGGTCCCCTAGCCACGCTCCCTTAAAAGGGACCCCTTCTGTTGAAGTTGTTGGCTTTCATATGTATAATATGGAGGGCACTTTGAGGCTTATAGCTGAGGCTTTGACCGCTGGGAGCGATGTCACTGACAGCTCATTTGTGACCCATAGGGTGAGTGGGTCTGGCATTTCATTTGGAATTGCTTGATTCTGACAGTTGTCACTGCCATACATTGGCATGCATCTTCGCATATCGTTCCCCTAGTGTTCAGACACAGCTCGAGTTCCCTTTTGAAAGGGAACATCTCAGGTTACGCATGTAACCATGGTTCCCTGAGAACAGGGAACAAGATGCTGCGTCTCGTAGCCATGCCTCGGGGCCCGCCTGCTTACAGTCCCTTCAGACGATAGGCAGATGACGTTATCTGGGTGCCCCTTATATACTTGTGGGTCGCACTGTTATGATGTCATGGGCTGTCGACAGTCAATATGATATTGCCGAGATTGGATATCCCTTCTGTCACACGTACCTTTTACAGAAGCATGAAGATCCTACAGACACAATCAGAAACGTGGAGACTCCACCGCTGTCAGACTGAATTCACTCACTCACAGCAGAGATCACAGATCATCACACATGTTCAGCATGACCCTTGTCAAACAAAGTGTTGATCTTAAAACCACATATTTAATTTGGTTATCATTTATGGATAAAATGCAACAGCCTTTAGATATCTTTGCCATGAAATGTTTATGAAAATGAATATTTTTCATTTTTAAAAACGTTTTGTTGTTGTATTGTAAGACTTTTAAATGCAAGATTGATGTTGTTTGTGTTGGTGTGATGAACAGGCTGTTTTTTCCACCTGTGATCAAAGCCACAGGAAACTGGTGAAGGTTCAGGGTCTCAGTTCAGTTTAATTAACCAGACTTACTCAGGAAACCCACAGTGAGACACATGAGACTGAACAGAGAGAGACAGAAGATCAACATCCATTGAGAGCAGAAGACAAAAAAAAAAAAAAAAAAACTGACATACATTTGTACTGTTTAGGTTTATGTACATCTATGTCAGTACCACTTTAAACAAGAAACATCTCCACGTTTTACTGTAAATTTCACTGGGTTTTTTTTCAGAGTTTTCTACATTATTTTCATTATCTCTTTGGCTAAATTTGACAAAGCATATCTTTATATGGTAGTAATGGTAAGAGTAGTATTCTAGAGACAAAAAACATAATTGTCAATCTAGACAGAGATGTAACAGAATTACTGAATGTGAAGAGGCTATGTTGTGTTGTGATGCTATGGGTGAGATCATCAGACAGATGAATATCTTTTTTTTTTTTTTAATATAAATTATAAACCCAGAGGTTTTAACTGTACTTGCTGGTAAAAGGTCTTTGTGTTCACAGGGTTGTTTGTTACTGTGGTCGGTGTGATAAAGATCAACATGAAATGCTCTTCAGCTTGTGGTTTTCTTTTGCTCCATTTATCTTCCATGAGTCAAACCAAGAAGCTCTTGAGCCACTTGCACATTATAAAAACAGGGTGCTTATCTTAATGAAGGACACAGACTTTCCACTCTTTCACCTCCTACTGATTTCTGTAACACTGTAATATTTTACATTGCTTTGCATTGGCGCTCAACTTTATTCTGTGATTAAAAGACACAAGTAGACTCAGTCTAAGGTTGACCACTGTCGTGTGTGTGTGTCCTGTCGCAAACAACTCCCAGGGGCATTTACGTTATTGAGGGCCCTAATCAAATCTCCGGGAGGGGGCCCTGCCAAACAAATCAGAAGAAAGCCCACGGGGCCCCACACAATTGCTTGCTTTGTGTGATGGGTAAACACACTACTGAAAACTCCCACATGACGTTAAAAGTGTGGTTAAGGTGTGTACATGTCTATAATGCCCTTCGATAATGCAACTAAAATAGGAATACTCTACGTCTTAATTTGATTTGTGTTTACTTTAACAAAAATGGCAGTTTACATGGTAGTTTCTTAATCAGAGTATTGTCTTAATCGGGTTAATATCAGAATATTGTTGTCCATGTAAACATACTGATAGAAAAGTTATTATTTAGATTATAAGTATTTTGACACAACATATGACACAATATGACACAACAACATACACGTGAGAGCCAGTGAGGTTTAAGCACAGTTTCGACTCCTCCCCTTTCTTTTTATGGCGCTGAGCGCTGCACTTCCATTTGAATGAAAACAAAGTTTGCGGGTGAATCGAAATTTGAACTGAGCGAGAGGAAGATTTTCTGAGTAATCAATTAAATTTATACCCGTTTCTCACACAAAGCTGTTTTATGTCTTCAGAAGAAGAATTACAGAGCACAAAAATTACTATGATAAATTATGAAATGCTTCATTATATAATGTACTAAATATTATTAGTACTAAATATTATACTCTAAAACTTGCTGTAATATCAAAATGACTCCAATAGTAGTCCTACTCTAAGTTTGTAACTATATGTACATTTTCTGAAAGAAAAAGAGGGGAAATTTTGTAAAAACCTCATTTAAGTAGAGACAGAAAGGGCATTGAACATTTTCCCGAAAAGATTCCTTGAGAGC
The DNA here is from genome assembly GCA_037950665.1 of Hypophthalmichthys nobilis. Classification (NCBI taxonomy): domain Eukaryota; kingdom Metazoa; phylum Chordata; class Actinopteri; order Cypriniformes; family Xenocyprididae; genus Hypophthalmichthys; species Hypophthalmichthys nobilis. The sequence goes on along the minus strand of CM075480.1, from coordinate 41,099,446 downwards.
ATCAACTTGACTGAGAATGTAAATATCTGTAAGACACAAATGTCTTATTCACACCTCTGGCTCCATCTAGTGATAAATATGTGTTAATGGCTGTTAAATTTCTTGGTTTTAGTGAAATATTTGTGTAGGTTATGGTGTGGTAGTTGATAGAGTAGATGCTTGTTTCTTATTCTTCTGTTCTGCTTTGATGAATTATAAATTATACTGATTTACACTCTTCCTGTTAGTTTGAAATGAAAGAGTCAATCTGGAGAAATTAAATATTCAAATAATATTTGTTATACATGGACTCATTTTTCTTGTAGATGTTTTTTAAACAAAGTTAAAGATGAAGCAGATGAAGTCAAGTCTCAGCATTTCACTCTTTGTTCAGTTTGTGTTGTTAAACTGTCATCAGTGATGCTGAAGTTTGATTGACAGCTGCTGTCCGTGGAGCTGAATCCACAACTGCCTGTTAAAGTGACAGAAGCAGCAATCAGACTCAGACTTCAGCTGATGAACCTCTGATGATCTGAGGAGTGAAAGACCAGAAACACTTTAGACACAATGAGATGTTCAGATTTCAACACATTTACCTTCTTAGAGCACAAGTTACAAAACTTATGGATGTCCACAAGACAACAGTTGTAAATATATACTATTTTGGTAACAATTTACAATAAGTTTCATTAGTTAAACATAAGTTAATGTATTAACTAACATGAACTAACCATGAGCAATACATTTGTTACTGTATTTATTCATTTTCGTTAACATTAGTTAATGAAAATACAGTTGTTCATTGTTTGTTCATGTTAGTTCACAGTGCATTAACTAATGTTAACAAGATTTTAATAATGTGTTGAAATTAACATTAACAAAGCTTAATAAGTTCTGTATAAGTGCAGTTCATAATTAGTTCATGTTAACTAATGTAGTTAAATAATGTTAAATAATGAATCTTATTGTAAAGTGTTACCATTATTTTTGTAGGCATAATGCATTTATCTTGCAAGTCAGATCATGTCTATTTTATAATATAAATATAACAGCTGGTAAAGATATCAAAAACTCAAAGTATAAATGCCAAAAGTGTCAGATGCATTTTTGATTTCCCAGAGAGACAGGAAGATGAAACTATTAAATAAAGCCTCATGATGTTCTCTGTGCATGAGAGTGGATCAGCCTTGGTAACTCAAAATGTACATTTCCTGATGTGTGAATTATGTCAGTTGTATGTGGCATATTTTGTGCTATTTCTTGTGTTTTTAGCATTTTCATTATGGTTTGTTGTTTTAACCTTTATTTTCAATTATTTTAATCTTAAAGGTGGGATAAGGAATATTTCAAAAACGCTGTTGGAAATTGTTGATATTTAAAGTAAACCCAAACAAACACACCCCTTTCTTCATTTCTCAGCCTCCAAAAACTCACCCTCCAATCCTAACCTCCCTGCTCCGAGTTGGTCTTGAACCCCGCTCTCCGAGTGCACTACGCTAAACACTGCATTCTCTAGTGGTCGTCAGTGCACCTCTTGAGATAGGTTTATGGTTTATCTGCACATCTCTTACTAGCTGGCCTCTGTTACACATGCAACACGAGAGTGGATGTCAGTTTATCACAGCTGGCGCGCAACAAAATAATGCTTTACGAAAAATAAAGCACAGATGATGAACGAACGATGAGGAAGCACACAAAATGAACATACAGTACACTACAGTAAATACAAACAAGAGTTCGTTGTTAGTCACCAACAGCACAGCAGCTCCAGACAATCAATGTCACTCAAAACCAGTGTTACTCACATGTGAAGCAGAATCAAAGCAGCCTCCGCATCTGTTTTCAGGCCTTCCCACTTAGCTCTCTCCAGCGCTGGAAAGCTTTTCGAATATTAACGCAGGTCCTACAGATCTTGTCCACTGATATTCTTATGAGCTTTTCTCTTTGGTATTGTGTTTCTCACTTTCTCACACCATGTAAAACGTAAACATCAGATGTTATTATAGAAAACATGCTGAAAGTCGCTGCAGAAACAAGGTTGTGTTGCAGCGGCTGCACAATGTCATGTTGTAAATAAGACAACATCTGTATCACAAACCTCTCCATGTTGTTGTTGTTGTTTTTGGTGTATGCTTACCAACACAACATCACTGCCATAGAAACCAATGCAGATATTCCTGTTAACGAAAGAGTGGGATGGACACACAAATCACATCTGAACAGTTGATACACAATGTGGACCGTCAATAATTTTAGATCAGAAATCGGATACACAAATAATCGGATTTGGACTGACAGTGTGAACGTAACCTTAGAAGGCAAATGTATTCAGATCTGAACATCTCATTGTGTCTAAAGTGTTTCTGGTCTTTCACTCCTCAGATCATCAGAGGTTCATCAGCTGAAGTCTGAGTCTGATTGCTGCTTCTGTCACTTTAACAGGCAGTTGTGGATTCAGCACCACGGACAGCAGCTGTCAATCAAACTTCAGCATCACTGATGACAGTTTAACAACACAAACTGAACAAAGAGTGAAATGCTGAGACTTGACTTCATCTGCTTCCTTTGCTTCATCTTCAACTTTGGTTTTTAAACATCTACATGAACAATGAATCCATGTAATTATCAAATATTATTCCAGTGTTTAATTCCTCCAGATTGACTCTTTCATTTCAAACTCACAGGTGTGTAAATCAGTGTCATTTATAATTAATCAGAACAGAACAGATTCAGAACAAGAAACAAGCATCTACTCTATCAACTATCACACAATAATCTACACAAAGATTGTTTACAAAAACTAAGAAATTTAAGAGCCATTAACACATATTTACCACTAGATGGAGCCAGAGATTTGAATAAGACATTTGTGTTTGTGTTTTCAGTCTCAGACAAGTTGATGCTCTCAAGAAATCTTTTCAGACCATGTATTACTTCAATGTTTTCGTTGTCTCTAAATGAAACTAATGAATTTCACAAAATGGTAGTTTTCATCATGTTTCTGAAACGTTGCAGTTTGCATAATCAATCTATTTATGGAATGAATTAATTACTATTAGTAACTAATTACTATTTTACCAATTTTTTTAAAGACCTAGTAACCATCCCATTGCATTGTGGGTCAAGTTTCGCGTGCAGTATTCACATTTCTTTCAGAACATATGTATATAGTTGGATATGTCTATTGTTCGAATCCTTTTTATATTTCACAAGTTTTAGAGTAAAATGTTTCATATACTAATGTATACACTGTATCATGAGGCATTTCATAATTTATCACAGTCAGTTAACAGTGTTGTTTGAATCTGTAAAGATATTGTGAGATTCACGAGCCTCAGCGCGACCGTTAGTTAAAGCACTGCTGTCAAGATTAAATAAATTACCATAAAAGTCATTCATACACTTCGCGGTGTTTTTCAAGTGTTCTGAATACATAAAACAGTTTTGTGTGAGAAACAGATCTAAATTTAATTGAAATCTTCTTCTGTCAGTTCAAATTTTGATTCACCCACGAACTTTGTTTTCATTCAAACGGAAGCGCAGCGCTCAGCGCCATATAAGGAGAAAAGGGAGGAGTAGAAACTGCGCTTAAATTTCATTGGCTCTCGCTGTGTATGTTGTCGTGTCATATTTGAATATTTACAATCTGAATAAGAAGAGAAGGTTCTGTGTGTCACCGTGAATAAAATACAGAGTCAGACACATTTCGGCTCAGTGTTGATTCACTTTCTCTTTTCTTCTGAGTTTGTTTGTCTTATCATCACAGAATAAAGCTGAATGCCAAAATCAAACAATGTAAAATGTATCAGTGCTACAGAAATTAAAGAGATCTGAACAGTTGGACCTTTAACATTTGAAAAGCAAGCAGATCTTTTATAATGATCACTTATTTATGACTGCAGTTTGTTTGGATTATTAGCAAATACAGTTTTGAGATTTCAGTTCTCTCTAGCAAATATTTTTAATTGACCTGACTAAAACCATTTGAAGCAGAATAGATTAATAGGATTCTGAATAGCTGGGATATATTATAAATAATATATACTATTTTTCATATATTAAACAAATTCACAGCATCTTTTTATGGAGTGGTAAGTCTGTGTCCATCATTACTAAAATAATCACTTACTTTTCTTTTGTCACACCTCCAGGAGGCTGAAGGGCTTCTTGTTTTCACCAACAAAAGATAAATAGAGCAAAAGAAAACCACAAGCTGAAGAGCATCTCATGTTGATCTTTATCACATTGACCACAGTAACAAACAACCCTGTGAACACAAAGACCTGAGACACTTACAAGCAGACTTCATCAAAAAAAAAAAAAAAAAAAAAAAAAAAACTGGGTTAAAAAACTTTTTGATTGGGCTGAATTCAAAATAAATTCAAAAATGCACACTATCATATGACTCTCACTATTACTGCCAAACAAAGATATGCTGATATTTAGAATTGGACCAGGAAGACAGTGATGAAAAAATCTTAAATAAAACAGTGAAATTCAAAGTAAATCTTAAAGATGTTACTTGTTTAAAGTGGTGTTGACATAAATGTACTAACAATACAAATGAATGACATTTAAAGAATTATTAAAGACATCATCAATTCCGACAAGGATATTTTTTATTATTTATTTATTTATGATGAAAATAGTTCATCACTTCCAGTAAATGTTAATGATGAATTAGTGAACGATCAGCTCTTAGTCTTTATTGTCTTCTGCTCTCAATGGATGTTGATCTTCTGTCTCTCTCTGTTCAGTCTCATGTGTCTCACTGTGGGTTTCCTGAGTAAGTCTGTTTAATTAAACTGAACTGAGACCCTGAACCTTCACCAGTTTTCTGTGGCTTTGAGCTGGATGGAAAAAACAGCCTGTTCATCACACCGACACAAACAACACCTCCAGCGCTCGTGATAAACTTTAAAACAGAAAGTATCATGTAGAAGTCAATGACATGACAATGTTTGACATTTCAAATATAATGTAAAAAACAGTGTAAATAATCTCTCTGGTTCTACAACTTTAAATAACAGTTTTGGGCATCAAACAAGGAATAAGCAGAAAATATAAATGTTTATTTTTCAATGAATAAAGATATGATTATGCAGTAAAACTCTTACATCAGAAAAAATGACCTCAGTTCCAACAGAGCAAGAATGAACTAAAAACAACATCAGCAAAAGTCTCTTGCATGTACAAAACAAAAGCAGGTCAAAGAGAATCAATATTCAGAGATTTAGAAAGAGAAAACATTTAAACAGCTGCTGTTAAAGAGACTTTATTAACTATAGTGTCTCTGCATTTGGAGTGGAAACTTTACAGTTTATTCTATAAGTGTCACTCAGTGGTTTCAGTGATATTTTAAACATGTGAAAGAATCAACATGAGCAGCAGTGGAAACTTTAAAGTGTCTCATGATTCAACAGACTGAACTGAATTACCCTGATCAATAAAACATCTGTTTAACACTAAACTATGGATTATAAAGAGATTTTTATCAATGAACTGTAAACACAAGCAATACTGTTAGTAAAGTGTGCTGATCTGTGATCTGTTATAAGTGAGTTTGTTGAGTCTCATGCGGTGACTGACCGTGGTGTAATCAGAGTGAATCTGGTCCTTACTGAAGGAGACTGTAGCGTCACTGAGAGACTCTTCATGCTTCTGGAAACTGACAGACGCGTACAGGAGCTCATCAGAGGGGATTGTGGGTAGTTCATCATGACTGTTCATTTGAGCTGATCCAGGATCTGTGAGAGAATCACGTCTGCTGTCTGCACATGATGACTGAACATGGAGAAAATAGAAAGAAATGTATTTTAAAAGGAGAAAATCTCATAAGCACAATATATGTACACACACACACACTGTAACTCACCATTATATTTTTCTCTCTCTTTCTCTTGTCTGATGTTGAGGTTCTTCCTAATAACCCAAAACAAAATTAATCGATCAGTAAGAGAAAAACAAACTAGATCAATCTGGAGATGAACAGCAGCATCTGAGACAGAAACTCATTGAGTCAGTGAGATTTTACTGCTGCTGACAGTCAGAAGATTGAAGCAGCTCAGAGACACTCAAACAACTTTAATTATTAATTTAATTAAATTATTTTTTCAACAGATAATAAATGATCAAACCTCGTCTCTTGTGTCTTAATTTACACACAGTCGCAGTGAATCCACCAATCAGCAGCAGAATCACACACACACAAATAATGATGATCATGGAGGAATCTGAAAATAAAACACACAAACACAGTGTTAATTAGAGAGAAACCAAGAGATGCGTGTAAATAAAATATTGTCTACACAAATATTAAAATTCATGCCATTCATTTTCAGCCCTTTTCTATCCAGCATAAATCTGTTTTAACACTTAAGGGTTATACATTTGTTTAAAGTGTGAATAAAAACATTTTACATAAATGAAATATTTATAGAACTCTGTTTGCAATGTTTTCATAAAGAAAATAGTCTAGTATTGTGAGGTAAATGTCAGTACAAAACAACATAATTTCTTGCAGTGGCATCATGGTTAAAGACAACTTTAACATGTGAATTCACAGTAAAACAAGAACAGTAAAGCACTGTGATGTAAACATCTTTCTGTCGTTGATTCACAGACATTTGTAAGAAAATGACCCAACATGCACTGATTTCACAGTACATATGTTAACAATGAATTTGGCTAAGCTCAGGGAAAACTAATCCTGTTTAAATAGGTCTGTATAAAACATCAGTATTCAGGCTATTGGTGTGTAGAAGTAGGTTTATAATTTTCACACAGTGAGAACAAATTAGTATACTGATATCTTGCAGAAAGTGGTCAGATGTTGATTCAGTAAGTGCTCTAAGTGAATTTGAGAGCCTTTTTGAAGGATTCATTAAAATAACTGAGCCTCTTTTTATCTCATCACATTGATGCTTCACTGCTGAAAAGAGGTCCACTGCTAGCATTCATATTTCAAACATCAGAATACAATGCTGTGGTTACAATGCATTTTCTCAGTGTGTTTTCTCAGTGGCCCCCATTGTTACATCAGTAGATCTGACCAAGAGTGATTGTTCAAGTGATTTAAATCTTCCCCAAAGACAATGGAGAAATAATAAAATATCTTACCCTTTTTAACAGTGAGGTTGACTTTAGTGGTGATGTGAGCTCCACACCAGTATATCCCAGAATCCTCTTCTCTTAGATCAGTGATGTTTACAGTAAAGACTCCAGTAGAAGCTTCATCACTGAAAGAGAATCGATCATCTCTGATCGTCTCCAATGAAACTCCATCCTTCACACACATGGAGGGTTCATGTGCTTTGCAGAAGAGTTTCTGATGTTCATCATGATGTTTGCACTGGATTGACATGTCGTCTCCTTCATACTTAGTCAAGTTCAGCTCTGGAAATGATGAGAAATATAAGAACATCAATTCACAGCCATAGTTTCACATATTCAGATGATAAACCTTCCTCACCCTCGTTCATGATGACGATCAGATGAGTGTAAAGATAATTCACGTCTCTCTCTAATGTCACTGCACACCAGTATTTCCCAGCATCCTCTGCTGTCAGTCCAGTGATGGTCCCAGTGAAGACACTTGCAGTGACGTCATCATTCAGAGTCAATCTGTCAGTCTTGGTCTCTTTCTCTTCATTGAGAGTATTTCTATCTCTAGTGGAGCACTTCCTTACAGAGAGACTTTGACTTTGATTCATAGATTGAATCATAAGGGCAGATGATCTCAGCAGATTCTCCTTCACGTCTCACTACTGGAGCCACTGCAAACAAACAAACACAGACATTTAACACACATGATTCTGAATATACTGTATTTACTACAATGAAATCATCTGAATTCACTCACTGATGAGGTTGATCTGAATTTTGGTGGTCAGGGAGATGAAAGTCAAATGTGTGTCTCTGGTTTCTGCTCCACACCAGTAAACTCCAGCATCTCTCACGCTCACATTACTGATGCTCACTATAAAAATGCTCTCTTCATTTCTCACAGATGAAGTATTTAATTGGGTCACTTTTGATGTACTAATTATCTGGCAGATGTGATTATCATCCTCTTTGCAGAAATTAACTTTATGTTGCTCTGGGATCTGACAGGTGATGTTGACTTCTTCACCAAGATGAGCAGATGCTGCAGCTGTAAACAAAGAGGAATTACTGTACATACAAACCAGAAAAAGTCAAAATCTGCTAAGGAGTAATAATTAACTGCTAAGGAGTTAAAAAGTGATTTTTCTGACATTTAATTTATTTAAGCCACAAAAGTGTATTACGTAAAATAAGTATAATGAACTACGTAAAAAGCATTTCAAATGTCTCCAGCACATTTTATAATTACACAAAAACCTCTTTACTAACCTTTAAAAAATTACCTAATCATAGTTCACCCCTCATGCACATTATCACATCTGTCAAAAACTCAGGCTAGCTGTCATTTAGAATATTAGAACTACAAATATTGTCATAACACACTCATGGGCATCAATCACTTCACTGAATACTTGCCAGCTAAGAAATAAGTAAGTAGTATTAATTTCATCAATGTCTATCAAAAAATAACACCCACGATACACAGCAGTCACACATTTCCTGGAAATCCCACATCACCAGATGTTTTGACTGATCGCTTTCTGAGGAGAGTGAGAAAATGGTGGCCTGAGCGGCTTCAAAATGCTCTCTGTCAGAGAAGATAACATACCTAATACATGTACTGTACATGAGTACAAATTTGTTCTTGGAATGATCAGGGAACTGAGATTGAGTGAAATACTTCACACTGCATGTTAAAGAGAATAAATGCCAATCCAACTGAAAAACTGTGCCTGGTTTTTGAACATCGTTCAGCATGTGTTGGATCCTGAAGTACAGGAAGTTGTACATTAGATTTTGGCAGACATTTTTTTTTTTTTTTTTTTTAATGTACGAACTATGCATTTTGATTCTGACATTCCTGATATAAATATTTTTAATTTTCCATTAGGAGGCAATAAGTTTTCACATGATTTTATACATTTAATTACCCCTTATCAGATTTTGACTCATACAAAGTTCTTACTCTCTGAAAATCTTTCAGATTATTTTCAGATGGTTTTAGTTTTTTTTTTTTTTTATTGAGGTTGTTCACATTTAGATCTTGGATCATCATATGAGCAAATAAGTAGCCAGTCAATCTAGACATGCCAAACTTATCCATCAAACACAAATATCATTAAATCTTGAGAATTTGATCTACTTACTGCTAACATGTAGATGAACAGTATTAATAATGGAATAACTGTATGATTGTCCATTGATCCAAACTCCACATAAATAAACTCCTCCATCATCTGGTGTCACAGCAGAAATTCTCACAGTCATGAGTTTCTGTTTGTCATCAGAAACACTAAATCTTTCTTTCTTCTTCCATGTGCTGTAAATCGTCTCAATAGAGTTTTTTACTTCTTTGAATATGATCTTGGGATCATTAATATGATTCTGTGAATATTCACAGCTGAAGGTGTCAGTTTTTCCAATATTCACCATCACTCTCTTTGACACTTTACAACAGGAATCTGTCATTCACAAAATAATAAAATAAATAAATATATATATATACATATATATATATATATATATATATATTTCACATATATAAAAGCTTTGAAATGATCAGTAGTTTTATTAAACAGACTTTGTTCTTAAAATGACTGACCATTTTTCACTTTCAAAGTCATATCAATGGACCAGTGGCCATTAACCCAAATCCAGTATCTTCCAGCATCTTGTTGATTCAGTTCTCTGATGAAGATCATGAGGTTTCCCTCACTGTTTTGAAACAGTGTGAATCGTCCTTCATTAATCCACTTATCATGTTTCTTATCATTTATTATTGTTCTCCACTCGGGTAATTTGGCCATATTTTTAGCGGAGTCACTGTACCAAAACTTCTGTGTATCAACAAGAAGACTTCCTCCAGAATATCCAGTGACACTAAAGCATCTCACTGCACCTGTCAATCAGATTGATACTGTGATCAGAAACCTCATGAACAGAAAACAGCATCATTACTGCAGTGATGAAAGAGAAAAGCTCTGACCTGAGATCAGGTAGAAAGTGAAGAAGATGAGGAGGATCTTCATTGTGAGTTGAGTTCAGTCTTCTTTATGCTGAATGTTCTCTGTGTGAATCTCTCTGTCTCTACATCCTGTCTGCTTTAGTTACTTCCTCTTTATTCAGCTCTTTATCAGTAATGAGCAGCTTTACTGGCCCCTCCCACCATCAGCACTGACTGAATATTACATTAATCACACTGAAAGAGCGCCACCTAGTGGAGGTTACAGTGTCTGATACTGAGAGATCATACAGGTTTTATCTTCTCTATATAAGGACAAATGACACTGAAGATAATTGATCAGCGTTATTTAAATCTTCCACTAGAGGGCGACAGTATAATTTATATAAGGTGTAGATAGGGGCTTCAGTAAACTTACAAGGAAGCTTCACAATTAACATAATTTAAAATTAAAGGTTAAAACATCAAAACATAATAAAAAAAAAATACTTAAAATACAAGATATAGTACAAGATATATCCCATTCAACCGACATAATTTATACATCTGGAAATTTTACTCTCAAATAGAAAAACATCTTGAGTGATTTCATGTTTATTAAACAGCGTCATCTTCCTATGACTCTGGGAAATAAAAAAATGCATCTGATACTTTTGTTTTTTGCATTTATACTTTGAGGTTTTGACATCTCTAACAGCTGTAAAAAACAGTTTTTAGGAGGAAACACATGTGACCTGACTTCAGCACCACGGACAGCAGCTGTCAATCAAAGTTCAGCATCACTGATGACAGTTTAACAACACAAACTGAACAAAGAGTGAAATGCTGAGACTTGACTTCATCTGCTTCCTTTGCTTCATCTTTAACTTTGGTTTTTATAAACATCTACATGAAAAAATAGTCCATGTAATTATCAAATATGATGTCAAAGTTTCATTCCTCCAGATTGACTCTTTCATTTCAAACTCACATGTATGTAAATCATTGTCATTTATAATTTATCAGAACAGAAGAATAAGAAACATGCACTTACTCTATCAACTGCCATACCATAAACTACAAAGATAATTTCTCTAAAACAAAGAAATTTAAAAGGCATTAAACACATATTTGCCACTAGATGGACCCAGAGGTTTCAATATGAAATTTGTGTTTACAGTCTCAGACAAGTTGATGCTCTCAAGGATTTTTTTCATGAATAATGTTCAGTGCCTTTGTTGTTTGTACTTAAATGAAACTACTTAAGGAATTTCACAAAATTTCCCTTTATTTTGTTTATTGTTTGATATAGTACTATTACTAGACACAATGACAACGCAGCCCTGAAGTGTCAACTAAACTATCCCCTGCAGCCTCCTTCCCTTTCCTTTCCCTATGTATTGATAAAACGTTATCTAATTATAAAACGTTATCGTTGACTAATAATTCTGTATTATGCGGGCCAGACAAGTAATTTGGAAAAGTCACTTTGTAAAAAAAGACTCCAACGAAAAGCAAAAGAGCAAATTTCATGGCGCAAGCTATAAAAGAGCAATTTTCTATTCTAAAATTTTCTACTCTTCCCCTGCTCCACTCGGACGAGCACTCTTAGTGTGTCGGCTGATTCGCCAGTGCTCTTCACCCGCGATGACCAGCGCCTCTCTTCTGGTGCATGGTTTCATTCGGCGGCTCCGAGGAAGATTATGACAACGAAAGTCTCATCTGATACAGAGGAACTGGTGAACACCGGCGATGACTCCACCCACCCGCCACCTAACGAGAGTGACTCAGCCAGGCCTTGGCAGGACTCAGAGCTCATCTGTGTCTTTTCAAAGGCAGTAAGTGAGCTGGGCTTCGACTATTCAGCTTCTGAAGAGCCTGCCCGCAGCCGCCGCGATGAGTGGTTCCTCCAGCCGGAGCGCCGCCAGCAGGCCCCCCGCCAGCGGCCAGCACCGTTCTTTCCAGAAGTTCAGGAAGAACTGACAAAGTCTCCCTATTCAGTGAGCATCCACTATTCCTCTTCAGCAGCTACAGTAGACGGCGTGGAGGAAAAAGGATACACCAAGCTTCCTCCCAACATACTGTCCTGTCATAATATAAGGCAAAAATGCCAGAAATCTTTAAAATGATGCTGGATAAGCCCCCTCCATACATATGGAGAATCAGCATCTTTTAAGCCAATACATCAACTTCTCTCATCACGGGGTTGGGGGAACGAATTCTGACAGTTGAATGGTTTGCCGTCGGATTCTGTTCCCCCAATGATTCTCACACATGGAGTTTCTAATATTTATCAAACTGGTGTTGCCTAGTGTGCACTGATAGCCTCGTGGGCAGTATAACACTCCTGAGTTTCGGGCAATTCGAATTCAAGTCCCGGCTCGTGGACTTTTCCTGATAATGTCCCCCTCTCTCTCTCCCACTTTGCTTTCTGTCTACATACTGTCCTATTATAATAAAAGGCAAAAACGGCACAAATAAATCTTTAAACTGATGCTGGTCAAGCTCCATTGACACACAGAATAGAATCAGCCCCCTTTAAGCCACTGCATCAACATCTCTCATCACGGGGTTGGGGGAACGGATTCCGACAGCTGCATTGTTTGACGTCGGATTCTGTTTTTCCCATGTTTCTTACACAAAGGAGGTTCTAATATTTATCAAACTGATGCTGGTTAAGCTCCATCAACACACATGGGAGAATCAGCATCTTTAAAGTAACTACATCAACATCTCTCATCTTATGAGTGGATGAACGGATTCTGGAGAGCACGCAGCATTCAAAGGTAAATTCTGAGGCGATCCACGCAAGAGAGAGTGAACGCCCGCATCAGCTCGGAAAAATGATTCACGTACATCATTTTGAGATGCAGTGAGGAATAATTCTGGAAGAATTTACCTCAGAGGAAAAGCATGACTTTCAATTTAATTTGAGGATCAAATTGATCAAGCTGAAGATTATGAATGGTAAGTTTTTTTTATTCTTAAGTTCTTTATTCTAATCATGATATAGTGTCTGTGAATATTAAACCGCAAAAAGACCGTTTAAATATGAATCCTGTTTTGTCTCTGTGTGGATGAGTTTTTCAAACACCTTCTAGACTATTGCTCTGATTTTCACAAAAACTGAATCAGATAATCCTCAGAATTTGCTTTGAAATTCAATTCGTCAAACCGTTCTCATTTAACATGAGAACAAATCTGATGAATAACACACCAAAATGCTTTAGAGTATTCTGATGAAGGTTGGTATCTGTTATAACAAGCACGACCTGAAGGTCCCTGTACAGTTTCACCACAGTGCCACCTAGTGGTCACAAAATATTAGAATTGATTTTTTCTTTGCTTATAACTTCCAAACAATATGACAAAAAATCTCAATCACACAAAACATTTTCAAAAAAAATGTCAGCAACACTGACCACACTAGATCAATTTGGTGTCAGTGCCACCTACTGATCAAAAGTAATAAGCAGTTATGTCACATTTCAAGTGATTTTATTTGTAGGCTTTAATCCATTTTGCTTAAAACCATCTCCAAATGTCTGTACTCATTTTTGAAGTTGGTCTGATGCTCGCTACCTTGATTTTTAGCTCTTGATTCTGCCTCTGTGGTGCTTGACCCCTAAATTGCTGATTGCAGCTTTATTTATTAATTATTATTATTACTATCTATACATATTTCCAGTTCAGTAGTGTGCTCTTGTAACAAATAAAATGCATAAATCGTGTTTATTTTGGTATCTTACAAAAATAAACAAACAAAAAAAGGCTAGTCCAGTGGTGTGCTATCTAGCTTTAAAAACATGATCACTTTGGGTGGGAAATATGACCAAAATCTTATAAGTGAACCACAGCAATAAGCAATCGCCTAATATAACGTTTCCAAGTAATTAAGTAATCAAGTAAACAGTCAGTAATAAAATAAGAACTTATAAACAAATGGCAATAGGACAAATAAATACAACATTAAGATACAGATACAAACAGTGCTTTAAGTTTAAGAACTGTTTTCCTCCAGTTGTTGTAGTTTGATTAACATTAACGACACAGGAGCTGATATTAGGCTGCTTTCACTTTAAGACTTACAGTAGGTCTAATGCACGGATAATACTGACACATGTCCCAAACATGTTAACTCAAGACATAACTGCAAATAGGGACATTTAGGCATAATTATGTGTGCATTTGACATTTCAAGGGCAAGAAGCCTAGAAATAGTCAGTGCTGACATCCATTCGCAGCCATCCATCTCGCGTAATCGCTTCGCTTGGTCCTTGGCACTTACTGTATATGAGACGACAGGTAAGAAAAGTTCACTTTCACACAGATCACATACTGTGCATGCATGACGTCTGTATTCGTGAAAATAATGCATTACAGCTTTAAATAAATCAGGGATTATTCAAATAGATATTATTTTAGTGATTAAAATTTTTTGCGGAAAAACTCAAGGACTGTTAGCTTAAGGATAAAATCCGTTTTACGTGTCTGTGGTAAAATCCTCGCACCAATAACACAAAAGCTGATTGGTTGCAATATAAGTTGCATGTTGAATGAATGAATGAGGCATTTATATAGTGCTTTCATATATACTACTGTACCCCCAAAGTGCTTTACAATCTCCTCAACCATCACTTGGATGATGTGACGGCAGCCACAGTACAACAGCGCCAGTGCGCTCACCACACACCAGCTATACGTGGAGAGGAGAGAGAGTGATGGAGCCAATTCAATGGATGGGGATTATTAGGAGGCCATGATTAGTAAGGGCCAATGGAGGGAATTTGGCCAGGACACTGGGGTTACACACTTCTCTTTATGAGAAGTGCCATGGGATTTTAATGACCACAGAGTGTCAGGACCTCGATTTAACGTCTCATCTGAAGGACTGTGGTTGTTACAGTACAGTATCCCCGTCACTATACTGGGGTGTTAGGACCCACACAGACCACCGGGTGAGCGCCCCCTGCTGGCCTCACTAACACCTCCAGCAGCAACCTAGTTTTCCCAGGAGGTCTCCCATCCAGGTACTGACCAGACTCAACCCTGCTTAGCTTCAGTGGGCAACCAGTCTAGAGCTACAGGGTGATATATTGGTCTCATTTGTAGTCGTAATACAGTGAATTATATTTGGACTAGTGAAAGAAAGAATACCACCACCAGGGTATAATAATAAAAACATTATAAAGCACTGCGGGAGCATTTCAGTGAGCATTAGAGGTAGCGTTACATGGATGTAGGAAAATTAAGACCTGTTTAAAATTATTTAAGAGAACTCACTCTAAACCTAGAACTCAATATTTCAGCGAATTTAAGACTTTTTAAAGCCTAAAATTTAGATTTTGAAATTTTAGACTTTTTAAGATCTCACTGAAACCCTGAATATTTTTATTTTTAATATATTACACATTTTCACAGAATATTTTATATAGTGGAAAGTCTGTATAGATAGTTACTAAGATAAACATTTTCTTTTTTTAAACACACCTGCAGGCAGCTAAAGGGCTTCTTGGTTTGATTCAAAGAAGATACATAGAGCAAAAGAAAACCACAAGCTGAAGAGCATCTCGTGTTGATGTTTATCACACTGACCACAATGTCAAACAACTCTGCAAACACAAAGACATGTGACACTTACAAGCAAGTCTCTTTATCTTAGTAAAGAAACACCGCATTTCAGCATTTTTATTCTGAAATTACAAACCTTTGATTTTTTTTTAAACTTAACAATCACACTTCTGTTTTTTTATTTTTATTTGAAAGATTTTAGTAAAAGTTCAAACACCGCTGTACAGACTCTGTACCACTTCCCCACATCTCATCTGTTTGCAGTCTGATGATGATCTCCCCCATAATATCACAACACAACATCAGAACATTTTATATTCAGTTGTTCATCTGTTATCTGTGGTTTTGAGCTGGACTGAAAAACAGCCCATTTGTCACGCAAACAGAAAAACATCTCCAGCAGCGTTTGTAAGAAACTTTGAGACAAAAATGATATCATTCAGATTTCAGACTCAGACTCTTTTGCAGAAAATATAAAACATTCTTATTGTCTTTCATGCTGTTCATTATGATCTTTAACTGTGTTTCTGGATGTTTCTGTCAGATCTGGTAACATAGATTTCATCAGTATACGAAAAATACATTCAGTTGTCCTCTATGTAATGCTGATTTAGTAAATTCCATGTCATGACAAAGTTTGACATTTCAAATATAATATAAAAAACAATAATCTCCCTGACTGCAAGATTTAAAAAAACAGCTCTGGACAATACACAAAAAATAATAGGTAATACTTTCAAAAATACTTATTTTTCAGTCAATTAAATGATTCTACAGTAAAGGTATAAGCAGTTGTTACATCAGAAAAATGAACTTTCTCATAATCTCTCTGTAACTAGAAACTCTTGTACAAATCTGAAGCAGGAATAATCAATATTCAGAGAGATGAGAAAGAGAAAACTGACATTTTTACAGCTATGAACAGATAAGCATCATGTCTCATCATAAAGGTATTTTGTGTCTGTTTAAGAGCTGCTATTAAAGAGGCTTTATGTATCAAAAGCTGCATTTTAAATATATCTGGAGTGGAAACTTTATAGTGCATTTTGTTTCACTTAAGGTTTGTATTTCCTGTTTTAATCAAACCTTCAGATAAACTAGATGACAATCTCTTTGCACACACCAATAAATGTCTGACACAACTGCTATTTTATAACTTTAAAGCAGTAGCGGCTCCTGGCCATAAATTAGGTAGGGCAGATTCTGGGTCTTAGCGCTGGTTTATGATAAACATTTTGTAAGTCTTATATCCTAATCGCTCAACACATCAGAAACACTTTTGGCAGAATTCTAATGTCCTTGCGTTATTCAGCCTGAGGGTGGCGCTCTATCGATGATTGATATACTTTTATACACACAACAAACGCATAGAATGTCATAGAATTGCCTAAATGTAATATTTATTGCGTCAGAATGTTACAAGTTATGTAGGAATTCCAGTGAAGAAAACAGTCATGTCTATCCTCAGAACAAACATAAAACAAACAGAACTACTGTATATAAAAGCCATTCACATGAGCATGTTTAAGCTAAAGGGTTTATACTCTCATTAATTTAATACGCCACTCCACATAGAACAGACATAACAACTAGTTACTGACCTGATGCAGACACATATCTGAAGCGGATTGATATCGTCTTGATCTGGAGTGAGGTTTACGTGAGGTAACGTCACGGGGAACTAAGCGAAGCGCTGCAGTTCCATTTTTCACCACAGATTTACTGGTGAGGGCTCTGAGACCTGCTGCCCCACTTAGTATCATGAATACATGCCTGCCGAATCCATGCGCTTCATTTTAAAATATCCTGCTCAATTTACGACTTAAAATAGTCTAGAAAATCCAAAAAATATTTGTTGCAGAATGCTGAACACACTGATCATTTATTATTAATTCAGTGTATATAGAGGTCTATGTTTGGATGAATATTTTGGTGGGGCTCTGCCCCAGACGAGCCGCGGCTGCTTTAAAGTGTCTCGTGATTCAACAGACTGTATTGAATGACTCTAATAAAGACAAACACAAAATTATGGATTATAAAGAGATTTTGGTGAGTTGAGGCTCATGACCATGGTGTAATCAGAGTGAATCTGGTCCTTACTGAAGGAGACTGTAGCGTCACTGAGAGACTCTTCATGCTTCTGGAAACTGACAGATGCGTACAGGAGCTCATCAGAGGGGATTGTGGGTAGTTCATCAGGTCTGTTAATTTGAGCTGATCCAGGATCTGTGAGAGAATCACGTCTGCTGTCTGCACATAATGACTGAACATGGATAGAGGAAAAATTTACATTAAAACGAGAAAACATCTAATAAGCACAATACATAATGAAAACATACACACACTCTGACTCACCATTGTATTTTCCTCCCTCTTTCTCATGTCTGATGTGGAGGTTCTTCCTAATTACCCAAAACAAAATAAATCGATCAATAACAGAAAGACAAACAAGACTGGAGACGAAAAGCAGCATCTGAGACAGAAACTCATTGAGTCAGTGAGATTTTACTGTTGCTGACATTCAGAAGATTGAATCATTGCAGAAACACTCAAATAACTAGTTATTAAAGGGGATGTCTAATGCCATTTCATGCATTCTGTCTTATTTACACTGTTAAAGAGTTGGATTTTCATGCTAAATATTGAAAGGTTTTTTTTGAGTATGGCCCTATATGACGTCACAATTCCTTCCTTCTGCGCACACATCAACCAGAGCGAGAGCAAGAGCACGGCCATCAGTGTGCTTCGTTCAGGTTACGGAAGTCGTCGGCTGCGCTGCACACACAGGACTTGCTCTAGAAAGATTTGTTTTTAGACCACAAAATCAACAATGTAACCAAAAAAGTGTTTGGATCTGAGGGAAAGATAAACTTCCCAAAGAACCCAGCGTTGAGGGAACAGTGGTTGCAGTTTGTTTTTCCGCAACAACAGAGTTGTGCAAGTGTGTTTGTTTGTTCTCGGCATTTCGGTGATGAATGTTTTATAAGCAAGGCCCAGTTCGATGCTGGATTTCCATATCGTTTGAAACTGAAAGATGGAGCGGTCCCAGGGATCAAAGATCCCGGTCATGAGTTGGAAATGCAGGCGGCAAGTAAAACTGCATCAAATGTCTGTGTTTTGTTGGCAATCGGCACTATAAGTGCATATAATGTAAATAAAACGAACGTATAGTGAATCAAAAGTTATGCGATGATGTATTGCGTGCTCATGACTCTTTAGCTCCGCCCACAATGCCTCCAGGAGCTTGACTGTTTTCTAAAAGAATCGGAACAGCTGTTTCTGTCGTTTATAAATCTGATAAAAATGAAGACTCTTCAGAGTTATAAAGGATGCAATACTTCTCTACAGGTACTCAAGATTAACATAAGATTGGCAGAAACAGAAACTTTAATTTGTTTCAACAGATAGTAAATGATCAAACCTCGTCTCTTGTGTCTTAATATACACACAGTCAGAGTGAATCCACCAATCAGCAGCAGAATCACACACACACAAATAATGATGATCATGGAGAAATCTGAAAGAAAAAAAACATAAAGAGTGCTCATTAAAGAGATATACATACATTTACATTTAATTTACTTTTATCCAAAGCAACTTACAAATGTAGAGAACAACAATAGCAATCCAACCAGAAATAGGGCAACAATATGCAAGTGCTGTTAGTCCCTGTTAGTCTATTAATGGATCAAGTGTTGATGAAGAAGATGCATGTTCAGTAGGGCTGTCAGGATTATGAAATTTATCTGATGATTAATTTAACAATGTAAATATTCATCTGTCCCTCACATTAAGCTGTGAAATGGCTTCAGACTTTGAATATAGTGCACTAAAACTTAATTGATGCTTGTCTATTTCTTGTGGCTGAATGAATTGTAAATGTACTTTAGTTTCTATTCTGCAGATCTACAAACGTGTTCTACTTCATCTCTGTTTCTGCCTCTGTTGAGTCTTATAGTGAGTTTCCTGAATAAAGACCTTTAATTCTTCACAGCCAAGCTAAACTGAGACTCTGAACCTTCAGCTCAGTATAAAGTGGGTATATATGAAATATCCTGTGATTTTAATGTGTGGTTATTAAAATTAAAACAAATAATAAAACAAAAGCAATATATTGAATTAAGGTAGGTGATAAACTTGATATAAATCAAAAACCCATTAGAACAATTTAAAGTTGATTAATTAAATAATATAGAAAAATAATTAAGATCATATTTATTGGAACATTACATTTATCTGGTACATTTTATTGGATGGTAAATAAAACAAAAACCTTTTAAATGTCTCAACAACATAAAAAAGGGTATTTGTAGGTAGTTCCATTAATGACCTTATTAACGTTGTAACAGATGATAAACTTCCATTTACAGATCCATGTATTCCTCTACATGTTAAACAATAAACACTAGGGCTGTGTTTGATACATTGATACAATGGTGTATTGTCACATACTGTGTTTTAATACAACAGACTTTTTCACTTTGACATTAAAATAAAGTGTAACCCAGTTTCCTCCTTCCCTGGGTTACACAGTTCACAGTTTGAACATGCTGGACACAGAGTATCTTGCCTCCTCATGTTCAACTGTGACTCATACAAATTCACACTCCGGTAAATATGATGCGTCACGGGGAGCACAGCTTCCTCGCCCATCTCAGGCCAGGTACAGTCCAGATACACAAAAGCGAGGTAGGTGTCTGTATCCTCCTACAGTCACAGACACGGGACGCTACGCCTTCCAATCTGGCAACCAGTGCTCCGCCTTGCCGCCCTGCTGCAGAAGCGTCAGTAACAAATGATCCATTAGTACCACTCATCAGGAGTCTTGCAGCATTGTTGGCACTTCCCAACCCATCGCCCTGGCTCATTAGGACAGTCAAGACTCGGCTATGTGATTCAGTTTGCCAGACACGCCCAGGTTCAGTGGTGTCCTATTTACCTCTGTGGCCGAGAAGGATGCCCCCGTCCTTCGTGCAGAAATTCAGGGTGCAAACACATCAGGGTTGAAAAAGGTGACAAAAACATGAGGACCACATACATGTATGTATGTTTAAACGTTCAAGGCCAATAAAGTGCCAAGACTAGGGACTTTGATATAACGCCGTTGAAAACTGCTCTGTGAGCAGCGGATGTGTCTGCGTCTCTCAGACAGCGCTCAGAAACAGTCTCTCTCACGCATACGGAAAAATGAGTTGTCTTTTGCTGCTGACTGCGATTCAAAGGCTTAAAATAATTTGTTGTAAACCGCAATGCTTAAAAATGCATGCAAATGATAAGCTTTCGTGACCTTTCGCACAGCAACGTCACGTGATTGAGTAACTTAAGAAGGCGCGAGTCTGTTGATAGGCTTGTTCGAGATGCATCGGCGCTGTGCAGACCAATCGCCATATGACATCAAATTACTGCGAGAGCAAATCGAAAGCATAAGGAGTCGTATGCTCTCCAAAACGCTCTCGCGGTACTTTGATGTCATACACCGATAGGACTGCGCAGGCCTGATGTCATTCACCGTGCTTTTTAGGGTCAGGCATATCAGTACAAAGTCCTCCTTTTTGGCTGTCCCTGTCACCACGCATCTTCACGAAAGTCGTAGAGGCTGCCCTTGTCCCGTTAAGGGAAGCGGGCATCCGAATTCTCAATTATCTTGATTACTGGCTGATTATAGCTCACTCTTGTGATTTATTGTGTGCACACAGGGACATGGTGGACAGACACATTGGGGCTTCAGGTCAACTGGGATAAGAGCAAGCTTGTTTCACTGCAGAACATCTCTTTTCTCTGAATGAAGTTGGGCTTAATAAACATCACAAGTGAACAAGCCCAGTCTGTGCTGAAGTGCTTGCAGACGTTCAGGGGAAAACAGCGGTTCCACTGAAACAATTTCAGAGGCTCCTGGGACATATGGAGTCCTCCAGTAAAACAGCTTGTATTGATGCTTCAGACTGACTTCATACTGAAGTCCCAAGATGGGCAAGACCATCACGCAGATCTGACGCCGTACGTTCAGCGCTTGGACAGACCTTGCATTTCTACAGGCAGGGGTTGCCTTAGAACAAGTGTCCAGGCCTGATGTTGTCACAACAGATGCCTCCAAGTCAGGCTGGTGGGCTCCTGTACGGGACCTTGACTGTGCTGGCACATTAATTGCCTTGAGTTGCTGGCAGCACTGCTGGACCTGTGGAGGTTTCATCCATTGATTCAGGGCAAGCATGTGTTGGTGCGGATGGACAACACAGCAACTGTGGCATATAACACATCACTTGTCGCAACTCACCCGCCAAAGTCACTGCAAGCCACTCACAATCCAGGCAAACTCAACCATGTAGTGGATGCAGTCATGACAAGTGTCGCTCCGAGGAGAGTGGAGACTGGTCTTGAGTTGATTCGGCAAAGCACAGGTAGACCTGTTCGCTTCCCAAGAATCTTCCTACTGTCTATTGTGGTATGCCCTGACCGAGGTGCAACTCCTAGTGTCAGCATTCAACACCATGTCTCGTTCTCTCCATCAGGGAATGGAGTAACCGAGATGTTTTCTTTAAACAGAAAACATCTGTGTTTCCATGTCTTCCTAAATCAATTTTTAAATCTTTCTAAGACATGTTTGACATAAGATGTAAAACTAGATTGAAGTTTCATAGCATGAAACATTCAGAAAATAGTAAACTGGCATTTGTGTCAACTATAAACGCTTTTGAAGCGCACACACAGGCAGTGGACGGCCACAGTGCGGCGCTAGGCAAAGAATGAACAAGATTTTTCAGCAGTGTTTACAGTGCCTCAGGAAGCCTCCAGTCGTGATACTCTTTAGTTATGGTAAGGAGCATTACATTTCTGTCACACACTATAAGCAGTAGACCAATAGGAGCTTTCTGTAAGGCAGGTTTTAAAAAAGCTGAAACAGAGCATTCAGACAGAGGGCAAAAATAGCTGCTGAAACAATGTAAATTCTAGGAAACAACAATGAGTTTTTTGAATATTAAATGATATAAACATATTCTAGTAGACCCCATAAGCAAAATGAGCATAACAGGACCACTTTACAATAACCGATGAGCTTGTAAGAGTCATTTGTTCGTAAAGCAGAAAACATTTGGTGTGCATTTTCCACGAGGACAACTAAATAAATAGTTATATAATAGTTTTCTTCATGTTCACTGCTTAAATTCATATTTTATATATCAGAATACTAAATGCTTTGATGGCAATGCTTTTCTTTAGTGTGTTTTCTTAGTGAGCCCCATTGGTAGATCCAAACCTGAGTGATTGTTCAAGTGTCAATATCTTTAAATCTGCCCCAAAGACAATGCAGAAACAATAAACTATCTTACCCTTTTTAACAGTAAGAGTAACTTTAGTGGTGATGTGAGCTCCACACCAGTATATCCCAGAATCCTCTTCTCTCAGATCAGTGATGTTTACAGTAAAGACTCCAGTAGAAGCTTCATCACTGAAAGAGAATCGATCATCTCTGATCGTCTCCAATGAAACTCCATCCTTCACACACATGGAGGGTTCATGTGCTTTGCAGAAGAGTTTCTGATGTTCATCATGATGTTTGCACTGGATTGACATGTCGTCTCCTTCATACTTAGTCAAGTTCAGCTCTGGAAATGATGAGAAATATAAGAACATCAATTCACAGCCATAGTTTCACATATTCAGATGATAAACCTTCCTCACCCTCGTTCATGATGACGATCAGATGAGCGTAAAGATAATTCACGTCTCTCTCTAATGTCACTGCACACCAGTATTTCCCAGCATCCTCTGCTGTCAGTCCAGTGATGGTCCCAGTGAAGACACTTGCAGTGACGTCATCATTCAGAGTCAATCTGTCAGTCTTGGTCTCTTTCTCTTCATTGAGAGTATTTCTATCTCTAGTGGAGCACTTCCCCTTACAGAGAGACTTTGACTTTGATTTATAGATTGAATCATAAGGGCAGATGATCTCAGCAGATTCTCCTTCACGTCTCACTACTGGAGCCACTGCAAACAAACAAACACAGACATTTAACACACATGATTCTGAATATACTGTATTTACTACAATGAAATCATCTGAATTCACTCACTGATGAGGTTGAGCTGAATTTTGGTGGTCAGGGAGATGAAAGTCAAATGTGTGTCTCTGGTTTCTGCTCCACACCAGTAAACTCCAGCATCTCTCACGCTCACATTACTGATGCTCACTGTAAAAACTCTCTCTTCATTTCTCTCAGATGAACCATTCATTTCTGTCACTGTAGATGTGCTGATGTTTTGACAGATGTGATTATCATCCTCTTTGCAGAAATGAACTTTATGTTCCTCTGGGATCTGACAGGTGATGTTGACTTCTTCACCAAGATGAGCAGATTGTGTCACAAATATTACATCTGTAATCCAAGAGAAATTGAATTAAGTCTGAACCAATACTTTGTATATGCCTGATAAATAAATAAAATAAAAATAAATAAATATATATATTCCTCACCATCTGTGACGTTCAGCTGAAGTTCAGTGAAGCTCTCAGTATAGTGAGACACATTCACTCCACAGCTGTATGTTCCTGCATCTGCAGCTTTCAGCTCTCTAAAAAACACCATCAAGACTCCTGCTCTGGTGTCGTCATATAAAGAAACATCTCCATTCTCCATCCATTCATCCTGAACTCCTGGATTCTTCCTCTCTGAACATCCATCTGATTCTTTACAGATGTATTTTGTGTTGGTTTTGTATTGAGGATGTTCACACTTGATCATCATACGACCTCCTGAGTATCCGCTCACTCTAGACACGCCCACTTTATCTGTCAGTCACAAATATTACATCTAATCAAATTTTCCACAAAGAGATTGTAGACACTTTAAAATCAGATATGACTGAGTTATTCCACTTACTGATAATATGTAGATGAACAGTGTTAATAATGGAGTAACTGTATGATTGTTCTTTGATCCAAACTCCACATAAATAAACTCCTCCATCATCTGGTCTCACAGCAGTAATTCTCACACTGAAGATGTTTTTATGTCTGTCGTCATAAATGCTCAATCTTTCTTTCTGATCCTGTGTTTTATTAGTGGAGATCATCTCATCAATGATGTCATTTCCTACTTTGAATATGGTTTTTCCATCATACTTTTGACCCCATGAATATTCACAGCTGAAAGCAGCTTCTGTACTATTTACGTTCACTGTCTTTGACGCTCCACAACACGAATCTGTCAACATTCAGAGTTTTCATTTGTAAAACTGTGAGAACATAAAAATATGAAACAAGGATAACAATGACGAATAGATTTTATTGATCATTTTTTTCCCTACTCACCAATGATGTGTAAATGAACGGCATTAATAATGGAGTAACTGTACGATTGTTCTCTGATCCAAACTCCACATAAATAAACTCCTCCATCATCTGGTGTCACAGCAGAAATTCTCACACTGAAGAGGTTTTTATGTTTGTCATCAGAAACACTGAATCTTTCTTTCTTCTTCCATGTGCTGTAAATCTTCTCAATAGAGTTTTTTCCTTCTTTGAATATGACTTTTGCATCATTAATATGATCCTGTGAATATTCACAGCTGAAGGTTGCAGTTTCTCCAATATTCACCATCACTCTCTTTGACACTTTACAACATGAATCTGTAAATAACATTATAAAGAAATATATTTCACATATAAAAGCTTTGAAATGATCAGTGGTTTGACTAAACAAAGACTTTAATCTTAAAATGACTGACCTTCTTCCACATTCAAAGTCATATCAATGTACCGCTGGCCAATAACCCTAATCTTGTATCTTCCAGCATCTTGTTGATTTAAATCTCTGATGAAGATCATGATGTTTCCATCACTGTTACGAAACAGTGTGAATCGTCCTTTATTAATCCAGTTATCATGTTTCTTATAATTTATTATTGTTCTCCACTCTGGTAATTTGGCCATATGTTTAGCAGAATAACTGTACCAAACCTCCCCAGAATCAACAAGAAGACTTCCTCCAGAATATCCAGTGACTCTAAAGCATCTCACTGCACCTGTCAATCAGATTGATACTGTGATCAGAAACCTCATGAACAGAAAACAGCATCATTACTGCAGTGATGAAAGAGAAAAGCTCTGACCTGAGATCAGGTAGAAAGTGAAGAAGATGAGGAGGATCTTCATTGTGAGTTGAGTTCAGTCTTCTTTATGCTGAATGTTCTCTGTGTGAATCTCTCTGTCTCTACATCTGTCTGCTTTAGTTACTTCCTCTTTATTCAGCTCTTTATCAGTAATGAGCAGCTTTACTGGCCCCTCCCACCATCAGCACTGACTGAATATTACATTAATCACACTGAAAGAGCGCCACCTAGTGGAGGATACAGTGTCTGATACTGAGAGATCATACAGGTTTCATCTTCTCTATATAAGGACAAATGACACCGAAGATAATTGATCAGCGTTATTTAAATCTTCCACTAGAGGGCGACAGTATAATTCACATGTAAGGTGTCTATAGGGGGCTTCAGTAAAGGCAGTTTTAGGATTAAAATAATTAAAAATGAAAGGTTAACTCTGACATAATTCACACATCAGGAAATGTTGAGTTACAAAGGCTGATCCACTCTCACAGAAACATATTAAGCAACTTTATGTCTTTATTAAACAGCATCATCTTCCTGTGACTCAGGGGAAAAAATCATGATACTTTTGTTTTGACATTTATACTTTAAGTTTCTGACATCTTTATCAGTTATGAGAAACATTAACAGTTTTTTATTAGGAGGAAACAGACATGATTTGACTTGCAGGTTAAATACTTCATGCCTATAAAAATAATATCATACGTTTACATTGATCCAAATATGAAGCTGATCCTGTGGCCAAATGAACTTCCATAAGTGTTGTAACTTGTGCTCTAAAGCTACGCTCAGACTGTCAGTCCAAATCCTATTTTTGATCATATCCGATTGAAATCCAATCAGATTTAGCACGTGTGAACGGCAAAAAATAACATGAAATGCGATTTTTATGAATCCATTTCAAGCTACATTCATATGTGGTTTGAAATCCTATTCAAATTGAATTTCTGTAAATCCGTTTCAGTCTGAACGCTCTGATCGGATTTCGCGTATAGTTTGTGACTTTCTCACACCATGTAAAATGTAAACGTCAGATGTTGTTATAGAAAACATGCTGAAAGTTGCTGCAGAAACAAGGTTGTGTTGCAGCGGCTGCACAAGATCATGTTGTAAATAAGACAACATCTGTATTGCAGACCTCTCCATGTTGTTGTTGTTTTTGGTGTATGCTTACCAACACAACATCACTGCCATAGAAAACAATGCAGATATTCCTGTTAATGAAAGAGTGGGATGGACACACAAATCACATCTGAACAGTTGATACACAATGTGGAGGTCAATAATTTTATAATTATAATTTATAATTAACCAGAACAGAAGAATAAGAAACAAGCATCTACTCTACCAACTATCACACAATAACCTACACAAAGATTGTTTACAAAAATCAAGAAATTTAACAGGCATTAACACATATTTACCACTAGATGGAGCCAGAGGTTTGAATAAGACATTTGTGTTTGTGTTTTCAGTCTCAGACAAGTTGATGCTCTCAAGAAATCTTTTCAGACCATGTATTAGTTCAATGTTTTTATTGTCTCTATTTAAATGAAAGTAAGGAATTTCACAAAATGGTACTTTTCATCATGTTTCTGAAACGTTGCAGTTTGCATAATAAATCTATTTATGGAATTAATTAATTGCTATTAGTAATATTAGTAATTAGTAATTACTATTTTACCAAATCTTTTAAAGACCTGGCAATCATCCTATTGCATTGTGGGTCAAGTTTCGCATGCAGTATTCACATTTCTTTCAGAAAATGTACATATAGTTGGATATAGGCCTAATGTTCGAGTCCTTTTTATATTTCACAAGTTTTAGATTAAAATGTTTATTATACTGATTTATATACTGTATAATGAGGCATTTCATATTATCACAGTCAGTTAACAGTGTTGTTTGAATCTGTGAAGATATTGTGAGATTCACGAGCCTCAGCGCGACCGTTAGTTAAAGCACTGCTGTCAAGATCAAATAAAGTACAATAAAATCCATTCATTCATTCATCTAAATAAGAAGAGAAGGTTCTGTGTGTCACCGTGAATAAAATACAGAGTCAGACACAATTCGGCTCAGTGTTGATTCACATTCTCTTTTCTTCTGAGTTTGTTTGTCTTATCATCACAGAATAAAGTTGAATGCCAAAATCAAACAATGTAAAATGTATCAGTGCTACAGAAATTAAAGAGATCTGAACAGTTGCACATTTTAACATTTGAAAAGCAAGCAGATCTTTTATAATGAACATTTATTTATGACTGCAGTTGGTTTGAATTATTAGCAAATACAGTTTTGAGATTTCAGTTCCCTCTAGCAAATATGTTTAGTTGACCTGACTAAAACCATTTGGAGCAGAATAGATTAATATGATTCTGAATAGCTGTGATATATTATAAATAATATTGTTATTTTCCATATATTATACAAATTCACAGCATCTTTTTATGGAGGGGAAACTCTGTGTCCATCATTACTAAGATAAACATTTCCTTTTTTATCACACCTCCAGGAGGCTGAAGGTTTTTTTTTTTTTTTGGTTTGACAAAAGATAAATAGAGTAAAAGAAAACCACGAGCTGAAGAGCATCTCACGCTGTTGATCTTTATCACATTGACCACAGTATCAAACAAGCCTGTGAACACAAAGACCTGATCCACTTACAAGCAAGTCTCTTCATCCTTTATCCAAAAAAAAAAAAAAAAACTGGGTTAAAAAACTTTTTGGTTGGGCTGAATTCAGAATAAATTCAAAAATGCACACTATCATATGACTCTCACTATTACTGCCAAACAAAGATATGCTGATATTTAGAATTGGACCAGGAAGATAGTGATGAAAAAATTTTAAATAAAACACAGTGAAATTCAAAGTAAATCTTAAAGATGTTACTTGTTTAAAGTGGTGTTGACATAAATGTACTAACAATACAAATGAATGACATTTAAAGAATTATTAAAGACATCATCAATTCCGACAAGGAAATTATTTATTTATTTATGATGAGAATAGTTCATCACTCTCAGTAAATGTTAAAGGTGAATTACTGAACGATCAGCTCTTAGTCTTTATTGTCTTCTGCTCTCAATGGATGTTGATCTTCTGTCTCTCTCTGTTCAGTCTCATGTGTCTCACTGTGGGTTTCCTGAGTAAGTCTGTTTAATTAAACTGAACTGAGACCCTGAACCTTCACCAGTTTTCTGTGGCTTTGAGCTGGACGAAAAAAACAGCCTGTTCATCACACCAACACAAACAACACCTCCAGCATTCATGAGAAACTTTAAAACAGAAAGTATCATGTAGAAGTCAATGACATGACAATGTTTGACATTTCAAATATAATGTAAAAAACTGTAAATAATCTCTCTGGTTCTACAACTTTAAATAACAGTTTTGGGCATCAAACAAGGAATAAGCAGAAAATATAAATGTTTATTTTTCAATGAATAAAAGATATGATTATGCCGTAAAACTCTTACATCAGAAAAAATGACCTCAGTTCCAACAGAGCAAGAATGAACTAAAAACAACATCAGCAAAAGTCTCTTGCATGTACAAAACAAAAGCAGGTCAAAGAGAATCAATATTCAGAGACGAGAAAGAGAAAACATTTAAACAGCTGCTGTTAAAGAGACTTTATTAACTATAGTGTCTCTGCATTTGGAGTGGAAACTTTACAGTTTATAAGTGTCACTCAGTGGTTTTATTTCCTGTTTTTATTCACACCCTCAAATAAACTGAGATGACAAACTCTTTACACACACCAGTAAACCTCTGACACAACTGCTATTTTAAACATGTGAAAGAATCAACATGAGCAGCAGTGGAAACTTTAAAGTGTCTCATGATTCAACAGACTGAATTACCCTGATCAATAAAACATCTGTTTAACACTAAACTATGGATTATAAAGAGATTTTTTATCAATGAACTGTAAACACAAGCAATACTGTTAGTAAAGTGTGCTGATCTGTGATCTGTTATAAGTGAGTTAGTTGAGTCTCATGCGGTGACTGACCGTGGCGTAATCAGAGTGAATCTGGTCCTTACTGAAGGAGACTGTAGCGTCACTGAGAGACTCTTCATGCTTCTGGAAACTGACAGATGCGTACAGGAGCCCATCAGAGGGGATTGTGGGTAGTTCATCAGGAGCTGATCCAGGATCTGTGAGAGAATCACGTCTGCTGTCTGCACATGATGACTGAACATGGAGAAAATAGAGGGAAAACATACACTGAAACGAGAAAACATCTCATAAGCACAATATTTATACAAACATACACACACTCACTGTAACTCACCATTATATTTTTCTTCCTCTTTCTCTTGTCTGATGTTGAGGTTCTTCCTAATAACCCAAAACAAAATGAATCAATCAGTAAGAGAAAGACAAACTAGATCAATCTGGAGATGAACAGCAGCATCTGAGACAGAAACTCATTGAGTCAGTGAGATTTTACTGCTGCTGACAGTCAAAAGATTCAAGCAGCTCAGAGACACTACAATAACTAATTATTAATAAATGATCAAACCTCGTCTCTTGTGTCTTAATTTACACACAGTCGCAGTGAATCCACCAATCAGCAGCAGAATCACACACACACAAATAATGATGATCATGGAGGAATCTGAAAATTAAACACTTAATTAACATTCACACATTAGGAAATACATTTGATTAACTATTGATTGAATGAAACTAAATTATGGGAAAATTTGCACATTTTAGTCTCTCTTCTGCAGACCTACACATAAAACATGTTCTTCATCTGTTTTCGTTGAATCTCATGCATCCCACTTAGAGGTCAACCAAATGATTGGCCAACATTTTGTAATTAATCGGCATCGGCTGATTGTGCTGCAAATTAGGCTGATTAATAGGCAGGGTCATCTGCGAGCAGCTAAGCGTTGTTGTGGCAAGCCGATTGCCATTCCACTGGCATAAAGGCTTGGCTATGCACAGCAAAATCCTCAGTGTTAAATTAACACTGTTGGTGTTTCTATGAGTCCACACTCAGAGTGTGAAAAGGTAACACTGAATAAGTGTTGAAACTAATTAGATAATTAAGTGATTAATTAAGCGATGATTGAACATTACTGATGAACACCTGCTGTTAACAAGCAGAATCACTGAAGGACAGAGGAACAATAAGAACAGAAAAAAGAGGAACACAAGAACTACAACTGGCTTCCAGCCTTAGATGAAATCATCTGAAGATAAAAGACATTGAACTCCACAAACAGCATTACTAGCTTCACTTATTACTAACCAGATTGACCACTACACAATTATTACATTATCAATTAATAGCCAAAATCAACTGATCACATTTTCTCTTGGCTTTATTCACACAAAGTTGCAGCCAAAAAAAATCTAACATTAAAAGTCGAGTCAAGAGCCCAACCAAAGCCACCGCTGATCTCCATCATGGTGACTTCACATTAAACTATTATTTTCATTAAAACAGAAATAAAGTCAATCTGGTTGGTAATAAGTGAAGCTGGTAATGCTGTTTGTGGAGTTGTTTAATCAGATCTTCAGAGATTTAATGTCTTTTATCTTCAGTTGATTTCATCGAAGGCTGTGACTGAAGTCAGTTGTATACACCTGCTGTTAACAAGCAGAATCACTGAAGGAAAGAGAAACACAAGAACTAGTTCTTGTGTTTCTCTTTCCTTCAGTGATTCTGCTTGTTAACAGCAGGTGTTCATCATTACTGTTCAATCATCACTTAATTATCTCATTAACTCCGACACTGCTTCAATGGTACTTTAACTCTGTAGTGTGCACACACATGAACACTGGGCAGTGTTCATTTAACATAGGTGTTCTGATGTGTTCAATTACATAAATCTTACCTGTTTCATTTACGTATGACTGGTAAATATCACATTCAGTTTATTAATTTATGTTAAAACTATGTAATCCAAATGGATGGAAAATTTATTTGCAATTCAAATGCATTACCCTTAAGTTTGGACATAAATTGTTCCGAGTAATTTCGGTGGAAAAGCAGCATAACTCAGACTCTGCAGCCGTGCCTTGTTCACACACAGCTTCAACCGAAACAATGGCAGGGGAAAACAGACTTTCAAAAGCATAATTACATTGTAGCCTACTATAATTGATGCCGACCATGCTTATCATAAGTATAACAAGTCATTTGCATGTGAAAGTAGAAACACGTGCAATTCAGACAAAATTTATGGTTAAAACTTGGATGTTAATTTTCCTCATTAAATGTGTCTGTGGGTTGGACATAGCCTCCACAATGTCATCGCTCGTGGCCAGTGCACTTTTAAGCAGTTATGAGAAGACGGCTGTGTAATATGAGTGAACTCTTTTATTTTTGTTATCACTTAGATTATGGCCATTTGCCTTATAGCAGTGTCTGTCAACAAACATAAACAACAAGCATGCTTCAGAACAGTTTTGAGAAGGTGCTTAAAAAGTTGAGCCATGTATTATTACTATGAATTATGCTACTACTAGGTTTATTTTATTACCTGTTTTGTGTATTTAATATTTATGAATACATTTTTTTTTTATTTTTTTTTTTATTTAAATTATACAAGTGCACTGACTGGAGAGGTTTATGTTGTTCAATAAATGTTTCATTTAAGCAAATTTTCTGTATCACTTCTTATTACTTAACTGTAAGATTTTATGAGATGAAGGGGACAATCGGCTAAACATATTGGCCAAAAAAACTGGCCGACTTCTAGTCTCACTGTGGGTTTCCTGAATGAAGAGTATTAATTCTTCACAGTCAAATTAACCTGAGCTCATTTCTGTGGTTTTGACATGAAATGAAAACACCCTCTTCACCACAAACACTAAACACCTCCTGTGCACCCTCTGTGCAATGTCATAAAATGAGATGCAAAGTTTTCATAAGCAATAGAGGAAGTATATGGACTTTTTCTATATGAGATTATCAGGAATCACGAAAACACTCAAAACTGGGAAAATGCATAAAATAGAACAGGTTTGAAATAAAGTGGCATAAAAATCCAGAGACCCAGATGTCAGAATCAGAATAAGAATTTATTGCCAAGTATGTTTGCACATACAAGGAATTTGTTTTGGTGTCAGAACAAATGTGCGGTATTGGTCAATCATTTTATCTAGTGAAGATACATTTTTATATTAATGTCTGCTTAGTTGAATTAAATAATTGAACAGAAGTTTCAGTGCATCCAATTTAAGAGCAACAAAAGCAATACTGTATATTAAAGTCAGACTGAGTGTTTGTTCAGGTGTCCATATTTGACAATGCAAATAAATTATACTCTTACCTTTATCCTTATACTTGTTGACCTTTAAGTGCACTTTAGTGATGATGTGAGCTCCACACCAGTATATCCCAGAATCCTCTTCTCTTAGATCAGTGATGTTTACAGTAAAGACTCCAGTAGAAGCTTCATCACTGAAAGAGAATCGATCATCTCTGATCGTCTCCAATGAAACTCCATCCTTCACACACATGGAGGGTTCATGTGCTTTGCAGAAGAGTTTCTGATGTTCATCATGATGTTTGCACTGGATTGACATGTCGTCTCCTTCATACTTAGTCAAGTTCAGCTCTGGAAATGATGAGAAATATAAGAACATCAATTCACAGCCATAGTTTCACATATTCAGATGATAAACCTTCCTCACCCTCGTTCATGATGACGATCAGATGAGTGTAAAGATAATTCACGTCTCTCTCTAATGTCACTGCACACCAGTATTTCCCAGCATCCTCTGCTGTCAGTCCAGTGATGGTCCCAGTGAAGACGCTTGCAGTGACGTCATCATTCAGAGTCAATCCGTCAGTCTTGGTCTCTTTCTCTTCATTGAGAGTATTTCTATCTCTAGTGGAGCACTTCCCCTTACAGAGAGACTTTGACTTTGATTTATAGATTGAATCATAAGGGCAGATGATCTCAGCAGATTCTCCTTCACGTCTCACTACTGGAGCCACTGGAAACAAACAAACACAGACATTTAACACACATGATTCTGAATATACTGTATTTACTACAATGAAATCATCTGAATTCACTCACTGATGAGGTTGAGCTGAAATTTGGTGGTCAGGGAGATGAAAGTCAAATGTGTGTCTCTGGTTTCTGCTCCACACCAGTAAACTCCAGCATCTCTCACGCTCACATTACTGATGCTCACTGTAAAAACTCTCTCTTCATTTCTCTCAGATGAAGGACTCATTTCTGTCGCTTTAGATGAGCAGATGTGATTAACATCCTCTTTGCAGAAATGAACTTTATGTTCCTCTGGGATCTGACAGCTGATGTTGACTTCTCCATGAAGACGAGCAAATTCAGTCTCTGTCTTTGGATATTTTGCATCTATAAAATAAAACAATTAAATAAAAATCAGATCAGATACTTCAGACAGGAGAGATAAAGTATTTCCTGTTCCTCACCGTCTCTGACGTTCAGCTGAAGTTCAGTGAAGCTCTCAGTATAGTGAGACACATTCACTCCACACCTGTATGTTCCTGCATCTGCAGCTTTCAGCTCTCTAAAAAACACCATCAAGACTCCTGCTCTGGTGTCGTCATATAAAGAAACATCTCCATTCTCCATCCATTCATCCTGAACTCCTGGATTCTTCCTCTCTGAACATCCATCTGATTCTTTACAGATGTATTTTGGCTTGGTTTTGTATTGAGGATGTTCACACTTGATCATCATACGACCTCCTGAGTATCCGCTCACTCTAGACACGCCCACTTTATCTGTCAATCACAAATATCACTTTATATGTACATCAAACTATAACATCTGTATTTGGTTTTATTCAAGTCAAATATTTTATTAAGAATGACTAATTCAACATGACTGGATTGGGTTATGGCAATGAAAAGTAACATCTAGACATATCTACAGTGTACTCACTCATAATAATATGTAGATGAACAGTATTAATAATGGAGTAACTGTACGAGTGACTGTTGATCTGAACTCCACATAAATAAACTCCTCCATCATCTGGTGTCACAGCAGTAATGGTCACAGTCAATTGTTGATCTCTTCTATCAGATATACTGAACCTGTTCTTTTTCCATCTGCTGTTTATAATCTCATCAATAGAGTCTTTTTCTTCTTTGAAGATTATCTTGTCATCATTAATATGATTGTGTGAATATTCACATTTTAAGACAGCAGTCCTTCCATTCTTCACCTCCACTCTCTTTGTCTTGTTACAGCATGAATCTGTCATTTACACATAAAAGAACATTTTTATATAATGATATTTTTTAGTAGTTTCGAGGACTGTGCTGGACATATAACTAGGGTGACCATACTTCCTCTTAAAAAGTGATTTCTAAATCACCTCATGGCCAGGATATGGCTTTTCTTTCATATTGGCGTGCTCTCTATAGTCGTCATACATTATATGTACATGTACTCGGGTCTTTTCTGTAGATCCTGCCTTCTCACGATATGTATGATGCCTGCCTGCTA
The DNA here is from genome assembly GCA_037950665.1 of Hypophthalmichthys nobilis. Lineage (NCBI taxonomy): Eukaryota > Metazoa > Chordata > Actinopteri > Cypriniformes > Xenocyprididae > Hypophthalmichthys > Hypophthalmichthys nobilis. The sequence continues at coordinate 41,064,261 of CM075480.1, read as the reverse complement.
TTGGTCAAACTGCTTCTCAATCAGCATCAGTAATAATACTGTGATTGTGAATTCACAAAGAAACTTGTGTTCCACTGCACTGCTTTTAAATAGTTTCTCTTTGTAAACATGCTTTACACGGATGTCTTTGACTGCCACGTTTTAAAGATATCAAGTTAAAATAAGTCAAACTTTAGAAAATAACGTCTCATATGCGGCATCGCCTCTTGTTCACCTGCATAAATGCGTTCAGTGTAAATTGACCACTAAAAGAAGCGCTGAGCAGGAACGGATGGCAGATCTCTTTACAGTGCCCAAGTGAAAATGTAAATGAATGGACAAATTGCACAAAATTTCCTTTGCCTTTTCCCGGTCAGACCGGTTTGAAGCAGAATAGCTGACCTGCAAACTACGTACATGTAATTGGTAAATGAAGGTGCGATTTAGATGCACATATTAGTTCAACAAATCATCAACCAAAGGAGAATGTTTGTCAGCTAAGTTAACTGGTAACACAAAACGCTTTCATTTCTTAACATAGTTAATGCATTAAATGAGCTCACAGTGAACAATGCTGTTTTTATTTATAAATATAGATTAATCTTAATTTCTACATATACTTATAAAAATACATTTTTAACATTCCAAGCTGTATAAATTAGCATCAGTTAATGTTTTTTTTTTTTTTTGAAACCCATAGTTTAATATCAGAATTGAAATCATACTGTAAATCTGGAGGTGTTATATTCTATTCATTAAATTGTATATTCTGCCCCATTTGTATTTTTGTATTTCATATGTCAAAATTACTCACCAAGTTTGACATTCAAATGTATTTCAATATTCTCTGAACCTGAAAAAACAATCCGGTATGTTCCAGAGTCCTGTAGGTTCAGTTCTCTGATGAAAAGCATGCCGTGTCTGTTTGTGTTGATGTACAGAGTGAATCTTCCATTATTAATCCATTTATCTTTTCTATTATTCTCTATTATTTTATCCCACCGTCCCTGGCTGTTTTGTTTTTGCAGATATTGATTGTTATTGGGTGAAAACCTTCCAGAATCAACAAGAAGACTTCCTCCAGAATATCCAGTGACACTAAAGCATCTCACTGCACCTGTCAATCAGATTGATACTGTGATCAGAAACCTCATGAACAGAAAACAGCATCATTACTGCAGTGATGAAAGAGAAAAGCTCTGACCTGAGATCAGGTAGAAAGTGAAGAAGATGAGGAGGATCTTCATTGTGAGTTGAGTTCAGTCTTCTTTATGCTGAATGTTCTCTGTGTGAATCTCTCTGTCTCTACATCTGTCTGCTTTAGTTACTTCCTCTTTATTCAGCTCTTTATCAGTAATGAGCAGCTTTACTGGCCCCTCCCACCATCAGCACTGACTGAATATTACATTAATCACACTGAAAGAGCGCCACCTAGAGGAGGATACAGTGTCTGATACTGAGAGATCATACAGATTTCATCTTCTCTATATAAGGACAAATGACACTGAAGATAATTGATCAGCGTTATTTAAATCTTACACTAGAGGGCGACAGTATAATTTACATGTAAGGTGTCAATAGGAGGCCTCAGTAAACTTACAAGGCAGCTTCAAGGTTAAAATAATTTAAAATAAACGGCTAAAATAACAAAACAAAGAAAATGCTAAAAATGCAAGATATACTGTGGTACAAAATATACAACTGACATAATTCATATATCATGTAGGGTTGGCTTGACACCACAATTTTGGCTTCAGTACGGTACCACAGTACAGATATTAAAACAGTATCGTACAGGGTCTGAATTTGGGCCGAGGTATTGTGCATAATTTTACTCATTTCCAGCAGATTTTTTGTTTATAATGCAGGAAACTACTGCAAACATTTATCACTGTATTGTTCTGAATATAAGATATTTATATTTTTTCTTTTTTCTTGGAAATACATCTGAAAAAATGGGATTGTCTTATATTCAGGGACTTTTACATGTCAATAATACACCCACAACAATAGGCAGCACCAAATATGTGTAAAACGAGTGGTTTACCGGTAGTTTACAGTGCCAGGGAACCTCATGATGGCGAATGACCATCTAGAACAGAGCGGTTCAAAAGTGGGGCAAGTGAACCAGCAACTGAGGAGAGGTTATGATGCAAATTATGATGCAAACACAATGGAGTCATCAAAAACTCTTATTAAGCATACAAGAAACATGGTGTTTCAGAATGTAAACAGTCTTAAAAATGCTAACAGTCAAAGAAAAGCTTACCGTGGTCCTAAAAGCAGCCTCTTCGAAGAAAATGACCGGCAAGTGTGCCAGTACATAGTTGAAAAAAGAAATGAGGGGCTGCCCATAACCAGAGCCGTCATCCAGCTGAAGGCACTGGATATCACCAAAGAGCTGAAGTTACCCACCAGAGACGTCCCTCATTTCTTATTCCGGTTACATACTGACACAGAATGATGCAGCATAATGGATTAGCATTACGCCGCAGAACAAGTCCTGCCTAGCGCTTGACCTCCGACTTCAGGGAGAAATTGCTGTGTTTTCAGCGCTGTGATCGGCCAAAGAAAAAAATAAGTAATAGGTCTGAAATAGGTTTCAGATAGGTAATGTGAACCAAACACTTGTGTTTTTGACATGCCAACATCTGTCACTGTACATAAAAAGGTGAGAAACCAGTCATTGTGAAATCTAGTGTAAATGAGAACTACAGGTTATTTATAGGCAGCAGCTAGATGCTAGATAGCGATAGATGCTATTTACACAAAGTGACAATAGCAGCATTTTCTTAGCGATATGCTATTTAGGTGAAAATAGCGATAGATTCTATTTACACCATGTATCAGTTCTTTGCAATAAGAGTAAATATTAATTAGATGCTATCTATACTTTATATTGGCAGATACTATTTGCACCTCAGTATTTTTGTACATTAACAGGATGCAATAATAGCCCAACCAGACATTGGGGGGCAGAGCTAGTGTAGAGCGTTTGCCAACAAGGGACGCTATTTGCACTTAGTGTAAATAGACACTCCGTTATTTTTATGCCATAAAGTGTTTATTTTTAAATGTGATTGCTGGTACATTTTACCAGTATTTACCACACTTTCAATACAAAAATTAAAATATGAAAATATGAAAAATATGCAATATGAAAATTCAAAAAGGTACATCTTGAAAAGGTTGTCTTAAATTCAGGGTCGTCTTATATTCAAAACAATACGGTAAATGAATCACCACAGATTATCACATCAAATCAGTAATTTGGAAACTGAGAGAATCATCTGTACCACGTCTTCTCTCTCTCTCTCTCTCTCTCTCAAAATGAGCAAAAGGCTTCTGGGTTCAAATCACAGTGTCTGCTCAGCTGAAGGAACTGTCACTTGCCCACGTCTTTTTAAGCCTTGTCAATTTAAACATGAAAGCGATTTTATATCATTCAGAAATGTTCACGCGCTCTTCGAGAGCAGTTTTCTTTGCGCTCACACTCACAGCGCGCACATAAAGCTGCCTCTCATAAAGCACACGCGTTACAAATTAAGTTAGTTTTCATAGCTTATTGAGCTTAAACAGTAAAAATACACACAAAATTATGTCAAAATGTCCGTATTGGTGAGTATCAATAAAGAGTGATTTATAGCAACGTTTGCAGTCTGGTGTGGAAAGGTCTGTTGGTTTGCCTTTTTCATCAGTTTTATAAGCAAAGTAATTCCACATTTCACTTCTACTGCCCTCTTTGTTAATTAGTTTTGGCCATGTTGAGTGAGATTCACCTACTTTATCTATTTTGTTCCTCTATATTTTCACATTTAATGGTTTGACGTTATCCAGTACCAAAGTGAGCAAAACCATGATATTGTACAGTTTGAAATAAAATATGTACAGATATTTTCCCAGTACGGGTATACTGGGCAACCCTAATAACATGATATGTTGAGTTAAGGCTGATTCACTCTCATATACAGAAACATCTTGAGTGATTTCATGTCTTTATTAAATAACATCATCTTCTTGTGACTCTGGAAAAAAATGCATCTATTACTTGGGTTTTGACATTTATTTGAGTTTTTGACATCTTTATCAGCAGTAAAGTCAGCTTTATTTATATAGTGCTTTATACAATAAAGATTTTTTTTCAGCTTTAAACAGGAAAATAGGAAAATGCTGTGAGAAACATTAACAGTTTTTAGGAGGAAACAGACTTGCAGGTTAAATACTTTATGAGCTCAAAAAATGATTTTTGCCTCTTCAGTTTAATTAAAATAAGCTAAGGTAACATGATTACATAATTGCATTGTGTTATAATCCTATTTGTGTTAAAACTACATGAATCTTTTTTGTTGACAACTAAATGGGCAGTGGATCTGTAGTTCCCAGCATGCTTTGCAATATCTGCATAAGGAGAGTAAATTTAATGATTAAGTTTTATTTTTTTGTTTTTCAGTAGCAGGAAAGACGTGATAGTGTTTAATGTTCAGTTATGTTGTGCATTTGAAGGAGTTTCTGTAATGTCTTTGAATTTTGTGGTTGTGCTGAAGAGTGGCGCTTGTGTTCAGTGAGTAATAACTGCTAATGTCAGCACTGACAACAGCCTTTTCTTATTTGCTCATTCTGTTTGCATGATGAATAAAACTGCAAGTAATCTCCTGCATTAACGTTTTCTTGCACATTTTGCCTTAAATGAAACCAAATGAAAAATGAAATATTCAGAAATTTGACTATAGTAAAAAACTAATTAAGTTGGATCAACATACTGTAAGAAAATTGTAATTAAGTTAAACTGACTACAGCAAATTCATTTAACCTAATCCAACTAAGTTGTGTTGACCCAAATGATTTAATTTGAATGTAAAAAATTGTGTGTAAATATTTCCTTCAGTTAAATTAAGTAAGGGTAATAAATTAAAATAATTTCATATATTTCCATTCTATCTAAATACACACCTGATGTCTGAGTCTGACTGCTGCTTCTGTCACTTTAACAGGCAGTTGTGGATTCAGCACCACGGACAGCAGCTGTCAATCAAACTTCAGCATCACTGATGACAGTTTAACAACACAAACTGAACAAAGAGTGAAATGCTGAGACTTGACTTCATCCTTCTGCCTTCATCTTCAACTTTTTTGTTTTAAAATCATCTGCATGAACAATGAGTTCATGTAATTATCACATATTATATGAAAACTTCCATTCCTGCAAAGTCACTCATTTACTTCAAAATAAAGAATGCATGAAAATAAGTTATTTATAATTGATCAAAATAGAACAGAAGAATAAGAAACGATCATCTACTCTATCGACTACCACACCATAACCTACACAAAGATCATTTACTTAAACCAAGAAATTTAACAGCCATTAACACTTATTTACCACTAGATGGAGCCAGAGGTGCGAATAAGACATTTGTGTTTGTGTTTACAGACAAGTTGATGCTCTGCTCAAGGTATTTTTTTCTCAGACTATTAGTTTAGTGGCTGTTTTTAACTTATTTCATAACTAAAGGAATTTTACCAAATTTACCTTTACTTTCCCTCAGAAATAGCCTAGTTTGATATAGGCCTACTTTGAGTCATTTTGTTATTTCAGCAAGTTTTAGATTAAAATGTTTATTATACTGATTTATATACTGTATAATGAGGCATTTCATAAATTATCAGTCAGTTGTTGTGAAGATATTGTGAGATTCACGAGCCTCGACGCGACCGTTAGTTAAAGCACTGCTGTTAAGATCAAATAAATTACCATGAAAGTCATTCATACACTTTGTGGTGTGTAATTAAGTCTTCTGATGGGATAAAACATGTCTGTGTGAGGAACAGATCTAAAATTAATTGATTACTCACAGAAAATCTTCCTCTCTCTGATCCATCAGTTCAAATTTCAATTAACCCGCGAACTTTGTTTTCATTCAAACGGAAGCGCAGCGCTCAGCGCCATATAAGGAGAAAAGGGAAGAGTAGAAACTGTGCTTAAACCTCATTGGCTCTCCCGTTTATGTTGTCGTGTCATATTTGAATATTTAGAATCTTGAAATAAGAACTGAAGGTTCCATGTGAGATACAGGCAAACACAGACAAAATTGCAGCATTTAGAATTAACAGCATGATATCATGCTTTGGTGTTGACGCTAATATAGTTGTTATGGTTATCTTTATAGTAGAGCTGTCAAAATTAATATAATGCATGCGATTTTTTTTTTTTTCAGTTTAAGGTGTTAAAATTATTTAATTCAATTAATGCAGCATCCATTTTCTTCCATCATCCTTTAGCTAGCATTACATTTTATGATCACGCTATCATTCATTCGAAAGTAGTCAAACCATTCAAACGCGAGGAGACGCAAAAAAAGGAACTTAAAACTATGTTTGCAGACGTCTGTGAATCTCCTGTCTGTGTGACACACGACTCATGCTCACTGTAATGACTGCTCCGAGACACAAATGGCTGAGGATCCAAGCGCAGTATATTTAATTAAAGGTTAATCCACAATCGTCATCAAAAAGCCAGGCAAGGTCCAAAACACAGGTGAGCAATCCAAACATGATATGATGATAAATTCCAGGACACAGGGAAAACCAGAGATGACGCAAAAACAAAAATCCAAGACACAGGAAAACAAGATAGGCTCAGAGGTGCAGTACAAAACAGTAAAGCAAGACCAAGCAATGAATGACTGAAAGAACCAGGTTTATATAGACAGACACTAACAAGTAAATGAACAACAGATGAATGTAATCATGGCTGATGAGTCCGCGCAGTGGGTTGTGGGAAATGGAGTCCATAATAGAGGCAGTAATCCTGGGTGGAGTGCCCTCTGGTGGCTATCAAGGGCACTCAAACTGGTGTTCATGACACTCACAGAAAGCCGCTTCAGAGTACATTGACTGCACCGAGTTCTCTTTTACACACAAAAGTATACCAACATGCCCGTTTTCTTGAGTATCCTCATATGCACAACATTAGATTAGTTGAATAAAGTCTTAAATGACCTTTGTAGCTTTATTAAGGATTAATCTATATTTAATTTATAATTTATGCAGTGAAGACTGTAAAGTGTTTGATAACTTTATTACATTTCCGTATGTTAGATCAAATATTTAAAATACTGTCTTTATGTTGTTTCTACATAAATGTGGAGGTTAATATAAGTATTTTGCGATTCTATTTAATGATGCATTTAAAAAAAAAACAATATACATTTTACCTTTACCTCAGAAAATTAAAACATTTTTACCTCAGATTAGATCTACATGCTTAAGTACAAACTTATAAAAATAAGAAAATTATATATATATCTCACACAAAAAAATACCTGACTCATTTAACAACTCTTACAAAACTTTTAAATATAGCAGAGGAAAAGAGGAACCAGACTCGTCTGACATTACAATCAATCTATATATGCTAAATATGATGTGTTTAGACAGTACGTGTCTCATATGGTGCTCAGTTTGAACCCTCTTTACTGTGAATCAGTCCGTATCTTTAAATGCATCAGTTTATAACATTCTCTGCTGTTTAGAGATAATTGACAGCAGCGTATTCACAGTAATCCTGATTATTCCTGATACTGACACTGTCAGGACAGTCTGATTTCTTGTAGAAATTCGCCACTGCGTAATTCAGATCCTCAGTAGATGTGATGCAGCGCTGAGAGTCTCCAGAGGCTTCCTCAATTGTAGCGTAAACGCAGCTAGAAGAATCAGAGGGGTGTGTGGGTAATTGTCTGTGAATGTCTTTAATCTCCTCATAATCACAACCAGTGTAAGAAACCTGAGGAGAGACAGAACATATATGTATTTAATAATAATCTGAATATTCAATAACCCTCTATGGTACAGAGTTGCCATATGGCAACAATTAATTTCTACTCGTTTCCTTGTTATTCAGAAAAAAATACAATATATTTCACTATGGGAATAAAAAGGGTAGGCCTTAAGGTTGCCAATGATGTGCTGTTTTTAAGTCACATGACATTTGAATGTCCCTCCAAACTCTCTTTCCCACTGTCACCCTCACATGGAAGACACCTGTAGAAGTGCTCCAGAAATTGCTTTATTTACCTCATTCCGAAAATGAATACAGCAATATTTTACGGAAAGAGCAATAGGAAGAGTGCAGAGTTAGCTCTTCCATGTGATGAGTGTGAGGATGAGTTAGCCAAATGATAAGGAATTATAGATATTAAAAGATAGGGATCTACTTATTTTTGTTTTGCATGAGTTCCAAGTATATAAATCTATCAATTTCTAAAAGAAATGTGTATCTAAATAGAAAAGAAAATCATAATTTTATAGAAAAACTACTTTTTTGACCATTTTCCATTGTGGTACAGAGTTGCCATTATGGCAACGTTTCCCTAAGTGAAATGGAAAAAAAAACATTTCAATGCTTTTACGTTCTCTCAGAAAAGTTTAGCATAGCGTTCACCCGAGAAACAATTGTGCCAATGTAGTTTACATACAGTGATAAAAAAAAAAAAAAAACACTTTAAATTAAATATAGTGTTTTTGTTTGGTATTTACAGTACATTATTTTATAGCACCAAAATCTCTTTTTTTACTTTACAGTAGGTTACCGAAGGCTAAATATGTAGCCTAATGTCTGCTTCTAATTTATTACTTCAACAGTTGAACTAATCAAGAGCAAAATAAAAAAAAAATATGTGTGTATGTATATTACATGATAAAAAGTAGTATTTTTTGACCAGTTTTAAAGTTTTATTACATTTTTGTTCCTGAAATCCACCCTTCTGATGGGATCAGTATAATCCAGATTTTTTGGATCAAAGATATCCCAGTCTTACTAAACACAAACGGATGATTTGATCCAGATCCAAACCAAGATTGGATTTTGAACAACCCATTTTCATGATTTGATCCAATCCGATAGCTGAACTCAGATTATTACTTTTGAACAACTGGCCCCTGGTAATATAATTCATTCTCATTATTGATCAAAACAAATATCTTTTTCTAAATCACAGTAATTCTACTAACCGCTTCATTGTTTCCTGGTGTTGCATGAGATCTTTTGGAGGAGGAATCAGCGTCTGTCAAAAACAAGAAAATTAATGGTTTGGTAAATCTCTTCACATTCTCATATTTCTCTATTTTGTTCATGTTTAGCTGTAGTCAGCAGGAGGCAACAAATTCAATTTTATGAAGAAAAAAAAACACATCTAAGAATGTTAATGTATCAGTTTGATCAATGTGGAAAAACAGACACAGTCCTTGTAAAGAAAGTGAAATTATCAACAGAAGAAGGAGTTTTACTGTTCGACTGACGCCTCCTGCAGACAGTCCTGATCACGAACACGAGTCCAGTGATGATCAGCAGCAGAACCACAGACACACTGACCACCAGAGAAGAGCCTGAAAACACCAGAGACTCACAATCTGAACCACACACACAAATGAGTGTTTGTGTTAGTGATTAAAAAAAAAAAAACTAATTAATCGCACATTTTTTTCTCTGTCATTAATCGCAATTAAAAACATTGGAGATTTTTGTATTTTTATATTGTAATAATTTGACAGTTACTCTCCAAATTAATGTAGAAACAACTTAAAGACAGTATATTTTAAATATTTGTCTAATGGCATTTTTTTGTTTTTTTTTAAATGAAGGCCAGTATCACTGATACTAACACTGCTACTGATGTCTCTATGAAATTGATAAAAAAAACATTACTGTCACAGACACGCCAGGCTCCAGCACTCTCCAATCACGTCGCACTCCCTCACCAGAGTACTGATCGCACACACCTGCACCTCATCAGCACGTTCATCACCAGCACCATATAAGACACACACACACACTCACTCCTCGTCCGGTCTCGTTTATGTAAAGGACTCTTTCTAATGCTTACCTCAAGGACTTCCAGTATATTACTTACCTGTCTCCAGCGTTCCCGAATTACCTCCTGTGTTCTCCGTGTGTGTGTGTGTGTGTGTGTGTGTGTGTGTGTGTGTGTGTGTGTGTGTGTGTGTGTGTGTGTCTGTGTGTGTGTGTGTGTCTGTGTGTGTGTGTCTGTCTGTGTGTGTGTGTGTGTCTGTGTGTGTGTCATCATCCATCGTCTGATCTCCACCATCTCCACTCGGATCTCCACTCTGCAACATACAAGGACAGTATCAGTTCCAGTTTATTCATCATTCAACTTATCAACTTCAGTTTTACTCACCTGTGTTCACGTTCACCCTCTGCTTGCTGTCAATAAACACCTTACCTGTTATATTCCGTCTCCGACCCTTCTGTGTTGTAACAGAAGACCGGACCAACATCGCTGACACAAGCATGAGCCAACCAGACCCATTCCAGGACCTCGTCGACGCCTTTCGTCGCACATTAACCTCCATACCATCACCATTAACAACAGCGAACACCTCCGTCAACAACACCGCCAGTCCCGTGGCCAAACCGGCGCCCTACTCTGGTTCGGCGGAGGAATGCAGCGGATTTCTTCTCCAATGCTCGCTGGTCCTGGAGATGCAACCGCACTCTTTCCCCACCAAGCGATCCAAGGTAGCTTTTATCATTTCTCAACTTCATGGCAAAGTACTTCAGTGGGCAGATTCTCTATGGACACAAAATAATCCAGTTATTCAGTCTTATTCCAGCTTCGTCAATCACTTCAGAGAAGTTTTTGGAAAACCCGCCTGGGATTCGTCAACTGGTGAGAAGCTGTACAATTTAAAACAGAATAAGATGACTGTGACTGAATATGCCCTCAAGTTTAGAACTCTAGCAGCTACCAGTGGATGGAACGAACAAGCCCTTATAACAACTTACCGTCAGGGTTTGGATCCTCGAGTGCGGTTGCATCTCGCTGCATACGAGGACACCATCGGGCTCGAACACTTCATTCAACTCTCCATACGCTTCGCCACTCGTATGCAGTCGTGTCTCGACGACTACCAGGGCCAGCCACAGCACGACATCTCCCTCTGCCGACCAGAATCCGTCAGCCCTCCAGAACCAGCCCACGAACCCATGCAACTGGAAACCTCTCGACTCACACCCACTGAACGGCAGAGGAGGCTGACCCAGAATCTGTGTCTGTATTGCATCCTCGGGACATGTTCTCTCCACATGTCCAACACGCCCACCTCGTCCCATGGTGAGTGCCATCCTCCCATCAATTCGCAAGATGAAACCACTCACCATTGTTGTGACACTTACTGCTGCTAATGTTTCCATTCCAGTTACCGCACTCCTCGATTCTGGGTCAGCCGGCAACTTCATCGCTGGCGCCCTCTGCCGTCAGCTCAATATCAAGACCTCGCCCACGCCTACAACTTACCAGATCCACTCGATAACCGGAAAACCTCTCTGCAAGAAACATGTTCGTCGAATCACCTGTCCTATACAACTACAAACTGGCATTCTTCACATCGAAAAGATCCATCTGCTGGTTCTGGAGGACTCCACCGCTGACGTGATCCTAGGGCGCCCGTGGTTGGAGCAGCATAACCCAGTCATCTCCTGGAGTACCGGCGAAGTCCTGAAGTGGGGCGACACCTGTTTCATGGACTGTTTTCCCGAGCTTCCAGCTCCTCTCTCTCCACGTCCAGAAACCCTCTCCATCTTCACAACCTCCATTGAGAGTCCAGTTGAGAAACGCTCCGTGGAGATACCGCCGTGTTACGCCCCCTTCAGCGACGTATTCTGCCCGAAAAGAGCCTCCAAGCTGCCTCCACACCGGCCATGGGACTGCGCCATAGATCTGCTTCCGGGTGAGTCAGTGCCAAGGGGAAGGATCTACCCCCTTTCCATTCCGGAGGAGAAGGCCATGGAGGACTACATCGAGGAGGCTCTGGCTCAAGGCTATATCCGTCCATCTACTTCCCCTGCTGCTTCTAGCTTCTTCGTGGCAAAAAAGGACGGAGGCTTGCGGCCTTGTATTGACTACCGAGCACTTAATAACATTACAGTGAAGTTCAGATATCCCCTTCCTCTCGTCCCAGCGGCCCTGGAGCATCTCCGTGGTGCCACTGTTTTCACCAAGTTGGACCTCCGCAGCGCGTATAACCTCATCCGGATACGTGAGGGGGACGAGTGGAAGACCGCCTTCGTAACACCTACAGGACACTACGAGTACCTCGTTATGCCGTATGGCCTGGTCAACGCCCCCTCCGTATTCCAGGATTTCATACACGAGGTGCTCCGGGAGTTTCTCCACAAGTTTGTTCTGGTCTACATCGACATCCTGATCTACTCCCGGAGCCTGGCCGAACATCGCCATCACGTTGCGGAGGTCCTGAAACACCTGAGGGAATTCCAACTCTACCTAAAAGCCGAGAAGTGCTCATTCCACCAGCCCTCAGTGCAGTTCCTTGGCTACACCATCGATAGCAGTGGCATCCGGATGGACGAGAGGAAGGTGGAAGCCATCCAGAACTGGCCAACACCCACCACCATAAAGGAACTCCAGCGCTTCCTCGGCTTCGCAAACTTCTACCATCGATTCATCCGGGATTACAGCTCCATAGCCAACCCTCTCACAAACCTACTCCAACACAAGCCCAAGTCTCTGTCCTGGACTCCAGCTGCCACGAAGGCCTTCGACACCCTCCACGAAGCCTTCACAACTGCTCCTCTCCTGGTCCATCCTGACCCAGACAAGCCCTTCGTCGTAGAGGTCGACGCCTCGACCACAGGAGTAGGAGCGGTTCTCTCACAGCAGCAGGGGAATCCCAGCAGCCTCCATCCATGTGCCTTCTTCTCCCGCAAGCTCAACCCGGCGGAGAGGAATTATGACATCGGCAACCGAGAACTCCTAGCCATCAAGCTGGCACTCGAGGAATGGAGGCATTGATTGGAGGGAGCAAAACATCCCTTTTTGGTGCTCACTGACCACAAAAATCTCGAATACCTACGTGTGGCAAAGAGACTGAACCCCAGACAGGCCCGCTGGTCTTTATTCTTCACTCGCTTCAACTTCACAATTTCCTACAGACCAGGATCTAAAAATACCAAGGCAGATGCCTTATCTCGACTCCACGCTCCAGAAGAATGCTCTGAAGAACCCGAAACCATACTCACAGAAAAACTCATCCTAAGCCCTATCTCCTGGTCAGCAGAGACCATACCCTCCTCCAATGCCTCTGCCAACACTCCGCTGGGTTGCCCCCAAGGCTTGCAATACATCACCAGGACACGGCGCACTCCACTCATCCACTCTGCACACTCTTCACTAGGCACTGGCCACCCGGGGGTCAATGAAACCCTCTCGTTGCTGAAAGAACGCTTCTGGTGGCCCAACATGGCAACGGATGTCAGAAGGTACGTGCAGGGATGCAAGGAATGCGCCATCTCGAAGAGTCCACGTCACCTACCATCCGGCAAACTCCTTCCTCTGCCCGTTCCCAACCGACCATGGTCACACCTAGGGGTGGATTTCATCACTGACCTGCCTGCCTCTAGAGACTGTACCTGTATCCTCGTAGTGGTAGATCGATTCTCCAAATCCTGCCGTCTAATACCTCTGAGAGGACTACCAACTGCCATGGAAACAGCCGAACTCATGTTTAACCATATCTTCCGTTACTTCGGCATCCCTGAGGACATTGTGTCAGACCGTGGACCTCAATTTATCTCTCGTGTCTGGAAAGCCTTTTTCTCACTCCTAGGTGTGACCGTCAGCCTGTCATCGGGTTACCATCCGCAGTCGAACGGGCAGACGGAAAGGAAGATTCAAGAGATCGGCCGCTTCCTTCGTACCTTCTGTCATGGCCACCAGGACTCTTGGAACCAGTTTCTGGGTTGGGCCGAGTACGCGCAGAACTCCCTGCGACAACCATCTACCGGACTCACACCTTTCCAGTGCGTACTCTGTTACCAACCCCCACTGTTCCCCTGGTCAGGGGAACCCTCGAATGTACCATCTATCGACCACTGGTTCCGAGAGAGCGAGAGGGTCTGGGACTCAGCCCACCATCAGCTGCAACGTGCGTTACGTAGACGCCGGATGACAGCCGACCTTCGCCGTTCCGAAGCTCCAGCCTATCAACCAGGACAGAAGGTCTGGCTGTCAACCAGAGACATCCGCCTGCGTCAACCATGCCGTAAGCTGAGTCCCAGGTTCATTGGCCCATTCACCATCACGGAGCAGATCAACCCGGTCACCTACAAACTGCAACTCCCACTGAGTATCGCATTCACCCCACATTCCATGTGTCACTCCTGAAACCTCACCACCCTTCTGTTCCTCTCTCCACAGAGCCTGGCGTAGACGCAGCTGAGCCCCCCCTTCCACTCATCCTAGACGACGGTGCTGCCTACGAGGTTCGTGAGATCCTGGACTCCCGGCGCCGTGGTGGTCAACTCGAATACCTGGTCGACTGGGAAGGTTATGGTCCCGAGGAACGCTCATGGGTACCACGCAACGACATTCTGGACCCTAATCTACTGGACACATTCCACTCTGCTCATCCCAACAGACCTGCCCCCGGTGGAAGAGGACGACCACCACGACGTCGGGGTCCTCGGCCCTCTGGAGCGGGCCGTGGAGGGGGGGGTACTGTCACAGACACACCAGGCTCCAGCACCCTCCAATCACGTCGCACTCCCTCACCAGAGTACTGATCGCACACACCTGCACCTCATCAGCACGTTCATCACCAGCACCATATAAGACACACAAACACACTCACTCCTCGGCCGGTCTCATTTACGTAAAGGACTCTTTCTAATGCTTACCTCAAGGACTTCCAGTATATTACTTACCTGTCTCCAGCGTTCCCGAATTACCTCCTGTGTTCTCCGTGTGTGTGTGTCATCCATCGTCTGATCTCCACCATCTCCACTCGGATCTCCACTCTGCAACATACAAGGACAGTATCAGTTCCAGTTTATTCATCATTCAACTTATCAACTTCAGTTTTACTCACCTGTGTTCACGTTCACCCTCTGCTTGCTGTCAATAAACACCTTACCTGTTATATTCCGTCTCCGACCCTTCTGTGTTGTAACAATTATATGATAGACATTCAACATTACAGTATAATTGAAAGCTATCAATTTCAACATTTATTAGACTTTAAAAAATAACAACTTTTAATTTAGGTGAATTTAAAACAATCTTCACATAAACCCATTATAATAAATGTCATATTTAACTGTGGCCCTCCTACCTGTTTTTGAATAGCGTTATCAAACACTTTACAGTCTTCACTGCATAAATTATAAATGAAATATAGATTAATTCTTTTTAAAGCTACAATTTTCTCTGTTATCTTTATTCTTTGATTAACATTAATGACAGTTTATTAGGCTGCTGTGACTTTAAGAGCTGCCGCTGGCGAACATCTCATTTTCTCTTTCCCTGTGTCCGAAATCGCCCCCTGTATCCTTAAATAGGACACTATTTGAGGGAACAGCCATTTTTAGTGGTGTCCGAAACCTTAGTGGACATTATTGAGTGCACAACTGATGTACACTCAATAATAATAGGCATATTGTTTTGAACTGCTTTTGCAATGTTACTAGTGTAATAGTTTTTTGGCAAATTGTATTTTATTAATATTAAAACCAGACCAAAAATCCTAATAATCAAACTAAATCAAAATAATTATTAATGTAATAATAATAATAATATATTTATTTATTGGACACGGTAAGATTTTTAATGTTTTTAAAAGAAGTTTCGTCTGCTCACCAAGGCTGCATTTATTTAATTAAAAGTACAGTAAAAACAGTAATATTGTGAAATATTATTACAATTTAAAATAACAGTTTTCTGTTTGAATATATTTTATAAAGTAATTTATTCCTGTGATCAAAGCTGAATTTTCAGCATCATAACTCCAGTCTTCAGTGTCACATGATCCTTCAGAAATCATTCTAATATGATGATCTGCTGCTCAAGAAACATTTATGATTATTAAAAATGTTGAAAACAGTTGTGTACTTTTTTCAGGATTCCTTGATGGATAGAAAGTTCAAAAGAACAGCATTTATCTAAAATACAAAGCTTTTGTAACATTATACACTACCGTTCAAAAGTTTGGGGTCAGTAAGAATTTTTATTTTTATTTTTTTTTTGAAAAGAAATTAAAGAAATTAATACTTTTTTTCAGCAAGGATGCATTAAATCGATCAAAAGTGACAGTAAAGACATCTATAATGTTACAAAATATTATTTTTCAAATAAATGCTGTTCTTTTGAACTTTCTGTTCGTCAAAGAATCCTGAAAAAATATATATTGTACACAAATATTTTGTACAATTGTACAGATCATCATATTAGAATGATTTCTGAAGGATCATGTGACACTGAAGACTGGAGTAATGATGCTGAAAATTCAGCTTTGATCACTGGAATAAATTACTTTATAAAATATATTCAAACAGAAAACAGTTATTTTAAATTGTAATAAATGTCCCCGGTTTCCATTTCAGAAATCTGGTCACCTTAATTTAACACGCATTTCAAGCGTTACATAAAAATACACGTGAAATACACATATTTTACGTGTTGTTGGCGTGTTAAAATTAACGTGTTTTTGAACCTTTTGTCCTTTGATATTCTGTGCACTGTGTGTGTGGGTCACAGACACAACATTCACAGACAGTGAATGTCTTGTTCTCTTTTGTCTTTGTGGAGCTTGAATGGTTTAAAAGCATTTGCATGAATAAGAGCATGATCATATAATGTAACACTAGCCAAAGGATGACAGAAAAAAAAAAAAAAACATGCTGCGTTAATTGTGTTAAATATTTTTAACACGTTAAACTGGACAAAATTATTTGCACGCATTAACTCGCTAATTTTGACAGCACTAGTTTGTGTTTCAGAGAGAGTTGAAACACAAACTGTACCTGTTACAGGAGACACAGATGTGATCGCTGGAGATTCAACTGATGAGAATGATGATGTTGTTCTGTGATAGTTTGTCTCTGAAAAACAGAGAAGTCAGTGTCACAAACAAAATGTTTTCTTACCTCACTCACACATACTTCACTTCCCTTTTCTCACAGACGCTGATGTCTATCAGACATTACTTAACCATCAGACATGCTTTCCACATAAAACCACAAACAGTCGTCTTCGAGCATCTTGAAACTGTCAGGAGGATTTAAAGTGTTGCTGATGCAGTGATGATCTCTTTGCTAAGTACTTTTGCATGCTGCTGTTAACTAGCAGTTATCTGTGAGAGGTTTGAGTTAAATTGACATTTTAAGAAACACTTTTTTAGTGAACTCTCAGTATATACTCACATTACTAACAGAGTATACATATTAAATGCTAACTGACCAATTTAAAACAATCAGTTTCCTGAAATGGAGTGAGTTAACACAGGTTTTAATTCAGTGCAGGGTGTTATTACAGTAACATTGTAAAGTAGATTACAGTAAAGAACTGTAAATTCACAGCTGCTCTTGTTTTGCTGTTTTGACAGTTATGCTGTGTTTTTACAGTACAGTTTTAGTTTATGATTTACATTTGAGGTGAGGATGAATGTACAAGGTTTTATTAACACAATGATTTTTTTTCTTAGAACCATTTAATAATGTAAAGATTCTTTTTCCACCATAAAGAACCTTTTGTGCAATGGATGAATTCCGTGGATGTAAAATGTTCTTCATGGAACCATCAATGCCAATAAAGAACCTTTATTTTAAGAGTGCAGAGAAAAACATGAGATCTTTATCATTATAATGTCACTTGAACTCTATGATTTTGAATTTATATTCAATTTTTGCATTTGTTCCTGATTTCATTTCCTGTGCTTATGTTTCTCTTGGTTTCCACGGTTTTTGATTATTCTCACATCAGTTTCAAATTTAGTTCATTATGTGTGTGTATATATAGCCTGTTGTTGTTCCTTATAGTTTGTAACTGTTCACTGAAAATGTTCTTTGGGGAGCCAAAAAAATTGCTCTTCTATGGCATCACTGCAAAAAAAACCAAAAAAAAAAAACTTTTGGAACCATTATTTTAAGAGTGCGGTTATTGATTTTATCTTTCATCATCTAGAGGTGTTCAGTATTATTATTGTCATTATGTGTGATGTTGTGGAGATCATCATGGGTTTGAGGCTCTCAGTTTCTCACCTGTTATAACCTTCAGATTCACTTCAGTGTAAGAATCTTTTCCTGTAGTTCTATCAATTCCACACTGGTACGTCCCAGAATCCAGTTCAGTCAGATCTCTGATGGTCACAGAGAAGACTTCTGATCTTGTGTCATCATACAGAGAGAATCTTCCAGAATCAGCCCATTTATCTTTCTCATTAGTCCTGATGAATTCAGAGCACCATCCAGTCTTTTGTTTATTTGGCTTTTTTCCTCTACAAAAATACTTTGCATTTGCTGTATGTCCTTTACTATATTTGCATGTGATGTTGACTTCAGATCCTGAATATCCTGTCACACTGATGGACCTCACGACACCTACAACAAACCAGCATCTTAATATATCATATATTATAAGAACAAAGGCGAACTTTCAGATTAATTTAGGCTACTGTTTCTTCAAGTCAAATCAACATCATGAACTGAAGTGAAAGACTCTGATCTGTGCTGTTTTTAGTGATTTACTCTGAGTTCAGATTCTTACCAGGAATCATCAGCAGAGTGAAAGTCAAGATGATCTTCATTCTTCTCTCTTATTAAATGATCTTCTCTGTTGTCAGTAGATTCAGTTCTTCTGAAGCTCTCGATGTGTGTTCAGATGAGTTTTGAGTGTTTCTTTCCTGGTTGCATGTTTAACATGAAGTGCTGAATGTGACAGAGATGCCCACTTCCTCTGTATCTGCCACAGTGAGAGAGCGATTAATAAAGCAGGAAGTGCTTCATTTGACAGTGACATCTGATGGACACACACGTAACAGCAGAGGTTCACATTGTAACTATAAGTGCAGTTTTGACTAATAAGGTTTATATCACAGTGAGATATGGCAGAGAGAACAGGAAAGAGGAAGTATAATAAAGTCCAGGGATAAACACAGTGCCCTCCTTAAGGAGAGGATTCCAGGCACTCCACAAAAAAAAAAAAAAAAAAAAAGGTCCAGGAGGGTGGTGAAGTGGAGGTGGAACAGGGAAGGGAGGGAGGGCCAGGCCCGTGTAATGGAAGATACTGATGTGATTATCATCCTCTTTGCAGAAATGAACTTTATGTTCCTCTGGGATCTGACAGGTGATGTTGACTTCTTCACCAAGATGAGCAGATTGTGTCACAAAAATTGCACCTGTAAACCAAGAGAAATGACATTAAACATTGGAACAAATATTTTACATGTGCAAGATACAGTATTTCATGTTCCTCACCGTCTGTGACGTTCAGCTGAAGTTCAGTGAAGCTCTCAGTATAGCGAGACACATTCACTCCACACCTGTATGTTCCTGCATCTGCAGCTTTCAGCTCTCTAAAAAACACCATCAAGACTCCTGCTCTGGTGTCGTCATATAAAGAAACATCTCCATTCTCCATCCATTCATCCTGAACTCCTGGATTCTTCCTCTCTGAACATCCATCTGATTCTTTACAGATGTATTTTGGCTTAGTTTTGTATTGAGGATGTTCACACTTGATCATCATACGACCTCCTGAGTATCCGCTCACTCTAGACACGCCCACTTTATCTGTCAATCACAAATATCACATCTAATCCATTTGGTAGCAAAGTTGTAGAAACTTTACTATACCGGAAACTATACCAGATTTGATATAGAGTTTGTTTTACGTACTACTCACCCATGATATGTAGATGAACAGTATTAATAATGGAGTAACTGTACGAGTGTCTGTTGATCCAAACTCCACATAAATAAACTCCTCCATCATCTGGTGTCACAGCAGTAATTCTCACATTGAAGAGATTTTTGTGTTTGTCATCAGAAATACTGAATCTTTCTTCCTCATTCATTGAGCTATAGATCATCTCAATTGAGTCTTTCTCCTCTTTGAATATGATCTTGGGATCATTAATATGATTCTGTGAATATTCACAGCTGAAGGTGGCAGTTTCTCCAATATTCACCATCACTCTCTTTGACACTTCACAACATGAGTCTGTAAATAACAAATTAAAGAAATATACTTCATATATATAAATGACAAGTATAGTTACTAAACAAGGACTCTAATCCTAAAATGACTGACCTTCGTCCACATTTAAAGTCATATCGATGGACCATTTGCCATGAACTCCAGTCCGGTAAGTTCCAGCATCTTGTGTGTTCAGTTCTCTAATGTAGATCATGAGGTTTCCATATTCATTGCAAAATAAAATGAATCTTCCTTCAGTAATCCACTGATTATGTTTTATATCATTTATTATTGTTCTCCACTCTGGTAATTTGGCCATATATTTAGTGGAGTCACTGAACCAAACCTTCTGTGAATCAACAAGAAGACTTCCTCCAGAATATCCAGTGACTCTAAAGCATCTCACTGCACCTGTCAATCAGATTGATACTGTGATCAGAAACCTCATGAACAGAAAACAGCATCATTACTGCAGTGATGAAAGAGAAAAGCTCTGACCTGAGATCAGGTAGAAAGTGAAGAAGATGAGGAGGATCTTCATTGTGAGTTGAGTTCAGTCTTCTTTATGCTGAATGTTCTCTGTGTGAATCTCTCTGTCTCTACATCTGTCTGCTTTAGTTACTTCCTCTTTATTCAGCTCTTTATCAGTAATGAGCAGCTTTACTGGCCCCTCCCACCATCAGCACTGACTGAATATTACATTAATCACACTGAAAGAGCGCCACCTAGTGGAGGTTACAGTGTCTGATACTGAGAGATCATACAGGTTTCATCTTCTCTATATAAGGACTAATGACACTGAAGATAATTGATCAGCATTATTTAAATCTTCCACTAGAGGGCGAAAGTATAATTTACATGTAAGGTGTCTATAGAGGGCCTCAGTAAAATTAGACAGCTTTAAGATTAAAATAATTTTAAACAGAGGTCTTCAACCCTGCTCCTGAGGACCCACTGTCCTGCAGAGTTTAGCTCAAACCCTAATCAAACCTACCTGAACTAGCTAATCAAGCTCTTCAGGATCGATTGAAAATCACAGGCAGGTGTGCTGAAGCAGGTTGGAAATAAATTTTGCAGGACAGTGGGTCCCCAGGGGCAGGGTTGAAGACCTCTGATTTAAAATGAAAGGTTAACTCTGATATAATTCACACATCAAGAAATGTTGAGTTACAAATGCTGATCTGCTCGCACAGAAACATATTGAGTAACTTTATGTCTTTATTAAACAACATCATCTTCCTGTGACTCAGGGGAAAAAATCATGATACTTTTGTTTTGACATTTATACTTTGAGTTTCTGACATCTTTATCAATTGTGAGAAACATTAACAGTTTTTTATTAGGACTAAACAGACATGATTTGACAGGTTAAATACTTCATGAATATAAAAATAATATCATACGTTTACATTGATCCAAATATGAAGCTGATCCTGTGGCCATATGAACTTCCATAAGTGTTGTAACTTGTGCTCTAAAGCTACGCTCAGACTGTCAGTCCAAAGCCTATTTTTGTGCATATCTGATGATTGAAATCCAATCAGATTTAGCACGTGTGAACGGCAAAAAAATAAAATGAAATGTGATTTTTACAAATGAATATGTGGTTTAAAATCCTATTCAAATCACATTTCTGTGAATCCGTTTCAGTCTGATCTGATCCGATTTCGCGTATAATTTATGTGACTTTCTCACTCCACGTAAAACGTAAACGTCAGATGTTGTTATAGAAAACATGCTGAAAGTCGCTGCACGATGTCATGTTAATAAGACAACATCTGTATCGCAGACCTCTCCATGTTGCGGTTGTTGTTGTTTTTGGTGTATGCTTACCAACACAACATCACTGCCATAGAAACCAATGCAGATATTCATGTTAACGAAAGAGTGGGATGGACACACAAATCACATCTGAACAGTTGATACACAATGTTGAGGTCAATAATTTTAGATCAGATTCCAATCGGATACACAAATAATCGGATTTGGACTGACAGTGTGAACGTAACCTTAGAAGGCAAATGTATTCAGATCTGAACATCTCATTGTGTCTTCAGTGTTTCTGGTCTTTCACTCCTCAGATCATCAGAGGTTCATCAGCTGAAGTCTGAGTCTGATTGCTGCTTCTGTCACTTTAACAGGCAGTTGTGGATTCAGCACCACGGACAGCAGCTGTCAATCAAACTTCAGCATCACTGATGACAGTTTAACAACAAAAACTGAACAAAGAGTGAAATGCTGAGACTTGACTTCATCTGCTTCCTTTGCTTCATCTTCAACTTTGGTTTGTAAAACATCTTCATGAACATTGAGTCCATGTAATTATCAAACATTATTCCAGTGTTTAATTCCTCCAGATTGACTCTTTCATTTCAGATTCACAGGTGTGTAAATCAATGTCATAATGTCAATCAGTTACAATTATTCAGAACAGAAGAATAAGAAACAAGCATCTACTCTATCAACTGTCACACCATAACCTACACAAAGATTTCACTAAAACCAAGAACCATTAACACATATTTACCACTAGATGGAGCCAGAGGTTTGAATAAGACATTTGTGTTTGTGTTTTCAGTCTCAGACAAGTTGATGCTCTCAAGAAATCTTTTCAGACCATGTATTACTTCAATGTTTTTGTTGTCTCTACTTAAATTAATTTCACAAAATGGTAGTTTTTATGTTTCTGAAACGTTGCAGTTTGCATAATAAATATATTTATGGAATGAATTAATTACTATTAGTAATTAATTACTATTTTACCAAATTTTTAAAGACCTGGTAATCATCCCATTGCATTGTGGGGGCAAGTCTTGCATGCAGTATTCACATTTCTTTCATAAAATGTTCATATAGTTGGATATAGGCCTAATATTCGATTTTTAGAGTAAAATGTTTAATACACTAATGTATACACTGTATCATGAGGCATTTCATAATTTATCATAGTCAGTTAACAGTGTTGTTTGAATCTGTAAAGATATTGTGAGATTCACGAGCCTCAGCGCGACCGTTAGTTAAAGCACTGCTGTCAAGATCAAATAAAGTACCATACAAGTCATTCATACGCTTCGTGGTGTTTTTCAAGTCTTCTGAATACATAAAACAGCTTTG
The DNA here is from genome assembly GCA_037950665.1 of Hypophthalmichthys nobilis. NCBI lineage: Eukaryota > Metazoa > Chordata > Actinopteri > Cypriniformes > Xenocyprididae > Hypophthalmichthys > Hypophthalmichthys nobilis. The sequence continues at coordinate 41,041,165 of CM075480.1, read as the reverse complement.
TGTGAGAAACAGATCTAAATTTAATTGATTACTCACAGAAAATCTTCTTCTCTGTCAGTTCAAATTTTGATTCACCCGCGAACTTTGTTTTCATTCAAACGGAAGCGCAGCGCTCAGCGCCATATAAGGAGAAAAGGGAGGAGTGGAAACTGTGCTTAAATCTCATTGGCTCTCGCGTGTAATGTTGTCGTGTCATATTTGAATATTTACAATCTGAATAAGAAGAGAAGGTTCTGTGTGTCACCGTGAATAAAATACAGAGTCAGACACAATTCGACTCAGTGTTGATTCACATTCTCTTTTCTTCTGAGTTTGTTTGTCTTATCATCACAGAATAAAGTTGAATGCCAAAATCAAACAATGTAAAATGTCTCAGTGCTACAGAAATTAAAGAGATCTGAACAGTTGGACATTTAACATTTGAAAAGCAAGCAGATCTTTTATAATGAACATTTATTTATGACTGCAGTTGGTTCGGCATATTAGCAAATATAGTTTTGAGATTTCAGTTCTCTCTAGCCAATATGGAGCAGAATAGATTAATATAATTCTGAATAGCTGGGATATATTATAAATAATATTGTTATTTTTCATAATTTTTCATACATTTTCTTTTTTTATCACACCTACAGGAGGCTGAAGGGTGTTGGTTTGACCAACAAAAGTTAAATAGAGCAAAAGAAAACCACAAGCTGAAGAGCATCTCATGTTGATCTTTATCACATTGACCACAGTAACAAACAACCCTGTGAACACAAAGACCTGAGACACTTACAAGGAAGTCTCTTTAACCTAGTTAAAAAAAAAAAAAAATGTTAAAAAGCTCTTTTTTTTTTTTTTTTTGGTTGAATTCAAAATGATTTCAAAAATGCACACTATCATATGACTCTCACTATTACTGCCAAACAAAGATATGCTGATGTTTAGAATTGGACCAGGAAGATAGTGATGAAAAAAATCTAAAACAAACAGTGAAATTCAAAATAAATCTTGAAGATGTTACTTGTTTAAAGTGGTGTTGACATACAATATAAATGCACATGACATTTAAAGAACTATTAAAGTCCATAAATTCCCACATTGATTACTGAATGATCAGCTCTTAGTCTTTATTGTCTTCTGCTCTCAATGGATGTTGATCTTCTGTCTCTCTCTGTTCAGTCTCATGTGTCTCACTGTGGGTTTCCTGAGTAAGTCTGTTTAATTAAACTGAACTGAGACCCTGAACCTTCACCAGTTATTTGTGGCTTTGAGCTGGACGGAAAAAACAGCCTGTTCATCACACCGACACAAACAACACCTCCAGCATTCATGAGAAACTTTGAGACAGAAAGTATCATGTAGAAGTCAATGCCATGACAATGTTTGACATTTCAAATATAATGTAAAAACCAGTGTAAATAATCTCTCTGATTCTACAACTTTAAATAACAGTTTTGGGCATTAAACAAGGAATAATAGCAAAGAATATAAATGTTTATTTTTCAATGAATAAAATATATGATTATGCAGTAAAACTCTTACATCAGAAAAATAACCTCAGTTCCAACAGAGCAAGAATGAACTAAAAACAACATCAGCAAAAGTCTCTTGCATGTACAAAACAAAAGCAGGTCAAAGAGAATCAATATTCAGAGACGAGAAAGAGAAAACATTTAAACAGCTGCTGTTAAAGAGACTTTATTAACTATAGTGTCTCTGCATTTGGAGTGGAAACTTTACAGTTTATTCTATAAGTGTCACTCAGTGGTTTCAGTGGTATTTTAAACATGTGAAAGAATCAACATGAGCAGCAGTGGAAACTTTAAAGTGTCTCATGATTCAACAGACTGAACTGAATTACCCTGATCAATAAAACATCTGTTTAACACTAAACTATGGATTATAAAGAGATTTTTTTATCAATGAACTGTAAACACAAGCAATACTGTTAGTAAAGTGTGCTGATCTGTGATCTGTTATAAGTGAGTTAGTTGAGTCTCATGCGGTGACTGACCGTGGCGTAATCAGAGTGAATCTGGTCCTTACTGAAGGAGACTGTAGCGTCACTGAGAGACTCTTCATGCTTCTGGAAACTGACAGACGCGTACAGGAGCCCATCAGAGGGGATTGTGGGTAGTTCATCAGGACTGTTAATTTGAGTTGATCCAGGATCTGTGAGAGAATCACATCTGCTGTCTGCACATGATGACTGAACATGGAGAAAATAGAGAGAAACATACTTTAAAAGGAGAAAACATTGCAGGAGCTATGTGGAAACACACAGACACACTCACCATTATATTTTTATTCTTTGTTCTCTTGTCTGATGTCAAGGTTATTCCTAATTAACCCCCCAAAAAAGAATCAATTAGTAAGACAAGGACAAACTAGATCAAAATCAAATGTCTGCTGAAAGTGAGATTCAGGCAGCTCAGAAACACAAAATGTTTAATTATAAATGAAATGTGTATAAATGTGTGTGTGTGAGAGTCACCTCGTCTCTTGTGTGTTAATTTACACGCAGTCAGAGTGAATCCACCAATCAGCAGCAGAATCACACACACACAAATAATGATGATCATGAAGGAATCTGAAAATACACAAACACATTGATAATAAAAGAGAAACAAAGAAATACTTTGATACAGAGAGAACTGATTTATAGATTGAATCAGATGATCTGCATTCATTATACATTGAGGAGATTCTCCTTCACATCTCACTACTGGAGCCACTGCACTAAAACAGACTTTTAACACACATGATTTAGAATGGACTGTATTTACTACAATTAAATCATCATAATTCATTCCCTGAAAAAGTATTTCATGGTATAAAATTTACAGATATTTTACTGTGTACATATAAAGTATGGTATATAAAAAAGCCACCAGGTGGAGAATAGATCTTGGTCAGTGTAGACACCACACTGAATTTTGTGTGGATAAAAATGAGGTCATGAGGGACTTCAGAACTTTCAAAACAGTTTTATAAAGTTTTGCAAAAATGTTTGTCAGCTGAACAATTGCCATGCTGTTCTACAAACAATTCTACAACCCAGTGAACACACTGTACTCATTTTCATTTCTGTAAAATTAAACATGGTGCTTTCTTGACCAAGGTCTATCTCACCTGCACATCTCCTTTTCCCTCAACTGCCCATCAGGCTCATACATTTGTAGCACATACACATACATTGAAAAAAGAAGAAGAAAAAAACAATCAGGGTTTTATCAGCAATGTCAAGGCTTCTTCGAAAAGGACATTAAATAAGCAGGGTGTGATTACTTGGGATAAAAATATGAAAAACTTAATTTCAAAGATGATGATATAGATTCTTTTTTTCTCATGGAATCACTCTTCAAAGTTTTAACTGTGGAAAGACGTCAATAAAACAGTTTGTCACCTAACTTAACATTTATCTCATAAAAGTCATTCAGTGACTTTAGAGAAATATCTCTAAAGAGGAGTTCAGAAAAAGAAAAGAAAAAACTCCCATACCATTATTGATGATGTTGATCTGAATTTTGGTGGTCAGGGAAATGAAAGTCAAATGTGTGTCTCTGGTTTCTGCTCCACACCAGTAAACTCCAGCATCTCTCACGCTCACATTACTGATGCTCACTGTAAAAACTCTCTCTTTATTTCTCTCTGATGAACCATTCATTTCTGTCACTGTAGATGTGCTGATGTTTTGACAGATGTGATTATCATCCTCTTTGCAGAAATGAACTTTATGTTCCTCTGCGATCCGACAGGTGATGTTGACTTCTTCACCAAGACGAGCAGATTTAGTCTCTGTCTTTGGATATTTTGCATCTATAAAATAAAACAATTGAATAACATTCAGATCAGATAATTCATACATGCAAGATAAAGTATTTCATGTTCCTCACCGTCTGTGACGTTCAGCTGAAGTTCAGTGAAGCTCTCAGTATAGTGAGACACATTCACTCCACACCTGTATGTTCCTGCATCTGCAGCTTTCAGCTCTCTAAAAAACACCATCAAGACTCCTGCTCTGGTGTCGTCATATAAAGAAACATCTCCATTCTCCATCCATTCATCCTGAACTCCTGGATTCTTCCTCTCTGAACATCCATCTGATTCTTTACAGATGTATTTTGTCTTGGTTTTGTATTGAGGATGTTCACACTTGATCATCATACGACCTCCTGAGTATCCGCTCACTCTAGACACGCCTAATTTATCTGTCACAAAAGAGTATCAACATCCAATCAATTCTGCCATTAAAAAAGACTTTAGGAACATTTATACCAGATTTTTTCTACTCACTCGTTATCTGCAAATGAACAGTATTAATAATGGAGTAACTGTACGGATGTCTGTAAACCCAAACTCCACACAAATAAACTCCTCCATCATCTGGTGTCACAGCACTTATTCTCACACTGAAGTTGTATTTATTTCTGTCACCATGAATGCTGAATCTTTCTTTCTTATCCCATGTGTTAGTAGTGGAGATCACCTCATCAATGATGTCATTTTTGATTTTGAACAAAGTCTTCCCATCGTATCTTTGATCCCATGAATATTCACAGCTGAAAGTAGCAGTTTCTGTGCTATTTACATTCACCGTCTCTGATACTCCACAACACAAATCTGTCAACATTCAAAGTCTTCATAAAAACATGAAACAAGTGAAATAATACATTTTATTGCTCCTTTTACTCACCCATGATGTGCAAATGAACTGTATTAATAATGGAGTAACTGTACGATTGTTCTCTGATCCAAACTCCACATAAATAAACTCCTCCATCATCTGGTGTCACAGCAGTAATTCTCACATTGAAGAGATTTTTATGTTTGTCATCAGAAATACTGAATCTTTCTTTCTTCTTCCATGTGCTGTAAATCGTCTCAATAAAGTCTTTTCCTTCTTTGAATATGATCTTGGGATCATTAATATGATTCTGTGAATATTCACAGCTGAAGGTTGCAGTTTCTCCAATATTCACCATCACTCTCTTTGACACTTTACAACATGAGTCTGTGATACACAAAATAAAAATATATTGCATGAATGTAAAAGCTTTGAAATGATCAGTAGTTCTACTACACAAAGACTGTGATCTTAAAATGACGGACCTTCTTGCACATTCAAAGTCATATATATCCGCCAGACCTCAAGAACACCGATCCGGTATCCACCCACATCTTGTTGGTTCAGTTCTCTGATGAAGATCATGAGTTTTCCCTCATTATTGGGAAACAGTGTGAATCGTCCTTCATTAATCCATTTATCATGTTTCTTATAATACATTATTGTTTTCCACTCAGGTAACTTATGTATGTATTTAGCTTTGTCTTTGTGCCAAACCATCCCAGAATCAACAAGAAGACTTCCTCCAGAATATCCAGTGACATTAAAGCATCTCACTGCACCTGTCAATCAGATTGATACTGTGATCAGAAACCTCATGAACAGAAAACAGCATCATTACTGCAGTGATGAAAGAGAAAAGCTCTGACCTGAGATCAGGTAGAAAGTGAAGAAGATGAGGAGGATCTTCATTGTGAGTTGAGTTCAGTCTTCTTTATGCTGAATGTTCTCTGTGTGAATCTCTCTGTCTCTACATCTGTCTGCTTTAGTTACTTCCTCTTTATTCAGCTCTTTATCAGTAATGAGCAGCTTTACTGGCCCCTCCCACCATCAGCACTGACTGAATATTACATTAATCACACTGAAAGAGCGCCACCTAGTGGAGGTTACAGTGTCTGATACTGAGAGATCATACAGGTTTCATCTTCTCTATATAATTCTATATTATATATCTATATAATATAATATATAATATTCTCTTCCACTAGAGGGCGACAGTATAATTTACATGTGATGTGTCTATAGGGGGTCTAAGTAAACTTACAAGGCAGCTTCAAGGTTAAAATATTTTAAAATAAAGGGCTAAAATAACAAAACATAAAGAAAATGTTAAAAATGCAAGATACTGTGGAACAAAATATACCATATACAACTGACATAATTCATATATCATGTAGGGTTGGCTTGACACCACAATTTTGGCTTCAGTACGGTACCACAGTACACATATTAAAACAGTATCGTACAGGGTCTGAATTTTGGCAGAGGGATTGTGCATAATTTTACTAATTTCCAGCAGGTTTTTTGTTTATAATGCAGGAAATTACTGCAAACATTTATCACTGTGTTGTTCTGAATATGAGTTTTTTGTTGTTGTTTTTTCTTGGAAATACATCTGAAAAAATGTGATCATCTTATATTCAGGATCTAGACTTTTACATGTCAATAATACACCCACAACAATAGGCAGCACCAAATATGTGTAAAACAAGTGGTTTACCGGTAGTTTACAGTGCCAGGGAACCTCATGATGGCGAATGACCATCTAGAACAGAGCGGTTCAAAAGTGGGGCAAGTGAACCAGCAACTGAGGAGAGGTTATGATGCAAATTATGATGCAAACACAACGGAGTCATCAAAAACTCTTATTAAGCATACAAGAAACATGGTGTTTCAGAATGTAAACAGTCTTAAAAATGCTAACAGTCAAAGAAAAGCTTACCATGGTCCTGACAGGCAAGTGTGCCAGTACATAGTTGAAAAAAGAAATGAGGGGCTGCCCATAACCAGAGCCGTCATCCAGCTGAAGGCACTGGATATCACCAAAGAGCTGAACTTACCCACCAGAGACGTCCCTCATTTCTTATTCCGGTTACATACTGACACAGAATGATGCAGCATAATGGATTAGCATTACGCCGCAGAACAAGTCCTGCCTAGCGCTTGACCTCCGACTTCAGGGAGAAATTGCTGTGTTTTCAGCGCTATGTGATCGGCCAAAGAAAAAAATAATTCATATCCCGTTTCAGATAGGTAATGTGAACCAAACACTTGTGTTTTTGACATGCCAACATCTGTTACTGTACATAAAAAGGTGAGAAACCAGTCATTGTGAAATCTAGTGTAAATGAGAACTACAGGTTATTTATAGGCAGCGGCTAGATGCTAGATATCGATAGATGCTATTTACACAAAGTGACAATAGCAGCATTTTCTTAGCGATATACTATTTAGGTGAAAATACCGATAGATTCTATTTACACCATGTATCAGTTCTTTGCAATAAGAGTAAATAGTAATTAGATGCTATCTATACTTTATATTGGCAGATACTATTTGCACCTCAGTATTTTTGTACATTAACAGGATGCAATAATAGCCCAACCAGACATTGGGGGCAGAGCTAGTGTAGAGCATTTGCCAACAAGGGACACTATTAGCACTTAGTGTAAATAGACACTCCGTTATTTTTATGCCATAAAGTGTTTATTTTTAAATGTGATTGCTGGTACATTTTACCAGTATTTACCACACTTTCAATACAAAAATTAAAATATGAAAATATGAAAAATATGCAATATGAAAATTCAAAAAGGTACATCTTGAAAAGGTTGTCTTAAATTCAGGGTCGTCTTATATTCAAAACAATACGGTAAATGAATCACCACAGATTATCACATCAAATCAGTAATTTGGAAACTGAGAGAATCATCTGTACCACGTCTTCTCTCTCTCTCTCTCAAAATGAGCAAAAGGCTTCTGGGTTCAAATCACAGTGTCTGCTCAGCTGAAGGAACTGTCACTTGCCCACGTCTTTTTAAGCCTTGTCAATTTAAACATGAAACCGATTTTATGTCAATTCAGAAATGTTCACGCGCTCTTCGAGAGCAGTTTTCTTTGCGCTCACACTCACAGCGCGCACATAAAGCTGCCTCTCATAAAGCACACGCGTTACAAATTAAGTTAGTTTTCATAGCTTATTGAGCTTAAACAGTAAAAATACACACAAAATTATGTCAAAATGTCCGTATTGGTGAGTATTCACAATAAACACAGTTGGCTATGTTTTAAGTGAATGTAAACGGTTTGAGAAAGAACACATAACGGTAGGCTACATCGGATCTGTGACAGCAGCCTAATATACCTGCTGCTATCTGCCACTAAATACTTTCATTAAAATTTTTAATTTGAATGATGTACTCACCTGTCGATCTCTTAATGCCCTGTACAAGTCAGAATGGTCAAGCAACAGATGCTTGTGAGGTTTGATGCGTTGCCTCCTGAGGCAACACATGATTTATAGCAATGTTTGCATAAGGTCTGTTGGTTTGCCTTTTTCATCAGCAAAGTTACCTCTTTCAAGCAAAGTAATTATAAATTTCACTTCTACTGCCCTTTTTGTTAATTAGTTTTGGGCATGTTGATTGAGATTCGCCTGCTTTATCTATTTTGTTCTTCTATATTGTCACATTTGATGGTTTCATGTCAGTTTGAGTAGCACACTGCCACCTAGCGGTGAACTTCGGAACAGCAGCGTATCCAGGACCAAAGTGAGCAAAATCATATCATACTGTTTGAAATAAAATATGTACAGATATTTTCCCAGTACCGGTATACCGCACAACCCTAATACCAGGATATGTTGAGTTACAAAGGCTGATTCACTCTCATATACAGAAACATCTTGAGTGATTTCATGTCTTTATTAAATACCATTAACTCTAGAAAAAAATGCATCTATTACTTGGGTTTTGACATTTATTTGAGTTTTTGACATCTTTATCAGCAGTAAAGTCAGCTTTATTTATATAGTGCTTTATACAATAAAGATTTTTTTTTTCAGCTTTAAACAGGAAAATAGGAAAATGCTGTGAGAAACATTAACAGTTTTTAGGAGGAAACAGACTTGCAGGTTAAATACTTTGAGCTCCAAAAGGAAAAAAAAAAAAAGATCTTTGCCTCTTGTTCAGTTTAATTAAAATGAGCTACAGTAACATGCTTTTTTTTTTTTTACACATTTTGTCACACTAACAACTTAATTACATTGTGTTATAAAACTGAAATGTACTTAATCCATTTGTGTTTAAACTACATGAATCTTTTTGTTGACAACTAAATGGGCAGTGGATCTGTAGTTCCCAGCATGCTTTGCAATATCTGCATAAGGAGAGTAAATTTAATGATTAAGTTTTATTTTTGTTTTTCAGTAGCAGGAAAGACGTGATAGTGTTTAATGTTCAGTTATGTTGTGCATTTGAAGGAGTTTCTGTAATGTCTTTGAATTTTGTGGTTGTGCTGAAGAGTGGCGCTTGTGTTCAGTGAGTAATAACTGCTAATGTCAGCACTGACAACAGCCTTTTCTTATTCGCTCATTCTGTTTGCATGATGAATAAAACTGCAAGTAATCTCCTGCATTAACGTTTTCTTGCACACTTTGCCTTAAATTAATCCAGATATGTAAAATAAAATATTCAGATATTTGATTATAGTAAAAACCAAATTAAGTTGGATCAACATATTGTAAAAATTTGTAATTAAGTTAAACTGACTACATCCAATTCATTTAACCTAATCCAACTAAATTGTGTTGACCCAAATGATTAGATGAATTAAATAAATTGTGTGTAAAAATTTCCTTCAGTTAAATTAAGTAAGGGTAATAAATTAAAATAATTTCATATATTTCCATTCTATCTAAATACACACCTGATGTCACTCCTCAGATCATCAGAGGTTCATCAGCTGAAGTCTGAGTCTGATTGCTGCTTCTGTCACTTTAACAGGCAGTTGTGGATTCAGCACCACGGACAGCAGCTGTCAATCAAACTTCAGCATCACTGATGACAGTTTAACAACACAAACTGAACAAAGAGTGAAATGCTAAGACTTGACTTCATCTGCTTCCTTTGCTTCATCTTCAACTTTGGTTTCAAAATCATCTGCATGAACAATGAGTTCATGTAATTATCACATATTATATGAAAACTTTCATTCCTGCAAAGATCATTTCACTAAAACCAAGAAATTTAACAGCCATTAACACATATTTACCACTAGATGGAGCCAGAGGTGTGAATAAGACATTTGTGTTTGTGTTTACAGACAAGTTGATGCTCTGCTCAAGGTGTTTTTTTTCCTCAGACTATTAGTTGTGCCTTTGTTGTCTGTTCTTAAATTATTTCATAACTAAAGGAATTTTACTAAATTTACCTTTATTTTCCCTCAGAAATAGCCTAGTTTGATATATATTGATATTTTGTTATTTCAGCAAGTTTTAGATTAAAATGTTTATTATACTGATTTATATACTGTATAATGAGGCATTTCATATTATCACAGTCAGTTAACAGTGTTGTTTGAATCTGTGAAGATATTGTGAGATTCACGAGCCTCAGCGCGACCGTTAGTTAAAGCACTGCTGTTAAGATCAAATAAATTACCATACAAGTCATTCATACGCTTTGTGGTGTGTAATTAAGTCTTCTGACAAGATAACATGTGTATGTGTGAGGAACAGATCTAAATTTAATTGATTACTCACAGAAAATCTTCTTCTCTGATCCGCCAGTTCAAATTTCGATTGACCCGCGAACTTTGTTTTCATTCAAACGGAAGCGCAGCGCTCAGCGCCATATAAGGAGAAAAGGGAGGAGTAGAAACTGTGCTTAAACCTCATTGGCTCTCTCGTTTATGTTGTCGTGTCATATTTGAATATTCAGAATCTTGAAAATAGAACTGAAGAGATGTGAGATACAGTCAGACGCAGCTGCAAATACGGTTCATTACTAATAACTTTGGAAGCTTGCTTCTGCCACTGAATAAAAAGAACAATAACTATAAAGATAACGAAAAAGATATAGTTCTAAAAATCATTCTACATATAAAAGAACAGCAAACTCCACACCACCACTGTAATGATAACGGCACCGAGAAATTATATAGCTGGAATCACTTTCAGAACGATTTTTTTCTAGCTGATGAATGATAAAAACATTGACAGCCAATCAGAATTCATCATGCTTTAAAAAGTTCAAGCATTTAAAGTGACAGGCGACTAAATTGCAGCACGCTTAGAATTAAGAGAATGATATCACGCTGAGACGCAATGATGAGACGCAAAAAAGGAACTTAAATCTATATTTGCAGGCGTCTATGAATCTCCTGTCTGTGTGACACACACAACTCATGCACACAGAAAGCTGCTTCAGAGCACGTTGACTGTATCGAGTTTTCTTTTACGCTTTAACGACAAAACACACAAAAGTATACAAAATGCCCGTTTTCTTGAGTATCCTCATATGCACAACCTTAAATTAGTAAAGTCTTAAATGACCTTTGTAGCTTTATTAAGGATTAATCTATATTTAATTTATAATTTATGCAGTGAAGACTGTAAAGTGTTTGATAACTATATTAAATTTCTGTATGTTAGATCAAATATTTAAAATACTGTCTTTATGTTGTTTCTACATTAATGTGGAGGTTAAATGTGAAATTATTACAATACATATATATATATAAGCTTTAAATTAATCACAATTAATTACTGAAAAATTCTCTGTATCTTTTATGCAGTGGAAAGTCTGTGGCCATCGATACTAAGATAAATGTTTCCTGTTTTTATCACACTTGCAGGCAGCTGAAGGGTTTCTTGGTTTGACCCACAGAAGATAAATAGAGCAGAAAACCACAAGCTGAAGAGCATCTCAGGTTCATGGTCTTCATCACACAGTATCAAACAACCTGCAAACACAAAAAGCTTTTTCAAGCAAGTCTCTTTATCCTAGTAAAAAATATAAAATACTGGGTTAAAGAGTATTTAAATACACACTTTTGATTTTTAAAAATGCTAACAAATTCAAATGTACAGACTCATTTCTCTGTTTATCATCTGTTTTCTGTCTGATGATGATCTCATTCATAATATCACAACACGACATCACTGACATTTCACATTCAGTAATACGAGTTACATCTCTGTCCGGACTGAAAAATTATGTTTTTACTGAATTCAGAAAAGCAAACTAACATATTACTCTTACTGCCATATAAAGATACACTATGATTTTATCCTTTGATTTTATCCAGAGAGAAAATAATGTTGATAATGTCATAAAAATAAATCAAACCATAAAATTTACAGTAAAACCTGGAGCTTGTTTAAAGTGGTACATGGTTAAATTTACCAACTTAAACTCAGTCTCTGTTATTGATTTGTGGGCTCATTTTTAAATTTAGTTTGATCTGAAAAGTAAAATTGTCAAATCACACAGATAATTTGTTGATCATAAATATTTTCAGTCTTTTGAATCTCATTGATCACTCTGAGTAAATGTTGGAGGTGAATTAGTGAATGAGCAGCTCTTAGTCTTTATTGTCTTCTGCTCTCAATGGATGTTGATCTTCTGTCTCTCTCTGTTCAGTCTCATGTGTCTCACTGTGGGTTTCCTGAGTAAGTCTGTTTAATTAAACTGAACTGAGACCCTGAACCTTCACCAGTTTCCTGTGGCTTTGAGCTGGACGGAAAAAACAGCCTGTTCATCACACCAACACAAACAACACCTCCAGCGCTCGTGATAAACTTTGAGACAGAAAGTTAAACGCAGATTAAAAAAAAACAAAACAAAAAAAAAATTTCAGGTCTTTGAATATATATATATATAAACTGTTAAAAATGAAAACTGTTAAAAATATAAACTGTTTCAAAAATGAAATTATTATTTTATATACTTTTCTTAAATCAAGATCTTTTAATAAGTTGCTCTGAACACAGTAGATCAGTGGTTTTCAGTCCTGGTCCTATATGAACCCATCGATCTGCACATTTAACCTTATTTAACACTCCTGATTCAGATCATCAGTTCATTAGGTGAGAACTACATGATCTGAACCGAGTCACTGCATCTGAGATCAAATACTTCCCTACTATATGTGAAAAAGTAGCATCTCCAAATATATAGTATTCAAAAATAGGCGAAAAGTACCCGGATGACGTACTACTGTGCATTTGGACACTTTACTATCCCATGAGGCCACAGGAGAGGATTTATGAATGAAGGTGAAGTGATGCAAATGATGCTGGATCACATGATAATGGCAATATGGTGGATGTAGTACGTCCAGATTACATACTATATAGAATATATTTTAATGGTCATGAAGTAAATTCAAACTCAAATGTAGTACCTCCTCAGACAGTATGTGATTTCAGACGCAGCGAGTGTGTCAGAGAAGAGAGACAAGCGATGGATCTCCAGGACCAGGACTGAAAACCACTGAAGAAGATCAGACTTGTCCAGGAGTCATCTGTGAAAAAATCAAATAAACATGACTGGACAAAGTGTTCAGAAACTACTGGAACATAAATGAGAGTATGAATTCATCATTTGAGCAGCCTTACTGGGCTCGTCATTTTTCTGAAATGTGGGAGTATTTGAAACTTGTCATTATTTTGCGATTCTATTTAATGATGCATTTAAAAAAACAATACACATTTAACCTTTACCTCAGATAATTAAAACATTTTTACCTCAGATTAGATCTACATGCTTAAGTACAAACTTATAAAAATAAGAAAATTATATATCTCACACACACACAAAAAAACCTAATTTAACAACTTGTAAAAGAGTCAAGACATTTAAATATAGCAGAGGAAAGAGAGGAACCAGACTCATCTGACATTACAATCAATCTATAGTGTTTAGACAGTACGTGCCTCATATGGTGCTCAGTTTGTTCTGTTTACTGTGAATCAGTCCGTATCTTTAAATGCATCAGTTTATAACATTCTCTGCTGTTGTGAGATGATTGACAGCAGCGTATTCACTGTAATCCTGATTATTCCTGATACTGACACTGTTAGGACAGCCTGATTTCTTGTGGAAATTCACCACTGCGTAATTCAGATCCTCAGTAGATGTGATGCAGCGCTGAGAGTCACCAGAGGCTTTGGGTAATTGTCTGTGAGTGTCTTTAATCTCCTTGTAATCACAATCAGTGTGAGAAACCTGACGAGAGACAGAACATATATGTATTTAATAATAATAATTTGAATATTTAATAATATTAACAGCTCTGGAGATCCTCAGTCTTTAGATCATATAATTCATTCTCATTATTGATCAAAACAAATATCTTTTTCTAAATCACAGTAATTCTACTAACCGCTTCATTGTTTGCTGGAGTTGCATGAGATCTTTTGGAGGAGGAATCAGCGCCTGTCAAAAACAAGAAAATTAATGGTTTGGTAAATCTCTTCACATTCTCATATTTCTCTATTTTCTTCATCTTTAGTTGTAGCCAGCTGGAGGCAACAAATTTGTTTTTATGAAAAAAGGGGAAATAAAATGTCTATAAGAATGTAAATGTATCATTTTGATCAATGTCATAAAAGTCCTTTTAAAGTAAGAATGGAAGAAGAAGGAGTTTTACTGTTCGACTGACGCCTCCTGCAGACAGTCCTGATCACGAACACGAGTCCAGTGATGATCAGCAGCAGAACCACAGACACACTGACCACCAGAGAAGAGCCTGAAAAACACCAGAGACTCACAATCTGGAACCACACACACAAATGAGTGTGTTTGTGTTTTAGAGAGAGTTTGTACCTGTTACAGGAGACACAGATGTGATCGCTGGAGATTCAACTGATGATGATGGTGATGTTGTTCTGTGATAGTTTGACTCTGAAACACAGAGAAGTCAGTGTCAAGAACAAAGAGTTTTCTTACCTTCTTCACTCACACATACTTCACTTCCCTTTTCTCAGACACGCTGATATTTTTCACACTTAACCATCAGACATGCTTCACACACAAAACCACAAACAGTCGTCTTCGAGCATCTTGAAACTGTCAGGAGGATTGAAAGTGTTGCTGATGCAGTGATGATCTCTTTGCTAAGTACTTTAGCACATGCATGCTGTTGTTAAAGGGTTAGTTCACCCAAAAATTAAAATTTATTAATCATTAATCATCATAATAATTAATTATTAATCAGCGTGTCGAATCATGATTCGGTGTCAAACCGCCAAACTGCTGAAATCACGTGACTTTGGCCCTCCAAACCGCTGATTCATAACGCTCCGAAGCTTCCTGAAGCAGTGTTTTGAAATCGGCCATCACTATATAAGTCGTTATTTTGGTTTTTTTTGGCGCACCAAAAATATTCTTGTCGCTTTATAATATTAATATTGAACCACTGTACTCACATGAACTGATTTAAATATGTTTTTAGTACCTATATGGATCTTGAGAGAGGAAATGTCATTGCTCCCTATGCAGACCTCACGGAGCCATTGGATTTCAACAAAAATATCTCAATTTGCGTTCTGAAGATGAATGAAGGTCTTACGGGTGTGGAACGGCATGAGGGTGAGTAATAAATGACAGAATTTTCATTTTTGGGTGAACTAACCCTTTAACTAGCAGTTATCTGTGAGAGGTTTGAGTTAAATTGATGTTTTAAAAAAAATATATTTTTTTTAACTCAAGAAATAAGTTCACAGTACTACAGTTTTATTTTTAATTGCTTTGGTGCAATTTTCACAAGGTAAATTTGCAAAAATCTTTCCCTGGAAGCATATGTTGAAGATTTTTGTGAACTCTCTCACCTGGTAGACTTCAATGATGTCGCACTGAAGGACATTTTTCGTCATGGACTTAACAAACCCGTTCGATCATGGATGCCAGGGGGAAAAATCAATTTTTCCCTGGCTCAATACATAGACCACTCCCTTCTGTTAAGTGGATCCTCATTTACTGTAGGAATTGCGGATGAGGAGCCCCGCAATCCTACAGCATCCATAACACACCAGAGTTTTTCCACACCCTGACTATCACGTCTGGATTTATTCATGCCATGCCAGACCCTGTTCACGTCATGCCAACCAGGTCAGTGCCTGTTCACATCATGTCTACCAAGCCAGAGACTGTTCATGCCATGCCTGCCATGCCAGGGCCTGTTCACGCCATAAATGCCATGCCAAGGCCTGTTCACATCATGCCAGCCAGGTCCTCCAGTGCACCAGGACCCTCTGCTCCACGACCCAGGTCCGCCCATGATCCATGGACCTGGTCCGCCTCTGCTCCATGACCCAGGCCAGCCATTGCCATGCTGTGGTCCAGGTCCTGTCCCCTTGCACAGACCTGGCCCTGCATCCCTCCGCCAAGACCGCCTCCGCTCCACCACCCTCCTGGACTGTCTAGTTTTGGTTAATGTTGGGCATCGGGAGCCGCCCTTAGAAGGGGGGATTCTGTAATGTCTTGTTTTGGGTGTTATTATTCATGTTAATGTTTCATGTTTTATTTTCAAGTTCATGCTTTGCTTCATTGCTTTGTTTGCCATGTGCTCCCATGTCATGTGATTACCTGCTCCTCATGTAATCTTGCCATGTGCATCCCTTGTGAATGTGTCATGTTGTCATTGGTTTATTTAGTCATGTGGTTATCAGTTCTGTTTTGTGATTGGGTCTTTGTCTCATTGTTCTCAGGTGTGTCTCTTTGTATAAATAGCCCTCATTAGGGCTGTGAGGACCCTATTGTAATTGCTCAATCAATTCTTCTTCTTCTCCGAAATTAATCGCATTTTTGAGGGCCTAAACATGCTCGAAAACTCATGAAACTTTGCACGGCCAGAAGTGGTGAAAATTTACGTCTGATATGGGTCTCAGAATTAGGTGTGGCAAAATGGCTCGATAGCGCCACCTACAAAATTTCAATTAAGTGCCTTCGCACTTTTCGTTTCACGATACAGGTATGAAACTTCGGTAGACACATCTAACAGCCCAATACCTACAAAAGTCCCTGGGTGCAAAATCTGTAAACCCAACAGGAAGTGAGATATTTTGAATTTTCTCTGCAAAATTTTTGTAGTTTTGCCATTTCAGACGTTGTACTTAACGAACTCCTCCTAGAGCTTTGATCAGATCAACATCATATTTGGTCAGTCTAATCGAAAGGCCTTTGCGACGTTAAATTGTGAAGATCTAGAGTTTTCGCTGAAGGGTGTGTCCGTGGCGGCCTGACAGAGTTCGATGTTTCGCCATGAAACAGGAAGTTGTTGTAACTCAGGCATACAATGTCCAATCTGCCCCAAAGTTCACATGTTTTATTAGAGTCCTGGCCTGAACACATCTACATGCCAATATTCAGTCAGTCATAGCGCCACTTGCGGGCAACAGGAAATGTCATGTTTTACACTGTGATTAACTCCTCATAGAGATTTAACCAGAACAACATCATATTTGGTCATTCTAATATTAAAGCGATGTTAAATTGAGAAGATCTTGAGTTTTCGCTGAAGGGTGTGTCCGTGGCGGCCTGACAAAGTCTGATGTTTCACCATGAAACAGGAAGCTTTTTGTAAGTCAGGCATACAATATCCGACCTGCCCCAAACTTCACATGTTTTATTAGAGTCCTGGCCTGAAGACATCTACATGCCAATATTCAGTTAGTCATAGCGCCACCTGTTGGCAACAGGAAATGGCATGCTTTACACTGTTATTCACTCCCTGAAACACATTTAAATATGCCATGAAGTACCAAACATGCTGGAAACATGTTAAATCATGCAACACTTGGCTAAGTGCTAATGTATGCGATTAACTTCACGAAACAGCAAGTTGCTGTAACTCATGCACACAATGTCCAATCTGCCTCAGACTTCACATGTTTGATAAGTGCCCTGGCCTGAAGATGCCAAAATGTAGTTATAGTCATATCGCCACCAGCTGGAAGCAGGAAGTGTGGAAAATACAAATGACTGACGTTGTTCTCCTATATTAATATACTTAAATGCATATTGCCCACTGTGCTCTGTTTTCCTAAAGCCACCGGGTGGCAGTGACACGGGTGCAAGGACCCTATCATCCCTGCTTGCAGCTTTAATGTTTCTTTGTTGTCTTGTCTAGCTTTGTTTCACTGTAATCTGCTGTTGGTGAGTTTATTTCTGTGTCAAGTCAAGTCAAGTCAAGTCAAGTTAAGCCATGTCTATGTTTTGTATTTAGTTCATGTTTTTGTTCACTAAACTGCACTTGGGTTCACTACTCTCGCCTCCAGTGGAAATTCATTATGGATGGGAAGGCATGGAAACCCAACATGTGTGTGTGTGTGTGCGTGCGTGAGTGTGTGTGTGACAGAGAGATTTGCAATTTGTGAACATAGAGCATAGACAGTGTTCAAGGGAAGACAGAGAAACAGGCAATAACTGTACAACATCAGATTGATCAGAGATACATCAGAAGAAGAGAGACAGATGGCATGATTTTACATTATAGTACGCCATGTGATACTGTAAACAGATTACCATGGTAGAGACTGACACATTACTGTAACTCACCCTTATAAAGGTCGACTACAGTATAGATTCAGTCATATGGTACAAACATTTACTGTATTGGCAAACTCTGTTCTGCACAAAACCTCATGACTGTTTCCCAACTTTATCACACCTTTTTTTAAGAATAATAATCGTTACATTCTGACTTTGTTTCAAAGGGATATTGTCTCCAATCCTGCTATTGTATCATATTGGAATGGTTGTGTTGATGGTCTGTTGTGGAGTAAAATTTGTCGTTAATGGCTAGTGCATTACAAATGCATTTGTCTTAAAAGAAAACTGACAAACATTCTATAGATTTTGAAAACTGACTGTTATTGACAGATTTAAAATTGTTTATATGTCTAATTTGGAAAGTTTTATCTTGTATCTGACATTTTATAAGTTGATCTTATGTTATGTTATGTTATTTGCTAGTCTTGACTGTGTATGATTGTTTCAAACAATCAAGGTGTAGTTGTTGGTAACACTTTTACTGTATTGTAGATAATAGCATTAAAAGCATTTGTGTCATCTAATCATCTAAATTAAGTTTATGAAATTGAGATTTAGAGCATTTTGTTGTGCCTCTGTGAATGCATTGTTCTCTGCCCTGACAAAATTTGACTATAAATTATATTAATAACATTTTTACATTTTGTCTGTTTTATTTCAATTTTGTAGAATTACAAATGGATGGTAATGCTTAATATTGTTGTATAAACATTAATTAGCAGACAATGATAATTTTCAGTTGACACATGACACATTTGTGTGTTAAAATTACCTTACACAATTTGTGTTAAGATGGATCACACATCTACTGTGTTAAATTTGACACGTGTAGTCCCTGAGCACACTCACCACGTGTTAAAATTCTGCACGTGTCATTTTTAACACATCTCTTTTTGCAGTAACACCGTAATCTACTTAAACTGTAAATTCACAGCTGCTCTTGTTTTGCTGTATTCACAGTTGTGCTGTATTTTACAGTATAATTGTAGTTGATGATTTACGGTACTCTTGTTAATCTACAGGCTTGCTGGCAACCAAAATTGCCAGTAAGTTGCTGTAAATTTTACAGCATTTCTTATAGTGTGTGAATAAAGATGTAACAAATGCTGGCAATAAATGGCATGATGACTACAATAAAATAGTATTGTGATTGTGTTCATTTAAATATTATAATAAGCTTACATCATCTTACTTGATTTGCAGTACAGTCAGAAGAAACTGTTAAAATGTTCTAACTGTACCATATGAATGAATCTATACTATAGTTGACCTTTACAGATTACAGTAATGTTGGGTTTATGTTTTATGGGGACTTTCCATAGACATCATGATTTTTATACTATATAAATGGTATATTCTATCCCTACCCTAAACCTACCCGTCACAGAAAACTTTCTGCATGCAATGTAAAACATTTTATAAAAATATAATTTTGTATGATTTATAAGCTGTTTTACTCATGGGGACCAAAAAAATGTCCAAACAAGGTCTAAAATTACTGGTATAAACCATCCTTGTGGGGACATATGGTTCACAAAGCAGGGTTCACCAGGACCACACACACACACCAACACACACACACACACACAAACAAGAAACTATTCCAATAGAATCAATATAGAAATCTATAGGTGTATCAAAAGATTCACTGATTAACCATTAAATTCAGTTCGATTAAATAATAGACAAATGTATTAAACTGAACGAGAAGAGATGAAAATCAAAAGTTTGATAGTAATAGCATTATGAAAGGCAGTTACTGTGAATGAAACATTTATATAGATAAAACTTTTGAAAATGAAAATTTTGTCTTGTGAAAAGGATGAATTGTGATTTTGTATATTTAACTAACACAACAGAAAATTGTGAAATGTTTGAAAAAACTGCACTTTTGATGATCTGTTGTGATATTAGTACTAAGAGTTTTGAAAATTTACCAATTGCTTGTGAAAATTGCGCCAAAGCAATTAAAAAAATTGTATCACTGAAACAACTATGAAAATATGCTTTCAGTTAACTGATTTACATAGCCCGTTCTTGTTGCTTATAGTTTGTAAATGTTCAATGAAAAGGTCAATGAAAACCAAAAAAAAAGTTCTTATATGGCATCACTGCGTGAAAAAAAAAAAAAACGGTAACACTTTCTATGAAGACCAGGCTTATAATGAATTTTAGGCCCATTTATAATTACTTATAAGTAAGTATTACTATTCTATAAATATGTTTATAAAGACTCATTAAGAGCTATACTGCATTATAAGAACAGTTAGAGTTACATTTATATTATTTTCATAATTACTTATAAGTCATGCATTTTCTTTTTTAATGCGCATGCTCATAATTCATTATATAGTGATTTATAAGTATTAATAAGTCAGTCGTGTGGTTGCATAAGTGTATTTATAAAGATGCTTATATGTTTGCATTAGAGGTCATGAATGGTAATTTTGATTTGTTGAAAATCTGTATCTCCTCAGCCATATGGTATTTTTAGCAGTTTGGAATTACACTATACCTTAAAAAATATATTGTTGCAGTGTTTTGCTAGTATGTAACATTAAAAAAAAAGAGATTTATTTTCAGCTGTTTGTATTGATTTCTGTTTTTCTGTCCCCAGTAACTGTATTATTACTCATAATAAGTATTTATAAGAACGCAACACAGCTATTAATAACAATATATGTAATTATTTGACAGAAATAAATCTGAATTACAAAAAAGTAATTGCAACTATAATATAATAACATTATAGCAATGCAGCATGCATCTTTATAAATACACTCATGGAACCATAAGACTGACTTATTAATACTTATAAATCACTATATAATGGATTATGAGCATGAGCATTAAAAAAGAAAATGCATGACTTATAAGTAATTATTAAAATAATATAAATGTAACTTTAACTGTTCTCATAATGCTGTATAGGTCTTAATGAGTGTTTATAAATATGTTTATAAGATAGTAATACTTACTTATAAATAACTATAAATAGAGCTATAATTCATTATAATCATGGTCTTCATAGAAAGCGTTACCAAAAAAACTTATTGATTTTATCTTTCATCATCTAGAGGTGTTCAGTATTATTACTGTCATTATGTGTGATGTTGTGGAGATCATCATGGGTTTGAGGCTCTCAGTTACTCACCTGTTATAACCTTCAGATTCACTTCAGTGTAGGAATCTTTTTCTTTAGTTCTGTCAACTCCACACTGGTACGTCCCAGAATCCAGTTCAGTCAGATTTCTGATGGTCACAATGAAGACTGTTGATCTTGTGTCGTCATACAGAGA
Organism: Hypophthalmichthys nobilis; assembly: GCA_037950665.1. Lineage (NCBI taxonomy): Eukaryota > Metazoa > Chordata > Actinopteri > Cypriniformes > Xenocyprididae > Hypophthalmichthys > Hypophthalmichthys nobilis. The sequence goes on along the minus strand of CM075480.1, from coordinate 41,019,701 downwards.
GAATCTTCCAGAATTAACCCATTTATCTTTCTCTTTAGTTCTGATGAGTTCAGAGCACCATCCAGACTTTGGTTTATTTGGCTTCTTTCCTCTACAAAAAACACTTTGCATTTGCTGTATCTTCTTTAGTATATTTGCATGTGATGTTGACTTCAGATCCTGAATATCCTGTCACACTGATGGACCTCACGACACCTAAAACAAACCAGCATCTTAATATACAATATATTATAAGAACAAAGGTGAACATTCAGATTAATTTAGGCTACTGCTTCTTAAGATCAATTCAACAACATGAACTGAAGTGAAAGACTCTCCTCATCAAATCTGTGCTGTTTTTAGTGATTTACTCTGAGTTCAGATTCTTACCAGGAATCATCATCAGAGTGAAAGTCAAGATGATCTTCATTCTTCTCTCTTATTAAATGATCTTCTCTGTTGTCAGTAGATTCAGTTCTTCTGAAGCTCTCGATGTGTGTTCAGATGAGTTTTGAGTGTTTCTTTCCTGGTTACATGATTAACATGAAGTGCTGAATGTGACGGAGACACCCACTTCCTTTGAGAGAGAGAGAGAGAGAGAGAGATTAATAAAGCGAGAAGTGAAGCTAATACTTCATTTCATTTGACAGTGACATCTGATGGACACACACGTAACAGCAGCGGTTCCCATTGTAACTGTAAGTGCAGGTTTCTGATTGACCAGTATGATTAATATCACAGTGAGATATGACAGACAGAACAGGAAACAGGAAGTATAACAAAGTCCAAGGACAAACACAGTGAACACCTGACAAAGCCCCCATTAAAGGAGAGGATTCCAGACGCTCCACAAAAAAACAAAAGTCCAGGAGGGTGGTGAAGTGGAGGTGGAACAGGGAAGGGATGGGGAAGGGATGGAGGGCCAGGCCCGTGTAATGGAAGATGGCCTGGAGACTGAGGCAAAGCAGGGAGCCAGGGTGGAGCAAGGAGCCAGTGCAGAGGAGGTAGGGCAGGTGGTCAGGGCGGAGCTGGCATAGCAAGAAACCAAGGCAGAGCAGACAGAGTCGGAGACCACCACAATAGAGTTGACGGGTCAGGAGACCACCAAGGCAGAGCTGAAGACCATGGCAGAGCCAAGGGAGAGAGCCCAGAGAGTTTAAAGAATATCTGTGGCTGTAACAGTGCCAACAGGGGGGAACGGAGAATTCAGGGACGATTTTAGTGGCCTTGACAGTAAGTACGGGGAGTTCAAAGGCAGCCTCCATAGCCGTGACAGGGCAGACAGATGGTTCAGGAGCAGATCCTGCCACCTCAGTGTGCAGCCCAAACACACAAGATGTTGCCATTACAGGTAACACAGATGACAGTAGGAAGACTTCCAGGACCACCAGACTAGGAAGCACTGAGAGTGCCAGGCTTGGGGCGCTAGGACCACTCTGAGATGGATCCAGTGGCTGCATGGTACTGTCCAGTGGTGTTTGGAGCTTCAGGAGCATAGCCCCCCACCCCCAAAAATTTATATAAACCGGGGCAAACAATCGTAACAAGACACACCTAGGGAGAAAATCAAGGAAATTAACATGAAAAAGGACTACAAGATGGCTGACAGAACAGGAAACAGGAAGAATAACAAAGTCTAGGGACAAACACAGAGAACATGACAGGATTAATTACAGTACAATAAGACATTCTAAAACAGGAATCTGAACATTAGAAAAAGTCAGGTTCAAAATTAATTTTGTTGACATGTTAAAGGTTTTTACAGAGGGTGATTTGCATTTCTCTTTATCACTCCATCAATTGGCAATACTGTCAACAGCAAAAGAAAAACAGATTCACCTTATTTTTAAGAGTAAAATGTCAGTGTGATCTCCTGCTGGTGGAAGAGAGTCGTTCAGATGTTCAGCACCGTGGACAGCAGCTGATCTGCAGCACATGACTGAGATTCATCACCACACACAAACACACTTGCAGTCTTCCCAGCTAACATTTTTTTTTTATTCTAAGAACGTTTTCCAAACATTCATTTTTTGTTATGGAAACATTAAAATGTTACTGGAAAGTTTTTTTTAAGGTTAGTATGATGTTCCTGAAACATTCTTTCAACTTAATTTTTACTACCAACTCAGCATTATAGGAGCGTTGATTTGTAACATTCTAAGAACATGAAAATGTCAACTTTCTTTAATGTAAATAGAATGTTATGTAAAGGTTAGAATGATGTTCCTGAAACATTCTTTCAAACATCTGAACACATGTTGTTAATAAGCAGAATCACTGAAGGAAAGAGAAACAACAAGAACAGAATCTACAACTGACTTCAGCCACAGCCTTAGATGAAATCAACTGAAGATAAGAAAAACTTCTTTCAAACGTACAAAAAGTTCTTATTGAGATAAACAGAGTTTTAAATGTTGATGTTTGGTTGAAAATAAGTTTTGTTTGAAGTCACCATGATGGTGAAGAGTATTTGCTCTGTGTGAGATCTTCCAGAAACACTACAAGCTCTTGTGTAAAAGTTGAGACACACTCATCACACAAACCTCAACAACAGTGACAATCAAAAAATATTCAAATTTAAATTTTACAGTTCAGCTGCAAAATTTAGAGTCTAAACAGCACAAACTTCATGCTCATAATATGGTTTCATAATTTTTCAGAATTAGGTCAGAAGCACAATATTCAAACGAATTAACAAAACACACTTCTGAGCAGTGATTAGACTTAAAATGTGATCAGTGAATCAAAACACTTCACTATGACATTAATTAACAGTCAACATCACCTGCTGCAGTTCTGCAGTTCACTTTCTCTGTGTAAAAGTGTCTGAACAAACTGTTAAAGTGGCCAGAGTAAAACTAATAATACAACCAAGAGTCAAGAGCCCAAATACAGAAACACTGATCACCATAATGGTGACGTATAATGCTTATTGCTCTTTCCTTCAGTGTGTCATCACTAATGGTCACTTAATTATCTAATAAACTCCAGCACTGCTTCAGTGTTATTTTAACTCTCTGTAGTGTGGACACATATGAACACTGAGCGCTGTTCATGAAACAATATTTTGCTGTGCAGCTTCCCACCATTTTATTAACCAAAAAGTTTAGTGATCCTTAATATTTAAAGGACAACTGAATAATGTTGTTCCAAGGACGTTTTCTCCCAACATTATTGAGAGAACCTTGCCAGAACATTAGCCAAAGTTATGAGAACATTGTTAGCTGGGTTTCCATCTTCATCAAATTACATTTTTCAGAAAAGCTGAATTGCTGACCTTCAATCACACATTACATAAATCAATAGGTTATAAATCAGTTTATTTGAACAGATATAAGTCTTGTGTAGTGAACAGCTTTGTATAAAAGCAACAAGTCATGTAAAGCCGTAGTTTACAGTGATATTAGAACATCACCTGCATATAAAGGCTCTCAGCTGTTGTAAAATTACTGCGGCACCTAGTGGAGATTAATAGTGTCTGATACTGAAAGCTCATGCAGGTTTTCATGCTCTCTATCCAGCCTTATTTGTAACATATAAGTGTAAATGAGGAAGTTTCTGCACATTCACAGAAAACAGCTTACTTCAGCAATGCAAATGAAGGTGGATAATAAGGTAATAGTTCAAAACAGAAGATTGAAATAATAACAGAAGTGCTAAAGATACAAAATATAGTGTGAAATATATACAAATAAGATCATACAGATTTCAGATCATAAGAGGCTCCAGCAGCTGGAGTCTGCTTCCTTTCCTTCATCTCTGACTTTGGTATAATATTTGATAATTACATGGACTCACTGTTAATGCAGACATATTTAAAACCAAAGTTTCATTCCTTCAGATTGACTCTTTCATTTCAAACTTGTGTAAAAGGAAGCGTGTAAATCAGTGCAATTTATAATTCATCAAAACAGAACATAATATTACTACTAATAAAAAAACACCTACACTATCAACTTCCATACAATACAATTAAATCTCACTGCAATAAAACCAGTACATCAGACATTAACTCAGATTTGCCACTAGATGGAGCCAAAGGATTCAGAACGTGAACCATGAACAGGAAATTACCATCTCTAGAAAGATTTTTTTTTAAATGACAGATCCAATAACTAGACTAATTAAAAAAAAAAACTAAAAAGCAAATTTTCAAAAGCAGATGAGGACAAATCACCAGTGAATTACTCCTGCAGAGAGGAAAAAAGGTCCAGTCGTGCTGACAGAACATTTGAAAAGCAAGCAGACATTTTAACACAGATACATGACTGCAGTTGGCAGCAGAAATAGTTTAGAACTTTTTAATCCATAATGTTCTAAAAAACAAAACAATAAAAAAAACAAACAAAAAAACAATAACAGTTATTCTACATGCAGCAGAAGCACTGTGACCTCTAAAACCTTGTTTTATGTCCTGGAAAAAAAAAAAAAAAAAAACCTTTAAGAAGAAGAGTTGTGTAATATACTATGATGCTTTTATTTATTACAAAAAATTCACAGCATCTCTTTTATGTAGTGGAAAGTCTGCACCCATTGTTGCTAAAGAAACCATTTCCTGTTTGTATCACAACTGCAGGTGGCTGACGAGCTTCTTGGTTTGACCAACAGAATATAAAGAGCAAGAGCAAAAACCACAAGGACGAGAGCATTACCTTTAGATCATGAAATAATCTAGTTTGATAAATTGTGTGACAAGAGTCATTTTGATATTTCAGAACATTTTATAGTTTCATTTAATCAGTCTATACATCAAACCTTTAGAGTGAATGCATCAGTCAAGAGCAGAATTACTCTCTCTCTCTCACACACATACACACACACAAAGAACATTTACATTTACATTTACATTTACATTTATTCATTTGGCAGACGCTTTTATCCAAAGCGACTTACAAGTGAGGAATACAGTAAGCGAGTCGTCATGACGAGGCAAATAGGGACAAGAAGTGCTCACAATACAAGTTTTAGGCAGTGCTCAGAGTATCATAAGCTACAATAGAGAGAGATTAAAGGAAGTGAAGGAAGCAAAGAAAGGTAGGATAGAAAGGTATAGATTTTTTTTTTTTTTTTTTTTTTTTTTTAAGATGAGGATAAGTGCTCACGAAAGAGATGAGTTTTCAGCTGTCTTTGAATATTGCCAGGGATTCTGCATTGCGGATGAAGGCAGGAAGATCATTCCACCAGCGAGGGACAGTGAACGAGAATGTCCTGGAGAGTGATTTCGTGCCTCTTTGTGATGGTACCACGAGCCTTCGCTCCTTTATTGAGCGTAGGCTTCTGGTCGGAGTGTAGACTCGTAAGAGTGAGTGGAAGTAGGAGGGTGCTGAGCCTGTGGTAGATCTGTAAGCAAGCGTCAACGCCTTGAATTTGATGCGAGCAGCAAGCGGTAGCCAGTGCAGAGAGATGAAGAGAGGCAAGTGAAGTGGGCTCTTTTGGGCTCGTTAAAGACGAGACGTGCTGCAGCGTTCTGAATCATTTGAAGAGGCTTGATTGTGCATGATGGCAGTCCAGCCAGAAGAGCATTGCAGTAATCAAGCCTAGAAATGACCAGGGCCTGGACAAGGAGTTGTGTTGCATGTTCTGTTAGAAAGGGCCTGATTTTCCTGATGTTGTATAGTGCAAATCTGCATGACCGAGCTGTCTTCGCAATGTGGTCTTTGAAGGTCAGTTGGTCATCAAGGATTACACCAAGATTTCTGGCCGAATTTGATGGGGTAATTGAGGATGTACCTAGCTGGATGCTGAAATCATGGTTTAGAGTCGAATTGGCAGGGAAGACGAGAAGCTCAGTCTTAGCCAGGTTGAGCTGCAGATGATGTTCTTTCATCCATGCCGAGATGTCCGCCAGACAGCTTGAGATTCGTGTAGGTACTGTGGGATCATCTGGTTGGAATGAAAGGAAGAGTTGTGTGTCATCAGCATAGCAATGGTAGGAGAAACCATGTGCCTGTATGATGGGACCAAGTGATGTAGTGTAAATGGAGAAGAGGAGGGGTCCAAGAACTGAACCCTGAGGAACCCCCGTGGTCAGTTGATGAGCTTGGATACCTCCCCTCTCCAGGCAACCCTGAAAGACCTTCCTGTGAGATAGGATTCAAACCATTGAAGCGGAGTACCTGTGATGCCCAGTGATGAGAGGGTAGACAGGAGGATCTGATGATTCACCGTGTCAAAGGCAGCAGATAGATCGAGCAGAATGAGAACTGATGATTTGGAATGAGCCTTTGCAATCCGCAAGGATTCAGTGACCGCCAGTAGTGCAGTCTCGGTTGAGTGGCCACTCTTGAAACCAGATTGATTGGCATCCAATTGATTGCTCTGTGAGAGGAAAGATGACACCTGGTTGAAAACAACTCGTTCAAGTGTTCAAAAGAAAATTCAAAATACTTATAGTGATAAAACTGCAGTTGTTGCTTGTATAAAAGAATTAACATTCTTAGTTCAACGTTACAAATTATGACATTTATAGTATTTTACAGACATTATGTGTCATTGTCATTTTTTTAGTTTAAAGTAAAATAGTCCAATCACACACAAACAACATGTGGATCATAAAAGTGGTTCAGCCTTTTTAATACTCAAATAAGCAAAAGTAATTATTTATATTTTAATTTTGGAACATCTTCAGTAATAACAAGGCAGTCTTTGTCTTCTGTCCATAAACGATGTTCGTCATTTCTCTCTGTGGGTTTCCTGAGTGAGTGTTTGATCTTCAGTCAAACAGAACTGAGACTCTTAACCTTCATCTGTGTCTTTGAGCTGAATGAAAGAAAAGAAGAAGAAGAAAAAAACAAAACAAAACATTAATGTAATATTAAGGATAAGCAGAAAACAAAGTGATATGATTTCAGTTCAAACTACTGAATATCATTGACTCCCAGCATAGAATTGTTTGCTGAATCTGTACAATATACATTTATACATCTGTATTAACATACATATTAATAGACTATAGAATAACACAAGACGCGTCACTCGTATTGTTTTGAATGGGAGAAAGTGCAACGCGCAATATGGCGGAATAAGTCCCGCCTTCTAAATAAGAGCCAATCGCCAATTGGTAAAGTCATCGCGTCACTGCAGCGGCCGTCAGAAGCTCCGGTTCCTATAGAAACAATCAGACACACGCCTCCGATATTAGGCTCAAGAGACGCGCATTTAGGTCTGTGCATGTGCATTAGCTTGATTCAGCCAAAAAAATTTAAATAAAATATACAGTTTTTTGTCATGATTCGAGCGTTTAGGGAAAAAAATTATGAAATAGTTGTTGTCAGATTGAATTGCTGATTTCAAATATGAAATTTAATTGAAAGCTTGGCAAACAGCTTTGGAGAATTTGATGTTTCCCCATTCAAAGAGATAGGAGCTGCACTTGGATGACTGAGAGGCGTTTCAAAGATGGCCGCCAATTGAAATGGATTTTGGTAATGGTTAGGTACTGCTAATCAAATGCCTTTGATTAATCGATCATCAGCAAGTGTGATCACCTCTATAAAAGCAGAAGTTTTGGCAGTTTACTGGCCTGGAGCCTTCAGGTGTGTGTTAACACAATGCCCAGGAGGAAAGACACCAGAAATGATCTTAGAGAAGCAATTGTTGCTGCCATCAATCTAGGAAGGGTTATATCGGCATTTCCAAACAATTTGAAGTCCATTATTCTACAGTAAGGAAGATTAATCACACGTGTAAAACATTCAAGACAGACACCAATCTTCACAGGAGTGGGCGCTCAAGCAAATTCACATGCCAAGTATGGCTTGTTTGGAAGGAGAAAACATGGCAGAGGTTTGCAAAGTTGAATCTGACCAAAACCACAAGACTTCTAAACAAGAAAACTAAACTCAGCATATCAGCACAAAAACTCATCCCAAAAGTCAAGGATGCTGCTGGAGTTGTGATGATTTGGGCTTGTTTTGTAGCCACAGGCCTTGGGCATCTCACAGTCATCGGGTCAACCATGAACTCTTCTGTATACCAAAGGATTCTAGATTCAAATGTGAGGCCATCTGTCTGACAGCTAAAGCTTGGCCAAATTTGGTCAAGCAACTGGACAATGATCTGAAGATAACCAGCAAATTTACACCAGAATGGCTAAAAAAAAGAAAAAAGGTGTTGCAATGGCCTAGTCAAGTCCAGACCTCATCTCCACTGAAATACTGTGTTGAGGCTGTGCATAGGCAAATGCCCACAAACCTCAATAAACTGGAACAACATTGTAAAGAAGAATGGGCCAAAATTCTTCCAGAATGATGTGAAAGACTGATAAAGTCATACAGAAAATGATTATTTCAAGTTATTGTTGCTAATAAAAATCATCTGGTCCTTGGTAGTGTCACAGACACGCCAGGTTCCAACATCACCCAATCACAGCGCACTCAATCCCCAGAGTACTGATCACATGCACCTGCACCTTATCAGCACTCCAATCTTCACCCACATAAAAGACACTCACACTCACTCAGTCACTGTCCGGTCTCGTACGCATTAAATACCCTAAATGCTTACCTCTTGGACTCCTGTTGAAAACTACTTACCTGTCTCCATCGTCTCCAAGTCTCCTCGTCTCCTCGTGTTGTTCCAGTTTGTGTGTGAGTGTCTCCAATCCTCCTCGTCAGCCATCCCAGCACCTCTCCACGGATCTTCACTTCTGCAAAGCACCCAAAGGACAGTATTACCATTTATCATCACCTCAACATCTAACTTCATTCATCTTCACTCACCTGCACCACCATAACCTCTGCTGTGTGTGAATAAATAAAGTCAGTTATCTGTTATCTCTGCCCGCCTGTATTGTAACAGGTAGGTCTTAAAATTAGGAAAATAAAACCTCATATGAACAACAACACGTGACATATCACGCGGTGTCATTATTTATATATTCAACAAAAACTAGGCCAAAATGGAAAAGCCATGGGTGAAAAACTAAGGACACCCTGTGATTAAATTGCTAATTAAGCACTCATTTCAGTTGAGATGAGGTCTGGACTTGCTTGAGTGAATTTCAGCAGTGGCCTGTAACGCCATCATCACTCATTTCTCCATCAGTGAGTTAACACACACAAACCCACCTCCCCTTACTTACTCATTTCATATGCCCTGGATGAATATTGTTGGTTTTACAGGGCTTGAATTTAGGTGTGGGATTGCGCATAATTTTACTCATTCCCACAGATTTTGTGCTCACACCCAAAGTGTGCGCACATAAAGCCGCCTCTCAGTACTAAATTGAGTGCTTTTTCTTTGCTTATTGTGCTTAAACAGTCAAATACACACAAAATCACGTCAAAATGCCGGTCTTGGCAAGTATTCACATAAACACAGTCAGTTATGTTTTAAGTGAAAGTAAACAGCTGAGAAAGAAAATGCATGTGGAACAGTATAATAGATCTGTGCGTCAGCTCTTAAAGTGATAGGAGCCTAATTATACCTGCTTCCAAATTATGAGATAATATTAAAAATATCTATATGGCAGTTTTTCCCCATGATATCAATGTCAGAATTGTGGCCAGTAAAAATGCTAAGTGAATATTGTTAATAGGTGTGACGGTACACGTATTCGTATGCGAAACATTTCAGTCTGCGTCTTTCGGTTTGGTACACGTACACTCTGTACCCGATGAGTACAGCGTTGTATAGCCCATTAACCACTTTTAACCACAATTAACCACCAATAATCGAAATAAGCTTTGTGTTTTGTTACTTAAGATAAGAAACAAAATCTCATCCCTAAAATTCTGTCCGTTTTATCACAAAATTAAAACAATATGCCTTTTAGTCGCTCTTTGATGTGGTGTGACAGATCACTGAACAGGCACCTTATTTCAAACGGCAGCGCGGAGCGCTTCTTCAGTAAACCACTTTTTAAAAAAGAAAAGAAAAAGAAAAGCAATTTTGTGTTTAGTTTTCTCCCTCCTGCTGTACCGAATCCGTACCAAACCGTGACTTCAATATCGAGGTACATATCGAACCGTCATTTTTGTGTACCGTTACACCCCTAATAGTTAATAAACCACTAGCCACAGTGGCTGGTGAGCAAACAAGTTAATGTCAAGCTCTGATTACATGATTAATTATTTTTTTAATTTATCTGATTTATATGATTTTTAAATGCAGTAAAAATAAACGCAACTCATTACTGAAAAGGAAGTGAACTGAACTATTTAAATTGATTAAAATAAAATGAAAATATAAAAAAAACAATAATGAGATCACGCTAAAGTTAAGATTTCATAAAAAAATCTATCCCATAAACTCTTTAAAGGTGCAGTATGTAGGATTTATGTCCGCTAGAGGTCGCTAGAGGCCTATTCAAAACAAAGGCGTAGCTTGATGACGGCAAGTTTGAGAGCGGAATCTTGGGACATGTGATCTTCACCTCAACGGATGGTGGAAAAGAATTGGGATAGGACTCGGGAAGAAATCATGTTCATGGATGCGATGAGCAATAGCGGAACTTTTATTATGACACAGTCGCCGGCGCCGCTTCCGCTTTTCCGGTCATGAGTATGAGGTAACGCAGCTCTGTTTATCATATTTGAAACATTTGAGAGTGTTGACGTTACTCTGAGTGTTCTGTATTACTGTTACCAAAAATAAAGCTGCATCTGATTATGCTATGTTAGCTACTTCACAGAATAGTGTTTTTCTCTGAGGCATGGTAAAGCATGGTACTCGCAAAAAATCAAGAAAATTAGATTTAAACAATAAGACTAAACTAAGCTATATAACAACAATTAGTTTTCTGTCAATAAATATATCAAAACAGTTGTTCCCTTGTCTATTAAAATGTTTAATTTATTAAAGCGTCTTTGGCGTTTCCATGGTTTCTACAAAATAAAACCGAAACCGAGGCAGACCAAAGGGTGCTGGTATGACGCCATTGACAGGCGACTCCTCGCACTTCCTGGAGCCTTGGTTAAAATTGCAATTTTCTCATGATTTACAAATAGTTGGAAACATTTGGGATATTGTAAGTACTCAAGTGAACAAAATATATAACACTGGCCTAGTGGTTTTTAGATATTTTACTGCAAAATTATTACATATTGCACCTTTAACAAGAGGAATTCTTCAGTAGAAAGCTAAACGCAATAATTACTTGTTTAGCAAAACTAGTTTTGACTGAAATCTGGTCTATAGGACAATGACATGTGGGTTTGTCTCAACTATGTTCAGATATGAAAACAGATTTGGCTGGACAATCAATATAAATGTCTAAACCCAAGTAGAACGGTGTTAGCTTTTATCTAGCTCCCGTTCCCCAAAGTTCAGTACAGTTGTGTGAATTTCTGACTGATGAAAGGCATCCATCCTTGACTTTCAGGATGGTATGAATGAAAAATAAAGCATCACCTTTATAAGCTCTAGTTTTGCCCTACACAGTGTGAGCTTTTCTCTATTGCTGCCAGAGGTTAGCACCTGTTTTTGTAGTAGGCTTTATTTTTGGCCTCCTTCAGAGCACGATGATTATGTGTACTCCCTTGCTTTAAGAGGAAGGGTATTTCTGAGTACATGGCCTGTTGGATTGCATAGCACCTTAGAATGAAACACTGCCACAAGATTGGTTTGCATTGAGTTTGAAGGCTTTCATGTATTGAGCCTCCTTCTAGCATTTTTGTGTCGCTTGTTTACCACAAGCTCTTGTTGGTGGATTGTTTTGATCGAGGTGTTCGCTCACTTAAAATACAGACACTGCCACAGGTTTATGTCTAGGTCTGTTTTGACATGGTAGGCCAGTTGTTAGGCCTCCTTCATACACATATTATTCTGTAGTACATTGCCTGTTGGAATGTGTAAATTTAAGCTCAGTTTGAGTTAAGCTAGGTAACCTCATTTTGTTTGGTTCTCAGATTAGGCTCCCTTCGTAGCTTAGATAGATACTTTTGGCTGACGCCACATGTTTGTTGGAGTAGCAGGCCCTGGTTTTTGGGCCTCTTCTAAGAACTCACATAGCAACATTGTGTCGGCCCAGATCCGGCCCACATCTGGCACGTGGCATGATGATCTGGCCCACATGCTGCAATGAATTATGGTCCTTGTGTGGGCCGCTTCTGTTTGCTAGATCTGGGCCACAAGCAGGCCACAGCAATGCCACATGTCAGCCAAGAGCAAAGAAATAAACCTAAACTGGACCTTATCTGAGCCACAAAATCTGTGTATATTAAGTATAGAGTCATCTGAGCCTTAATAAGCCTGTTATCAAGCAGAATCACTGAAGGAAAGAAGAGAACAGAAAAAGAGACGAGCAGAAACACAAGAACTACAACTGACTTCAGCCACAGCCTTAGATGAAATCAACTGAAGATGAAAGACATTAAATCTCTTTTCTTTTGGAGTACACAGCCTCCTCAGTGCAAATAATCACGCGCTGAGTAGATCCTAGGATTGAGCAGAGTGTTACTCCCCTCAATAGCAGGGTAAAAAGCGCTAAGCTGAGTCTTGCTCTCCAGGATGCCCGTCTCTACGCTCTGGTTTGAGTTAAGTTACTGCCTCTTTTGCAGTCACTCTTACTGGATATCTTCTCTGAAGAATGCGTTTGGAGGCTCTGTGATCAGACAGGTTGTTGGCCAAGACTAGGTTTTGGTAAATAGACCAGGTCAGGCCTCCCTGGTGGCAATCAGGGTCAAGTACTTTCCCCTGACAAGTGACTGGCTAGGGTTCCCTCGGGCCCCCTGGCCACATTCCCTTAAAGGCACCCTCTTTCTTTGGAAGAGAGTTGGGTTCCAGAAGCCTTTGAGCGGCCTTGGTAGGCCTTCTGCGGAAGGCCTCTTTGAGGCTTACAGCTTGGGCTGTTGGCCGTAGGGAGTGTGGTCACTGACAGCCTATGTATGACCCGTAGGGAGAGTGGTTCTGGCACTTCAGTCGAAGCTGCTAGCTCTGACGTTTGTCTAGCCATTCTTTGGCATGCACTCCCCTCAAACATGGCGGCGTGGGAATATAGATCCCCATAGCGGCTAATAGGATTGGTAAGGTTGGATAATTGTTTCAGACACCGGTTCACGTGAGGACGTTCCCCATAGCGTTCAAACGCAGAGTCTCGTTCATGGAACCATGGTTACATGCATAACCTGAGACGTTTTCTGTCTATAAATATATCAAAACAGTTGTTTCCTTGCCTAATAAACATGTAATATATTAAAGTATCTTTGGTGTTTCCATGTCGAGGGTAATGCAGGTATGACGTCACTCATAAGCGACGCACGGACATGGTCCGTTTTCTGGTTAAAACTGCTTATTTCTCTGGATTTAAATATTCTTGGAAACATTTGGGATAATGTAAATACACAAGTCAACAAAATATGTTCTAGTGGTTTTTAGATATTTTAATCCAAAAATCTTACATATTGTTCCAAAAATCTTACTAACCATACTTTTGAACTGGTCATATAACTCTGGGTTATGAAAAATTGCTCTTAGTGCTAAATCAAATTGGGAAAAAGTATATTGTGTGAAATCCGTATTTGTTATTGTTTACATTTACATTACATTTACGTTATTCATTTAGCAGACGTTTTTATCCAAAGCGACTTACAAATGAGGACTACAACAAGTGATTCATCATAAAGAGGCAATAAATGCAAGAAGTGCAGGTAATAAAAAGTTTCAGACATTGTTTAGGATAGTACAAGCTAGAACAGGGAGAAATTAAAGAATAGTGAAAGCACAGGGTAAGAGTGAAGTGGGATGTTTGTAAAAATTAACACTTAACAAAGGAGCAAACCACAAAACACACACAGTAAGACAAACATGCATCTCACTCACATACACGTGTCCATGCGTAAAGGCAGAGGTGTGGTGGAGAGGAAGAAGAAGTCTATCATATGTTCTCATGTGTGTTCATGAAGGACAGCATCAGCTCATCTTAATAAACTGCCACCATGTAAACTGGGACCCAAATTTGTTGTACCGTTTTCCACCACCAAGGTGCTTCTCAGCCAAGCATGAATAAAGAATAAACAAAAACATCCACCGAGAGCAACTTCTCCCAACCATCCAAGAACATTTTGTTGATGAATAGTGCCTTTTCCAGCAAGATCACCTTGCCATGAAGAGTAGAGCCTGTGTTTCAGTCAATGATGAGAACACTGATGTTATGCTGCATGTTGCTTTACTGAAAGTCAGTAACTGTGTAGTTGCTGATGCAGTGATAAGCTGTTTGTTAAATACTTTAACACATATATGTGTGCTATTGCTACACTGTTAGACCTTGCCAGGCTTTTTTACAGTAAAATACTGGCAACACTGTATACACAAAATAACTGATTATTGAAACATTGCTGGATCTCATGCTTTTAAATCACAGACATAGTTTAATCAATAAATATAAAATACCCATGAAATCAAAGGTTAGACACAGAAAGAGATCAGTGAATTAGACAAGTCCAAGATGGTAACAGCATCATCACAACAGCCAAAAACACCTGATCAACTTCCTGTTGGCTTTTCTTGCCATAACAAATGTGCTTTATAAACACTCAGTTACAGCAGCCAGAGAAAACTGATGTTAAAGAGTCAAGAGCCCAACTAAAGCAAACACTGTTCACGATGGTGACTACAAACTTTATTATTTTCAGTAAAACATCAACATCCAAATGTGTTAATTCTCAGCAAGAACTTCTGCACATGTATGAAAGAAATAATGTCAAACAGGTTTGTAAACTGGTTTCACACTCAGTGTGGCTGAAGTCAGTTGTAGTTCTTGTGTTTCTGCTTGTCTCTTCTCGTTTTTCTGGTCTTGCTTCTCTGTCCTTCGGTGATTCTGCTTATTAGGTGTTCATCAGTGTCTGAATTCACTCACTTCTTTTAATTAACTCTCTCAAGTGGACTATATTAGTGAACTAATGTAAGGAATAGTGAATGAGGGTATAGGGTGTGATTTAGAACACAGCCTCTGAGTGTCGACTTTGAGCGATGTTAACTCACAGTATATTCCTGTAGGCTACTTTCTCGAAAATGACAAATATTACCCAGAATGCATTGTTTTCTACAGTATATTTCTGTTTTAATGGAAAATGGTTTGTTACTGTCAGAATTTGGTCGTATTTTACAGCAAGGTTTAACAGTGTAGCTTAGACAAGCTGCAAAGATTTGAATTAAAGTCATATTTTTAATTATTTCACTATTATACATTAAGTGCAGTTAAGAAATATTCATTTTCAGTTGACTCAAATGAAATAAGTTCACAGTACTAATGCTCTATAAATACTAGTTTTTAAACTCAAACTGTTTGAAGCAATCTGTTTCCCAAATGAAATGAGTTAATTTCCATCGTAGTATTACAGTAACATCCTGTAAAAAAGAGCTGTAAATTTACAGTAGAGGGCTGTAAATTAACAGTACATTACTGGCAACCACAACTGCCAGTAGATTACCGTTATTTTACAGCACAATTTTTTACAGTGCAAATTGGAATAATCTATGTTCTTTTATGTTTAAAAATGGTTTGTTTCTTTGTTTTGAAACTTGTTGTAATTGTTTTAGATGATATATCTAGGTTTATATTTATTAATGCTAGGTAAATAAACATATTTTATGTGTTAATTTTGTAGTGGTGTGTTTAAAGTTTACTGATTTGAATGAGGTGATTGTTATTGTTTTTATTGTAGTATTATTATTATTTTTGTTATGTGATCTAACTTTGTGACCTCCATGAAAATGAGACGATGCATCTCAAAGGGATTTATCCTAAAGACTAAATTTGTTAACTTACTGAACGTATATATATATATATATATATATATTGTAATGAGGCGGAACACGACGTGAGATCCATGTGCAAGCTTTATTGAACAATGTTCATGGTCAAACAGGCGTGGGTCAAACAGTGGCAAACAGGTACAGCAAGGGACAGGCAGAGACGTGGTCAGGATACAGGCAGTAGATCAAGGCAGGCAGATATCGTTCACAGGTCAGATAACAATAAACAGTCCAAAGGCAGGCAGCAGGAATCGTAACACGGGGAACAGACAGGATCAGTAACTGGCAGACAGACAGGGTAAATAACGCTCAGAATTGCTACACGGGTTAACAAGACTTCGCAATGAGGTGGAGTGTGAGTGTGTCTTAAATAGTCCAGATGATAGGCTCCAGGTGTATGTGGCAACAGGTGATTGGTGTGGAGTGTGCATGTGACTGGCAGGGAGGATTATGGGAACTGTAGTCCGGGAACTGACAGGTACAGACGGTGATTGTGACATTATATATATATATATATTTTTTTTTTTTACAGTGTACAAGACAAGAAATCAAGACGAACCAGGTGTCATGTTTATCAAACTAAAACTTATAGTAAATATAGATTCCACTTTTTTGGTACTGAAATATTAAATACATATCTTAAACTTTCTTATGAGATCAACGGATATGGATGGAGAGAGACATTCAAGCTAGGAAATGTTTTAAAAAGTTGTACTGCAAAGTAACAATGTGTAATGTGTAATTAAAACAAAATACAATTTTGTGAATTGCTGTAATGTTTTTTGCTTGCTAGAACACAACTAAAAAACGAAAGTGAAACTTTTTTCAGTCTGTTGTCACATTACTTATCAGACAGTACAAACTGGATTAGGGAGTGTATCTATATTCATAATCACCCTTTACAAAAATACATATAAAATACAAATTTGTTGTACCGTTTTCCACCACCAAGGTGCTTCTCAGCCAAGCATGAATAAAGAATAAACAAAAACATCCACCGAGAGCAACTTCTCCCAACCATCCAAGAACATTTTGTTGACGAATAATGCCTTTTCCAGCAAGATCACCTTGCCATGAAGAGTAGAGCCTGTGTTTCAGTCAATGATGAGAACACTGATGTTATGCTGCATGTTGCTTTACTGAAAGTCAGTAACTGTGTAGTTGCTGATGCAGTGATAAGCTGTTTGTTAAATACTTTAACACATATATGTGTGCTATTGCTACACTGTTAGACCTTGCCAGGCTTTTTTACAGTAAAATACTGGCAACACTGTATACACAAAATAACTGATTATTGAAACATTGCTGGATCTCATGCTTTTAAATCACAGACATAGTTTAATCAATAAATATAAAATACCCATGAAATCAAAGGTTAGACACAGAAAGAGATCAGTGAATTAGACAAGTCCAAGATGATAACAGCATCATCACAACAGCCAAAAACACCTGATCAACTTCCTGTTGGCTTTTCTTGCCATAACAAATGTGCTTTATAAACACTCAGTTACAGCAGCCAGAGAAAACTGATGTTAAAGAGTCAAGAGCCCAACTAAAGCAAACACTGTTCACCACGATGGTGACTACAAACTTTATTATTTTCAGTAAAACATCAACATCCAAATGTGTTAATTCTCAGCAAGAACTTCTGCACATGTATGAAAGAAATAATGTCAAACAGGTTTGTAAACTGGTTTCACACTCAGTGTGGCTGAAGTCAGTTGTAGTTCTTTTGTTTCTGCTTGTCTCTTCTCGTTTTTCTGGTCTTGCTTCTCTGTCCTTCGGTGATTCTGCTTATTAGGTGTTCATCAGTGTCTAAATTCACTCACTTATTTTAATTAACTCTCTCAAGTGGACTATATTAGTGAACTAATGTAGGGAATAGTGAATGAGGGTATAGGGTGTGATTTAGAACACAGCCTCTGAGTGTCGACTTTGAGCGATGTTAACTCACAGTCTATTCCTGTAGGCTACTTTCTCGAAAATGACAAATATTACCCAGAATGCATTGTTTTCTACAGTATGTTTCTGTTTTAATGGAAAATGGTTTGTTACTGTCAGAATTTGGTCGTATTTTTACAGCAAGGTTTAACAGTGTAGCTTAGACAAGCTGCGAAGATTTGAATTAAAGTCATATTTTTAATTATTTCACTATTATACATTAAGTGCAGTTAAGAAATATTCATTTTCAGTTGACTCAAATGAAATAAGTTCACAGTACTAATGCTCTATAAATACTAGTTTTTAAACTCGAACTGTTTGAAGCAATCTGTTTCCCAAATGAAATGAGTTAATTTCCATCGTAGTATTACAGTAACATACTGTAAAAAAGAGCTGTAAATTTACGGTAGAGGGCTGTAAATTAACAGTACATTACTGGCAACCACAGCTGCCAGTAGATTACCGTTATTTTACAGCACAATTTTTGGAATAATTTATGATCTTTGTTTAAAAATGGTTTGTTTCTTTGTTTTGAAACTTGTTGTAATTGTTTTAGATGATATATCTAAGTTTATATTTATTAATGCTAGGTAAATATCCATATTTTATGTGTTAATTTTGTAGTGGTGTGTTTAAAGTTTATTGATTTGAATGAAGTGATTGTTATTGTTTTTATTGTAGTATTATTATTATTATTATTATTTTTGTTATGTGATCTAACTTTGTGACCTCCATGAAAATGAGATGATGCATCTCAAAGGGATTTATCCTAAAGACTAAATTTGTTACCATAACTTACTGAACGTATACATACATATATATATATATATATATATATTTTTTTTTTTTTACAGTGTACAAGACAAGAAATCAAGACGAACCAGGTGTCATGTTTATCAAACTAACTTTTGGTACTGAAACATTATATACATATCTTAAACTTTCTTATGAGATCAACGGATATGGATGGAGAGAGACATTAAAGCTAGGAAATGTTTTAAAAAGTTGTACTGCAAAGTAACAATGTGTAATGTGTAATTAAAACAAAATACAATTTTGTGAATTGCTATAACATTTTTTTTTTGGTTGCTAGAACACAACTAAAAAACGTGAAAGTGGAACTTTTTTCAGTCTGTTGTCACATTACTTATCAGACAGTACAAACTGGATTAGGGAGTGTATCTATATTCATAATCACCCTTTACAAAAATACATAGCCTGTGGAACGCATGAGAGGAAGTCTACAGGTCCTCTAGTTTATATCTGTTCTACATGGATTACTGCAACACTTTGAATGAATGATCACTTGGGATTGACACCAGTAAGGTATGTCATCTACTACATTGTAGGCATTGTATTCACAGAATCAAAATGTATATATAATATATGTGGGGTGATTGCTGTTTGCTTGAATATGCTTGTTTTTATTATTATTATTATTTATTTATTTTTGTAGTTTATGCACTTAAACTATAGTAGTTTGTTTGTGTAGTTTCTCTCACAAATATTTTCTTAAAACACATAATATTGTTATGTCATGTTTTTATTTTAGAAATGCATTGTTCTAGAGTAACAGAATGTGGTGAGATTACATTTGTTTGACCTTTAAAAGCTCAAGACATTAATTTCAATCGAGTAAGATCTTGTTTGTCTGGCCAATCACTTTCTAATTTTAAGTTTAGATTGATTTTCAACCATGCATGCTATTTTTTTTTTTATTCTACAGATTATATCAGCCCAGTTTACTTTTTATATATATAAAAATTCATCTGTCCAAGAAGAGAAATTCAGTTTTAGGACATCATGAAAAAGCGGTATGTCTGTCTGTCTTTTACCAACTGATTTGTTTATTAAAGAGATTTTAAGATATTTAAGGTATTTGAGAAGAGATTAAGATTATTATCTTTATGATAAAGAGATATTTCCCACATTTTACATCTACACAATGTAACCATTAAGTGTTTGTTATTTAGATGAAGTACATTCACATTGTGCATGTATAAGTAGCAGCCATAACTTTGTTTTAAACACTGACGTGGAGAGTTGCTTGTATGGTTTCAGTCATGGTCTCTTTTGTCCCCTCCATAATTGTATGTTATAACAAATAATGACGGCTCACAACAATAACAAAACCCATTTGTTGCTAAATAGGACAATTTTTATAAGGTTCAATAATGAACTAGAATGTTATTTAAAGGTTAGTATGATGTTCCTGAAACATTCTTTCAATCATCCAAACACCTGCTGTGAACAAGCACTGAAAGAAAGAGAAATAAGAACACAAACTACAACTTTCTTCAGCCACAGCCTTAGATGAACTGAAGATAAAAGACATTAAATCTCTGAAGATCTGATTAAACAACTCCACAAACAGCATTACCAGCTTCACTTATTACTAACCAGACTAACCAGTCTTTTATCTTCAGTTCATCTAAAGCTGTGATATACATGATATAACTTATATTTTTGTGTAATGGATAAATATCAAATATCTCAAACTTACTTGCTTAGATATCTGTTGGTCGTTTTTGTGATTGCAATGGTTTTGTTTCTGACACCAGCTGTGAGACCCATTGATAACCGCTATTGTAAAGTATCAGATGCCCAGATTTTTAATATAGTAAATTTTAAAAGAATATCTAGCAGTTCTGAGAGCTGTAGAGGTTCAGGATTTTATGTATCCCATGACATGATTTGTTCAGGTAAACCAGCTGATAATCTGAGGAAGGGATAAATGCATCTCAGACTACAAAATAAATAAACTCATACCACAGAATATATGAATTCTTTTTGTGTAATGAATTAATATCAAACTTCTCAAACTGTACTCTGGTGGTTTACTTTCAGATATTGGATTGTCATTGTGGTTGCAGTGGTTGCAGTGCTTGCAGTGGTGGCGCTCATTCTGACACTCACTCTGACACTCATTAAGAGAACCAATGAAACACCTGATGTGTGCTATTCTAAAGCAGCAGATGCTAGGACTTGCTTTAAAGGAGAAGTGGCAACAGATAATATGAACTGCTCTAAGATTGGGAGGTATGATTACAAAGAGCCACACGTTTCTGAGAGAGATTCCTTGCGTGATCAAGGAGACTTTTGCAACCCTAGAGTCTACATGACTAATATGTTAGCTTCACGTAACTTTACACAGAGCTCTTTGTCTAACAGGGACATGTTGAAGCGTAACGGTTCAGCAGTTGATGCTGCTATTGCTGCTCTGCTGTGTGTGAGTGTGGTTAATCCTCACAGCATGGGAATCGGAGGAGGTGTGGTTTTCACCATATACAATGCATCAACAGGTACGTGGCCTCTGAGAGACTTGACTAGATTCAAACAACAATCCACCACAATGGCTACAGTTTAAAAAAAAAAAAAGTCCTGCTCATCTTAATAAAGCACATCTTGAGCTGAATTTTTTTCTAAGCACACACTCTCAAAATGCTGGGTTGAAACTTCTGGGTAAGGACGCTGAATTGATTTCATTAAAAAATCATTATTATCTGTAACCCAGCGGTGGTAACCTTGGAATGGAATGTGTCAGTTCTGGTACTTTGCCGGTCACTCAACACGGGTAAACTGCAATCATGATTTCTTTTAACTCAAGTACTCAAATTTAATTGAGGAATCGTGACAGCCTTACTGTCATTTGTGTTATTAATTTAATATTATTGATTATAGAAGTGTTGAGGGAGGCGGACCAAGATGGCGCCAAGGAAAGTAAACTTTTGAGTGACGCAGTTTTCTTTTGTGCAAAACTTAGCTCGGTTACTGATAATATACATATAGGTGCTGAACAGCTTCGTTATAGATGTCTTGCTAAATTTAGACATAAAAAGTTTTATCAGCCACCAGGGCGGAGCCAGACATTGTAAAGATTTGGGGCTTAGCCCAAATCTATTTTGTCCAATAACATTTTAATTTTCTACTAACAGCTTTACTGACATGAAAGGAGCTTTGTTGTAGTATTTTTGAGTAAAGCTCATAAATTGTACATAATTTCCCACTGGAATTTGTAAAACTATGTTGGGTGTACCTCCTCTAGGAGGTCCCCTCCCCAGAAAATTTTGTACATTTTGAGGTTAAATGCATCAATCTGCATCAATCTCAAAATTAAGAGCTTCAACCCATGTACAGAGTGCAAATTGACCAAAGACACAGCATTGTACCTGGACATGAAAGACGGTTCAAACATCTTATTAGTTGTGATATAGAGTCTTATATAGAGTCTATATAATTATTCATATGACAGTAATATCCATATAGGGTTATTGTAACAAATGCACTTTAAAATAAATGACAATTTTTATTAGTTACTTTACACAACAGTATAGGGAAATTACAATACTTCTCTACTAATTTCTAAGATAAATCCTTGAGCTTTTATTTTGATCACCAGATCACCAGCTGATGGGGTGAGTAAAGTGCACACTTCTATTTAAAACACGCAGCACTGACAGACTACTTAATCACTGTCTTTTTCTGTTTTATAAAGACACAAAGCCATATCATAGTTTCGATTTTAGTTCGTTGGCAAAATACAAAGACCATTTAGCTATGTTTATTTAAAAAAATTCAGTTCATTGTGAAACGGTGGCGGCGGCTCAGGGTCATTAATGGGAAACGCTGAATGAATGTTTAGCTTACAAATGTGCTAAAGTTGTCGTAGCAGCTGAAATATCATAACAAAAACCCTTCAGCCGGACCGAAAGAGAGTATCGAGGTCTGCCGCTGCTCTGAGTGAGTGACAGGAGGAGTGTCTGTGTACAGCTGCGGTGTGTGTGAACTCGCTGTCGGAGAGAAGAGAGAGAAAGGATACTGTAGAAAAGCGGTTTTGAACTGTTTAACATATTTTAAAGGGGCTATATGTAAGATTTTTACTTTAATAAAGCATAAAAATACACCAATATGTTTGCAGATATTTAGGAAACATGCTAAGTTCACTTACTTGTTTCTACAGCCAGATATTCTACTTTGAAATGTGCGTTCCGTGTCGGAATGTCTGTCTTTGTTTTGGTCTGTGTGAAACCGTGTACTGTCAGTTTATCTAGTAGTATTTCGACATCACAGGTTGCCAGTTGGCGGAAAACACCGCTTATTGCAGCCATGGAAACCAGCAAACAAACTGGGTCAGAGAATCGCAGATTCTACCTGACCTAAAAAGCCTCTGCGTCCATCTAAAAATCTCTATGAACGACAGCATATTAAAACACAGATAAATCAACTCATCAGCTTACAGTGTGTAAGTCTCCTCAGCTTTCATTGTCAATTGAGCTCCCTCTTGATGCGTGTCCTCAAGCTGGCCACCCGCGTCTTTGAAGGAGGGGGCGGGGCAAACAATATTTTGAATTTGGACTGCAGCAGGGCCGTAACCACCATAGACAATGTTATTCTAACTAATAATTAGAAATGGCCAAATCGTCCTCCCCAATATTTGAAATTCTTGCACTACTCTCTGCATGTTGTTAGGATGACAAAAAGGTTTAAAAGTTACATTTTTAGTCTGGTCTGCCTCAGTGGTCTAAGAACGCTTGTCAATGTCAAAATGATTGAGATGGCCAGTCAGATGAAAAAGTAGGCGGGGTTTACGTTCTCTTTTTGCTCGTGCACACAGTCTTCACAGCACCGACGGGCGCGTCAATCGATTGCTTAACGCCGTTGCGGAGGTCCTTTTTTTTCTGGTAAAATCACAAAACAATTGCACACAAACGTGTCCCTGCTCTTGATATGCAACCATTGATGGACATCTTTGATTTTTAATGAGGAACAAAAAACGGATTACAACACACAACCTTTGAAACTGTTAACAAAAATCCTACTACTGGACCACTAGGGCATTCAAGTGATTAACGCGGATCTATGTATTTATTCACTAAATTGAAGAATCTCGGACCTAACAATATATTGTATTATGAAACTATCACATTAAACATGAGTTCTCAATGTAGCCTACTATTGAAATTGATTTAACCCACCCCTAGCGCCGCCGCCACTGTTTCACAATGAACTGAATTTTTTTAAACAAACATAGCTAAATGGTCTTTGTATTTTGCCAACGAACTAAAATCGAAACTATGATATGGCTTTGTGTCTTTATAAAACAGCAAAAGACAGTGATTAAGTAGTCTGTCAGTGCTGCGTGTTTTAAATAGAAGTGTGCACTTTACTCACCCTAGAGGAGGTCTATTTCTTTTATAAGCAGTTATTAATGTTCTCGTTGTCATGTTTTTCAATTAATGTACGGGGGATTCAAGATATTACTAAGAGAAAAGCTTTATTTTTGTTTTGTCATTCTTTAAAAAAGAACGTATACTTTCTTCAAGAAACGTACTCAAGTAAGACAGATGAAAGATTTTGGCAAAATCAGTGGGGTGGGGGAGCCCTTTTCAGTCATTGTACTAATCATTCTGGTGGTGTAGCTATCATATTTGAAAGAAACTTTAAAGGAAATATTCATTCATTTTTCTTTAGAGCGCAGATGCATTGTCACTGTGATAGAGCTTGATGATGTATTTTTTTTTAATGTTTATGGCTTTAATAATTCTGCTGCAAATAATGCCCTACTACAAGAACTATCATGTAAAATATCACAGTTAAAAGGTAAATTCCCATCAGCATTTGGTGATTTCAATGAGGCTCCTAATAATAATATTGATAGGTTTCCATCAAGGAACACTGGTCATGTCATTAACCCTATCATAACTGATTTTTGCAATAACTTGTCACTATTGGATCCTTTTTAGATTACTTCATCCTTCTTCGATAGATTCATTCACCTGGTTCAAAGCTGATATGCCTAAAAGTCTCGAATAGACCTATGGTCTATCTCCTTATATCTACTCTTGTGAGATCTCTCCGGCTCCTTTGACTGACCATGCTGGAATTTCCAAAGGCTAGGAAGACAAACAATATTTGAAAATTCAGGGTATTGGAAATTGAATTGTTTGTTTCTAGACCAAAATTCGTATATTGTGGCAATACAAGATATCATATAAAAATATATAAAGATATGACTGATATATCTACATCCTTAAAATGGGAACTATTAAAAATGAGTGTAGAAGCTTTTCAATCAAGTATGGAAAAGAACAGGCAAAAAGAAAATGCAAATTCATAATAACACATTAAGTGAAATAAATGACCTTCTTAGAAAACCACTGCTTAATGAAAATGAATTAAAAATCTTCATACTTTACAAGAGAATCTAGACAAATTCTGTATAGAAATAGCAAGAGGAGCCTTTATAAGGTTGATGGCCAAATGGCTTGAGTATGGTGAAAAATTCTAATCAAGTCAAGTCACCTTTATTTATATAGCGCTTTTACAATGCAGATTGTGTCAAAGCAGCTTTACATTGATAACTGGTATATAATTTTGGCTGCACAGCAGCTCTTAAAGAATAATGTCAATGCCGGCAGATCAAAGCACTGTTGAATGTCAAATGTCAAGTGTCCCCAACTAAGCAAGCCAAAGGCGACAGCGGCAAGGAACCCAAACTCCAACAGGTGACATCAGGTGGCAAATAGACTTCTGTGTTAAAATGGAGAAGAAAAAACCTTGGGAGAAACCAGGCTTATTATTTTTTTTTAATTTGGAGAAAAAACGTGGTCTCAAAAAAATCCAAAATCTTTATATAAATAATATCCTTACTTCTGATAGCAAAATGATACATTCATATGTTGTGAACAACAGTCAAGATGGCATTCCAGGGACCAGTTTACGACAGGGCCCCTCTCTAACTGCTGGTGTGTAGGAAGATGTGCCACACCGTGATTGGATCTTTGGTGAATGAACATAAACAAATGTTCATTAACATCAGATAAGATGTTGGGACAACTACCAGACACCTCTTCCAGAGCAGGAAGGGGGACCTTCTGCACCCACCAAAACCAAAGAGAGGACTTCTCATTGGACGACACATTGACTCTAACCACCAAACTCATTCCTAAGGTTTAGGCAAGGACTGCCATAAAAATTCCTTCAGGACCCCCTGGATGGAGCAGCAGTGACTGAAATAAAGAGAGGCCACAGAGATCTATCTAAATTCATTCATATCTATGTTTGGAGGCCTTAATTTGATCTAAACTGCATCACATCCACTCCATCTTCATGCAAAGCACAGTTTATGCTCATGGTTACTGACTGTTAAAACAACAGGTCATGGGACAGACCTGTTCACAGATAAACAAATGCACGGATGATGATTTAACCATTTCATAGTGTGTTTGGTGTCTATCTGTTCCCTACGATGCCTTTAATAATTTGAAAGCGGTTTGGTAAAGATATAATGCATGGGTAAAATGTTAAAGATACTATTTTAACACTGTACTTTATGCTATGGAAATGAGTTCCACACTAGGGTGGGCAACACCGGGGGCTACTTCAGATAACAGTGGCCAATCACAATCCAGGATCGGCAAGGCGCTACATTTCAATCTCCTCCTCATCACAAAGGGATAAATATGTCCCCCGGGTAGACACACCCTTGTTCTGCGTTTCCAGCTCGACGGGGAAGGAGACATTAACAGACACTCCACGTCCTGAGTTTCTGACCTGACGAGGAAAGAGACTACAAGACAGTTAAGGTTAAGCTTTTGCGAGCAAAACCTTTTACATTGCTTCCAGCTGCACTCTAGCTGCAAAAAGAGCCCCAGCATTGAGGGACTTCATCTGACCCTCACAGCTCCTACAGCAGCGCAGCCCAGTCCGCAAAGGACCTCTGCATTGGCAGACATTGCCTGTACCACACGGCTCCTCAGCGACGCAGCCAGCCTGCAAAGGAACCTGTGACGATTCATCTGACCCAGCTGCCCAGTCCATCCTAAAGGACCCTCTTGGCGCAACCGAAGTTCAGCATCCTCCAGCCCAGCGTGGCACGACTACTGGATCGCAACTCCGCGCGCCCTCCCACTGCACGCAGCCTGCATCATCAGTGGAAGACGTCTCTGCTACCGGATTGATCACCCGACTGTGTGGAACGTAAATATAAACTTACCAAACCTCTTTCTAGAGACCTTGGCATTAGTTTATACATGCAGCATATGTTTTTCTAACCTGTTTAGATAACAGTTACTTGAGGTCAGCTTGTTACAAATAATAGGGATATTATTTGTTGAATGATAAATAAGCAATTATTTATCACCATTTTACCAGAGCCATTAAGTGGCTTCCATAAGAAGCATTCCCATACAGTTCTCTTCCATTCTACATTCAGTTCAACAGCATTGCATTTATCCATTCTGTGTTCACTTCATTTATTTGTTTCTTTGATTTAATTTGGTATTCTCCTTTGATTATTGTTTTACTATCTTTTAGAAGTGCATATTCATTATTTCATTATTAATCGTTGTGGTATTTACTCTTGCATGTCTATTGTTAATAAATTTCATTGATTTTATTATAATTGTGTCTTCCTTGTGTTGATGATCAAAGACTCTACTAGTTGACCAGACTCTCACAAATCCTTCAGACAAATCAGTTGACTGACTCCCTCCAGTTTATAATAATTTTGAATTATTGAACAGCTCTTTTGGAGTGTTCTTAAATTGTTAAGATAGTATTCTTAACTGGTGCCCCGTATTACAAAAGGGGGGAGGGGTCATCTGATACACTCATAACCACACCTTAAGTGACATGTGATCAAAAGTCACTACGTCACCGGTGAAAGGAGTAAAAATCACTACATAGTGGTGCCCCGTGTGAGGACAGCTAAGATTGAAATGAGTCTTTGGTTCATCAACACAACAAATTCACCTAAAAGGTTGCAAGATTAATTACTTTAACGGGAAGCTAAAATTCTCAGTTTGATCAGTTACCGTTTGCTTAGCAGGTGGTCCCTCCCAAGCCTGATTCATAGTTTCCTCACTCAGCTCTGTGGTGCTATTTATGAATAGGATTTGTTGCAGTTGAATTGTTTGCAGTAAACAGAATTGTTGTTTGAGCTTTGGACCATTGTACAGTGGCATAGTTCTGGTAAAGCGTTTCCTCCTTTAGGAAACTATAGCGTTAGCAGAGGTTGTAATCATTAATTATAACTAATTGCTACTACTAAGCATAGCAAAGGGCTCATATACCTTGTAAGTCTATCAAAAAGTTCTGTGTGAACTTAGATAAGTGTCAGATAAGGGCAGTTCCCTCTGACCACTCATAGCCAAGGGCTAAAATCCTCACCACTAATCAGTGTGAGACTCACAGTGTCCCAGTGACACCAAACTAGCAACACTTTTGTGTTAAGTACTGAGATTAGCTAGTTGCTAGGTGCAGTACAGTATCTGAGCTTAAACAGCTCAGGAATGAACGCTTAAGTTCAGTCACTGTACCCAGAAGCCAGGATACAGCCGCTCTGCATACAGAGCTGGCTCAGGCTCAAAATGATTTGTCAGCACAGGCAGATAAATTAAGGATAGTGAGTATCAGTGAGAAACAGGCCAAAGATGACTTAAGGTCAGCCGTGTCTGAAATTTCTAGTTTGAAAATGGACTTAGAAATTGAACACAAACTGTGTATTGATGCCCGTGAGCAGTCAGAGTTGTTTAAGCGACAACTGTACGATTCAAAACAGGCTCAGGTTCAACTCAGGGAGGACTTGGCTAGGGCAGACAATAAATTATTGGAAGTACAAAACAGTCATGACAAAATTGCTTCCAGAGCCCGAGAGTGGGCAGATAAAGCTGATATGGCAGAGCAAAGGCTAGAGGAAATAGGGAAGAGAATGGAGCAGTTAGACATAAATATGGACACACCCCATGAACCTGAACCACCAAGTGTGCGCTTCAGCTCATTTGGCCCACAGGTGAAAGACTCCCTATTTGATAGCCCCTCACAGAGACAGTGCTATCAGACCCATGGTGATGCTGTAGCTGCCAGTGGCCCAACTCCCACTGCTAGTCCCAGCCATCCTTATGGAGTAGATTTTGATTCACCTGTGTGGGGAAAAACTAGTTGCTCCATCCCAGATTTCCCTAGTATAGCACAGTCCAGAGACAGTAGGCTGCGTCAGCTTAGGGAATTAGCACGTGACATTGAAGTGTTTAATCCTGACACCCCTGGAAGCAACATAGAGTTGTACCTTAAGGATGTAAACTATGCATTGTCATACATCCCTGAGGCCACTATGGCAGATAAGCTACTCCTTCTGAGGAAAACAACCGTGCGGACTGTCCATGGTTTCATAGAGAGACAAAGTCCTGCCATTGCTGGTAATTACAATGAACTGTGTAGGGCCCTGAGAGCAGAATACACAATATATCAAAATCCGTCTGTCTCCAGGCTTTCGGCCTTGCAGACCAAGCAAAATCGCTACGAATCACCCAGAGAATATTATGAACGCTTACGCAGAGTGTATTTTGCTGGTGCTGATTCTCCTAGGGCAGAAGAGGATGTGATGTTTAAAAGTCTGTTTGTGAGTAATTTGCATCCAACAATTAGGAAGTCTCTTTCACTGCTGGTAGATGTTGATCACATGACTGCAGCAGAGTTAAGACAGTTGGCAATGCGAGCCTGGGAGAGTGAGAAGTTACACACAGACAAGAAGGATAGGGACCCAGGCACTCATGTGTTTGAACTCCGACATGACAGGGAGCCTCCCCTTGAACTAGAACGTTCAGAGCTTCCCCAAAGTGGACCAGCTCGTCTGAGTCGCCCCTCACAGCCAAAGTCCGGTGAGTTCCAACAGGACACGCAGGGCCATAAATCCTCAAGAAATGGAGGATACAGGAGTGGCAGACATACACACAGAGAGGAAAGGCACAGGAGGTTCAGAGATAGGTCAAATGACAGTCACAAACAGAGCAGTCAGAAGAAAAGGGAGTCCAAAGGGACTGAAGGAAGGGATCGTGATAATTTGAAGCAAATTCAGAAAATACTTGCGAAAGCTCTCAAAGACCTTAAGTCAGAGGAGCACACATCCCCAAAAGAGAAAGACCCTCCTTCAAAGCAATGACTAGGCCGGCACCCCTCCCTCCCCACCTAAAGTGTATTTGATAGGGTGGGGAAGAGCCTGGGGAAGGGGAACCATGCAACAGATTGTAAGGCCTAACCAATCAGATGTCAGTAGACCAAATCCCAGCCTCTGTCAGTTCCTTGGTGACTTGACACAGAGAGGTAGGGCCAGAAGGATTTACATTTCTGTGTCCATTGAAGGTGTATTAACATGTGACGCACTGCTAGACACTGGCTCAGAAATTTCTTTGGTGTCACCTGGGTTGTTTAAAAAACTCACCCAGGTAACCAACTCACTTGGTAAGTGGCTCAAGATAGAGAGTTGTCAGATCAAGATAACTAGCTACACACAGGATCAGGCCCGATTAACCAGCGAGTGTGGGTGGAATTAACCTTTGGTGAGATGAAGATACTTCACCCTCTCTATGTTGTTGGTTTTGATACAGAACAACTTCTTATTGGCCAGGATTTGTTGAACAGGCTCACACCATTAATTGACTATCACAGCTGTCAATTGTGGGCACAAGCTAGAATCCCACGACCTATTGAGGAGACTAGTTCTGGTCAGAAGCTATGCAAGGCAGTGGAGGTAGAGAGGACCTGTGACTCTAGACAGCTGACAGTGAAGGATGCCCACCTTAAGGAAGAGGCACCCGCTGTGAGGGAAATGCAAATCATCAGCCCCCAGTCAGCAGACATGGCTCATGAGAACAAGATTCCCCTAGAGCTGTTAGAGAAGAAACATGCATTTCTGTGTGCCCTGGAACCTCTTAACACCCAGGTGTATAATCCGCAGGTGGTGGGGGGCATACATGTTAATGAAGTACTTGTTGAGGATGCTGTGGTCGCACTCTGGTCAGAGAAGTCAGCCATAAGTCAGGAACTGTATCAACTGTTACAGGAAAAGCCTTGCACAATTCCCATGGTTGAAAAGAAGCAGAAATTTTGGCTTGCTAGTGGCTCCCAGAAAACAGTTAAAAGTGTTGGAGTTTGCTCTGTCTCCCTTGAGCTTGGCCATAAAAATTTCAAGCACTACATGCTTGTGTTACCTGACCTGACACACTCGGTATACATTGGTTCTGATGTGTTAGTGAGACTAGGGGTGCAGTTAGACACAGTCAACAATGTGTTGTGGTCCAGAGCAGATATTGGCCCTAACATATTATCTTGTGATGCGAATAACATGAGTTCTGGCCAGACAGTTCCCCAAGCATGTCAGGTTATGAATGAGTTTGACACAGTGGTCCCTGCCCAAACTGCAGAGGTCCCGGTCAGATTAGTCATAAAAGGGGTCAAGAAATGAACCAGACAGTACTAGCCTTTTCCAGCCCTCTGCTCAGTTTTGCAGTTTGGGACTTACAATCTGTGGTAACCCACAGCTTGAATTGTACAACCGCTCAACTTACCTACTTGTACAAAATTTCACCAGAGGAAGTATTCGCATTCCCCCACACACTCCTCTAGGATACCTGATTGATAGCTCCTTTCATGATTTTGAATTAACTATTCCTGTCATAGGAAAGCTTCCTGACTTGCCTATAGAGAGGGACAACTGTGATCAAGTGTATCTCACCTACCCTACAAAGATGATTTCCATCATAACCCTCCCAGGTGTGTTTGAGGAAGCCATCTGTAGAATAGACTTTGAAAGTGACAGCGAGATAGTGGTACATACTGTGATAGCCCAAGAGTCGCATGCACCAGTGAACTGTGAGAAAGATGCAGGAAATTGTGCTGAACCATACCCTGGCTTTGAGTCAGAAGTGCAACAGCAGTTAGACCAAGCAGATGCTCTTGCCACAGAGATTCAGCGTCAGGAATTAAGACAGGTGTTTTATGAGCACAAGGAAATCTTTTCTAAGGATTCCTATGATTGTGGAGTTACAGATGTCCATACTGTCCGTATTCCCACAAATCCAAATGCACCGCCTACTTTTGTGCGGCAGTACAGAATTCCACTCACTGCTTTTGACTCCATTCAGGAAATTACTGATTCCCTGTTAGAGAAAAAGATCATACGTGAGTGCAGTTCCACCTACAATTCTCCAGTTTGGCCTGTCTTAAAGCCAAGTGGAAAGTGGCGTTTAACTGTAGATTACCGGCAGCTCAACAAACAGGTTCCCTGTCACGTTGGCCTATGATACATCTTGACCAAGAGTTAGCAAAGGTTACTACAGCTAAATATTTCTCCACAGTCGACGTTGCAAATGGATTCTGGACAATGAAGGTAGACCCAACAGATCAGTATAAACTAGCATTTTCTTTTGAGGTAGACAGTTCACCTGGAACAGGTGCCCATTTAGCTATTCAAACTCTCCTGCAGAGTTTAATATATTTCTACACAAGGCAATGGGTGACGCAGCTACACGTGGTAACTTGATCTATGTTGATGATATCCTTATGCGTAGTCAGACCTGGTCAGACCATCTAACTGAGATACGACATTTTCTCACCCAGCTCACTGAGGCAGGTGCTAAATTGTCATTATCCAAAGGACAGTGGTGTAGAACAAAAGTGGAGTATGTAGGACTGACTGTTGGTCCTGAAGGTATTCAACCTCATTCTAGTAGAATAGAAGCAGTAAAAAATATTAAACCTCCCACAAATGTCTCTGAACTGCGTAGCTTCCTAGGAGTATGCAATTATTCCCGTCAGTTTATAGAAGATTATGCAGACATTGCCAGACCACTGCATGAACTGCTACAGAAAGATAGAGAATTTAGCTGGGAGGAAAGTCAGGCACAGGCTATGAAAGAACTGAAGGACAGGTTGTGCACTGCCCCATGCCTAGCCTACCCTGACAAAGACAAAGAGTTTTTTCTTCAGGCTGATTTTTCAGAACACTGCCTCAGTGCAGCACTCTCCCAAAAGCATGACCAGGACAAGCGGGTTGTAGCCTATGCTAGTAGGGCACTAAGTAGTGTAGAGATTAAGTTCTCAGACTGTGAGAAAGCCTTGCTTGCTACAGTGTGGGCAATTGAACATTTTCATAGCTATATTGGGGGTCAGAAATTGATGGAGAATACACACAAGAAGCTGACACAGTAATCACCACACCCTCACTGACATCAAGCCATCACTACTATGATGAAAATGTCTGTGCAGGCCTTCCTAAGGCCTACATTGATGGAGTGCTCCTATCACCATGAACAACACATACAGGCTGGAGTAGGATTAGTCTGGGAGGCTGACACCCCTGTGGTGCACAGCAGTTCTGTTTAGGCCCTAAATCTAGTCAGTATGCAGAAATCGCCCGCACTCATAACTTTGCAACAAGCAGCAAAGTATGGGATCAGAGATTTGGTAATCTGTTCTGATTCAAACTATGCCAGACACAGTTTTGTTTCTCACCTCCCTCATTGGAAACAGAATAGCATGAAAAATGCCAGAGGAAAGGAAGTTAAGCATAAAGAACTGTTTCTTGCCTGTGACAAACTTGTATATCAGAATGGTATGACTGTGTACTGGAAAAAGGTAAAAGGGCATTCACAAGCCCCTGGGCCAGACAAAACAGGCAATGATGAAGCTGATAGGCTAGCCAAAGCAGGCGCCATAGCAGGCTCTCCCTGGCAGTTCCAGGAGGAGTGGCTTCCAACAGAGTCAACTCCTGTAAGTGTTAATGCTGTCACACGTAGGCAAACAAAGGAGGCAGTGACAACCCTTAATGACACCACTCAGACTGTAGTGATAGGCAGACAACTATCAGATACTGACCTTATTGCCATGCAAAAACAAGACCCTGTGATCAGCACTATGTACCTATTCATTTCTAACCCAGTAGAGCATCCGATAACTGACCAAAATCTGACAGAATCAAGTGACCTGAAAACACTGTATCTTATCAGACACCATCTGAAGTTAGAAAAGGCTTTGCTAGTATACGCTGCTGATAAAAATTCACCACCTCGATGGGTGGTCCCCACAGCACACAGGGGGGTTATGCTCCTGCATGCCCATGATGAACCTTGTGGAGGCCACCGGGGGGTGAAGGCAACGCATGAGACCCTTTGTCAGTTAGCCTACTGGCCACAGATGAAACAGGACATTGTAGGAAAACTATCACCAGTAGCATACCGCATCAAAATCTCAAAAGGGAAAAGATCCCCTGAGTACAAGTGGGTCCACTTCAACCAGATTAAGCCTTACAAACCCCAAATGGGAATAAAAGGGGTAGACACCGCTCAGGAGTAACTCCGGTTAAGGTGTAAGTTCTAAGGCAGTGTAGAGAAGTCTATACTGTGTCAGGCACTGTGGCCAGTGCATCTGTGACTAGTTGTTGTGGCTAGTTATAGTGGTATTTGTTAGTTGTACTCTGCTTATAAAGTAGTGAAGTGACACTCCATATTTGTGCAATTTCAGAATGAACCTGCTGAGCCTAATCATAGTGATCTGCGTACTCAATGCAGTACAGCCCGTGGAAATAGTGGAATCAGGTCCTCCTACTGGCATTATACTTCAGGATGCCCTGGAATTTTAGTGACTGACTGTTACGTGCACACTCAGAGAGTCTTTGTTCGGCTCGACCCGGCTGACGTGTACAAAAAGCATGTGACTGGAGGGGGGATGGTCCCCTGGCATGTCATCCAATGGAGCAAGGACATCATAGGACATGCCCAGTTAGACACAATTCACATGCTTAAACAGCTACAAAAGTCACCATAACACAGGAAGAATTAAGAGGAGTTAGACGCCCAAAGCGCTTCCTTGGTACACTGCTGACAGCAGCATCAGCCCTAGGCTCACTCTTCTCAGTGGGTACTTCAACAGTTAACAGCATTAGCATATCCACACTGGGAAAAAACGTGGAAGGGTTAAAAAGAGAAATGCCTTAGATATAAGAGAAAATGTATGTCCAGCAGAAGCAGCTGCAGCAGTTAGACAGAACATTGGAGGGCACAATCCTCGTCTTAAACCAACACACAGCCCTTCTGAATTATACAATCCACAGTATAGGCAAGATAGTGGATGTCATACAACATGATTATGCCCATGTACAAAAGGTTCAAGTACTAATGCAAGATTTGCTGAGAGAGGTCAGCTCTGTTGTTGACAGTTTGGCATTGAATAGGATCCCTTCATACTTGGTACCGGTTGAGCTGGTGAAGAATATCTTGAATCCGGTGTTGCAGGGAACCACGCAAACACTGCAGATACATTTAGCTTACAGCCTGGGGAGTGCTATACCAATCCATGTAAACCCAGAGGCTCAAGAAATTGGCTTCCTGTTAAACCTCCCGATAATCCACACTAAAAACATATATAGGTTGAAATCAGTGCTAAATGTAGGGTTTTGGTCTCAAGATATACACATAAAAATTGAGACACCCTCACTTATAGCTTACCAAGATGAAAATCCTGACATGTATCTGACACCTAACCTACATATGTGTACAGTGGTCAAAGACATTCACTGGCTGTGTCCCAGTAAACCTTTTGTAAGAGACCCCATTGAAGGCCTATGTGGCATTAAAAGGTTAACCACGGAAGACAAATGTAATGCTGTTGCTACATACAGAGATGATGTAACTACCACCCAAATTGAGAGAGCAGGAAATAAGTGGTTAGTGAATACACCTGTTAGTGAAGCTATAATGACATATAACAGACATGACACAGCTACTCCAATACATCTTCCTAATGAAACTATGCTAATTCAAATCCCAGTAGGAGCAATTCTCCACATCAAACATTTAGCTCTATACCATCTTGATGCTGATGTGCATAGTGTTGAGTTTGAAATAACTGATGGCTTTGAAGGACACACTCTGGCAGTAGATAATTCACTCAGGAATCAAGTTCTGTTTGAGGGACCTAAATTAGCAAAGATCAGTCTCCAGTTAGGTAGCCTCCAAGCTACACCTGTGGAGCCAAAACCTAAGAGGGTGTCATTCACTTGGGGTTGGGACATCAGTGACAGCCTATTACTTATCTTCACGCTATGTGGGTGGGCTACAATGGGCCTCCTGGGGTGGACACTGTACCAGCGAATCCACAAACTGCAGTTTAGCCTGTCAGAGCAGGAAAGTGTGAGACCTAGCGACGCTCCTGAGCTCAAATCTAACATGTGTAGACCACTCCTGAGCTTTCTCCCGTTATAACAAGCAATTCTGACTAGACAGAAATAGAGACTGCTCTATTCCCTATACCCCTCTCACTGAATAGTCTTTATAGTTCTCTTTTAGACTATCTATAGTTTTCTTTCTTAACACGTAGATTCATGTGTAACCTTTTTAGTAGTCCTGAAAAAGGATACTATTATTATACTCACTAAAGAAGTTACTTAGTTGTAACTGTTGAATTATAGTTTACTCAAAATGCCAATGGTCGAAGGATGAGGTGAGGTTTGTGTTTTGTTCCTGCTGTTCCCCTCTTAGTACACCACCCAGATCAACGACTTCAGGTCCTCGATCAGTCTGTGCAGGGGGGAGATGTTGTGAACAACAGTCAAGATGGCATTCCAGGGACCAGTTTACGACAGGGCCCCTCTCTAACTGCTGGTGTGTAGGAAGATGTGCCACACCGTGATTGGATCTTTGGTGAATGAACATAAACAAATGTTCATTAACATCAGATAAGATGTTGGGACAACTACCAGACACCTCTTCCAGAGCAGGAAGGGGGACCTTCTGCACCCACCAAAACCAAAGAGAGGACTTCTCATTGGACGACACATTGACTCTAACCACCAAACTCATTCCTAAGGTTTAGGCAAGGACTGCCATAAAAATTCCTTCAGGACCCCCTGGATGGAGCAGCAGTGACTGAAATAAAGAGAGGCCACAGAGATCTATCTAAATTCATTCATATCTATGTTTGGAGGCCTTAATTTGATCTAAACTGCATCACATCCACTCCATCTTCATGCAAAGCACAGTTTATGCTCATGGTTACTGACTGTTAAAACAACAGGTCATGGGACAGACCTGTTCACAGATAAACAAATGCACGGATGATGATTTAACCATTTCGTAGTGTGTTTGGTGTCTATCTGTTCCCCTACGATGCCTTTAATAATTTGAAAGCGGTTTGGTAAAGATATAATGCATGGGTAAAATGTTAAAGATACTATTTTAACACTGTACTTTATGCTATGCAAATGAGTTCCACACTAGGGTTAGCAACACCGGGCTACTTCAGATAACAGTGGCCAATCACAATCCAGGATCGGCAAGGCGCTACATTTCAATCTCCTCCTCATCACAAAGGGATAAATATGTCCCCGGGTAGACACACCCTTGTTCTGCGTTTCCAGCTCGACGGGAAGGAGACATTAACAGACACTCCACGTCCTGGAGTTTCTGACCTGACGAGGAAAGAGACTACAAGACAGTTAAGGTTAAGCTTTGCGAGCAAAACCTTTACATTGCTTCCAGCTGCACTCTAGCTGCAAAAAGAGCCCCAGCATTGAGGGACTTCATCTGACCCTCACAGCTCCTACAGCAGCGCAGCCCAGTCCGCAAAGGACCTCTGCATTGGCAGACATTGCCTGTACCACACGGCTCCTCAGCGACGCAGCCAGCCTGCAAAGGAACCTGTGACGATTCATCTGACCCAGCTGCCCAGTCCATCCTAAAGGACCCTCTTGGCGCAACCGAAGTTCAGCATCCTCCAGCCCAGCATGGCACGACTACTGGATCGCAACTCCGCGCCCTCCCACTGCACGCAGCCTGCATCATCAGTGGAAGACGTCTCTGCTACCGGATTGATCACCCGACTGTGTGGAACGTAAATATAAACTTACCAAACCTCTTTCTAGAGACCTTGGCATTAGTTTATACATGCAGCATATGTTTTTCTAACCTGTTTAGATAACAGTTACTTGAGGTCAGCTTGTTACAAATAATAGGGATATTATTTGTTGAATGATAAATAAGCAATTATTTATCACCATTTTACCAGAGCCATTAAGTGGCTTCCATAAGAAGCATTCCCATACAGTTCTCTTCCATTCTACATTCAGTTCAACAGCATTGCATTTATCCATTCTGTGTTCACTTCATTTATTTGTTTCTTTGATTTAATTTGGTATTCTCCTTTGATTATTGTTTTACTATCTTTTAGAAGTGCATATTCATTATTTCATTATTAATCGTTGTGGTATTTACTCTTGCATGTCTATTGTTTATAAATTTCATTGATTTTATTATAATTGTGTCTTCCTTGTGTTGATGATCAAAGACTCTACTAGTTGACCAGACTCTCACAAATCCTTCAGACAAATCAGTTGACTGACTCCTCCAGTTTATAATAATTTTGAATTATTGAACAGCTCTTTGGAGTGTTCTTAAATTGTTAAGATAGTATTCTTAACTGGTGCCCCGTATTACAAAAGGGGGGAGGGGTCATCTGATACACTCATAACCACACCTTAAGTGACATGTGATCAAAAGTCACTACGTCACCGGTGAAAGGAGTAAAAATCACTACACATATATTTCTACCTTTTATGAAAACCATTACTCTTCATCCTTCAGTGCTGAATGGTGTGAATTATTTTTTAATAGAGTTGATAAATTCATCCCTAAAATATCTCCGCATAGTTTAATTAGTTGTGAAGATCACTAACTTTAGAAGAGTTAGATTGTACTTTATCCAAAACTCCTTTAAACAAAAGTCCCGGTCCTGATGGCTTGCCATTTGAATTTTATAGAACTTTTTGGAATGATCTAAGAGATTTGATTTTCGATGTATTTGAAGACTGTTTAAGTTCTGGTGAATTACTAGATTCTATGAAACAAGGTCTCATCACTCTTTTACCGAAACCAAATAAAGATATTTGTTACATTGAAAACTGGAGACCTATTACTCTGCTAAATTCTGATTATAAATTATCAACCTCTCTTTTTGCAAAAAGATTAAAACCCTGTCT
Source organism: Hypophthalmichthys nobilis (assembly GCA_037950665.1). Taxonomy (NCBI): domain Eukaryota; kingdom Metazoa; phylum Chordata; class Actinopteri; order Cypriniformes; family Xenocyprididae; genus Hypophthalmichthys; species Hypophthalmichthys nobilis. The sequence continues at coordinate 40,981,276 of CM075480.1, read as the reverse complement.
GGAAGATATCATTTCAATAACACAATCAGGTTTTATAAAGGGTAGACATATATCTAATAACATACGTCTTGTATTGGATATGATCGATTATTCTGATCTAATTGAAGAAGGAGCCATCATTCTGTTCTTAGACTTCTATCGTTTGACTTAAGTCGTTTGACTCTATTGAGCATGAATTTATATATACAGCCTTAGATAAATATGGATTTGGATTAAAATTTAAAAATATGGTCAGAACTATAAACAAAGGTATAAACAGCAGTGTTTCTCTGACAGAAGGAACATCTAAACGTTTTGCACTTACTAGAGGTATTTGTCAGGGTTGCCCGATTTCCCCTTTTTTTATTTTTGATTGCAGCAGAATTATTGAATCTTTATACTGTAAACTGCATCAATGCTGAAGGTATAAGAATTGGTGATAATGTTATTTTAATTTCTCAGCTAGCAGATGACACAAGCATTTTTCTTAAAGATGAAAACCAGGTTTTGAGCGTTTTGGAAGGACTGGAACTTTTTTCAAATGCTATTTTATTAAATAAGATTATAAAGTCACCTGTGAATAGAGATACGTTTAGATGAGATCTTTCTATCCCCCCAACTAAGTCATAACGAAATTAAAATTATTTTTTGTTTGTTTTTTGTTTTTGTTTTTTTGTGTAAATTATTTTTTTATCATTATTTTATGTATTATCTGTTTACTTTGTCAATACTCTATGTCCCTCGTAACAAGTCAGTTGTTCTTTTAATTGTTAAATTCAACTTTCAATACATGTTGATGGATTGAATGTTAATTGTTGTTACTTGAACATTTAAAAAAAAAAAGATTATAGAAGTGTTTCTATAGCATGAGACCCAACAGTGCTTTAAAGAGTTAGTTCACCCAAAAATGAAAATTCTGTCATTAATTACTCACCCTCATGTCGTTCTACACCCGTAAGTCCTATGAATCTTTTGTTTTGAATCAGTGGTTCGGATCGCGTATTAAACTGCCAAAGTCACGTGAACTATTGAAGTTTCAAAACACTTATGATGTAACGAAGCCTCGTTTACTGAAATCATGTGACTTTGCCTCTCCAAATTCGAATGTTTTTGTTTGTCTTGGTGAAGAGGTCTGAAACTTATTGTGCACAGTTGTTTTTTTTTTTTTTTTTTAGTTACATTCTTAAATTCTTCATCACTTGGCCAAATCACTGCAACCCCTTGACTACATGAGCCACAATTTTGTGTTAAATGATATGTGTCATGCCTTCGCCCTCAGGAACGGTGGAGATAATTAATGCCAGAGAAACTGCTCCCATGAATGCTTCAGAGAACATGTTTAGTGAACCCATAAATAAAACCAAGGAAGAAAAACCAGGTAAACCACAATAAATGTACATATCATCAAACCCAGCCTCCATGATGGTTTCACAGCACAGATTCAGCAGATTAAAACAGCAAAGCACTGATGAGTTTTTGACAGTTTGGCCCTTGAATGACTTGACCACTCCTCTGTGTTTTGTACGAATACCAGGGTTGTTTATAGCTGTACCAGGAGAACTGCGTGGTTATGCGATGGCGCATGAAAAGTATGGGAGACTGAAATGGAAGGAGCTCTTTGAGCCCAGTATAAAGCTGGCAAAGAATGGTTTTCAGATTGGCAAAGCCTTGGCCAGAGCTATCAATGAGAAGAATTGCACAATTCTGAATAATACAGCATTGTGGTAAGAATATGTTATTTGTAAACTAATGGAAAACTAGATTAATTTTTGAAAATGAAAAAACACTTTCTCAGTGGCAGCTGTCTTGTCTACAGATGAACATAACAAATATTCTTCAAGACAAATCCTAACACTAGTATAATATTATATGAAGACTTCAGATGCAAAAGCCACTAAACGCCACCTCCATCACAAATGAGATAATGATACTGAGTGAATGCTCTCCACGCATACGTTCATCAAATACTTTCACTTCAAATCTGCTAAATCGCAGCCTCAGCTTCTCCAGCTGGCTTATGATTGGCCGATGAGGTTCGCATGAGCAGCATGATGCATGTGTGTGATGCTGAAGCAGGAGCCAATGGCGAGCTGGCGTTCTGACATAGAACACAGAAGTGCTGCACTGTATTTACAACGTAAACTGCGAGACTGACACAGACATGAAGAAATTGTTGGGTTAAGTTAAGTGATATATATATATATATATATTTATATTTTAAATAAGGCATTTCAATAACTGACTTTCTGTCGCCATTAAAGTAAAATTACTGAACCTAAACTCAGGAGCTAAGACAAATGTCAGACAGTTTTTGCATCTGAAGTCTTCATATGTCATAATTACAACAGGTTCTCCATCTTTCTTTGAAGTTTTATGACATCATCTTGCGTCTCTTCTCTCTCTTCTTTCCAGTGAAGTGTTTTGCAATTCAAACAAAACTACTGTCTTAAGAGAAAATGACACAATTAAATTTGTCAAACTAGCTGAGACTTATGAGAAGATAGCAAATGGAACAGCAGATGTCTTTTACAATGGGCCATTGTCTCAGATTATAGTGGAAGATATCAAGGCTGCAGGTTATTTCATACTTAAATTTTACTCTATTCATATTTAGGGGTATGCAAAATCTGTCTGAATCTTTGTTTCTTCTAACACAGGAGGCAATATAACTCTTAAGGACCTGCAGAAGTATGAGCCGTGGAATGAGTCTGCAGTAAACTTTACTGTGGGGAATTACACATTTCTTGCTCCTGGTGCTCCATTCGGTGGACCCGTGCTCGCTCTGATGCTCAACATACTCAAAGGTCAGTGAGTGTGTGTCTATGGCCATGTTCACACAGCAACACAATACAGATGTCAGTCCTGTATTTAAGTCCTTAATGTGGTTATATTCACACACAGTTCAGTTTCAGGACTCAAAACTGTGTTTGAACTGTGAACACAACTGGGGCCTCATGTATAAAACTTTCCATAGATTTCATCCTAAAAGTGTGTGTACGCATAAAAGCCTGATTTTCTGTGCACACAAAAGTTTTCAGATTTATAAAACCATGCGTATGCCAGAACCTGCACAAAATTCTCTTTATAAAACCCAGCCAGCAGAAGATTGTGCGCACATGCATCTCCACCCCGTCTCCTCCCCGAAATCACCATATATATAACACCTAGTTTTACTATCCATTATGTCATCTGCATATTGTTTCCATGCATATTCCCATCCATGTGACACAGTGTTTAACTGTACAAGACATTTGGAAAATAATGACAATAAATGCCATCACATTACATTGCTAAAAATCATTCACTATCCTTGTCTTGTTTTAGAAAAAAAATAAAATAAAATACTGTTCAGAATGTTTTCAATGAAGAGTTATTCTCATATATATATATATATATATATATATATATATATATATATTAAATAAGGCATTTCAATAACTGACTTTCTGTCGCCATTAAAGTAAAATTACTGAACCTAATTTTAGGAGCTAAGAAAATGACAGACACCGTGTTTAACTGTACAAGACATTTGGAAAATAAGGGTTTTGATTTTTTATCTGTTGGTATTTCATAGAATCCATGATACTATGTATCTGAACAAGATGTCCAGGACCTCCAGCAGAAAAATAGGCCCACAACATTAAAGATCCAGCAGTATATTTAACCGTGGGCATGGGGTGCTTTTATCCATGTGTGCACCAAACCCATCTGGTGGGTTTGCTGCCAAAAAGCTCTTTTTTTAGTTTTATCTGACCATAGAAGCCGGTCCCGTTTGAAGTTCCAGTCTTGTCTGACAACTGAATATGCTGGAGATTGTTTCTGGATGAGAGCAGAGGATTTCTCTTGATACCCTCCCGAACAACTTGTGGGGATGTAGGTGCTGTTTGATCTTCTGAGACAAGACTCAACTAATCTCTGCAATTCTCCAGCTGTGATCCTTGGAGAGTCTTTGGCCACTCAAACTCTCCTCCTCACTGTGCATTATTTTCTTACAGCCACTTTCTACAAGTTTTCTACAAAAACAACAATCTTTTGCTGCACATCAGAACTATATTCTTTGGTTTTACTCATTATGAAGAATGATCGAGGGAAGACTTGTACAGTGTGCACCTTGGCTTTAGTAAACTCTCAGATAGACACACAATGGGTGATTTTAAGAGTTTGATCTTTAGCTCATTTAAGGACAAGCATAGTTATGCATGAAAGCTTTTTAATTCTTTAAAATTTTTAAGGTTCATTTCAAATAATTAAACATTTAATTTCAGGTTTTAACCTCTCAAACAGCAGTGTTTCCACAAGAGAGAATAAGACTTTGACCTATCATCGTTTAATAGAGACGTTCCGCCTTGCCAATGAGCAAAAGAGTAAACTGGGAGACCCACGTTATGAAAACATCACTGAGGTGAGTTCAACTCTACAAATGGATTCCTTTGGTTTTAAAGAGATATTCAACCAAAAATTAAATTTCTGGAGACAAGAGACAAAATTAGGAAACTTACCCCACCCATACTATAGCAGCTCATCTCCGACCACAATTTTTCTCTTGAACCAAATGTGATGTAAGCGGTGACATGACACACAAGATCTAAAGATACCTGCTGTCAGTGACATCAAACTGATGCAATTGAATCTCACAGGTCATGATCAGAAGGTGAATAAACAATGACTGAATTTTTTTCTGTAAACTTTACTTTTAAACCAACTCACATCTCAAATACAGAATTTCTGAATTTGTCTTAACTTTTGCCACATCTGATCTAACATGGGTAGCTTATGTTAAATTAAACAGACATTATTTTGTCAACGCCTTTCACTGTTCCTATAATTACAAATCTTGTTTCACAGATTGTCCAAAATATGACCTCAGAGCACTTTGCAGACTACATCAGGAGTACTATTAAAGATGACACTGGCGAAGAAAACAGATACGACGTGAACTCTGTATGTGACGGCCACGGCACATCTCACGTGTCTGTCATCGCAAAAGATGGGAGTGCAGTGGCAGTAACCAGCAGTATCAATAACTAGTAAGAGAAGTATAAAGAGACAAAGAGAGCAGTGTTATATCCTGGTCTTCATCTAACACACCCAGATTCAGTTATTGACAGTTCCTCCTCCATTTACATTGATAACATCACACCCCTTTGCATCCAAAGACTTTCCGGCTAGACTAGATTTTTTAGGAGCCAGTCTAGTAGACTAATTTGCATACTTACTGGCAAATCAGAGTAATGGGAACACAAGGCTGTTTCTTAGCAGGGGATCATTAATAGGTCCAACGACTGAACTCTCTACCAAAAGGCTCTAATAATATTAGATATGTTGGAAGTTGCCATTTTCAGATCTCTCCAGAGATGTTCAATCAGGTTCAAGTCTGGGCTCTGGCTGGGTCACTCAAGGACAGAGAGTCACAGAGTTGTCCCGTAGCCACTCCTTTGTTATCTTGGCTGTGTGCTTAGGGTCGTTGTCCTGTTGGAAGATTAACCTTCACCCCAGTCTGAGGTCCAGGGGCCAGTTGCATAAACCACTTAGACTTGTCTTAAAAGTTAAGACACTATTTTTTTTTTTCTTGAAGAGTGGTCCTGATTTTTTTAACTTGGTTAACTGCAAGTTGGTCAAACTAGTTCTTAAGACACAGTCTTAATATAGTGACTAAGTTTATGCAACTGGCCCCAGAGCGCTCTGGAGCAGGTTTTCATCAAGGATGTCTCTGTACATTTTATGTCTTTCCCTCAATCCTGACTAGTTTGCCAGTTCCTGCCACTGAAAAACATCCCCACAGCATGATGCTGCCACCACCTGGTGTTGGCCAGATGATGAGCGGTGCCTGATTTCCTCCAGAAGTGACACTTGCTATTTAGGCCACAGAGTTCAATCTTTGTTTCATCAGACCAGAGAATTTTGTTTCTCATGGTCTGAAAGTCCTCCAGGCGGGCTACCATGTGCCTTTTACTGAGGAGTGGCTTCCGTCTGGCCGTCTACCATACAGGCCTGATTGGTGGAGTGCTGCAGAGATGGTTGTTCTTCTGGAAGGTTCTCCTCTCTCCACAGAGAAATGCTGGGGCTCTGTCAGAGTAACTGTCGGGTTCTTGGTTACCTCCCAGCAGGCGCAACGATATTACGCAGCGGCTGTGACCCCTGCTTGCACAGGAGCGTGCCTTGCAACCATGGAGACATTTGTGAGAGCGCTGTGTAGTATCATTGCGCCTGCTGCATCCATGGTACGGCAGCAAAGTTCCTTGATTATTACGCCGGAATGAGAGTATAGTTCCTAGCCATATCGGCCTAGAAAATCACAACTTTTCATTTTCCGTCTGTCTTAGTACACGATGGAACTACAGAAGAGTCAAGTTTAAATAGGAAAAATATCAAAACTCTTTGGTCATTTTTGAGCGAGATGCTAACGGTCTAATCCGATTCAATGAATTATGCTAAGCTATGCTAAAAGTGGTACCGCCAGACCCGGAGATCGGCTGAATGGATTCGAAAACGGTAAAACTCAACATTTTAACTCTAGGGGAGTTGGAAAATGAGCTTATTTTCAAAAAAAGTGGAGTGGGACCTTATATAGACAGGTGTGTGCCTTTCCAAATCATGTCCAATCAACTGAATTTACCACAGGTGGACTCCAATCAAGTTGCAGAAACATCTCAAGGATGATCAGTGGAAACAGGATGCACCTGAGCTCAATTTTGAGTGTCATGGCAAAGGCTGTGAAAACTTATGTACATATGATTATTATTATTTATTTATATATATATATTTTTAAATAAATTTGCAAAGATTTTAAACAAACTTCTTTCACATTGTCATTATGGGGTATTGGTTGTAGAATTTTGAGGAAAATAATAAATTTAATCTCTTTTGGAATAAGGCTGTAACAACAAAATGTGGAAAAAGTGAAGCGCTGTGAATACTTTCCGGATCCACTGTATGTCTGTGTTCATGCAGTGATCCTGTTCTCATATTATGATGAGCAAGAAAGTCAGAGGGAGACTTTAAATCTTTCACTCAATAATCTGAATGTAACTGATCTCTGACAGAGGAAGGCAAGATTTCAACAAGAACAGTCGGTAGATTTGATTTCTAGCAAAATCATTCAAGTCGGCTGGTGGAACAGCCTTCAGAAATATTTAAATGAAACACTGCTAAATACAACACCTTTTTAAAGAATCTGGCAAAACATAGATAAGACTTTAATACAGAATAGAATTTAAAAAACAAGCTGTTAATGTATTTTTGCTGTATATATTTATGAAGATTTGTTGCATTGCTGTTCTTTTCAATCTTGTTGTCTGGATGTTTTTTTGTGTGCAGCTTTGGTTCTGGGGTGATGTCAAACTCAACAGGCATTATTTTTAATGACCAAATGTGTGATTTCAGTAATAAGTCAGTCTTAAATGAAACTAACAGAAACAACCTAATCAAACCAGGTAAAAACAACAACAACAACAAAAAAAATGCAATTAAAATTAGTTCCAATAAGTTACAATACAGAGTACAAGTGAAACTATCTGTATATACACTTAAATGTTCACATGTAAAATACTATTTGTTTTGACAAGGTAAAAGGCCACTTTCATCAAAGTGTCCCACAATAATATTGGACAAACAGAGCAAAGTCAGAATGGTGGTTGGAGGTGCAGGAGGGTCAAATATCACCACATCAGTTGCTCAGGTAACAAAAACACTGAAGAGAGTTGAACAATTAAAGCATTGCTCAACTTTACAGCACATAACAGAAAGCAATATCAATACACTGACATTTGATTATTCTGAATTACTATTCTGAACTTGAAAAACGTGTTTATTCTGAATTTGCCAATGGCTAAGGTTATGTGTTTTAATGAATAAATAAAATAGGTTTGTGTTATTTTTAAATGTATTTGTCTTTCATCTAAAAATCATTTCCCCCTCTCTTTTCTCCCTCATATCAGGTGATCCTGAACTACCTGTTCTTTGACTATGACCTGCAGAAAGCTGTTAATGAATCCAGAGTTCAGGTCCCAAGAAATAAGACAAATTTTGAAGATAACTTTGATGAGGTAGGATTCTTACACTTGACAACAAAAGTTTGTCATCTAAATTAGATTCACAAAGTCAAAAAAGTGAAAATTATGTAGTTTTCTCTCTGTGCTGTGTTTATGAATGCAGAATGTAGCTTGTGACCTGAAGAAGAAGAATCATAATATAGGTAATAAAACTGAATTATCAGTGGTCCAGGTGGTCGTACAAGAGGGGGACAAAATCTTAGCTGAATCCGACCCCAGGAATGACCGCTATCCTGTTGAGGAGATGGGCCTGACAAATGAGATAAACTGTACTGATTTCTGGTAAAATAACCAAATACACGAAGAGAACTTAGGGTTGATATGGTTGATTTGATCACTCAAGGTTTGCAAAAAGAACAAGACAAAATCTCAAATAAACAGGCCGAAAAGGAGAAGAAACACCGCTAGAAGGGGAGGAATGAAGATGGATTCGAAGGCCAAAGAGATGATTAAATTACTGAGACAGCAACAGAAAATTAATTTGAAATTGATTACACTTATTAAACAATCATATTCTTTGAATACTTTTACATATGAAATGGAACAGATTACAAACGAGGTTGAAGCTTTGACCATGGAAGCTTCAGCGCCGGTTGTATCTGAAAATGGTGTTTAAGGGTCAAAAGGTTAAAATGATGTCTTTACTGCTGAATTTCTGAGAAACTAACTAAGATGTATGTTTTTATTTTAACTAGGAGTATTAAAGGGAACTAACCCGAAGGTCTTAAGTTCAAGTAATTAAAATGTGTTAAAATTCGCAGAATATGACGCAGCCTGCAAAAAGGTGTCACTAGACCGGCTGCAGTTGACCTTTGTATCTTATACTTAGCATACAACACGGGACTGTGAAGTGTTAGGGGCTGTATTCATGTTTACAAATAAGGAAATGTTTATGTTAGAAAAAGGAGGTGATCTTTGAGGATGATCTTTGAGGTGATCTTTTATTCTGTATCTTGTTATTAAACCGAAACCATTGTATTTGGTGATTCGTAAACCTCTCTAAACATGTCTCAGAGTGAATTTACTTATACATAAACTATTATAAGTACATGTAATTAAATTATTAAAATTACTAAATTACAAGAGCATCGGATCCTGACTGAGCTGGTGTGGACTCCACCTTGAAATCTCTAATTGTCGTACAACGCTCTCAATCCATCTGATCAGAAGGTAAGACCAAGTTTTTTGATGCAGTAAAGGATTTTAGAGATGTTTGTTTGATTAATTGGAGATTGAGGGGGATAACAAATACAACAGATAGTGAGCGCTGCTCCTGTGCTCATGCTGCTGTTGTCAAACATGTGTTTGACCCTGCAAAAGTAAAACTATTGTCGAGTGACAGATCAAGAATTGTTTGTTAGGATGCTTTTTGGGTGTCAAAAAAAAACTTGAGCAGGCAATCTGTGAAAGGCTATTCATAAATAACATTGTTCCAGCCATCTTGCATTATTATATCATACAGTGTCAAAATATGCTGCAAATATTCTTAGAATTCCAGCTTGTCAATTTTTTTAATTTTATTTACCTTATTCATTGCTATAACTTGCATTTTGAAATCTGCTAATCTCAATATACACTAAAACATTATTTTCACTGTTGTAAGCTTTACTGAAAAGAGTTTGATAGTTGCATTGTAAATGAGTTGTTTCAAATCAATAAAGTATGCTGTCAGCTTTAGTCTACTTCATATGTGTTGTATAGGAAATGCAGACATTGATGAACGCAATGCAGTATGTATTTTTTGTGACTGCAGGGGCACTCACTAAATAAAATATGGGCTGTTTTTGGTGTGGGTTTCATTCTGCTTTTCTCAGGTGACTTTTCAGACAATGTTAAATTGTATTTTCAAAACTTGAACTCGCCAAACTTTGACTAAAACTACAGAAAAAGCAGTTGTTTGAACAACTTTAATGCAGACATTTGCCTGTTATTAAAAACAGATATGTTGATCAACAGATATGTTGATCTAAGAATGTTTCAGGAACATCATACTAACCTTTAAATAACATTTTACTAACATTAAGGAAACTGGACATTTTTATGACCTTGGAATGTTAGAAATCAACGTTCCTAGAATGTTGAATTTTAAATCAAAATTAAGTTGAAAGAACAGTTTGAAGAACATCACACCTTTAAAAACACATTCCAACACTGAACGTTCTTATGCACTAGTAAATTTTATTCAAATGTACTAATAATATACAGTTTTTTTTTTTTATTATTATTTTGTTTTTAAGTCTTACCTTTTAATGTTAATGTAAAAACATTTTTAACACAAAGTCATCAGTTCTAATGTTGTTTTTTAAACTATAAAATTATAATTTGACAATAGACATCTAAATCTTTTTGAGGGAACAAACCCTCAAAATCTGTGGCCTGTTGCAGTTTTTTCAGTTTTTCGGGCTCATGGAGGTGGATTGGTTTTAGCGGCTAACCTACACGGCTAACCTGCTCCGTCAATACTGTCAACAGCCAAAGAAAAACAGAGTAAAATGTCAGTGTTCAGTCAGTGTTCAGCACCGCGGACAGCAGCTGATCTGCAGCACATGACTGAGATTCATCACCACACACAAACACACTCACAGTCTTCCCAGCATGTTTTGTTCTAAGAACATTTTCCAAACGTTCAGTTTTTGTTATGGAAACATTAAAATGTTACTGGGAAGTTAGTATGATGTTCCTGAAACATTCTTTCAAACATCTGAACACATGTTGTTAATAAGCAGAATCACTGAAGGAAAGAAAAACAACAAGAACAGAATCTGACTTCAGCCACAGCCATGAAATCAGCTGAAGATAAGAAACTTCTTTCAAATGTACAAAAAATTCTTATTGAGATAAACAGAGGTTTAAATGTTGATGTTTGGTTGAAAATAAGTTTGTTTGAAGTCACCATGATGGTGAAGAGTATTTGCTCTGTGCGAGATCTTCCAGAAACACTACAAGCTCTTGTGTAAAAGTTGAGACACACTCATCACACAAACCTCAACAACAGTGACAATCAAAAAATATTCAAATTTAAATATTAACAGTTCAGCTGTAAAATTTAGAGTCTAAACAGCACAAACTTCATGTTCATAATATGGTTTCATAATTTTTCAGAATTAGGTCAGAAGCACAATATTCAAACGAATTTACAAAACACACTTCTGAGCAGTGATTAGACTTAAAATGTGATCAGCGAATCAAAACACTTTACTATGACATTAATTAACAGTCAACATCACCTGCTGCTGTTCTGTCTCCTTCACTTCCTCTGATGCAGTAAAAGTGTCTGAACAAACTGTTAAAGTGGCCAGAGTAAAACTAATAATACAACCAAGAGTCAAGAGCCCAAATACAGAAAACACTGATCACCATAATGGTGACGTATAATGCTTATTCCTCTTTCCTTCAGTGTGTCATCACTAATGGTCACTTAATTATCTAATAAACTCCAGCACTGCTTCAGTGTTATTTTAACTCTCTGTAGTGTGGACACATATGAACACTGAGCGCTGTTCATGAAACAATATTTTGCTGTGCAGCTTCCCACCATTTTATTAGCCAAAAGTTTAGTGATCCTTAATATTTAAAGAACAACTGAATAATGTTGTTCCAAGAACGTTTTCTCCAAACATTATTGAGAGAACCTTGCCAGAACATTAGCCAAAGTTATGAGAACATTGTTAGCTGGGTTTCCACCTTCATCAAATTACATTTTTCAGAAAAGCTGAATTGCTGACCTTCAATCACACATTACATAAATCAATAGGTTATAAATCAGTTTATTTGAACAGATATAAGTCTTGTGTAGTAAACAGCTTTGTATAAAAGCAACAAGTCCTGTGAAGCCGTAGTTTACAGTGATATTAGAACATCACCTGCATATAAAGGCTCTCAGCTGTTGTAAAATTACTGCGGCACCTAGTGGAGATTAATAGTGTCTGATACTGAAAGCTCATGCAGGTTTTCATGCTCTCTATCCACCTTATTTTTAACATATAAGTGTAAATGAGGAAGTTTCGCACATTCACAGAAAACAGAAAAATAAGATCATACAGATTTCAGATCATAAGAGGCTCCAGCAGCTGGAGTCTGCTTCCTTTCCTTCATCTCTGACTTTGGTATAATATTTGATAATTATATGGACTCATTGTTAATACAGACATATTTAAAACCAAAGTTTCATTCCTTCAGATTGACTCTTTCATTTCAAACTTGTGTAAAAGGAAGCGTGTAAATCAGTGCAATTTATAATTAATCAAAACCGAATATTAATAAAAAATAATAATAAAAAAAACACCTACACTATCAACTTTCATACAATACAATTAAATCTCACTGCAATAAAACCAGTAAATCATACATTAACTCAGATTTGTCACTAGATGGAGCCAAAGGATTCAGTTAGAACGTGAACCATGAACAGGAAATTACCATCTCTAGAAAGATTTTTTTTTTTTAAATGACTGATCCAATAACTAGACTAATTAAAAAAAAAAAGAAAACTAATTTTCAAAAACAGATGAGGACAAATCACCAGTGAATTACTCCTGCAGAGAGGAAAAAAGGTCCAGTCGTGCTGACAGAACATTTGAAAAGCAAGCAGACATTTTAACACAGATACACGACTGCAGTTGGCAGCAAAAATATTTTAGAACTTGTTAGTCCATAATATTGTAAAACAAACAAACAAACAAACAAAAAAAAACAACAACAACAAAAAAAAAAACAACTGTTATTCTACATGCAGCAGAAGCACTGTGACCTCTAAAACCTTGTTTTATGTCCTGAAAAAAAAGGAAGAGGAAGAAGACTTGTGTAATATACTACAATAATTTGAAAACTGAGACCCTGAAACTTCATCTGTTTTCTGTGGCTTTGAGCTGGACTGATCGTCACACAAACACAAAAACACCTACAGAGCTCATGAGAAACTCTGTGACCAAAAAGATTTTAAAAGACTTGATGTTTATTACATTTTCAAGGATGATGAAGATTAAAAGTACGTTTGTTTGTGACCTGCATCTGACAAAATGTCCCTTTAAAGACATTTTGGATGTCCTCATTTGGAAAAAGACTATTCATAAACAGTATTTGAGTTAGTAGTTACAGTCAGTGTGTGTTCATGAAGGACAGCATCACCTCATCTTAATAAACACTCAATCACAGTGAATCCTCCAATCAGCAGCAGAGTCGAACACAGAGAAATAATGTTGAACAAAGAGAAATCTGAAAAATACAAAAAAAAACATAAAAGTGATGATTAGAGAGAAATGGGGATGTACAGACTGGGATAATTTGCAGACATTACAAACATACAAAATTCATGGTAAATATACACAGATGTGAATGATTCAGAGTTAAATCTGAGCTGTAGCATTACAAAGAAGTTTTGAACATAAATGTTGCCGTTTTCATCATGAATAGCCATGTAATAACCGTGAGAAAAAACATCTTTAGGCTGTGTGTCCACCAGCTGAAAATACTAGACACTCTGCAGAAAATGTCTGTGAGCGCTTGAGAGCCCTTCTGCATCGCAGCATTTTTTTTTTTCATTTGAGACGCTTTGTTGCTATGATGCAGAATATCCACGGCACTGTACTTACTTGTAACTGATTTTGGAGATAATTTGTTTCAGACTAAAAATGTCCACACACTGTATAGTACTTGCTCTGTATGTTTGGAGACCAGCAATATTCATTTCTCATCCATTTTGTTCTGTTCTCTGCTTGTTGATGTCGTTTTACAGCAAGAATGTTGTGACAGTTGGTCGGTGTTGTATTTGTCCCTCCTCCTCCACTCTGATTGGACGGCTAGCTAAAAAGTGAAAGTGATGAGCGTAGCATTTTTCTCATTCTTCAACTCGAGGCGACCGGTCCCATGAAGGGATGTTCACTGTAACGGGAGGCCTCAGCTGCCTCGCTCAACAGATGAAGCGGGTGATCCGAGGGTGCTTCCCCACTGGAGCCCCTTCAATCAGGGCATGGCAGGCTGATATGGTGGCCACAAATACCCTGAGAGTAGCGGGACATGTGCCTGCTGATAACTTTTTCTGTAGAAACTCCAGCACTGAAACAAACTGGCAGTGTACTGGGTCTGCACGGTGTGCAGTATACCACTTTTCAAAGACACTCAATTTAAGGGCATAGATTCTTCTCATGGAGGGAGCCCTGGCACTCAGAATAGGAGGAAGCCATCGAGGAGGGATATTATCTCCGAGAACCAAATTGTGGTAAGCCAATGAGGAGCTATCAATAAGAGGCAAGACCCTTGTTGACGGACCTTAGCCAGGACTGCCGGGAGCAGATCGATTGGTGGAAATGCATACAGATGCAGCCTGGGCAACATATGCACATTGGCATCCAGACACAGGGGGGTGGGTGATTCAGATAGAAGTAGAGGAGACATTGCGCTGTCTCCTGGGAGGCAAATAGCACGACCTCTGCATCTGTTTGACTACTTCGGGGTGGAGTTTCTATTCCCGTGTGTCACAGTCTGTCTGGACAGTAAGTCTGCTTCCACATTCAGATGCCCATGGATGTAAATCGCCCAGAGAGACAGGAACTTGTCCTGAGCCCAAAGCAGAACCTGCTGCATTAGCCTGTTCAGACAGATCTGACAGTCTTATGTTCGTTGGTACATCCAATAACAGAACATGTAATGTTTTTTTTTTTTTTTTGGCACAGACATTGTAGATCTCCAGCTGCTACAGTGAGGAAACAGAAATGAGAGACTGATGCAGTTAACTCAGGATCGATCAATGCTAATAGGGCAGATCGTCACCAGTCATGGGCCGTGCTCCCCCTACTCTTATGTAAATCTGGAACCGCTTGTTTGGAGAGACTGTTTATGATTTATGGGGATTAAAAAAAGTAGTGGGTGGATTTTTACCATTATAGGCTGGTGTTTAAACACAGTGTGGACACACATCTGTGTTCAAGGGAACAAGACACTGATTGCCTTTGCCATGCCTTTGCATGTCTGAGAGCAACTTGCTTTGAGCTATCAGAAGCTGACGCTACTGTGAGCCGGCATCTCTTTATAGTTTTCGTGTATGCCGTCACATGCCATGTCACCAAGGGTGTCTCCATCAGGATTGGAATAGTTTCATTCATGCTTCATGAATGACGCGCTACGCTAAGGGCGTTCCCCAAAGTGTTGTCAAGATGACGCAGCATCTCGTTCACTTCTCAGGGAACAAGCGTTACAGTCGTAACCCGAGACGTTCTCAGTTGTTTATGTGATGGTAATGAACACTGTCAAAAGACACACGTAATCTTTTTTTTTTTTAATTAAGTCCTAAACTATTTAAATATAAAAAAATATATATCTTACCCTTTTTAACAGTGAGGTTGACTTTAGTAGTGATTTGAGCTCCACACCAGTATATCCCAGAATCCTCTTCTCTCAGATCAGTGATGTTTACAGTAAAGACTCCAGCAGAAGCTTCATCACTGAAAGAGAATCGATCATCTCTGATCGTCTCCAGTGAAACTCCATCCTTCACACACATGGAGGGTTCATGTGCTTTGCAGAAGAGTTTCTGATGTTCATCATGATGTTTGCACTGGATTGACATGTCGTCTCCTTCATACTTAGTCAAGTTCAGCTCTGGAAATGATGAGAAATATAAGAACATCAATTCACAGCCATAGTTTCACATATTCAGATGATAAACCTTCCTCACCCTCGTTCATGATGACGATCAGATGAGTGTAAAGATAATTCACGTCTCTCTCTAATGTCACTGCACACCATTATATATATATATATATATATATATATATATATATATACACACAGTCAGTAAGTTATAATAACAAATGTATTTATTTATTTATTTTACAGTGTACAAGACAAGAAAATAAGACTAACCAGGTGTCATGTTTATCAAACTAAAACTTATAGTAAATATAGATTCCACTTTTTTGGTTCTGAAACATTATACACATATCTTAAACTTTCTCATGAGATCAACGGATATGGATGGAGAGAGACATTCAAGCTAGGAAATGTTTTAAAAAGTTGTACTGCAAAGTAACAATGTGTAATGTGTAATTAAAACAAAATACAATTTTGTGAATTGCTATAACATTTTTTTTGCTTGCTAGAACACAACTAAAAAACGAAAGTGAAACTTTTTTCAGTCTGTTGTCACATTACTTATCAGACAGTACAAACTGGATTAGGGAGTGTATCTATATTCATAATCACCCTTTACAAAAATACATAGCCTGTGGAACGCATGAGAGGAAGTCTACAGGTCCTCTAGTTTATATCTGTTCTACATGGATTACTGCAACACTTTGAATGAATGATCACTTGGGATTGACACCAGTAAGGTATGTCATCTACTACATTGTAGGCATTGTATTTTTTGTAGTTTATGCACTTAAACTATAGTAGTTTGTTTGTGTAGTTTCTCTCACAAATATTTTCTTAAAACATAATATTGTTATGTCATGTTTTTATTTTAGAAATGCATTGTTCTAGAGTAACAGAATGTGGTGAGATTACATTTGTTTGACCTTTAAAAGCTCAAGACATTAGTTTAATTACAAGTTACACACCAATCGAGTAAGATCTTGTTTGTCTGGCCAATCACTTTCTAATTTTAAGTTTAGATTGATTTTCAACCATGCATGCTATTTTTTATTTTTTTTATTCTACAGATTATATCAGCCCAGTTTACTTTTTATATATATACAAATTCATCTGTCCAAGAAGAGAAATTCAGTTTTAGGACATCATGAAAAAGCGGTATGTCTGTCTATCTTTTACCAACTGATTTGTTTATTAAAGAGATTTTAAGATATTTAAGGTATTTGAGAAGAGATTAAGATTATTATCTTTATGATAAAGAGATATTTCCCACATTTTACATCTACACAATGTAACCATTAAGTGTTTGTTATGTAGATGAAGTACATTCACATTGTGCATGTATAAGTAGCAGCCATAACTTTGTTTTAAACAGTGATGTGGAGAGTTGCTTGTACGGTTTCAGTCATGGTCTCTTTTGTCCCCTCCATAGTAATTGTATGTTATAACAAATAATGACGGCTCACAACAATAACAAAACTCATTTTGTTGCTAAATAGAACAATTTTTGTAAGGTTCAAGAAAGAACTATATATGGGGTGCTATATAGAACATTAATTGTGCTATAAAGTACCTTGTAATATTCATGATTGTTTGAAAATAAAAACAAAAAGAATGTTACAAAACCAACCAATGTGTGCAGTAATGAGTTTAAAACAGAGAGAATATTTGTAAATATTATTTTATTTAGTTAATTTTTTGAGGTACCAATTTCCACTGACTTATTTAAGTTTTAATTACTTAGAATTTTAAGTACTTTCAACTTGACAAATGTAGTTATTTGAACTTACATTCAATAGTTAATGTTCATGTAACCTAATGTGGCTTATTTTATTAATTCAACCAAATAAATAATTATTTTATTCAAATTGTTTTTTTATGTCAATTGTAAGTAATTATTTTATTTCAAATGTTTCAGTCATGTTTCAGTTGAGAACTTTATTCCCATTTAAATTCATTTCTACTGCAAATCAAATCAATGACATTTCTCAAGATCTGAGCAGAGGAGGATTAAACAACTCCAAAAACAGCTTTACCAGCTTCACATATTACACACCAGTTTGACTTTATTTCTTTCATAAGTTGTTTCTGTGAATTAACAGAGGTTTAGCTCTAATTAATGTTGATTTTTTTTTTTATTGAAAATTTTTGAAGTCACCATTATAGAGAAAAGTGTTTGCTTTAGTTGAGCACTTGACCCTTGGCTTTTCTTAAGTTACTTTTTTTTTTTTTTTTGATACACCAATTGCAACAGTTGTGCTTTGATAAAATAGATCAGCTGAAGTTGTCTGCCTTTACCACGTTGAAAAGCTTGTTGTACAGTGATTAAAATTACTGTTTAAATTACTGTTTCAAAGCAAATACAGTAATAGTAAAGTTGAGGCCCTATTGAATTATGAAAATATTTTCTTTTTACAATTTTTTTTTTTTTCTGCATAGATGCATTGTCACAATGGTGACAAAACAACTATACAAGTCATGCCGCAATGCATGCTGGGAGCCATGGATGAGTTTTGATTGGTGCACCCAGAATGCACTGCAGCATGAAGCTTTTTGTGGATTGTCACCATTGTTGAGATTCATACGCTGATTCTTGATGTGTGTCTGAAAGAGATCAAAACTTACTGTCTAGCGTGTCATTAAAAATTTTTCAAATGATCAGAATGTCCTGATGTTGTTTTATCAAATACTGTGGTATCACAAGATCCGTAGAAAGTTTAGAGGCACTAATAACACTAAACATCAGTGATGAGCTTTTTAGATGTGATCAATGAAACAAAACGCTTCATGACACTTACATTATTAATAAGCAACAAGCATCTGATTTCTGTCTTTTTTTTAACACAACAACTGCTTTTTTTGTTTGTTTGTTTTTGTTTTTCACAACACAGTGTTAAAACAACCAAAAAAAAAAAAAGTTAACTGAAAAGATCAAGGATCAAGAACTAAAGTAAACGCTATTCACCAAAATGGTGACTTTAAAAATATATAATTTTCATTCATTAATAAATAGATGAAGCTGGCAAAGCTTACTTTTGTAAAGTTATTCCAACTAAACTTTATAAGTTCAAATAACTACATTTGTCAAGTTGAAAGTACTTAAAATTCTAAGTAATTAAAACTTAAATAAGTCAGTGGAAATTAGTACCTCAAAAAGTTAAGTTAAGTGAACAAAAAACATTTTACAGGGAACGTTTGCACTGAAAACTTTAAAAAGTAAGTTCACCTTACTTTCATAAAGTTAATCCAACTAAACTTTATAAGTTCAAACAACATTAATTTTGGCAAGTTGAACATACTTAATATTCTACGTAAAGACAACTTAACTGAGTCAGTGCAAAAAGATAACTCAAAAAGATTAAGTTGAGTGAATGGATTTCTAGATTTTGTGTACAGAAACAAGCCTACAGTAATGTATACTAAATCAGGGATGTGCGAGACTAGCTGACTAGTCAATTAAGCAATACTACTGCTGCTGCTAGTTTTTGCACATTTAATGTTTTACTTTATATTTTTTACAAAGGCTACGTTTAAATTACCATAATGTTAATGTGACATATTGAAATTAACATATTATTTTGAAAAGTGTCTATCTGCAGTGGAAAACAAAATCATTTCCCTGCTGAAAAAAACAGGTAAAACCAGCCCATATTTAGCTGTACCCGTCATGTGTACAGATACTTTTCATTCATGTGAAGTGGTTGCCATTGTGGTAACGAACAACAATACCTTAACGCACTCACTAATGTGGACTAACTTTTATTTAAATCTGTTTATAAGCTATTAGGTTTAAACTTATTGGTCATACGCTGCCTATTGACTCAGTTAATTTGAATGTGTCTATAATGGCTAATGTTGCTTACAGTTTTTTTTCAACTGCTCACACACAAAATCCTTACTTGTCACACAATTTCTGAAACCTGACACTCAAACAGCAGAACCACACACCACATCTGCAAAACCATACACTAATTCTCGGCCTTCGACTCAGTTTTCAATTTCATTAAACACTTTTTGCAAAACACAACACACAATTCTCTATGTAACACAGGAAGTATCTTGATTTCCTTTTTCAAACACAACTATTGTTTCTGTCCAACTACACATGGTTGATGTATTTCTTTTCTTTCGTACTGTGTAATACTGTATTACCAACCACAAATACAGTAAAAAAAATAGTTTGATTTCAATCTTGCTTTCGTGTTTACCATGAATTTTTCAACATCTCTCTGCCAATTACTTTCAATCTTGTAAGAAATGTAGGAGCTCATGAAAGAAGAGCTTTAGGTTTTGAATAACTGTGTATATGATATATCCAAAAACAGAATATTATGGCAAAGGTGTTTGCAACGTAAGACAAATGTTTGCTCTTGAGATGTGTTTGTGATACTTTGAATGCAGTGCTTCATTTTGCAAGAGATGTGAGGTATTTTGCATTTTGTGTGTGAAATTCTTGGATTTGTGAGTAAAATTTTTTAAAAAAGAGGCAAAGTTTTGAAAATGTGTGAAAGCAATTGAAAAAACTGTAAGTGAACAACAAAGTTTAATATACAACGATCATAATGCAAGGCAAGCACATCACATATAGCCTATCTTTTTTTAGCGGCATTCAGTACGGGATTTGAATGTACATAGATCAACGCTGCATCCGAAATCGAATACTTCCCTACTATACAGTATGCGAAAAACAGTAGGTGAAAAGTCCCCAGATGACCTACTACTACCAGCGAGATTCTGAAGTGCGCATCTGATGGACACTTTACTATCTCATAAGGCCACGGGAGAGGATTTGTGAATGGAGTTGAAGGGACGCAACTGATGCTGGTAGATCACATGAAAATGACAACATGGCGGATGTAGTCCAGATTACGTTCATACTGCACACATTCATACTATGTATAGAACATACTTTTTTAACGGTTGCGAAGTAAGTTCAAATTCAAATACCTACTCACGTAGTACCTACTCACACAGTACGTGATTTCGGACGCAGCCTAAGTGTTCTTTCAAATTTATCGCATATACAGACTGTTTCCGGGGGGCGGGGTTAGACTAGTCGACTAGTCGGTTGCAAATTTTCTGTTTACATGGTTATGAAATTAGTTGTTGCGCACATTCCTAACTATAATAAAGAAGAGGTCAAATTGGAGGTCAAAAGGGCCATTGCTGTGTATACTGTTTAGTTTTACACAAATTAAAGGAATAGTTCACTTAAAAGTGGAACTTCTAATTTTACTAAAGAAAGAAAGTGAGGTGGGTTTGGAATGACATACAGTAATATAATGAACATTGTATCAAATAGTAAAATTTAATATATAAATCTAGCAGTTCTCAGAGCTGTCGAGGTTTAAGATGTAGCATATCACATATTTTTTGATAACAGGATCAGCTGACATGTTATAACTTATATTTTTGTGTAATGGATACATATCAAATATCTCAAACTTACTTGCTTAGATATCTGTTGGTCATTTTTGTGATTGCAATGGTTTTGTTTCTGACACCAGCTGTGAGACCCACTGATAATCGCTATTGTGATGTATCAGATGCCCAGATTTTTAATATAGTAAATTTTAAAAGAATATCTAGCAGTTCTGAGAGCTGTAGAGGTTCAGGATTTTACGTATTCCATGACATGATTTGTTCAGGTAAACCAGCTGATAATCTGAGGAAAGGATAAATGCATCTCAGACTACAAAATAAATAAACTGATACCACAGAATATATGAATTCTTTTTGTGTAATGAATTAATATCAAACTTCTCAAACTGTACTCTCGTGGTTTACTTTCAGATATTGGATTGTCATTGTGGTTGCAGTGGTTTTACTGACGCTCATTCTGACACTCTCCCTGACACTCACTAAGAGAACCAATGAAACACCTACTGTAAAACCCTCTGATGTGTGCTATTCTAAAGCAGCAGATGCTAGGAATTGCTCTAAAGGAGAAGTGGCAACAGATAATAAGAACTGCTCTGAGATTGGGAGGTATGATTACAAAGAGCCACACGTTTCTGAGAGAGATTCCTTGCATGATCAAGAAGACTTTTGCAACCCTAGAGTCTACATGACTAATATGTTAGCTTCACGTAACTTTACACAGAGCTCTTTGTCTAACAGGGAGATGTTGAATCGTGGCGGTTCAGCAGTTGATGCTGCTATTGCTGCTCTGCTGTGTGTGAGTGTGGTTAATCCTCACAGCATGGGAATCGGAGGAGGTGTGGTTTTCACCATATACAATGCATCAACAGGTACGTGGCCTTTGAGAGACTTGACTAGATTCAAACAACAATCCACCACAATGGCTACAGTTTAAAAAAAAAAAAGAAAGGTCCTGCTCATCTTAATAAAGCACATCTTGAGCTGAATTTTTTCTAAGCACACACTCTAAAAATGCTGGGTTATTTTTTTCAACCCAAACGCTGGGTTGAAACTGCTGGGTAAGGACGCTGGGTTGATTTAACCTAATTTAGGGTTGAAAATCATTCTTATCTGTAATCCAGCGGTGCTGGGTTGGAAACACGGACGAAAAGTCAGAAAAGAGCTTTTATGGAAATTTTAGCGTTTTTCGCCTCATTTGTCTTTTGCAAGCGTGCCACACGAGTCCTGAAAAGTGAAGCCAAAGCGTCTTGATTGCCCCCAGGTGCCTCTCCATGTATTCCAGTGGGACGTGAGACAAACTAAACAATTTAATTACGCTAAAAAAATTTTTCCCAAAGACAATTTCTGTCACATTAGGCAGTTTTTATCATGCTGGTGGGCTATCAAGGGCTCATTCTTTAAATAAGTTTGGTTTTACTTAGTTATTTGATGCTATATAAACGGGGGTGTGACGTCATGATTGACAGCTGAGGTTGACAGCTTCTCTGAGTGAAGTAGTCACTGAAGCACCAACTGACTTTTTTCTGGATATTTGTGAGGTGACGGGAACTTTAACTTTAATTTCTACATTTCCATAACTGTTTATTTCACACTGAAATAATAAGTTGTTCTGAGTTTGGGTGGGACCTTGATATCGTGGCTCCACATTGTGCTCACTACTGCACAGACTCGAGATTCAAGATGTCAACGACATATAGACACACTGGCGGCTTCACTTACTACAATGGAAGAGAGTGAAGGTGCGCTGTCCATATTTTTTTACAGTCTGTGGTCCATTTGACCACACTGTGAGGTAATCCCAGCTAGAACTTTTATTGGATGTGGACTCCAACATCACTCAGAGGTCAAATTTTGGTTGAAAGTGAACATTAGGTTGATGTCTAAACAATTGTTTGATGTCAGGCTACTTCTTATTGAGATTAACAGAGGTTTAGATGTTGATATTTTATTGAAAATAATAGTTCTGTTTGACGTCACCATTATGGTGGTCAGTATTTGCTTCAGTATTTGTTTTAATGTTAGTTTTTCTCTCGCTGCTGTAGCTGTTTGTTATGTTAAGAGAAAATGTGACCAGATAATGTCAGCTACTTGGTGATGACGATAAATAAATAATTATAATGTAGTGTTCTGATCAGCTGATCAAATCTAGACTGTCAAATAGGGTTGTCATTAACAATTATTTTGAATAATCTATTGATTATTCTGATAACAAGCAGAATCTGAAGGAAAGAGAAACACAAGAACTACAGCTGACTTCAGCCACAGTCTTAGATGAAATCAACTGAAGATAAAAGAAGACATTAAATCTCTGAAGATCTGATTAAACAGCTCCACAAACAGCATTACCAGCTTCACTTATTACTAACCAGACTGACTGTATTTCTGTCACAAGTCTACAGAAGTTCTTATTAATAATAATTATACATTACCAATCATAAGTGGTTATATAACATTCTTTTATTTTTTACTGTCAATACTGGTTTGCTTGAGATCAGTCATTCTTGTCTCTTAAATATCTTTAAGATGAAAATTCTCAGACACACACAGACATCAAGAATCAGCATATAAATCTCAACAATGGTGACATGTTTCATGCCGCAATGCATGCTGAGAGACACAATAGTATAAAACGTATGGCTCCCATCATGCATTGTGGCACTAAGTATGTCACCATTGTTGAGATTCATATGCTGATTCTTGATATCTGTGTGTATTCAGATGGCATCCATAAAAAAAAAAAAAAAAAAAAATATATATATATATATATATATAAATATATAATTATATGAACTGTTATTAATATTTTTCAAGTTATGATTACCAGTGATGAATATCAAGATGTGCAGTCACAGGGCTGCTGTAATCAATGATGTGAAGTTCTTAAAGCATAACCTATATAATCAGAAATACTCTGAATGAGATCAGTCATATGATGATTACATTTTCTTGCCATAACAAACACAGTTAAAGCAGCGAAAGAACATTAAAAAGTCAAGAGTCAAACTGCTTAACTAAAGCAAGCACTAACCACCCTAATGGTGACTTCAACCAGAAATTATTTTCAATAAGACATCAACATCTAAACCTCTGTTAATTATCAATAAAAGCTTCTGTAGACGTGTGACAGAAATAAAGTCAGTCTGTTAGTAATAAGTGAAGCTGGTAATGCTGTTTGTGATTTAATGTCTTTTATCTTCAGTTGATTTCATCTAAGGCTGTGACTGAAGTCATAGTTCTTGTGCTCCTCTGTCCTTCTGTGATTCTGCTTGTTAATAGCATGTATTCATCAATAATGCTCGATCATCACTTAATTAATCACTTAATTACCTACCTAACTTCAACACTGATTCAGTGTTACCTTTCACTGATTCAGTGTGGACTCATATAAACCCCTGCAGTGTTAATTTAACACTGAGGATTTTGCTGTGTATAGGGAACCCTTACTTGCACATTACTATAATATTAAAGGTTAAAATATTAGCCTTAATTCAGTTGCTATTTGTTTTTAGATATAATAATCAACACTCAAATAACACATTGTATGCAAACATGTAAATTGCACATAAGGCTGGTTTTGTGTAAAATTATGTTTTTACTCTAATTCGTTGTTGAAGTATAATCACTCAGTGGCTGTCATTTTCATTACAGAATTATTTAAACATACATTAATAAAGACATCACTAACAGGTTAAGTAAAATTAAATTAATACATAGGCTAATAGTGCATATATTCTCTGGTGAACTACCGAGCTGTGGACACTGAATGACTTGCCTGAGGTAAATGTAATGCTATGTGACATTTTGTTTACAAGCTGTTTTATTGACATCTTTCTGCCATTGAAACACTGATTGAGTGATTACACGAGATATGCCTAGGCTTTCGGATGCAGCCAGTGTCTTGTGTGTTAACCGGGAACATACCTTAGGTTGGCTGAACTTACTCCCGGACGAGTTTTTGGAACCAGCATACCTCGAGTAAGCAAGGTTTGGGCTAATCAACCGAGAGTTCAGGGTATATGTGACGATAAGTTAACCTTGCTTTCTGGAATACCCCCAGAACAGAGACACTCTGAGATGCACGTAACCAACACGTACATAAATAAATATTAAACATGCAGGGCATATAATTATTTAATTGAACCACAGCCGTTTTGTGAATTCAAAACAACACTGTGCTAGTTTCTTGTATGGTTTTAATACATCATGCAGCCTTAGAACACTGTCTAATATTGCGGTTCATGGATTCTCATCCATAGAATGTCACTTCTGTTACTTTGCTGGTTACTCAACATGGGTAAATTGCAATCAAGGAGTTCTTTTAACTCAAGTACTCAAATTTAATCGAGAAACCATGACAGCCTTACTGTCATTTGTGTTTAATTTATTTTATTGATTATAGAAGTGTTTCTACAGCATGAGACCCAACAGTGCTTGAAAGGGTTAGTTCACCCAAAAATGAAAATTCTGTCATTTATTACTCACCCTCATGTTGTTCTACACCCGTAATACCTTTGTTCATCTTCAGAACACAAATTAATATATTTTTGAAAAATACGATGGCTCAGTAAGGCCTCCATTGCCAGCAAGATCATTTCCTTTTTCAATGGCAGAAAGCTACTAAAGACATATTTAAAACAGTTCATGTGACTACAGTGGTTCAAACTTAATATTATAAAGCGACGAGAATACTTTTTGTGCGCCAAAAAACAAAACAAAATTGCGATTTTATTCAACAATATCTAGTGATGTGCGATTTCAAAACACTGCTTCATGAAGCTTCGAAGCTGTACAAATCTTTTGTTTCGAATCAGTGGTTCGGAGCGTGAATCAAACTGCCAAAGTCACGTGAACTACTGAAGTTTCAAAACACTTATAATGTAACAAAGCCTTGTTTACTGAAGTCATGTGATTTTGGAGCCCGAATTTGAAACAAAAGATTCATAAAGCTTCAAGCTTCATGAAGCAGTGTTTTGAAATCACCCATCACTAGATATTGTTGAATAAGTCACTGTTTTTTTTTTTTTTTTTTTTGGCACACAAAAAGTATTCTCGTCACTTAATAATATTAAGGTTGAACCATTGTAGTCACATGACCTGTTTTAAATAAGTTTTAGTACTTTTCTGTGCAATGAAAAGGAAATGATCTTGCTGGCAATGCAGGTCTCATTGAGCCATCGGATTTCATCAAAAATATCTTAATTTGTGTTCCAAAGATGAATGAAGGTCTTACGGGTGTGGAACAACATGAGGGCGAGTAATTAATGACAGAATTTTCATTTTTGATAAGATTTATGTTATGGTTAGCCTTTGGGCTGTGTTGGGGGACTCTACACCACTGTTACCAACTTATTTCCCTTTAATTTTAGTAGTCATTTATGGTAGAATTTAGGGTTGGATTTTGTTCCTTTTCATACTGTATAGTAATAAAATATTAAAGAGAATGAGAAACAAATTAAGCAAAACTGAAGTACATCACAGTAATGCGTTTACACTCTTGAAACTGCATCCGCAGCTAACTATTAAGATCTCAAATTAGATTCTTAAACTCTTCATCACTTGGCCAAATCACCCGTTGACTCCTGGGCCACCATTTTGTGTTAAATGATATGTGTCATGCCTTCGCCCTCAGGAACGGTGGAGATAATTAATGCCAGAGAAACTGCTCCCATGAATGCTTCAGAGAACATGTTTGGTGAACTCATAAATAAAACCAAGAAAGAAAAACCAGGTAAACCACAATAAATGTACATATCACCAAACCCAGCCTCCATGATGGTTTCACAGCACAGATTCAGAAGATTAAAACAGCAAAGCACTGATGAGTTTTTGACAGTTTGGCTCTTGAATGACTTGACCACTCCTCTGTGTTTTGTACGAACACCAGGGTTGTTTATAGCTGTACCAGGAGAACTGCGTGGTTATGCGATGGCACACAAAAAGTATGGGAGACTGGAATGGAAGGAGCTCTTTAACCACAGTATAAAGCTGGCAAAGAATGGTTTTCAGATTGGCAAAGCCTTGGCCAGAGCTATCATTGAGAAGAGAGACAGAATTCTGAATAATACAGCATTGTGGTAAGAGTATGTCATTTGTAATGGAAAACTAGATTAATTTTTGAAAATGAAAACACACTTTCTCAGTGGCAGCTGTCTTGACCACAGATGAAATATCCTTCAAGGCAAATCCTAACACTAGTATAATATTATATGAAGACTTCAGATGCAAAAGCCACTAAACACCACCTCCATCACAAATGAGATAATGATACTGAGTGAATGCTCTCCGCACATACGTTCATCAAATACTTTCACTTCAAATCTGCTAAATCGCAGCCTCAGCCCATTCAGAAATACTACTTCTCCAGCTGGCTTATGATTGGCTGATGAGGTTTGCATGAGCAGCATGATGCATGATTTTTGGCGCACAAAGAGTATTCTCGTCGCTTCACAACATTAAGGTTGAACCACAGTAGTCACATGAAATATTTTAACAATGTCTTTACTACCTTTTTGGGACTGGGTTGTAATTACCTTGTTGTCTATGGTGGGATCAGAAAGCTCTCAGAATTCATCAAAAATATCTTCATTTGTGTTCTGAAGATGAATGAAGGTCTTACAGGTGTGGAACGACATGAGGGTGAGTAATGACAGAGATTTCATTTTTGGGTGAACTAACCCTTTAATCTACAGTTAACAGTACACTTTTTATAGTTTTTATTTTTATTTATAAATATATTTATCTTTTAAATAGATATATTTTTATTTATTTTGAGTAATAGTGTTTATGTAGTTATTGTATAAAGTCTTCTATTTGTCTTCTGTTTGTTGTCATCCAGTAAAGCGTCCTGTCATTTTGTGTCATTATATGAATACAATATGGACGTGGCAGTAGTGATTTTGCACCTGTTTACTATGTCTTGACCAAAGAGGCGGACTTGCAGCAAAAGACAATGAAATTTGTTAAATACCAATGAATTAAGTTATATATATATATATATTTTTTTAAATAAGGCATTTCAATAACTGACTTTCTGTCGCCATTAAAGTAAAATTACTGAACCTAAACTTAGGAGCTAAGACAAATGTCAGACAGTTTTTGCATCTGAAGTCTTCATATGTCATAATTACAACAGGTTTCCCATCTTTCTTTGAAGTTTTATGACATCATCTTGCGTCTCTTCTCTCTCTTCTTTCCAGTGAAGTGTTTTGCTTAAACAAAACTACTGTCTTAAGAGAAAATGACACAATTAAATTTGTCAAACTAGCTGAGACTTATGAGAAGATAGCAAATGGAACAGCAGATGTCTTTTACAGTGGGCCATTGTCTCAGACTATAGTGGAAGATATCAAGGCTGCAGGTTATTTCATACTTAAATTTGACTCTATTCATATTTAGGGGTATGCAAAATCTGTCTGAATCTTTGTTTCTTCTAACACAGGAGGCAATATAACTCTTAAGGACCTGCAGAAGTATGAGCCGTGGAATGAGTCTGCAGTAAACTTTACTGTGGGGAATTACACATTTCTTGCTCCTGGTGCTCCATTCGGTGGACCCGTGCTCGCTCTGATGCTCAACATACTCGAAGGTCAGTGAGTGTGTGTCTATGGCCATGTTCACACAGCAACACAATACAGATGTCAGTCCTGTATTTAAGTCCTTAATGTGGTTATATTCACACACAGTTCAGTTTCAGGACTCAAAACTGTGTTTGAACTGTGAACACAACTGGGGCCTCATGTATAAAACTTTCCATAGATTTCATCCTAAAAGTGTGCGTACGCATAAAAGCCAGATTTTCTGTACGCATAAAAGTTTTCAGATTTATAAAACCATGCGTATGCCAGAACCTGCACAAAATTCTCTTTATAAAACCCAGCCAGCAGAAGATTGTGCGCACATGCATCTCCACCCCGTCTCCTCCCCGAAATCACCATATATATAACACCTAGTTTTACTATCCATTATGTCATCTGCATATTGTTTCCATGCATATTCCCATCCATGTGACACCGTGTTTAACTGTACAAGACATTTGGAAAATAATGACAATAAATGCCATCACATTACATTGCTAAAAATCATTCACTATCCTTGTCTTGTTTTAGAAAAAAAAAAAAAAAAAAATACTGTTCAGAATGTTTTCAATGAAGAGTTATTCTCATTCTTTTCCATTAGCCAAATAGTATTTTTAATTGTTTTAAACAAATCAGATTATGCAATTTTGTCAATGAGGTAATCATAGCCTATATTTTATGATGTTCATATATTTTTAATTGAAATAGATAGGCGGCCTTATTTTTGCATTGTAAATTATTGTATGACTCAGCGCGTCACTGACAGAACATTTTAAAAATAAAACGTGCATATCTTACCGTTTACTTCAAAATAGTAGTTTTCATAATATTGAGAAGACCATTAAATGGGTTATCTGTAGGCTACTCTCTGTCTGAGAACGACACCAGCAGCACACCTGCGTTCAGCAGAGTTTTACAGTACTGATGTTGGATGTTGTTGAGGGTGTGTGTGTGTATGTGTGTGTGTGTGTGTGTGTGTGTGCGTTATTGTGACATATCAGGACACAAATTTGTATAATGACATGGGTATGACATAGGTATTACAAGGAGAGGGTGACTTATGAGGACATGTCCCCTTTTTTTTTTTGAAAAGGCTTATAAATCATACAGAATTAGTTTTTTTGAGAAAGTAAAAATCTGCACAGTTTCCTGTGATGGGTAGGTTTAGGGGTAGGGTGGGTGTAGGGGGATAGAAAATACGGTTTGTACAGTATAAAAACCATTACGCCTATGGAATGTCCCCAAATTCACAAAAACAAACGTGTGTTTGTGTGTGTGTGACTGCATTCAGCAGAGGTTGTACAGTACTGTGTACAGTAGCTACTCTTTGGACGATCACCGAGCGATTCCTTCAGTGTCTGTCATTATGCCATCATGTTGCTAAGCCATCTGCTTAGACGAAGTGCGCATCATTGATCATTATTCGCATTAAAATATTTTCTCTGCTATTTAGAACACAATTTAAAGCAGAATTATTACATGCCAAGCAATCCTCTCTGTAGTTAAAACATTATAACACAGCATGCCACAGGAAAAGTGTTCAAAAGCAGCGCATCCACTACAAATATTTCTATTTAAATTAATTTTAAAATGTTGGATAATGATTTCATGTATTTTCATTGCTTAATTCGGAGAGTGACATATATTTAATCTAAATATGGAAATTGAAATGTTTAAATGGAAAACAGAGTTTAAAATAATTCTGTTTACTTCATTACTTCGCTCACTCCAGTAAGTGCGTACGAACGGTCTAGAGCTTCCGTATGGTGTGCACATATTTACGCTGTTTATTTATTATAAATCCCGATATGTGCGTGGAAAACTGAGTATGCACATTTCAGTGCCTTTTTTGTGCGTACGCAACGTTTATACATCAGGCCCCTGGACTGAACAACTAGTTGCCTATCAACATCATACAGTTTGAGGAAGCCACCCTGCGCTGCACAAATGTGTGTGTGTTGCGGGTGTTCGTGTTGCTTTCTGTAATATACAGTATAGGAGATATGATGTGTGTTATCTGAAGGTTTTAGATCCAGTGTTCAATGCACGACTCCAATGCTCCGCTCTCCACACAGATATAAAAGCTGCTGTTTGTTAAAGAAGATTTGACAGATGAATTCGCAGCTCCATTGGACTCTTGTTGTGTCAAAAGTGACTTTTCAGTTTTATGGTCACCATCTTTGATATTACTTTGGTCATAGAGATGGGCATAAATACATGAAAATGGATTTAAAATAAAAATATAAAACCGTGCCTGAATATAAAACTCAGCACAACAGTGGCCAGATGAGGAACCTATGAAGCACAACAGTTGATGACACTGTAACTGTGCATGTCAAAGACACTTTCAATTCAAAGCTACTACACAGTATACCTTCTCTATATGATCTATATATACAGTTGTGGTCAGAATTATTGGCACCCTTGTTAAATATGATCAAAGATGACTGTAAAAAAAAATCTGCATTGTTTATCCTTTTGATCTTTAATTCATAAAATTAACAAAAATGTAACGTTTCATTGAAGGAAAAGAATTGAAAGTGGGTGGAAAATCACATTATGAAATAAATGTTTTTTCTCCAAAACACGTTGGCCACAATTATTGGCACTCTTATATTCAATACTTTTTGCAACCTCCTTTTGCCAAGATAACAGCTCTGAGTCTTCACCTATAATGCCTGATGAGTTTGAAGAACACCTGACAAGAGATCAGAGACCATTCCTTCATGCAGAATCTCTCCAGACCCTTCAGATTCCCAGCTCCATGTTGGTGCTCCTACTCTTCAGTTCACTCCACTCATTTTCTTTAGGGTTCAGGTCAGGGGACTGGGACGGCCATGGCAGAAGCATAATTTTTGCTCAGTGACACATTTTTGTGTTGGTTTTGATGTTTGTTTTGGATCATTGTCCTGATGGAAGATCCAACCACGGCCCATTATTGGATTTCTACCAGAAGCGGTCAGGTTTTGATTTTTATCTGTTGGTATTTGATAGAATCCATGATACCATGTATCTGAACAAGATGTCCAGGACCTCCAGCAGAAAAATAGGCCCACAACATTAAAGATCCAGCAGTATATTTAACCGTGGGCATGGGGTGCTTTTATCCATGTGTGCACCAAACCCATCTGGTGGGTTTGCTGCCAAAAGCTCTTTTTAGTTTTATCTGACCATAGAAGCCGGTCCTGTTTGAAGTTCCAGTCTTGTCTGACAACTGAATATGCTGGAGATTGTTTCTGGATGAGAGCAGAGGATTTCTCTTGATACCCTCCCGAACAACTTGTGGGGATGTAGGTGCTGTTTGATCTTCTGAGACAAGACTCAACTAATCTCTGCAATTCTCCAGCTGTGATCCTTGGAGAGTCTTTGGCCACTCAAACTCTCCTCCTCACTGCGCATTATTTTCTTACAGCCACTTTCTATTTTGTGAAGCTCAACAATCTTTTGCTGCACATCAGAACTATATTCTTTGGTTTTATTCATTATGAAGAATGATCGAGGGAAGACTTGTACAGTGTGCACCTTGGCTTTAGTAAACTCTCAGATAGACACACAATGGGTGATTTTAAGAGTTTGATCTTTAGCTCATTTAAGGACAAGCATAGTTATGCATGAAAGCCTTTTAATTCTTTACAATTTTTAAGGTTCATTTCAAATAATTAAACATTTAATTTCAGGTTTTAACCTCTCAAACAGCAGTGTTTCCACAAGAGAGAATAAGACTTTGACCTATCATCGTTTAATAGAGGTGTTCCGCCTTGCCAATGAGCAAAAGAGTAAACTGGGAGACCCACGTTATGAAAACATCACTGAGGTGAGTTCAACTCTACAAATGGATTCCTTTGGTTTTAAAGAGATATTCAACCAAAAATTAAATTTCTGGAGACAAGAGACAAAATTAGGAAACTTACCCCACCCATACTATAGCAGCTCATCTCCGACCACAATTTTTCTCTTGAAACAAATGTGATGTAAGTGGTGACATGACAAGATCTAAAGATACCTGCTGTCAGTGACATCAAACTGATGCAATTGAATCTCACAGGTCATGATCAGAAGGTGAATAAACAATGACTGAATTTTTTTCTGTAAACTTTACTTTTAAACCAACTCACATCTCAAATACAGAATTTCTGAATTTGTCTTAACTTTTGCCACATCTGATCTAACATGGGTAGCTTATGTTAAATTAAACAGACATTATTTTGTCAATGCCTTTCACTGTTCCTATAATTACAAATACAAATCTTGTTTCACAGATTGTCCAAAATATGACCTCAGAGCGCTTTGCAGACTACATCAGGAGTACTATTAAAGATGACACCGGCGAAGAAAACAGATACGACGTGGAGACTGTATGTGACGGCCACGGCACATCTCACGTGTCTGTCATCGCAGAAGATGGGAGTGCAGTGGCAGTAACCAGCAGTATCAATAACTAGTAAGAGAAGTATAAAGAGACAAAGAGAGCAGTGTTATATCCTGGTCTTCATCTAACACACCCAGATTCAGTTATTGACAGTTCCTCCTCCATTTACACTGATAACATCACACCCCTTTGCATCCAAAGACTTTCCGGCTAGACTAGTTTTTTTCAGGAGCCAGTCTAGTAGACTAATTTGCATACTTACTGGATAATCAGAGTAATGGGAACACAAGGCCGTTTCTTAGCAGGGGAACATTAATAGGTACAACGACTGAACTCTCTACCAAAAGGCTCTAATAATATCAGATATGTTGGAAGTTGCCATTTTCAGATCTCTCCAGAGATGTTCAATCAGGTTCAAGTCTGGGCTCTGGCTGGGTCACTCAAGGACATTCACAGAGTTGTCCCGTAGCCACTCCTTTGTTATCTTGGCTGTGTGCTTAGGGTCATTGTCCTGTTGGAAGATTAACCTTCACCCCAGTCTGAGGTCCAGGGGCCAGTTGCATAAACCACTTAGACAATCAAGTTGTAGAAACATCTCAAGGATGATCAGTGGAAACAAAATGCACCTGAGCTCAATTTTGAGTGTCATGGCAAAGGCTGTGAATACTTATGTACATATGATTATTATTATTTATTTATATATATATATTTTTTTTTAAATAAATTTGCAAAGATTTCAAACAAACTTCTTTCACATTGTCATTATGGGGTATTGGTTGTAGAATTTTGAGGAAAATAATACATTTAATCCCTTTTGGAATAAGGCTGTAACAACAAAATGTGGAAAAAGTGAAGCGCTGTGAATACTTTCCGGATCCACTGTATGTCTGTGTTCATGCAGTGATCCTGTTCTCATATTATGATGAGCAAGAAAGTCAGAGGGAGACTTTAAATCTTTCACTCAATAATCTGAATGTAACTGATCTCTGACAGAGGAAGGCAAGATTTCAACAAGAACAGTCGGTAGATTTGACTTCTAGCAAAATCATTCAAGTCGGCTGGTGGAACAGCCTTCAGAAATATTTATTGAAACACTGCTAAATACAACACCTTTTTTAAGAATCTGGCAATACATAGATAAGACTTTAATACAGAATAGAATTTAAAAAACAAAATGTTAATGTATTTATATATTTATGAAGATTTGTTGCTTTGCTGTTCTTTTCAATCTTGTTGTCTGGATCTTTTTTTGTGTGCAGCTTTGGTTCTGGGGTGATGTCAAACTCAACAGGCATTATTTTTAATGACCAAATGTGTGATTTCAGTGATCGTAAGTCAGTCCTAAATGAAATTAACAGAAACAACCTAATTAAACCAGGTAAAACAACAACAACAACAAAAAACAAAACAAAAACAAAATGCAATTAAAATTAGTTTCAATAAGTTACAATATTAAGTACAAGTGAAACTATCTGTATATACACTTAAATGTTCACATGTAAAATACTATTTGTTTTGACAAGGTAAAAGGCCACTTTCATCAAAGTGTCCCACAATAATATTGGACAAACAGAGCAAAGTCAGAATGGTGGTTGGAGGTGCAGGAGGGACAAATATCACCACATCAGTTGCTCAGGTAACAAAAACACTGAAGAGAGTTGAACAATTAAAGCGTTGCTCAACTTTACAGCACATAACAGAAAGCAATATCAATACACTGACATTTGATTATTCTGAATTACTATTCTGAACTTGAAAAACATGTGTTTATTCTCAATTTGCCAATGGCTAAGGTTGTGTTTTAATGAATAAATAAAATAGGTTTGTGTTATTTTTAAATCTATTTGTCTTTTATCTAAAAATCATTTCCCCCTCTCTTTTCTCCCTCATATCAGGTGATCCTGAACTACCTGTTCTTTGACTATGACCTGCAGAAAGCTGTTAATGAATCCAGAGTTCAGGTCCCAAGAAATAAGACAAATTTTGAAGATAACTTTGATGAGGTAGGATTCTTACACTTGACAACAAAAGTTTGTCATCTAAATTAGATTCACAAAGTCAAAAAAGTGAAAATTATGTAGTTTTCTCTCTGTGCTGTGTTTATGAATGCAGAATGTAACTTGTGACCTGAAGAAGAAGAATCATAATATAGGTAATGAAACTGAATTATCAGTGGTCCAGGTGGTCGTACAAGAGGGGGACAAAATCTTTGCTGAATCCGACCCGAGGAAGGACCGCTATCCTGTTGGACAGTGAACGCTGCTCCTGTGCTCATGCTGCTGTTGTCAAACATGTGTTTGACCCTGCAAAAGTAAAACTATTGTCGAGTGACAGATCAAGAATTGTTTGTTAGGATGCTTTTTGGGTGTCAAAAAAAACTTGAGCAGGCAATCTGTGAAAGGCTATTCATAAATAACATTGTTCCAGCCATCTTGCATTATTATATCACACAGTGCCGAAATATGCTGCAAATATTCTTAGAATTCCAGCTTGTTTTTTTTTCTTTATTTTATTTTATTTTATTTAGCTTATCCATTGCTGTAACTTGCATTTTGAAATCTGCTAATCTCAATATACACTAAAACATTACTTTCACTGTTGTAAGCTTTACTGAAAAGAGTTTGATAGTTGCATTGTAAATGAGTTGTTTCAAATCAATAAAGTATGCTGTCAGCTTTAGTCTACTTCATATGTGTTGTATAGGAAATGCAGACATTGATGAACGCAATGCAGTATGTATTTTTTGTGACTGCAGGGGCACTCACTAAATAAAATATGGGCTGTTTTTGGTGTGGGTTTCATTCTGCTTTTCTCAGGTGACTTTTCGGACAAGGTTAAATTGTATTTTCAAAACTTGAACTCGCCAAACTTTGACTAAAACATTCAGGGTGCATAAAACTACAGAAAAAGCAGTTGTTTGAACAACTTTAATGCAGACATTTGCCTGTTATTAAAAACAGATATGTTGATCAACAGATATGTTTATCTAAGAATGTTTCAGGAACATCATACTAACCTTTAAATAACATTCTATTAAGATTAAGGAAACTGGACATTTTTATGACCTTGGAATGTTAGAAATCAACGTTCCTAGAATGTTGAATTTTAAATCAAAATTAAGTTGAAAGAACAGTTTGAAGAACATCACACCTTTAAAAACACATTCCAACACTGAACGTTCTTATAACAAAATTCTGTTAGGTAGGATTCTTTAATGCACTAGTAAATTTTATTCAAATGTACTAATAATATACAGTTTTTTTTTAATGTCTTACCTTTTATTGTTGCATTTAATAACATATTTGACTATAGTTTGCTTATTTTTTCTCCCACCAACAAACACACTAAGAGCACTACAGCCAAAACCATCATGCTGAGTGCAGCCAAGAAACACACTGACTGAAAGCCTGTAATAAATATTGAAAGTTGGGAATAAACCAGTGAGGAACCGTCAGGGCCCTCTAGGCCTACACTATTGTAAAATAATATTTACAAACTTTGAAGTTAAAGTTTAAAAAGTAAAACATTTTTAACACAAAGTCATCAGTTCTAATGTTGTTTTAGGAAATTATAATTTGACAATAAACATCTAAATCTTTTGAGGAAATAAACCCTTAAAATCTGTGGCCTGTTGCAGTTTTTTCAGTTTTTTCGGGCTCATGGAGGTGGATTGGTTTTTAGCGGGTTTCATTGCTATGGTAACTTACGCTACACGGCTAACCTGCCCCGTAAATACTGTCAACAGCCAAAGAAAAACAGAGTAAAATGTCAGTGTTCAGTCAGTGTTCAGCACCGCGGACATCAGCTGATCTGCAGCACATGACTGAGATTCATCACCACACACAAACACACTCACAGTCTTCCCAGCTAACATTTTTTGGTTCTAAGAACATTTTCCAAACGTTCAGTTTTTGTAATGGAAACATTAAAATGTTACTGGGAAGTTAGTATGATGTTCCTGAAACATTCTTTCAACTTAATTTTTACTACCAACTCAGCATTATAGGAACGTTGATTTCTAACATTCCAAGAACATAAAAATGTCAACTTTCTTTAATGCTAATAGAATGTTATGTAAAGGTTAGAATGATGTTCCTGAAACATTCTTTCAAACATCTGAACACATGTTGTTAAAAAGCAGAATCACTGAAGGAAAGAGAAACAACAAGAACAGAATCTACAACTGACTTCAGCCACAGCCTTAGATGAAATCAACTGAAGATAAGAAAAACTTATTTCAAATGTACAAAAAGTTCTTATTGAGATAAACAGAGGTTTAAATGTTGATGTTTGGTTGAAAATAAGTTTGTTTGAAGTCACCATGATGGTGAAGAGTATTTGCTCTGTGTGAGACCTTCCAGAAACACTACAAGCTCTTGTGTAAAAGTTGAGACACACTCATCACACAAACCTCAACAACAGTGACAATCAAAAATATTCAAATTTAAATTTTACAGTTCAGCTGCAAAATTTAGAGACTAAACAGCACAAACTTCATGCTCATAATATGGTTTCATAATTTTTCAGAATTAGGTCAGTAGCACAATATTCAAACAAATTTACAAAACACACTTCTGACCAATGATTAGACTTAAAATGTGATCAGCGGATCAAAGCACTTCACTATGACATTAATTAACAGTCAACATCACCTGCTGCTGTTCTGTCTCCTTCACTTCCTCTGATGCAGTAAAAGTGTCTGAACAAACTGTTAAAGTGGCCAGAGTAAAACTAATAATACAACCAAGAGTCAAGAGCCCAAATACAGAAAACACTGATCACCATAATGGTGACGTATAATGCTTATTCCTCTTTCCTTCAGTGTGTCATCACTAATGGTCACTTAATTATCTAATAAACTCCAGCACTGCTTCAGTGTTATTTTAACACTCTGTAGTGTGGACACATATGAACACTGAGCCCTGTTCATGAAACAATATTTTGCTGTGCAGCTTCCCACCATTTTATTAGCCAAAAAGTTTAGTGATCCTTAATATTTAAAGAACAACTGAATAATGTTGTTCCAAGAACGTTTTCTCCAAACATTATTGAGAGAACCTTGCCAGAACATTAGCCAAAGTTATGAGAACACTGTCAGCTGGGTTTCCATCTTCATCAAATTACACTTCAGAAAAGCTGAATTGCTGACCTTCAATGACACATTACATAAATCAATAGGTTATAAATCAGTTTATTTGAACAGATGTAAGTCTTGTATAGTGAACAGCTTTGTATAAAAGCAACAAGTCATGTAAAGCCGTAGTTTACAGTGATATTAGAACATCACCTGCATATAAAGGCTCTCAGCTGTTGTAAAATTACTGCGGCACCTAGTGGAGATTAATAGTGTCTGATACTGAAAGCTCATGCAGGTTTACATGCTCACTATCCACCTTATTTTTAACATATAAGTGTAAATGAGGAAGTTTCGCACATTCACAGAAAACAGAAAAATAAGATCATACAGATTTCAGATCATAAGAGACTCCAGCAGCTGGAGTCTGCTTCCTTCATCTCTGACTTTGGTATAATATTTGATAATTATATGGACTCATTGTTAATGCAGACATACTTAAAACCAAAGTTTCATTCCTTCAGATTGACTCTTTCATTTCAAACTTGTGTAAAAGGAAGCGTGTAAATTAGTGCAATTTATAATTCATCAAAACAGAACCGAATATTAATAATAATAATAATAATAATAATAATAAAAAACACCTACACTTTCAACTTTCATACAATACAATTAAATCTCACTGCAATAAAACCAGTAAATCATACATTAACTCAGATTTGCCACTAGATGGAGCCAAAGGATTCAGAACGTGAATCATGAACAGGAAATTACCATCTCTAGAAAGATTTTTTTTTTTTTTTTAAATGACACATCCAATAACTAGACTAATTAAAAAAAAAAACTAATTTTCAAAAACAGATGAGGACAAATCACCAGTGAATTACTCCTGCAGAGAGGAAAAAAGGTCCAGTCGTGCTGACAGAACATTTGAAAAGCAAGCAGACATTTTAACACAGATACACGACTGCAGTTGGCAGCAGAAATAGTTTAGAACTTGTTAGTCCATAATGTTGTAAAACAAACAAACAAACAAAAAAAACTGTTATTCTACATGCAGCAGAAGCACTGTGACCTCTAAAACCTTGTTTTATGTCCTGAAAAAAAAAGAAGAGGAAGAAGTGTAATATACTACAATAATTTCATATATTACAAAAATTCACAGCATCTCTTTTATGTAGTGGAAAGTCTGCACCCATTGTTGCTAAAGAAACCATTTCCTGTTTGTATCACAACTGCAGGTGGCTGATGAGCTTCTTGGTTTGACCAACAGAATATAAAGAGCAAGAGCAAAAACCACAAGGACGAGAGCATTAACTTTAGATCATGAAATAAAAAAAAAAATCAAAATACTTACAGTGATAAAACTGTAATTATTCTGTAATTAACTGTAATTATTAATTAAGTAATTATTTATATTTTAATTATAGAACATCTTCAGTAATAACAAGGCAAATCTTACACTTTATCGTCTTCTGACCACAGACGATGTTCGTCATCTCTCTCTGTTCTCTGTGGGTTTCCTGAGTGAGTCTGTCTGATCATCAGTTAAACTGAACTGAGACTCTGAAACTTCACCTGTTTTCTGTGGCTTTGAGCTGGACTGATCGTCACACAAACACAAAAACACCTACAGAGCTCATGAGAAACTCTGTGACCAAAAAGATTTTAAAAGACTTGATGTTTATTACATTTTCAAGGATGATGAAGATTAAAAGTATGTTTGTTTGTGACCTGCATCTGACAAAATGTCCCTTTAAAGACATTTTGGATGTCCTCATTTGGAAAAAGACTATTCATAAACAGTATTTGAGTTAGTAGTTACAGTCAGTGTGTGTTCATGAAGGACAGCATCACCTCATCTTAATAAACACTCAATCACAGTGAATCCTCCAATCAGCAGCAGAGTCGAACACAGAGAAATAATGTTGAACAAAGAGAAATCTGAAAAATACAAAAAAAAACATAAAAGTGATGATTAGAGAGAAATGGGAGTGTACAGACTGGGATAATTTGCAGACATTACAAACATACAAAATTCATGGTAAATATACACAGATGTGAATGATTCAGAGTTAAATCTGAGCTGTAGCATTACAAAGAAGTTTTGAACATAAATGTTGCCGTTTTCATCATGAATAGCCATGTAATAACCATGAGAAAAACATCTTTAGGCTGTGTGTCCACCAGCTGAAAATACTAGACACTCTGCAGAAAATGTCTGTGAGCGCTTGAGAGCCCTTCTGCATCGCAGCATTTTTTTTTTTCATTTGAGACGCTTTGTTGCTATGATGCAGAATATCTGCGGCACTGTACTTACTTGTAACTGATTTTGGAGATAATTTGTTTCAGACTAAAAATGTCCACACACTGTATAGTACTTGCTCTGTATGTTTGGAGACCAGCAATATTCATTTCTCATCCATTTTGTTCTGTTCTCTGCTTGTTGATGTCGTTTTACAGCAAGAATGTTGTGACAGTTGGTCGGTGTTGTATTTGTCCCGCTCCTCCTCCACTCTGATTGGACGGCTAGCTAAAAAGTGAAAGTGATGAGCGTAGCATTTTTCTCATTCTTCAACTCGAGGCGACCGGTCCCATGAAGGGATGTTCACTGTAACGGGAGGCCTCAGCTGCCTCGCTCAACAGATGAAGCGGGTGATCCGAGGGTGCTTCCCCACTGGAGCCCCTTCAATCAGGGCATGGCAGGCTGATATGGTGGCCACAAATACCCTGAGAGTAGCGGGACATGTGCCTGCTGATAACTTTTTCTGTAGAAACTCCAGCACTGAAACAAACTGGCAGTGTACTGGGTCTGCACGGTGTGCAGTATACCACTTTTCAAAGACACTCAATTTAAAGGCATAGATTCTTCTCATGGAGGGAGCCCTGGCACTCAGAATAGTCTGTACGACATCAGCTGGAAGCCCAGCATCTCTTAGTCAGTCCCCCTCAAGGGCCAAATGTGAAGGTTTCACAGCTTGGGCCATGGATGAAATATTGTTCCCTGTGCCTGAGGAAGCCGTCGAGGAGGGATATTATCTCTGAGAACCAAATTGTGGTAAGCCAATGCGGCGCTATCAATAAGAGGCAAGACCCTTGTTGACGGACCTTAGCCAGGACTGCCGGGAGCAGATCGATTGGTGGAAATGCATACAGATGCAGCCTGGGCAACATATGCACATTGGCATCCAGACACAGGGGGGTGGGTGATTCAGATAGAAGTAGAGGAGACATTGCGCTGTCTCCTGGCAGGCAAATAGGATGACCTCTTCTTCGTAAAATCTTTCCCAAATCTGTTTGACTACTTCGGGGTGGAGTTTCTATTCCTGTGTGTCACAGTCTGTCTGGACAGTAAGTCTGCTTCCACATTCAAATGCCCATGGATGTAAATCACCCAGAGAGACAGGAACTTGTCCTGAGCCCAAAGCAGAACCTGCTGCATTAGCCTGTTCAGACAGATCTGAGACTCTTATGTTCGTTGGTACATCCAATAACAGAACAAGTTTTTTTTGTTTGTTTCTTTTCAGACAGTAAGGAAACAGAAATGGCGGACTGCTGCAGCTTACTCAGGGTGGATCTATGCTAATAGGGCAGATCGTCACCAGTCATGGGCCGTGCTCCCCCTACTCTTATGTAAATTTGGAACCGCTTGTTTGGAGAGACTGTTTATGATTTATGGGGATTAAAAAAAAAGAGTGGGTGGATTTTTACCATTATAGGCTGGTTGTTTACACACACTGTGGACACACATCTGTGTTCAAACACCTTATATATTATAAGTCTTCACCTTGTTTAACTCCTCTTGCAGCGCTCTTGAAACCCATCTCGCCAGAAACAAGAGATGCAGCATCCTCTGCCCGATCCGAAGAAGCAGGCACGAGGACAGAGAGAACGAGGGACAGACCTGTCTCCCGCTCCTCAGCCAGATCGACTCGTGAGCCCCATGATCTTAGTGTGGTAGCTTAACCTTGAAAATAGATGACCACTTGAGTCAGCGTCTGCGAAGATTCTCACACTAAAGTTAGCCTTTTTGCTGGCCATAACGTCTCTTAAGACAGTTGGGGAACTTCAAGCTCTGTCTATTCCCCTCCCTGCTTAGAATTTGCTCCAGGGAGGGTGAAGGCTATCTTA
This sequence comes from Hypophthalmichthys nobilis, assembly GCA_037950665.1. Lineage (NCBI taxonomy): Eukaryota > Metazoa > Chordata > Actinopteri > Cypriniformes > Xenocyprididae > Hypophthalmichthys > Hypophthalmichthys nobilis. The sequence continues at coordinate 40,939,129 of CM075480.1, read as the reverse complement.
CACCCTAGATCTGGCTACATGCCTAAGGTGGCCTCTAATGTGATTAGATTTACTATTCTTCAGGACTTCCATTCTCCCACATGTGTCAGCAGATGATGAAAGACTTCATTTACTCTGCCCGGTGCAGGCTCTAGAGTTTTTGTTCAGAGGTCTTCTCGCTGGAGGAAGTCAGACCAGCTGATAGTATGTTTTGGGTCACCCAGGGTTCCCCCGGCCTCCAAGCAGACAATCAGCAACTGGATTGTCGAGGCAATTTCTTTGGCCTACCAGGTTGGTGCGGAATGCCTTCACCTCTGGCCGTAAGAGCGCATTCGACTAGAAGCATGGTGTCTTCTAAAGCTCTGCTTTTGGGGGTCTACCTGCAAGAGACATGTGATCCGGCGGGCTGGGCTACCCCGCATACATTCATGACGTTTTATAGTCTGCATCTTTCTTCCACGCCCGGCGCACAGGTCTTCTTGTCCTAAGTTGTGCCTGGACAGTTTCACACTAGGACAGACATCACTTGGCATGGCTCAGTGGGCATTATGTTCCCCAAAGTGTCGTCAAGACAACAGAGCGCGAGTTCCCTCAAAAGGAAACGAGTCGGGTTACGACTGTAACCCTTGTTCCCTGAGAAGGGAACAAGACACTGCATGCCTTTGCCATGCCTTCGCATGTCTGAGAGCAACTTGCCTTGAGCTATCAGAAGCTGACGCTACTGTGAGCCGGCATCTCTTTATAGTTTCTGTGTATGCCGTCACATGCCACGTCACCAAGGGCGTCTCGATGCAACACCAATCAGGATTGGAATAGTTTCATTCATGCTTTATGAATGACGCGCTACGCTAAGGGCGTTCCCAAAAGTGTTGTCAAGATGACGCAGCATCTCGTTTACTTCTCAGGGAACAAGCGTTACAGTCGCAACCAGAGACGTTCTCAGTTGTTTATGTGATGGTAATGAACACTGTCAAAAGACACACATAATCTTTTTTTTTTTTAGTTCCTAAACTATTTAAATATAAAAAAATATATATCTTACCCTTTTTAACAGTGAGGTTGACTTTAGTGATGATGTGAGATCCACACCAGTATATCCCAGAATCCTCTTCTCTTAGATCAGTGATGTTTACAGTAAAGACTCCAGTAGAAGCTTCATCACTGAAAGAGAATCGATCATCTCTGATCGTCTCCAGTGAAACTCCATCCTTCACACACATGGAGGGTTCATGTGCTTTGCAGAAGAGTTTCTGATGTTCATCATGATGTTTGCACTGGATTGACATGTCGTCTCCTTCATACTTAGTCAAGTTCAGCTCTGGAAATGATGAGAAATATAAGAACATCAATTCACAGCCATAGGTTCACATATTCAGATCATAAACCTTCCTCACCCTCGTTCATGATGACGATCAGATGAGTGTAAAGATAATTCACGTCTCTCTCTAATGTCACTGCACACCAGTATTTCCCAGCATCCTCTGCTGTCAGTCCAGTGATGGTCCCAGTGAAGACACTTGCAGTGACGTCATCATTCAGAGTCAATCTGTCAGTCTTGGTCTCTTTCTCTTCATTGAGAGTATTTCTATCTCTAGTGGAGCACTTCCCCTTACAGAGAGACTTTGACTTTGATTTATAGATTGAATCATAAGGGCAGATGATCTCAGCAGATTCTCCTTCACGTCTCACTACTGGAGCCACTGCAAACAAACAAACACAGACATTTAACACACATGATTCTGAATATACTGTATTTACTACAATGAAATCATCTGAATTCACTCACTGATGAGGTTGATCTGAATTTTGGTGGTCAGAGAGATGAAAGTCAAATGTGTGTCTCTGGTTTCTGCTCCACACCAGTAAACTCCAGCATCTCTCACGCTCACATTACTGATGCTCACTGTGAAAACTCTCTCTTCATTTCTCTCTGATGAACAATTCATTTCTGTCACTGCAGATGTGCTGATGTTTTGACAGATGTGATTATCATCCTCTTTGCAGAAATGAACTTTATGTTCCTCTGGGATCTGACAGGTGATGTTGACTTCTTCACCAAGATGAGCAGATTCAGTCACAAACATTACATCTGCAAACCAAGAGAAATTACATTAAAATCAGATCAGATACTTCAAGCATGCCAGATAAAGTATTTCATGTTCCTCACCGTCTGTGACGTTCAGCTGAAGTTCAGTGAAGCTCTCAGTATAGTGAGACACATTCACTCCACAGCTGTATGTTCCTGCATCTGCAGCTTTTAGCTCTCTAAAAAACACCATCAAGACTCCTGCTCTGGTGTCGTCATATAAAGAAACATCTCCATTCTCCATCCATTCATCCTGAACTCCTGGATTCGTCCTCTCTGAACAACCATCTGATTCTTTACAGATGAATTTTGGCTTGGATTTGTATTGAGGATGTTCACACTTGATCATCATACGACCTCCTGAGTAGCTGCTCACTCTAGACACGCCCACTTTAGCTGTCAATCACAAATATCTGACTAAATTAGTGTTTTCATTGATTTGAATGTGACATCTAGCAAATACTGAAGCACACTGTCTATGTGAACAACATTGATAGTTTGTTCTACTCACCCATAATGTGTAGATGAACAGTATTAATAATGGAGTAAGTGTATGATTGTCCATTGATCCAAACTCCACATAAATAAACTCCTCCATCATCTGGTGTCACAGCAGTAATTCTCACAGTCATGAGTTTTGTTTGTCATCAGAAATACTGAATCTTTCTTTCCTATTCCATTTGCTGTAAATCATCTCAATAGAGTCTTTTACTTCTTTTGAATATGATCTTGGAATCATTAATATTATTCTGTGAATATTCACAGCTGAAGGTGTCAGTTTCTCCAATATTCACCATCACTCTCTTTGACACTTTACAACATGAGTCTGTGATACACAAAATAAAGAAATATATTTTACTTGCATAAAAGCTTTGAAAAAATTACACAAAAACTCTGATCCTAAAATGACTGACCTTCTTTCACATTTAAAGTCATATCGATTGACCATTCGCCATGAACCCCAATCCGGTAAGTTCCAGCATCTTGTGTGTTCAGTTCTCTAATGTAGATCATGAGGTTTTCAAAATCATTGCAAAATAAAGTAAATTTTCCTTCATTAATCCATTGACCTTGTTTCATACTATTTATTATTGTTGTACTCTGTAGCTTTTGCATGTATTTAGCTTTGTCTTCATGCCAAGGCTTCCATGAACTAACAAGAAGACTTCCTCCAGAATATCCAGTGACATTAAAGCATCTCACTGCACCTGTCAATCAGATTGATACTGTGATCAGAAACCTCATGAACAGAAAACAGCATCATTACTGCAGTGATGAAAGAGAAAAGCTCTGACCTGAGATCAGGTAGAAAGTGAAGAAGATGAGGAGGATCTTCATTGTGAGTTGAGTTCAGTCTTCTTTATGCTGAATGTTCTCTGTGTGAATCTCTCTGTCTCTACATCTGTCTGCTTTAGTTACTTCCTCTTTATTCAGCTCTTTATCAGTAATGAGCAGCTTTACTGGCCCCTCCCACCATCAGCACTGACTGAATATTACATTAATCACACTGAAAGAGCGCCACCTAGTGGAGGTTACAGTGTCTGATACTGAGAGATCATACAGGTTTCATCTTCTCTATATAAGGACAAAAGACATTGGAGGAAATTTCAAAATCAGCATTATTTAAAAGTGTCACTAGAGGGCGTATATGTACATATAAGTTCACTGAGGTTTCCTGTAGCCCATACAAAAAAAGTTCTGGGAGAAAAAAAAACACATTTGATTCAAGGAGTTTTTGAAAGAAACATTAACAGCCAGCTCTGACTGTTGGCTGGATTTATTTGGATACTTTAAGCATTAAAAATGTCACATACAGATGTGGATTTAGCACCACAGACAGCAGATATCAGTCAAACTTCATTTGAACAAACACAGAGTTGAGTTAATCTGCTTCCTTCACTGTGGTCATAAAACAAACATTTGCATGAAACAAAAATATTAGGCTAAAGTTTGATTCGTCCAGATTAACATAAGGAAAGTAAACAAGTGTAATTTATAAATCATAAAAAAAAAAATGATGTACTAAAAATAGAAAAGTTTTTTCTTTGTACATATGACAACGTTATCAAAACTATCCCCGTTCACACAGATCCGCGAAAATGACTAAAAATGCTGTATTACGCATGCCAGACAAGTAGTTGGTGATGTCACTTTGTAAAGAAAGACTACGCGCATGCGCACATACTCATTCTTTTACAGAGCTCTCGCCTCGCGCATGCCTATCCACCTTATTTTTACAGTTCACTGAACTTTGATATTCTTCTCATTATTTCCCTATAGCGGTTAATAAATCAGAAGTCTCACACATTCACAGAAAACACCTTAACGTTGCGTTGAAAAATAAGGTAGGTAGACTAAACACGTAATACGCATGTGCATGCCGTCACCGTTTTCACAGATTCACGTTTTTGCAGTTTACACGGAGATGACAACAGTATCATTTTCAAAAACATGCACTTTGAAACCCATTTTCAAAAGTTTGCATATTCAGGCCACCAAAACTCTGTTGTCGTGTAAATTAATTGGCAAAACATAAAAGGTTTTCCATTTTTAGTTGTAAATGGTGTCGGGTAAACAGCCTCTCAATCTCTGTTCTGTATCAACTAACACACAATACAATTTCTACTTTCAATAAAACAAAACAAAACAGCAACAGTTTACTCACAGATTTACCTCTAGATGGAGCCAGAGATTTAAGAATGTAAGATTTAAAAACATATTTGGTTGTGTTTGTTACAAAACGAAAATAAAATATGAATAAGAAATTACAAACATTAAATCCAGAGAAAGAGACTGCCCACACAGGTTACACGATCAAACTTAAAAACATCAAAAATAAAACTGCTTATTGTATTTACAATCTAGATCTTTTCACAAACTATGAAGTTTAGCGTCCTTGCTTTTTTTTCCTTAAACGAATTTCACAAAACTGCAGTATTCATCTGCTTATTTATTCTAAAAGGTTGCAGTTTAATAAAGAGGCATTTGGGATAAATTTACTACAGGTTTTTTTTACCATTTAGACCTGGCAACAACCACTCCATTGCACTGAGGAACATGCAGTACAGTCACTCTGAAAATGTACAAATCTAGTTTGATAATATACTGTTTGAAGTTGATCATTTTGACATCTTAGCACATTTTGGAGAATGGTGATTAATACAACAATATACATAGTGTATAATTATGCATATTTAATATTTATCATAGTCATTTAATAGTGTTAAGTTGGTTAAAGATATCGTTAGCCTCAGCGATCCTCTGTAACTGTCTTCTCAGGGCAAAGATCGGCTCTTCGTGAGGAATAGCTGTAAATTTAATTGATTACTCACAGAAAATCTTCTTTTCTCTGGTCTAACAAGTTTCGATTGACCCGTAAACTTTGTTTACATTCAGCGCCATTGGGAGAAAAGGGAGTCGAAACTGCGCCTAAACCTCATTGGTTCATGTATCGTTGTAGTGCCATATATGTATATATTGTACTAATGTTGATTACAGAGTACAGACACAAAAAATGCAAATGCTGATGTATTATTTCAGGCCTTCTAATTAAGATTAATGTACAACAATATGAAGTGCAACAAAGACCAGGTTCGACTTTTAACATTTAAGAAACAAGCAGATATTTTATAATGCACACTTATTGATTAATGACTGTATTTGGTTGGACTGATTTGCTAAACAGTTTGAGCTTTGTCCCTATGGTAAATATTTCAAATGACCAGGATAAAACTTTCTTAAATAAGATTTTCATTTTCATATATTACACAAATTTACAGTATTTTTTTTTAATTGGGTGTAAAATCTGTGACCAGTGGTAATGAAAAACCATTTCCTGTTGTTATCACATCTGTAGGAGGCCGAAGGGCTTCTTGGTTTGACCCAAATAACAAAACCACAAGCTGAAGAGCACTGTACAAACCTGCAAACATGAAGACCTGAGGCATTTGCAGGCAAGTCTCTTCAACCTAGTAACCAATACTGTAAAAAAGCAATTTATTTTGAAATTACACACCTATATTAAAAAACAAAGATAACCAAACTTATGTTTATTTAAAAGATTCTAGCAAATGTTCAATCACAACTGTATAGACTCATCATTTCACTGATTATCGTCTGTCTGTTGTCTGATAATGATCTCACTCATATCACAACACAAAATCAGAAAACAAATTCTCACATTCAGTGCTGTTACGTCTCTGTCTAGGTTGACGAACGTTATGCAGAAAAGCAAATTAACATATACCTCTTACAGTTAATGCCATATAAAGCTACTCCCTGATATTTTTATGTTAGTCTAGAGATAGTCTTTATTGTCTTCTGCTCACAATGGATGTTGATCTTCTGTCTCTCTCTGTTCAGTCTCATGTGTCTCACTGTGGGTTTCCTGAGTAAGTCTGTTTAATTAAACTGAACTGAGACCCTGAACCTTCACCAGTTTTCTGTGGCTTTGAGCTGGACGGAAAAAACAGCCTGTTCATCACGCCAACACAAAAAACACCTCCAGCGCTCGTGAGAAACTTTGAGACAAAGATCAAAAACAAAAAAAGTTTTTGAATCTTTGAGTATTACAATAACGACAAAACGTATATAAGTGGTATAAATATTCAGACTTCAAATGACCTGATCAGATTAAATGTGAACATTTAAATCAGTGAAAATAAAAATAGATAAAATAAATTATTTAGATTTCAGACTCAGATCTCTTTTTCTTGTCTTTCATGCTGATCATTATGATCTTAAACTGCATTTCTGGATGTAAATAGTGACAAAAACATCAACAAAAATCCAATAGTAATACCCAGTTAAATAAAATCTTTGCATTTAATATTCAATAAAAATTATAATAGTTTTCCAGGAGAAACCTTTTAAAAATGTCCATTATTGTACTTTCTGAATAAGAGCATTGAATAATATCATTTAAAGCAGGACTTTCCAATAAAATATGGTTCATTGTCAAAGAACACTTAAAAAAAAACACAAAGGCATATTGTCATTAAATAATAATCTCTCTCACTGTAAGATTTGGAGAAATAATCAATATGGTAGCAAAAAAAATATATTTATTTTTCAGTGAATTAAAATATGACTCTACAATAAATGTATAAGCAGTTGTTACATCACAAAAATGAACTAAGACCAGCAGAACAGGAATGAACTAATAAAACATCAGTACTGAATCAGTAAGTTAATACATAAAGCAATGCTAAATTTCAGATGTGCTAAAAGTGATGTCATTAAACATGATCTTTCATAGTCTTTTACTAGTATCTTATGTACAAATCTAAAGCAGGTCAAATAATCAATGTTCAGAGAAAGAGAAAACAGTCATTTTAACTGCTCAGATTGTTAAGCTTCATGTGTCTTGTCATGGATTGGTTGAACTTGTGTCTGTTTAAGGGCTGCTAGAGGTTTTATTTATCAAGAGCTGCACTTTCAACACATGTATCTCTGCATTTGGAGTAGAAACTTCACTCAGGGGTTTTATTTCACTAAATTATGGATTGTAAAGAGACTTATAAATGACGTGGCAAAAAAAGAAAAGAAAAGAAAAAAAGGTGATCTGTTATAAGTGAGTTAGTTGAGTCTCATGCGGTGACTGACCGTGGCGTAATCACAGTGAATCTGGTCCTTACTGAAGGAGACTGTAGCGTCACTGAGAGACTCTTCATGCTTCTGGAAACTGACAGACACGTACAGGAGCTCATCAGAGGATTGTGGGTAGTTCATCAGGACTGTTAATTTGAGTTGATCCAGGATCTGTGAGAGAATCACATCTGCTGTCTGCACATGATGACTGAACATGGAGAAAATAGAGGGAAAACGTACTTTAAAAGGAGAAAACATTGCAGGAGCTATGTGGAAACACACAGACACACTCACCATTATATTGTTATCCATTGTTCTCTTGTCTGATGTCAAGGTTATTCCTAATTAACCCCCCCAAAAAAGAATCAATTAGTAAGACAAGGACAAACTAGATCAAAATCAAATGTCTGCTGAAAGTGAGATTCAGGCAGCTCAAAAACACAAAATGTTTAATTATAAATGAAATGTGTATAAATGTGTGTGTGAGAGAGTCACCTTGTCTCTTGTGTGTTAATTTACACACAGTCAGAGTGAATCCACCAATCAGCAGCAGAATCACACACACACAAATAATGATGATCATGGAGAAATCTGAAAATACACAAACACATTGATAATAAAAGAGAAACACAGAAATACTTTGATACAGAGAGAACTGATTTATAGATTGAAACAGATGATCTGCATTCATTATACATTGAGGAGATTCTCCTTCACGTCTCACTATTGGAGCCACTGCACTAAAACAGACTTTTAACACACATGATTTAGAATAGACTGTATTTACTACAATTAAATCATCATAATTCATTCCCTGAAAAAGTTGCAGCATGTATTTCAAGGTATAAAATTTACAGATATCTTACTGTGTACATATAAAGTATAGTATATAAAAAAGCCACCAGGTGGAGAATAGATCTTGGTCAGTGTAGACACCACATTGAATTTTGTGTGGATAAAAATGAGGTCATGAGGGACTTCAGAACTTTCAAAACAGTTTTATAAAGTTTTGCAAAAGTGTTTGTCAGCTGAACAATTGCCATGCTGTTTTACAAACAATTCTACAACCCAGTGAACACACTGTACTCATTTTCATTTCTGTAAAATTAAACATGGTGCTTTCTTGACCAAGGTCTATCTCACTTGCACATCTCCTTTTCCCTCAACTGCCCATCAGGCTCATACATTTGTAGCACACACATATACTTTGAAAAAAAAAGAAGAAAAAAAAAACAACCAGGGTTTTATCAGCAATGTCAAGGCTTCTTCGAAAAGGAAACTGAATAAGCAGGGTGTGAATACTTGGGATATCCCAAAATTATAAAAAAAACTTAATTTCAAAGATGATGATATAGATTATTTTTTTCTCATGGAATCACTCTTCAAAGTTTTAACTGTGGAAAGACGTCAATAAAACAGTTTGTCACCAAACTTAACATTTATCTCATAAAAGTCATTCAGTGACTTTAGAGAAATATCTCTAAAGAGGAGTTCAGAAAAGAAAAGAAAAACTCCCATACCATTATTGATGAGGTTGAGCTGAATTTTGGTGGTCAGGGAGATGAAAGTCAAATGTGTGTCTCTGGTTTCTGCTCCACACCAGTAAACTCCAGCATCTCTCACGCTCACATTACTGATGCTCACTGTAAAAACTCTCTCTTCATTTCTCTCTGATGAACCATTCATTTCTGTCACTGTAGATGTGCTGATGTTTTGACAGATGTGATTATCATCCTCTTTGCAGAAATAAACTTTATGTTCCTCTGGGATCTGACAGATGTTGACTTCTTCACCAAGATGAGCAGATTTAGTCTCTGTCTTTGGATATTTTGCATCTATAAAATAAAACAATTAAATAACATTCAGATTAGATAATTCATACATGCAAGATAAAGTATTTCCAGTTCCTCACCATCTGTGATGAGTAGCTGAAGTTCAGTGAAGCTCTCAGTATAGTGAGACACCTTCACTCCACACCTGTATGTTCCTGCATCTGCAGCTTTCAGCTCTCTAAAAAACACCATCAAGACTCCTGCTCTGGTGTCGTCATATAAAGAAACATCTCCATTCTCCATCCATTCATCCTGAACTCCTGGATTCTTCCTCTCTGAACATCCATCTGATTCTTTACAGATGTATTTTGGCTTGGTTTTGTATTGAGGATGTTCACACTTGATCATCATACGACCTCCTGAGTATCCGCTTAATTTAGACACGCCCACTTTATCTGTCAATCACAAATATCACATCTAATTATTTTGGAGAACTTGTAGAAACTTTTATACCAGATTTCCATGAGAGTTTGCTATACTCACAAACAACATGTAGATGAACAGTATTAATAATGAAGTAACGGTATGATTGTTCTCTGATCCAAACTCCACATAAATAAACTCCTCCGTCATCTGGTGTCACAGCAGTAATTCTGAATCTTTCTTCCTTATCCATTGAGCTGTAGATCATCTTTATAGAGTCTTTTCCTTCTTTGAATATGATCTTGGAATCATTAATATGATTCTGTGAATATTCACAGCTGAAGGTGGCAGTTTCTCCACTATTCACCATCACTCTCTTTGACACTTTACAACATGAATCTGTCATTCACAAAATAAAGAAATACATTCACATATATAAAAGTTTTGAAATGATCAGGAATTTTGCTAAGACTTTGATTTTAAAATGACTGACCTTCTTTCACATGTAAACTCATATCAATGGACCATTTGCCATCAACCCCAATCCGGTAAGTTCCAGCATCTTGTGTGTTCAGTTCTCTAATGTAGATCATGAGGTTTCCATATTCATTGCAAATTAAAGTAAATCTTCCTTCATTAATCCATTGATCATGTTTCCTATAATTTATTATTGTTGTACTCTGTAGCTTTCTCATGTATTTAGCTTTGTCTCTATGCCAAGTTTTCCGTGAACTAACAAGAAGACTTCCTCCAGAATATCCAGTGACACTAAAACATCTCACTGCACCTGTCAATCAGATTGATACTGTGATCAGAAACCTCATGAACAGAAAACAGCATCATTACTGCAGTGATGAAAGAGAAAAGCTCTGACCTGAGATCAGGTAGAAAGTGAAGAAGATGAGGAGGATCTTCATTGTGAGTTGAGTTCAGTCTTCTTTATGCTGAATGTTCTCTGTGTGAATCTCTCTGTCTCTACATCTGTCTGCTTTAGTTACTTCCTCTTTATTCAGCTCTTTATCAGTAATGAGCAGCTTTACTGGCCCCTCCCACCATCAGCACTGACTGAATATTACATTAATCACACTGAAAGAGCGCCACCTAGTGGAGGTTACAGTGTCTGATACTGAGAGATCATACAGGTTTCATCTTCTCTATATAAGGACTAATGAAACTAAAGATAATCGATCAACATTATTTAAATCTTCCACTAGAGGGCGACAGTATAATTTACATGTGATGTGTCTATAGGTATCTCAGTAAACTTACAAGGCAGCTTCAAGATTAAAATAATTTAAAATAAAAGGCTTAAATAACAAAAAATAAAGAAAATGCAAAAAATGAAAGATACTGTAGTACAAAATATACCATATACAACTGACATAATTCATATATCATGAAGGGTTGGCCTGACACCACAATTTTGGCTTCGGTACGGTACCACAGTACAGATATTAAAACAGTATCATACAGGGTCTGAATTTGGGCCGAGGTATTGTGCATAATTTTACTCATTTCCAGCAGGTTTTTTGTTTATAATGCAGGAAATTACTGCAAACATTTATCACCATATTGTTCTTGTTACGGGTGCTGCTGTAGAGACGAGGCGAATATGGAAATCCACAATATACTGGGCTTTATTGACAATCATAGGAAGAACTAACAGCAACACACACTAAGATAAACATAAGAATAGACAAGGAGTGCAGGGAAAGTGTCCATTATAAAGGGAGTGATGATGATGAAGTCCAGGTGCAGGTGATGAGTGCTGATGGGGAGAAGATGAGGGAAGTGAGTGCAGGTGAGGAGACAAGAGGATCCTGGGAAATGGAGTCCAGGGAACACGGGAACTGTGACAGTACCTCCCCCTCCCGGTAGGCGCGGCCTCGCGCCGTGGAAAGAGCAACCGGGGAGGGGGGGTGGGCGCCCTGAAGACCTCACACAGGTGCAGGGAGAGGAGCAGACGGGACCGGAGGTCTCCAGGGCGGATCTAGGAGATCAGGTGGCCATGGCGGGTCAGAGGCCGTGGGCGGCCATGGCGGGTGTAGGAAACTTTTTCCCCGTCGAAGCAGAGACCAGGAGACGTTGGGATATCTTTCAAGCAGAAGTTACTCTTTATTGAGAAACGCGCTGTGCGTCGCTGTAGTCATCCAAGTCTAACTAAGGCAGTGTACATTGTAGTTTATATACATTCAAGGGGGAGAGATACATACAGTAGAGGTGGAGACAATCTAAACAAAGCATGCAAATGCAGTGCAGGAATCAGCCCGTTACCGGCATTTCCCCCAGCCCTGATCTAATCAGCATAACAGTGTCATTCAAATGCATAGGTGCTAATCCAGTCAGTCTGACAGTATCGCCCATACCTTCACATTATCATAGAGACAAAGGCAGAGCTATGTCTTGAGCTTGTCATGCCAAATGGTCAGGAAGTACATAAAGACACCTGGGCTGCCTGACTTGATTTTCTTAGAAAGTCATCCTTTTACCTTAAAATGCTAAATACAATGTACTTCACCATAGTATTTCATGTGATGTTATGTCAGGATGTAGGATCAGCAGATCTTAAACAGATTCTTAAATTTGTAATCCCACAGTCCCCCCTTTGAGAGTTCTAATAACTCTCACATAATACAAATTTAAACCTTCTTAAATCCTTTCTATACCATAACCTATGTTTGTTAACATAAGTCCCATCTTCCAGTCATGTAACTTGAAATAGTTACAGGCACATACATCTTATTCTGTGTCATGTCCGACATTTACATAAGTGTTGTTCTTTTACTTGAGTAAACTGTTGACACACATATACAACACAGGGTGGTAACATGTTGTATAAACTACATGATGACACAGAAAACCATGTAGCCTAAGCGTGGATGTCTTAAAAGTCCATGGCGCCTGAATAGCTGTGGAGTCTGTTCCCTGTAGAGTCCATTTCCAACGCATTTCCATGTCTGTTCCAAGTTGCTCAGATGATTCTTTGTCATTGTGCAACCCTGAGTTGCTCAGATGACTCTGTCGTCATGAAGGTTGTTCATGGATATCTGCGGTGATGCTTTACACCAGGTGCTGCTTATGAGCCATCATGGGATATACACATACCTGCAACACAAGAAAACAAAAAACAGCAGACCAGCAGTATTCATGCATAGACTTTAGTACGTTAGGCTCTGATCATATAGTTTTATGTCTAACTCTTATCATAATAAAATTCTAGTGATTGTATAGTGGTTTTGTTCTTCTTTTTCTTAACCTAGTCTTAATCAATTTGACACCTATAGACCAGTAAGGTGGGGATAAACTACTGAGAGGGGGAAACCTATGAGGAAGTCTTCACCACAGGGTTGGCCCCCGAGACCTGTTGCACTTCGGTTCTTCCCTGGGCTCCTCACTGGTCTGTGTGTCCTATTCTCTCCCTGTAGTTAATTTGCAAACTTTACTGTGCTACATCTCCATCTTCCAATGAAACATCAGTCATAGCAGACATCATAACCCATTGAGGATGGATAAGTGACTGAAGTGTGCTATAGCATAACATTTAAGGCTGTGAGTGTACTTAACCAGTGTCCCCCAAATGGTGGAAGTGACAGTCAACTTTCTTTTGTTCAGAATAAGTCTTTCAGCTTTCTTGTAAATTACTGGGGAAATTAAGCACTCACAGCCCAAATGGTTAGCATGTCAGCAAGCTGTTGCTCCAAGAGTTTGGAGCAGAGGGGAGGGGCAGTTTCAATGTAGCAAGTAGACTGAGTAGGAGCTGAGTAAAGCTGTTCATTTCTTTTAATGTCTTGTTTTTCCTACACTCTTTCATCCAATGTCCAGCTTTACCACAGTAATGACAACTGCCTTCTCTCTTAGGACATTTACGTTTCTGTTGATTCTCTGTGTTGACCTTAAAGGATGCTGCTGCAATCTTTACTCTTGTCTTGACATCGGAGTCTCTTTCCCAAGTAGCTAACGTATCCAAGTTGTTTTGCAGGGTTCCACTGGACCATATTAGGTCTAAGAAAGGCAATGCATTTCTGTATTCTGATAACAGCCCATCAAACCACATGCGGACCAGTGGTCCATTATCCTCTAGCACCTTCTCTGGAGTGTCAGCTATTCCACTGTATGCTGCAGCTGACTGACAAAATCTTTCAGTGTACTCACTTACAGTTTCATCCTTCTTCTGTACACAACTAGTGATCTTTGAACAGTCTACCTTTGGTCCCACGAGGTTCTGTAACACTCTCAGAACTCCTTCTCTCAATTCGCCTTTGCTGGAATGCTGAAACTCTGAATTATTTACAGCACTTTCAAAATCATTGAAATCTGACTCTGTCAAGATTTGTGACATTAGCTGGGTGACTTCAGCTAGGGACATATCATAGAGCTTCATTTTTCTGGACAACGCTCTCCTAAACTCAGAAAAATGTCTATGCACTGATGGCAAACTCTCAGCAAGTCTTTCTATGGCTTCAGGACCTAGAGTTGTACTGACTGCTTGTAACTGCAGTATGGCGGTTGCAGATGGAACTGCGTCAACCCCTTTTACTCTACTCTGAGCCTTTTGTCTTGCTCCACACACTTCAACTGCATTTACATCTTTATCCATCAATCCAGTATTGATATTATCCTCTATTCTACATAAAGACCGTAAGTCAGGATAGCTTTCATCTGACTGTTGGTCATTTGAGTCACTTTTGGTTGATGCTTTGTTATGGCCCAACATCTGAGTGAGACGAGACACTCGAGTGTGCAACTGTTTGTTCTGCTCTTCTAACTTAGCAATACATTGGGTTTGTTCTTGTGCAATGGATAGAGTAAATTCTCTGTGGCAGCAGATAATGCCCTTCATATTTTTCTTCCGAATACAAGCACCAAGTACCTTCTTGCATTCTTCAATGGACCAAACTTTTTCTGGATGAATCCCAAATATCTTTGTCAAATCCAATCTGACTGACTCAGTCACTATTGAGTCCATGTGCTTTCCTAACAATGATTTAAACTCACTATCTGTCCATAAAGGGGTAGCTAGTCCACCTTTCTCAGTTGTTGGAATTATTCTAGCATTCTTTCTCAACATTTTGTAATGTCTTTCTGGCACAACAATACACTTTCAACACTTCCCTGACAGAGCAGAGGATAACCTAGTTAATACACATCGTAATGTATTCAGCCTTCCTTGAGGACAACCAATAACTTCTCTGACAAAGCAGAGGGTAACCTAGTGGCTAATACACATTTTCAACCTTGCCTGGTAGTAAAGCAGAGGGTAAACTACTGTTAACACACTGTAACACACCTTCCAACTGTTGTTAACTTTCCCTGGTTGAATAAAGGATGTATCTTCTCTGACCACACAGAGGATAAATCACCTTCCCTGGTAAAGTAGAGGATAAATCTTCCCTAACTTTACAGAGGATAAACTTCGCTAGCAATGTAGAGGACAACTATTCAGTTAAACAACCTTCCCTGATTAGACAGAGGATAAACCAACTTCCCTGACTATACAAAGGATGAACCACTTCTCTGGCAAAGCAGAGGATAAACCAACTTCCCTGGCAAAGCAGAGAACAACACAAATTATTAGCACTTTACGCTAATTCTTCCCTGCCTGAACAGAGGCTAACCAATTATTAGCATGTGATGCTAATCTTCCTTGCCTGAACAGAGGATACCAATATTAGCACGTAATGCTAAACTTCCCTGCCTGAACAGAGGATAACCTTCATCTCTAAAAGAACATTTTTAGAGGATAACTTAGTTAACCAAACCCTACAGCTGTCTGTTAACTCTTCTCTGACGGCGCAGAGGATAACAAGTTTGTACTGGTCTTAAAGGTTCTTTTGGATAGAGTATCACTCACCAACCCTTGGTTGTACAGGAAAATTCAGCCTGGATCTTCTTTTGGATCAGATCTTTGTTGTGCTTGAAGTTTCAATCTGGATTGAGGTGAAAAGCTCTATCCGGGTCACGGCACCAAAACTGTAGGAAACTTTTTCCTCGTCGAAGCAGAGACCAGGAGACGTTGGGATATCTTTCAAGCAGAAGTTACTCTTTATTGAGAAGCGCTGTGCGTCGCTGTAGTCATCCAAGTCTAACTAAGGCAGTGTACATTGTAGTTTATATACATTCAAGGGGAGGGATACATACAGTAGAGGTGGAGACAATCTAAACAAAGCATGCAAATGCAGTGCAGGAATCAGCCCATTACCGGCATTTCCCAGCCCTGATCTAATCAGCATAACAGTGTCATTCAAATGCATAGGTGCTAATCCAGTCAGTCTGACAGTATCGCCCATACCTTCACGTTATCATAGAGACAAAGGCAGAGCTATGTCTTGAGCTTGTCATGCCAAATGGTCAGGAAGTACATAAAGACACCTGGGCTGCCTGACTTGATTTTCTTAGAAAGTCATCCTTTTTACCTTAAAATGCTAAATACAATGTACTTCACCATAGTATTTCATGTGATGTTATGTCAGGATGTAGGATCAGCAGATCTTAAACAGATTCTTAAATTTGTAATCCCACACGGGTCAGAGGCCGTGGGCGGCCATGGCGGGTCAGGAGACGTGGCCGGTGGCCATGGCGGTACTGGAGACGTGGCCGGTGGCCATGGCGGGTCTGGAGACGTGGCCGGTGGCCATGGCGGGTCTGGAGGCTTAACAGGCTCTGATGAACCTAGAAGCCCACCCAGGAGTTCCCCACCCATGGGTACCAGGCCCCCCCCCAAAATTTTCTTGGGGGATTTCCCCGTGGATGGTAAGGTGGGCTCGGCGGCGGCTGGCGCTGGAGCGGGCTCGTGACCGGTTGGAGATGGTGCGGAGAATAGGGCCCAGTCCATCCCCTCATACTCCATCAATAGGCCCACGGATACAGGTGCGGGCTGTACAGAGGCAGAAAACTCAGGAGACTGGGGCTGCTCAGAGGCAGAAAACACAGGAGACTGGGGCTGCTCGGAGGCAGAAAACACAGGAGACTGGGGCTGCTCAGAGGCAGATAACTCAGGAGACTGGGGCTGCACGGAGGCAGAAAACACAGGAGACTGGGGCTGCTCGGAGGCAGAAAACACAGGAGACTGGGGCTGCACGGAGGCAGAAAACTCAGGAGACTGGGGCTGCACGGAGGCAGAAAACTCAGGAGACTGGGGCTGCACGGAGGCAGAAAACTCAGGAGACTGGGGCTGCTCGGAGGCAGAGAACTCAGGAGATTGGGGCTTTTTCTTCTTCCTCCTTTTCGGGCGTTTTGGCCCAGCGGAGGATTTTTCATTGGCCCTCAGGGGTTTTAGGTTCGGCAGGACACCGGGGAACAGCTCACTGGAGAGGCAAGCGGAGGAGGATGGAGATTGACGAATCGGCCAGGCCACCCGTGTTTCTGGGGGAACTGATTGATCAAGAACCTCTTCAATTACGAAATCAGAACACTTCAGAAACAAAATCAGATTGATTGCATCGACTAGGGAAAAATTACAGGTAGGTTCTTTAAAACGAATCATGCTCTCGTCCAGCCCCTCCAGAAAAAGGGCGTTTAAACATGCATCTGGCAGATTCGTCAAATAAGCCAACTCGACAAACTCCTCCACATACCTCTCCAGCGAACGACCGTCCTGCAGGAGCCCAACAAGGTGATCCAAGGCAGAAGTTGGCGTGGGAGGCATGGGAGACAAAGGGATCTCTGGGAAGAATAAGCCCATCTTGGAGTGTGGATTTCCTGCGGTGTTGGTCTGTTCTTCTGTTACGGGTGCTGCTGTAGAGACAAGGCGAATATGGAAATCCACAATAATACGGGCTTTATTGACAATCATAGGAAGAACTAACAGCAACACACACTAAGATAAACATAAGAACAGACAAGGAGTGCAGGGAAAGTGTCCATTATAAAGGGAGTGATGATGATGAAGTCCAGGTGCAGGTGATGAGTGCTGATGGGGAGAAGACGAGGGAAGTGAGTGCAGGTGAGGAGACAAGAGGATCCTGGGAAATGGAGTCCGGGGAACAAGGGAACTGTGACAGTTCTGAATATAAGACAGTGTTTTTTTTCTTTTTTCTTGGAAATACATCTGAAAAAATCAGATTGTCTTATATTCAGGGACTTTACATGTCAATAATACACCCACAACAATAGGCAGCACCAAATATGTGTAAAACGAGTGGTTTACCGGTAGTTTACAGTGCCAGGGAACCTCATGATGACGAATGACCATCTAGAACAGAGCGGTTCAAAAGTGGGGCAAGTGAACCAGCAACTGAGGAGAGGTTATGATGCAAATTATGATTAAAACGCATCAGAAAGTCATCAAAAACTCTTATTTAAGCATACAAGAAACATGGTGTTTCAGAATGTAAACAGTCTTAAAAATGCTAACAGTCAAAGAAAAGCTTACCGTGGTCCTAAAAGCAGCCTCTTCGAAGAAAATGACAGGCAAGTGTGCCAGTACATAGTTGAAAAAAGAAATGAGGGGCTGCCCATAACCAGAGCCGTCATTCAGCTGAAGGCACTGGATATCACCAAAGAGCTGAACTTACCCATCAGAGAGCCCCTCATTTCTTATTCCGGTTACATACTGACACAGAATGATGCAGCATAATGGATTAGCATTACGCCGCAGAACAAGTCCTGCCTAGCGCTTGACCTCCGACTTCAGGGAGAAATTGCTGTGTTTTCAGCGCTATGTGATCGGCCAAAGAAAAAAATCATTCATATCCCGTTTCAGATAGGTAATGTGAATCAAACACTTGTGTGTTTGCCAACATCTGTCACTGTACATAAAAAGGTGAGAAACCAGTCATTGTGAAATCTAGTGTAAATGAGAACTACAGGTTATTTATAGGCAGCGGCTAGATGCTAGATAGCAATAGATGCTATTTACACAAAGTGACAATAGCAGCATTTTCTTAGCGATATGCTATTTAGGTGAAAATAGCGATAGATTCTATTTACACCATGTATCAGTTCTTTGCAATAAGAGTAAATAGTAATTAGATGCTATCTATACTTTATATTGGCAGATACTATTTGCAGCTCAGTATTTTTGTACATTAACAGGATGCAATAATAGCCCAAACAGACATTGGGGGGCAGAGCTAGTGTAGAGCGTTGTTCACGCGCTCTTCGAGAGCAGTTTTCTTTGCGCTCACACTCACAGCGCACACATAAAGCCGCCTCTCAAAGAGCACACGCTTACATAAATTGAGTTCGTTTTCACAGCTTATTGAGCTTAAACAGTAAAAATACACACAAATTTATGTCAAAATGTCCGTATTGGTGAGTATTCACAATAAACACAGTTGGCTATGTTTTAAGTGAATGTAAACGGTTTGAGAAAGAACACATAACGGTAGGCTACATCGGATCTGTGACAGCAGCCTAATATACCTGCTGCTATCTGCCACTAAATACTTTCATTAAAATTTTTAATTTGAATGATGTACTCACCTGTCGATCTCTTAATGCCCTGTACAAGTCAGAATGGTCAAGCAACAGATGCTTGTGAGGTTTGATGCGTTGCCTCCTGAGGCAACACATGATTTATAGCAATGTTTGCATAAGGTCTGTTGGTTTGCCTTTTTCATCAGCAAAGTTACCTCTTTCAAGCAAAGTAATTATAAATTTCACTTCTACTGCCCTTTTGTTAATTAGTTTTGGGCATGTTGATTGAGATTCGCCTGCTTTATCTATTTTGTTCTTCTATATTGTCACATTTGATGGTTTCATGTCAGTTTGAGTAGCACACTGCCACCTAGCAGGTGAACTTCGGAACAGCAGCGTATCCAGGACCAAAGTGAGCAAAATCATATCATACTGTTTGAAATAAAATATGTACAGATATTTTCCCAGTACCGGTATACCGCACAACCCCTAATACCAGGATATGTTGAGTTACAAAGGCTGATTCACTCTCATATACAGAAACATCTTGAGTGATTTCATGTCTTTATTAAATACCATTAACTCTAGAAAAAAATGCATCTATTACTTGGGTTTTGACATTTATTTGAGTTTTTGACATCTTTATCAGCAGTAAAGTCAGCTTTATTTATATAGTGCTTTATACAATAAAGATTTTTTTTTTCAGCTTTAAACAGGAAAATAGGAAAATGCTGTGAGAAACATTAACAGTTTTTAGGAGGAAACAGACTTGCAGGTTAAATACTTTGAGCTCCAAAAAGAAAAAAAAAAAAAGATCTTTGCCTCTTGTTCAGTTTAATTAAAATGAGCTACAGTAACATGCTTTTTTTTTTTTACACATTTTGTCACACTAACAACTTAATTACATTGTGTTATAAAACTGAAATGTACTTAATCCATTTGTGTTTAAACTACATGAATCTTTTTTGTTGACAACTAAATGGGCAGTGGATCTGTAGTTCCCAGCATGCTTTGCAATATCTGCATAAGGAGAGTAAATTTAATGATTAAGTTTTATTTTTTTGTTTTTCAGTAGCAGGAAAGACGTGATAGTGTTTAATGTTCAGTTATGTTGTGCATTTGAAGGAGTTTCTGTAATGTCTTTGAATTTTGTGGTTGTGCTGAAGAGTGGCGCTTGTGTTCAGTGAGTAATAACTGCTAATGTCAGCACTGACAACAGCCTTTTCTTATTCGCTCATTCTGTTTGCATGATGAATAAAACTGCAAGTAATCTCCTGCATTAACGTTTTCTTGCACACTTTGCCTTAAATTAATCCAGATATGTAAAATAAAATATTCAGATATTTGATTATAGTAAAAACCAAATTAAGTTGGATCAACATATTGTAAAAATTTGTAATTAAGTTAAACTGACTACATCCAATTCATTTAACCTAATCCAACTAAATTGTGTTGACCCAAATGATTTAATTTGAATTAAATAAATTGTGTGTAAAAATTTCATTCAGTTAAATTAAGTAAGGGTAATAAATTAAAATAATATCATATATTTCCATTCTATCTAAATACACACCTGATGTCACTCCTCAGATCATCAGAGGTTCATCAGCTGAAGTCTGAGTCTGATTGCTGCTTCTGTCTCTTTAACAGGCAGTTGTGGATTCAGCACCACGGACAGCAGCTGTCAATCAAACTTCAGCATCACTGATGACAGTTTAACAACACAAACTGAACAAAGAGTGAAATGCTGAGACGTGACTTCATCTGCTTCCTTCATCTTCAACTTTGGTTTCAAAATCATCTGCATGAACAATGAGTTCATGTAATTATCACATATTATATGAAAACTTTCATTCCTGCAAAGATCATTTCACTAAAACCAAGAAATTTAACAGCCATTAACACATATTTACCACTAGATGGAGCCAGAGGTGTGAATAAGACATTTGTGTTTGTGTTTACAGACAAGTTGATGCTCTGCTCAAGGTGTTTTTTTTCCTCAGACTATTAGTTGTGCCTTTGTTGTCTGTTCTTAAATTATTTCATAACTAAAGGAATTTTACTAAATTTACCTTTATTTTCCCTCAGAAATAGCCTAGTTTGATATATATTGATATTTTGTTATTTCAGCAAGTTTTAGATTAAAATGTTTATTATACTGATTTATATACTGTATAATGAGGCATTTCATATTATCATAGTCAGTTAACAGTGTTGTTTGAATCTGTGAAGATATTGTGAGATTCACGAGCCTCAGCGCGACCGTTAGTTAAAGCACTGCTGTTAAGATCAAATAAATTACCATACAAGTCATTCATACGCTTTGTGGTGTGTAATTAAGTCTTCTGACAAGATAACATGTGTATGTGTGAGGAACAGATCTAAAATTAATTGATTACTCACAGAAAATCTTCTTCTCTGATCTGTCAGTTCAAATTTCGATTCACCCGCGAACTTTGTTTTCATTCAAACGGAAGCGCAGCGCTCAGCGCCATATAAGGAGAAAAGGGAGGAGTAGAAACTGTGCTTAAACCTCATTGGCTCTCGAGTGTATGTTGTCGTGTCATATTTGAATATTCAGAATCTTGAAAATAGAACTGAAGAGATGTGAGATACAGTCAGACGCAGCTGCAAATACGGTTCATTACTAATAACTTTGGAAGCTTGTTTCTGCCACTGAATAAAAAGAACAATAACTATAAAGATAACGAAAAAGATATAGTTCTAAAAATCATTCTACATATAAAAGAACAGCAAACTCCACACCACCACTGTAATGATAACGGCACCGAGAAATTATATAGCTGGAATCACTTTCAGAACGATTTTTTCTAGCTGATGAATGATAAAAACATTGACAGCCAATCAGAATTCATCATGCTTTAAAAGTTCAAGCATTTAAAGTGACAGGCGACTAAATTGCAGCACGCTTAGAATTAAGAGAATGATATCACGCTGAGACGCAATGATGAGACGCAAAAAAGGAACTTAAATCTATATTTGCAGGCGTCTATGAATCTCCTGTCTGTGTGACACACACAACTCATGCACACAGAAAGCTGCTTCAGAGCACGTTGACTGTATCGAGTTTTCTTTACGCTTTAACGACAAAACACACAAAAGTATACAAAAATGCCCGTTTTCTTGAGTATCCTCATATGCACAACCTTAAATTAGTAAAGTCTTAAATGACCTTTGTAGCTTTATTAAGGATTAATCTATATTTAATTTATAATTTATGCAGTGAAGACTGTAAAGTGTTTGATAACTATATTAAATTTCTGTATGTTAGATCAAATATTTAAAATACTGTCTTTATGTTTGTTTCTACATTAATGTGGAGGTTAAATGTGAAATTATTACAATACATATATATATAAGCTTTAAATTAATCACAATTAATTACTGAAAAATTCTCTGTATCTTTTATGCAGTGGAAAGTCTGTGGCCATCGATACTAAGATAAATGTTTCCTGTTTTTATCACACTTGCAGGCAGCTGAAGGGTTTCTTGGTTTGACCCACAGAAGATAAATAGAGCAGAAAACCACAAGCTGAAGAGCATCTCAGGTTCATGGTCTTCATCACACAGTATCAAACAACCTGCAAACACAAAAAGCTTTTTCAAGCAAGTCTCTTTATCCTAGTAAAAAATATAAAATACTGGGTTAAAGAGTATTTAAATACACACTTTTGATTTTTAAAAATGCTAACAAATTCAAATGTACAGACTCATTTCTCTGTTTATCATCTGTTTTCTGTCTGATGATGATCTCATTCATAATATCACAACACGACATCACTGACATTTCACATTCAGTAATACGAGTTACATCTCTGTCGGACTGAAAAATTATGTTTTTACTGAATTCAGAAAAGCAAACTAACATATTACTCTTACTGCCATATAAAGATACACTATGATTTTATCCTTTGATTTTATCCAGAGAGAAAATAATGTTGATAATGTCATAAAAATAAATCAAACCATAAAATTTACAGTAAAACCTGGAGCTTGTTTAAAGTGGTACATGGTTAAATTTACCAACTTAAACTCAGTCTCTGTTATTGATTTGTGGGCTCATTTTTAAATTTAGTTTGATCTGAAAAGTAAAATTGTCAAATCACACAGATAATTTGTTGATCATAAATATTTTCAGTCTTTTGAATCTCATTGATCACTCTGAGTAAATGTTGGAGGTGAATTAGTGAAGGATCAGCTCTTAGTCTTTATTGTCTTCTGCTCTCAATGGATGTTGATCTTCTGTCTCTCTCTGTTCAGTCTCATGTGTCTCACTGTGGGTTTCCTGAGTAAGTGTTTAATTAAACTGAACTGAGACCCTGAACCTTCACCAGTTTCCTGTGGCTTTGAGCTGGACGGAAAAAAACAGCCTGTTCATCACACCAACACAAACAACACCTCCAGCGCTCGTGATAAACTTTGAGACAGAAAGTTAAACGCAGATTAAAAAAAAACAAAACAAAAAAAAAATTTCAGGTCTTTGAATATATATATATATATATATATATAAACTGTTAAAAATGAAAACTGTTAAAAATATAAACTGTTTCAAAAATGAAATTATTATTTTATATACTTTTTTTAAATCAAGATCTTTTAATAAGTTGCTCTGAACACAGTAGATCAGTGGTTTTCAGTCCTGGTCCTATATGAACCCATCGATCTGCACATTTAACCTTATTTAACACTCCTGATTCAGATCATCAGTTCATTAGGTGAGAACTACATGATCTGAACCGAGTCACTGCATCTGAAATCAAATACTTCCCTACTATATGTGAAAAAGTAGCATCTCCAAATATATAGTATTCAAAAATAGGCGAAAAGTACCTGGATGACGTACTACTGTGCATTTGGACACTTTACTATCCCATGAGGCCACAGGAGAGGATTTATGAATGAAGGTGAAGTGATGCAAATGATGCTGGATCACATGATAATGGCAATATGGTGGATGTAGTACGTCCAGATTACATACTATATAGAATATATTTTAATGGTCGTGAAGTAAATTCAAACTCAAATGTAGTACCTCCTCAGACAGTATGTGATTTCAGACGCAGCGAGTGTGTCAGAGAAGAGAGACAAGCGATGGATCTCCAGGACCAGGACTGAAAACCACTGAAGAAGATCAGACTTGTCCAGGAGTCATCTGTGAAAAAATCAAATAAACATGACTGGACAAAGTATTCAGAAACTACTGGAACATAAATGAGAGTATGAATTCATCATTTGAGCAGCCTTACTGGGCCCGTCATTTTTCTGAAATGTGGGAGTATTTGAAACTTGTCATTATTTTGCAATTCTATTTAATGATGCATTTAAAAAAAACAATACACATTTTACCTTTACCTCAGATAATTAAAACATTTTTACCTCAGATTAGATCTACATGCTTAAGTACAAACTTATAAAAATAAGAAAATTATATATCTCACACACACACAAAAAAACCTCATTTAACAACTTGTAAAAGAGTCAGGACATTTAAATATAGCGGAGGAAAAGAGGAACCAGACTCATCTGACATTACAATCAATCTCTATATGCTAAATATGATGTGTTTAGACAGTACGTGTCTCATATGGTGCTCAGTTTGAACCCTGTTTACTGTGAATCAGTCCGTATTAAATGCATCAGTTTATAACATTCTCTGCTGTTGAGAGATAATTGACAGCAGTGTATTCACTGTAATCCTGATCATTCCTGATACTGACACTGTCAGGACAGTCTGATTTCTTGTAGAAATTCACCACTGCGTAATTCAGATCCTCAGTAGATGTGATGCAGCGCTGAGAGTCACCAGAGGCTTTCTGAACTGTAGCAGAGGAATCAGAGGGGCTTGTGGGTAATTGTCTGTGAGTGTCTTTAATCTCCTTGTAAACACAACCAGTGTAAGAAACCTGACGAGAGACAGAACATATATGTACAGGTGCTGGTCATATAATTAGAATATCATCAAAAAGTTGACTTATTTCACTAATTCCATTCAAAAAGTGAAACTTGTATATTATATTCATTCATTACACACAGACTGATATATTTCAAATGTTTATTTCTTTTAATTTTGATGATTATAACTGACAACTAAGGAAAATCCCAAATTCAGTATCTCAGAAAATTAGAATATTGTGAAAAGGTTCAATATTGAAGACACCTGGTGCCACACTCTAATCAGCTAATTAACTCAAAACACCTGCAAAGGCCTTTAAATGGTCTCTCAGTCTAGTTCTGTAGGCTACACAATCATGGGGAAGACTGCTGACTTGACAGTTGTCCAAAAGACGACCATTGACACCTTGCACAAGGAGGGCAAGACACAAAAGGTCATTGCAAAAGAGGCTGGCTGTTCACAGACCTCTGTGTCCAAGCACATTAATAGAGAGGCGAAGGGAAGGAAAAGATGTGGTAGAAAAAGTGTACAAGCAATAGGGATAACCGCACCCTGGAGAGGATTGTGAAACAAAACCCATTCAAAAATGTGGGGGAGATTCACAAAGAGTGGACTGCAGCTGGAGTCAGTGCTTCAAGAACCACTACGCACAGACGTATGCAAGACATGGGTTTCAGCTGTCGCATTCCTTGTGTCAAGCCACTCTTGAACAACAGACAGCGTCAGAAGCGTCTCGCCTGGGCTAAAGACAAAAGGACTGGACTGCTGCTGAGTGGTCCAAAGTTATGTTCTCTGATGAAAGTAAATTTTGCATTTCCTTTGGAAATCAGGGTCCCAGAGTCTGGAGGAAGAGAGGAGAGGCACACAATCCACGTTGCTTGAGGTCCAGTGTAAAGTTTCCACAGTCAGTGATGGTTTGGGGTGCCATGTCATCTGCTGGTGTTGGTCCACTGTGTTTTCTGAGGTCCAAGGTCAACGCGGCCGTATACCAGGAAGTTTTAGAGCACTTCATGCTTCCTGCTGCTGACCAACTTTATGGAGATGCAGATTTCATTTTCCAACAGGACTTGGCACCTGCACACAGTGCCAAAGCTACCAGTACCTGGTTTAAGGACCATGGTATCCCTGTTCTTAATTGGCCAGAAAACTTCTTGACCTTAACCCCATAGAAAATCTATGGGGTATTGTGAAGAAGGAAGATGCGATATGCCAGACCCAACAATGCAGAAGAGCTGAAGGCCACTATCAGAGCAACCTGGGCTCTTATAACACCTGAGCAGTGCCACAGACTGATCAACTCCATGCCACGCCGCATTGCTGCAGTGATTCAGGCAAAGGAGCCCCAACTAAGTATTGAGTGCTGTACATGCTCATACTTTTCATGTTCATACTTTTCAGTTGGCCAAGATTTCTAAAAATCCTTTCTTTGTATTGGTCTTAAGTAATATTCTAATTTTCTGATACTGAATTTGGGATTTTCCTTAGTTGTCAGTTATAATCATCAAAATTAAAAGAAATAAACATTTGAAATATATCAGTCTGTGTGTAATGAATGAATATAATATACAAGTTTCACTTTTTGAATGGAATTAGTGAAATAAATCAACTTTTTGATGATATTCTAATTATATGACCAGCACCTGTATTTAATAATAATAATTTGAATATTTAATAATATTAACAGCTCTGGAGATCCTCAGTCTTTAGATCATATAATTTATTCTCATTATTGATCAAAACAAATATCTTTTTCTAAATCACAGTAATTCTACAAACCGCTCCGTTGTTTGCTGGAGTTGCATGAGATCTTTTGGAGAAGGAATCAGCGTCTGTCAAAAACAAGAAAATTAATGGTTTGGTAAATCTCTTCACATTCTCATATTTCTCTAATTTCTTCATCTTTAGTTGTAGCCAGCTGGAGGCAACAAATTTGTTTTTATGAAAAAAGGGGAAATAAAATGTCTATAAGAATGTAAATGTATAATTTTGATCAATGTCATAGAAGTTCTTTTATAGTAAAAATGGAAGAAGAAGGAGTTTTACTGTTCGACTGACGCCTCCTGCAGACAGTCCTGATCACGAACACGAGTCCAGTGATGATCAGCAGCAGAACCACAGACACACTGACCACCAGAGAAGAGCCTGAAAACACCAGAGACTCACAATCTGAACCACACACACAAATGAGTGTGTCTGTGTTTCAGAGAGAGTTTGTACCTGTTACAGGATACACAGATGTGATCGCTGGAGATTCAACTGATGATGATGGTGATGTTGTTCTGTGATAGTTTGACTCTGAAACAGAGAAGTCAGTGTCACGAACAAAGAGTTTTCTTACCTTCTTCACTCACACATACTTCACTTCCCTTTTCTCAGACACGCTGATATTTTTCACACTTAACCATCAGACATGCTTCACACACAAAACCACAAACAGTGGTCTTCGAGCATCTTGAAACTGTCAGGAGGATTGAAAGTGTTGCTGATGCAGTGATGATCTCTTTGCTAAGTACTTTAGCACATGCATGCTGTTGTTAAAGGGTTAGTTCACCCAAAAATGAAAATAATGTCATTTATTACTCACCCTCATGCCGTTCCACACCCGTAAAACCTTCGTTAATCTTCAGAACACAAATTAAGATATTTTTGTTGAAATCCGATGACTCAGTAAGGCCTCCATAGCCAGCAATGACATTTCCTCTCTCAAGATTCATTAATGTACTAAAAACATATTTAAATCAGTTCATGTGAGTACAGTGGTTCAATATTAATATTATAAAGCGACGAGAATATTTTTGGTGTGCCAAAAAAAAATAAATAAATAACGACTTATATAGTGATGGCCGATTTCAAAACACTGCTTCAGGAAGCTTCGGAGCGTTATGAATCAGCATGTCGAATCATGATTCGGTGTCAAACCGCCAAACTGCTGAAATCACGTGACTTTGGCCCTCCAAAACCGCTGATTCGACACGCTGATTAATAACGCTTGAAGCTTCCTATATAAGTCGTTATTTATTTTTATTTTTTTGGCACACCAAAAATATTCTCGTCGCTTTATAATATTAATATTGAACCACTGTACTCACATGAACTGATTTAAATATGTTTTTAGTATATTAATGGATCTTGAGAGAGGAAATGTCATTGCTCCCTATGCAGGCCTCACGGAGTCATCGGATTTCAACAAAAATATCTCAATTTGCGTTCCGAAGATTAGCGAAGGTCTTACGGGTGTGGAACGGCATGAGGGTGAGTAATAAATGACAGAATTTTCATTTTTGGGTGAACTAACCCTTTACCTATCAGTTATCTGTGAGAGGTTTGAGTTAAATTGATGTTTTAAAAAATATATTTTTTTTTAACTCAAGAAATAAGTTCACAGTACTACAGTTTTATTTTTAATTGCTTTGGTGCAATTTTCACAAGGTCAATTTTCAAAAATCTTTCCCTGGAAGCATATGTTGAAGATTTTTGTGAACTCTCTCACCTGGTAGACTCCAGTGATGTCGCACTGAAGGACATTTTTCGTCATGGACTTAACAAACCCATTCGATCATGGATGCCAGGGGGAAAAATCAATTTTTCCCTGGCCCAATACATAGACCACTCCCTTCTGTTAAGTGGATCCTCATTTACTGTAGGAATTGCGGATGAGGAGCCCCGCAATCCTACAGCATCCATAACACACCAGAGTTTTTCCACACCCTGACTATCACGTCTGGATTTATTCATGCCATGTCAGACCCTGTTCACGTCATGCCAACCAGGTCAGTGCCTGTTCACATTATGTCTACCAAGCCAGAGACTGTTCATGCCATGCCTGCCATGCCAGGGCCTGTTCACGCCATAAATGCCATGCCAAGGCCTGTTCACATCATGCCAGCCAGGTCCTCCAGTGCACCAGGACCCTCTGCTCCACGACCCAGGTCCGCCCATGATCCATGGACCTGGTCCGCCTCTGCTCCATGACCCAGGCCAGCCATTGCCATGCTGTGGTCCAGGTCCTGTCCCCTTGCACAGACCTGGCCCTCCATCCCTCCCCCAAGACCGCCTCCGCTCCACCACCCTCCTGGACTGTCTAGTTTTGGTTAATGTTGGGCATCGGGAGCCGCCCTTAGAAGGAGGGATTCTGTAATGTCTTGTTTTGAGTGTTATTATTCATGTTAATGTTTCATGTTTTATTGAACATTTAAGTTCATGCTTTGCTTCATTGCTTTGTTTGCCATGTGCTCCCATGTCATGTGATTACCTGCTCCTCATGTAATCTTGCTATGTGCATCCCTTGTGAATGTGTCATGTTGTCATTGGTTTATTTAGTCATGTGGTTATCAGTTCTGTTTTGTGATTGGGTCTTTGTCTCATTGTTCTCAGGTGTGTCTCTTTGTATAAATAGCCCTCATTAGGGCTGTGAGGACCCTATTGTAATTGCTCAATCAATTCTTCTTCTTCTCCGAAATTAATCGCATTTTTGAGGGCCTAAACATGCTCGAAAACTCATGAAACTTTGCACGCATCAGAAGTGGTGAAAATTTACGTCTGATATGGGTCTCAGAATTAGGTGTGGCAAAATGGCTCGATAGCGCCACCTACAAAATTTCAATTAAGTGCCCTTCGCACTACGTTTCACGTACAGGTATGAAACTCGGTAGACACATCTAACAGCCCAATACCTACAAAAAAGTCCCTGGGTGCAAAATCTGTAAACCCAACAGGAAGTGAGATATTTTGAATTTTCTCTGCAAAATTTTTTGTAGTTTTTGCCATTTCCAGACGTTGTACTTTAACGAACTCCTCCTAGAGCTTTGATCAGATCAACATCATATTTGGTCAGTCTAATCGAAAGGCCTTTGCGACGTTAAATTGTGAAGATCTAGAGTTTTCGCTGAAGGGTGTGTCCGTGGCGGCCTGACAGAGTTCGATGTTTCGCCATGAAACAGGAAGTTGTTGTAACTCAGGCATACAATGTCCAATCTGCCCCAAAGTTCACATGTTTTATTAGAGTCCTGGCCTGAAGACATCTACATGCCAATATTCAGTCAGTCATAGCGCCACTTGCGGGCAACAGGAAATGTCATGTTTTACACTGTGATTAACTCCTCATAGAGATTTAACCAGAACAACATCATATTTGGTCATTCTAATATTAAAGCGATGTTAAATTGAGAAGATCTTGAGTTTTCGCTGAAGGGTGTGTCCGTGGCGGCCTGACAAAGTCTGATGTTTCACCATGAAACAGGAAGCTTTTGTAAGTCAGGCATACAATATCCGACCTGCCCCAAACTTCACATGTTTTATTAGAGTCCTGGCCTGAAGACATCTACATGCCAATATTCAGTTAGTCATAGCGCCACCTGTTGGCAACAGGAAATGTCATGCTTTACACTGTTATTCACTCCCTGAAACACATTTAAATATACCATGAAGTACCAAACATGCTGGAAACATGTTAAATCATGCAACACTTGGCTAAGTGCTAATGTATGCGATTAACTCCACGAAACAGGAAGTTGCTGTAACTCATGCACACAATGTCCAATCTGCTCCAAAGTTCATATGTTTGAGAAGAGTCCTGCCATGAACACATCTACATGACAATATTCAGTTATAGTAGTAGTGCCACCCGCTGGCAGCAGGAAGTGTCGTGTTTAACACTGTGATGCACTTCTAGCAACATACTAAAATATGCAGTTGAGTGCTAAACCTGCAACACTTATCATCATGAAACAGGAAGTTGTTGTAACTCCTGCATACAATGTCCAATCTGCCTCAGACTTCACGTTTGATAAGTGCCCTGGCCTGAAGACGCCAAAATGTAGTTATAGTCATATCGCCACCAGCTGGAAGCAGGAAGTGTGGAAAATACAAATGACTGACGTTGTTCTCCTATATTAATATACTTAAATGCATATTGCCCACTGTGCTCTGTTTTCCTAAAGCCACGGGTGGCAGTGACACGGGTGCGAGGACCCTTTCATCCCTGCTTGCAGCTTTAATGTTTCATTGTTATCTTGTCTAGCTTTGTTTCACTGTAATCTGCTGTTGATGAGTTTATTTCTGTGTCAAGTCAAGTCAAGCCATGCTTATGTTTTGTATTTAGTTCATGTTTTTGTTCAATAAACTGCACTTGGGTTCACTACGCTCACCTCCAGTGGAATACAATAAGGCCTGGAAACCCAACATGTGTGTGTGTGTGTGTGTGCGTGCGTGTGTGTGTGTGTGTGTGTGCGTGTGTGACAGAGAGATTTGCAATTTGTGAACATAGAGCATAGACAGTGTTCAAGGGAAAACAGGGAAACAGTCAATAACTGTATAACATCAGATTGATCAGAGATACATCAGAAGAAGAGAGACAGATGGCATGAATTACATTATAATATGCCATGTGATACTGTAAACAGATTACCATGGTAGAGACTGACACATTACTGTAACTCACCCTTATAAAGGTTGACTACAGTATAGATTCAGTCATATGGTACAAACATTTACTGTACTGGCAAACTCTGTTCTGAACAAAACCTCATGACTGTTTCCCAACTTTATCACACCTTTTTTTAAGAATAATAATCGTTACATTCTGACTTTGTTTCAAAGGGATATTGTCTCCAATCCTGCTATTGTATCATATTGGAATGGTTGTGTTGATGGTCTGTTGTGGAGTAAAATCTGTCGTTAATGGCTAGTGCATTACAAATGCATTTGTCTTAAAAGAAAACTGACAAACATTCTATAGATTTTGAAAACTGACTGTTATTGACAGATTTAAAATTGTTTATTTGTCTAATTTGGAAAGTTTTATCTTGTATCTGACATTTTATAAGCTGATCTTATGTTATTTTCTAGTCTTGACTGTGTATGATTGTTTCAAACAATCAAGGTGTAGTTGTTGGTAACACTTTTACTGTATTGTAGATAATAGCATTAAAAGCATTTGTGTCATCTAATCATCTAAATTAAGTTTATGAAATTGAGATTTAGAGCATTTTGTTGTGCCTCTGTGAATGCATTGTTCTCTGCCCTGACAAAATTTGACTATAAATTATATTAATAACATTTTTACATTTTGTCTGTTTTATTTCAATTTTGTAGAATTACAAATGGATGGTAATGCTTAATATTGTTGTATAAACATTAATTAGCAGACAATGATAATTTTCAGTTGACACATGACACATTTGTGTGTTAAAATTACCTTACACAATTTGTGTTAAGATGGATCACACATCTACTGTGTTAAATTTGACACGTGTGTAGTCCCTGAGCACACTCACCACGTGTTAAAATTCTGCATGTATCATTTTTAACACATCTCTTTTTGCAGTAACACCGTAATCTACTTAAACTGTAAATTCACAGCTGCTCTTGTTTTGCTGTATTCACAGTTGTGCTGTATTTTACAGTATAATTGTAGTTGATGATTTATGGTACTCTTGTTAATCTACAGGCTTGCTGGCAACCAAAATTGCCAGTAAGTTGCTGTAAATTTTACAGCATTTCTTATAGTGTGTGAATAAAGATGTAACAAATGCTGGCAATAAATGGCATGATGACTACAATAAAATAGTATTGTGATTGTGTTCATTTAAATATTATAATAAGCTTACATCATCTTACTTGATTTGCAGTACAGTCAGAAGAAACTGTTAAAATGTTCTAACTGTACCATAGGAATGAATCTATACTATAGTTAGCCTTTACCGATTACAGTAATGTTGGGTTTATGTTTTATGGGGACTTTCCATAGACATCATGATTTTTATACTATATAAATGGTATATTCTATCCCCTACCCCTAAACCTACCCGTCACAGAAAACTTTCTGCATGCAATGTAAAACATTTTATAAAAATATAATTTTGTATGATTTATAAGCTGTTTTACTCATGGGGACCAAAAAATGTCCAAACAAGGTCTAAAATTACTGGTATAAACCATCCTTGTGGGGACATATGGTTCACAAAGCAGGGTTCACCAGGACCACACACACACACCAACACACACACACACACACACACACACACAAACAAGAAACTATTCCAATAGAATCAATATAGAAATCTATAGGTGTATCAAAAGATTCACTGATTAACCATTAAATTCAGTTGGATTAAATAATAGACAAATGTATTAAACTGAACGAGAAGAGATGAAAATCAAAAGTTTGATAGTAATAGCATTATGAAAGGCAGTTACTGTGAATGAAACATTTATATAGATAAAACTTTTGAAAATGAAAATTTTGTCTTGTGAAAAGGATGAATTGTGATTTTGTATATTTAACTAACACAACAGAAAATTGTGAAATGTTTGAAAAAACTGCACTTTTGATGATCTGTTGTGATATTAGTACTAAGAGTTTTGAAAATTTACCAATTGCTTGTGAAAATTGCGCCAAAGCAATTAAAAAATTGTATCACTGAAACAACTATGAAAATATGCTTTCAGTTAACTGATTTACATAGCCCGTTCTTGTTGCTTATAGTTTGTAAATGTTCAATGAAAAGGTCAATGAAAACCAAAAAAAAAAAGTTCTTATATGGCATCACTGCGTTGAAAAAAAAAAAAAAAAAAAACAGAAAAAAAAGGTAACACTTTCTATGAAGACCATGCTTATAATGAATTTCTAGGCCCATTTATAATTACTTATAAGTAAGTATTACTATTCTAGAAATATGTTTATAAAGACTCATTAAGATCTATACTGCATTATAAGAACAGTTAGAGTTACATTTATATTATTTTCATAATTACTTATAAGTCATACATTTTCTTTTTTAATGCGCATGCTCATAATCCATTATATGGTGATTTATAAGTATTAATAAGTCAGTCGTATGGTTCCATGAGTGTATTTATAAAGATGCTTATATGTTTGCATTAGAGGTCATGAATGGTAATTTTGATTTGTTGAAAATCTGTATCTCCTCAGCCATATGGTATTTTTTTTTTTTTTTAGCTGTCTGGAATTACAGTATACTTTAAAAAGTATATTGTTGCAGTGTTTTGCTAGTATTTATCATTAAAAAAAAGATTTATTTTCAGCTGTTTGTATTGATTTCTGTTTTTCTGTTTTCCCCCCATTATTTTATTACAGAAATTATTGTTCATTAATTACACTTACAAGTACACAGCTGTATAATGAGCACATCTTCATGATTTCTTAACATTTGCTTTAAGTATTATTACTCATAATAAGTATTTATAAGAACGCAACACAGCTATTAATAACAATATATTTAATTATTTGACAGAAATAAATCTAAATTACTAAAAAGTCATTGCAACTATAATATAATAACATTATAGCAATGCAGCATACATCTTTACAAATACACTCATGGAACCATAAGACTGACTTATTAATACTTATAAATCACTATATAATGGATTATGAGCATGCGCATTAAAAAAGAAAATGCATGACTTATAAGTAATTATAAAAATAATATAAATGTAACTTTAACTGTTCTCATAATGCCGTATAGGTCTTAATGAGTGTTTATAAATATTTTTATAAGATAGTAATACTTACTTATAAATAACTATAAATAGAGCTATAATTCATTATAATCATGGTCTTCATAGAAAGTGTTACCAAAAAAAACGTATTGATTTTATCTTTCATCATCTAGAGGTGTATTATTACTGTCATTATGTGTGATGTTGTGGAGATCATCATGGGTTTGAGGATCTCAGTTACTCACCTGTTGTAACCTTCAGATTCACTTCAGTGTAAGAATATTTTTCTTTAGTTCTATCAACTCCACACTGGTACGTCCCAGAATCCAGTTCAGTCAGATTTCTGATGGTCACAGTGAAGACTGCTGATCTTGTGTCATCATACAGAGAGAATCTTCCAGAATCAACCCATTTATCTTTCTCTTTAGTCCTGATGAGTTCAGAGCACCATCCAGACTTTGGTTTATTTGGCTTCTTTCCTCTACAAAAATACTTTGCATTTGCTGTATGTCCTTTACTATATTTGCATGTGATGTTGACTTCAGATCCTGAATATCCTGTCACACTGATGGACCTCACGACACCTACAACAAACCAGCATCTTAATATATCATATATTATAAGAACAAAGGCGAACTTTCAGATTAATTTAGGCTACTGTTTCTTAAAGTCAAATCAACAACATGAACTGAAGTGAAAGACTCTCCTCATCAAATCTGTGCTGTTTTTAGTGATTTACTCTGAGTTCAGATTCTTACCAGGAATCATCAGCAGAGTGAAAGTCAAGATGATCTTCATTCTTCTCTCTTATTAAATGATCTTCTCTGTTGTCAGTAGATTCAGTTCTTCTGAAGCTCTCGATGTGTGTTCAGATGAGTTTTGAGTGTTTCTTTCCTGGTTGCATGTTTAACATGAAGTGCTGAATGTGACGGAGACGCCCACTTCCTCTGAGAGAGAGAGAGAGAGAGAGAGAGAGAGAGAGAGAGAGATTAATAAAGCGAGACGTGAAGCTAATACTTCATTTCATTTGACAGTGACATCTGATGGACACACACGTAACAGCAGCGGTTCCCATTGTAACTATAAGTGCAGGTTTCTGACTGACCAGTATGATTAATATCACAGTGAGATATGACAGACAGAACAGGAAACAGGAAGTATAACAAAGTCCAAGGACAAACACAGTGAACACCTGACAAAGCCCCCATTAAAGGAGAGGATTCCAGACGCTCCACAAAAAAACAAAAGTCGAGGAGGGTGGTGAAGTGGAGGTGGAACAGGGAAGGGATGGGGAAGGGATGGAGGCCAGGCCCGTGTAATGGAAGATGGCCTGGAGACTGAGGCAAAGCAGGGAGCCAGGGTGGAGCAAGGAGCCAGTGCAGAGGAGGTAGGGCAGGTGGTCAGGGCGGAGCCGGCATAGCAAGAAACCAAGGCAGAGCAGACAGAGTCGGAGACCACCACAATAGAGTTGACGGGTCAGGAGACCACCAAGGCAGAGCTGAAGACCATGGCAGAGCCAAGGAGAGAGCCCAGAGAGTTTAAAGAATCTCTGTGGCTGTAACAGTGCCAACAGGGGAACGGAGAATTCAGGGACGATTTTAGTGGCCTTGACAGTAAATGCGGGGAGTTTAAAGGCAGCCTCCATAGCCGTGACAGGGCAGACAGATGGTTCAGGAGCAGATCCTGCCACCTCAGTGTGCAGCCCAAACACACAAGATGTTGCCATTACAGGTAACACAGATGACAGTAGGAAGACTTCCAGGACCACCAGACTAGGAAGCACTGAGAGTGCCAGGCTTGGGGGCGCTAGGACCACTCTGAGATGGATCCAGTGGCTGCATGGTACTGTCCAGTGGTGTTTGGAGCTTCAGGAGCATAGCCCCCCACCCCCAAAAATTTATATAAACCGGGCAAACAATCGTAACAAGACACACCTAGGGGAGAAAATCAAGGGGAAATTAACATGAAAAAGGACTACAAGATGGCTGACAGAACAGGAAACAGGAAGAATAACAAAGTCTAGGGACAAACACAGAGAACATGACAGGATTAATTACAGTACAATAAGACATTCTAAAACAGGAATCTGAACATTAGAAAAAGTCAGGTTCAAAATTAATTTTGTTGGCATGTTAAAGGTTTTTACAGAGGGTGATTTGCATTTCTTTTTATCACTCCATCAATTGGCAATACTGTCAACAGCCAAAGAAAAACAGATTCACCATATTTTTAAGAGTAAAATGTCAGTGTGATCTCCTGCTGGTGGAAGAGAGTCGTTCAGATGTTCAGCACCGCGGACAGCAGCTGATCTGCAGCACATGACTGAGATTCATCACCACACACAAACACACTCACAGTCTTCCCAGCTAACATTTTTTTTTTATTCTAAGAACGTTTTCCAAACATTCATTTTTTGTTATGGAAACATTAAAATGTTACTGGAAAGTTTTTTTTAATGTTAGTATGATGTTCCTGAAACATTCTTTCAACTTAATTTTTACTACCAACTCAGCATTATAGGAACGTTGATTTGTAACATTCCAAGAACATAAAAATGTCAACTTTCTTTAATGCTAATAGAATGTTATGTAAAGGTTAGAATGATGTTCCTGAAACATTCTTTCAAACATCTGAACACATGTTGTTAATAAGCAGAATCACTGAAGGAAAGAGAAACAACAAGAACAGAATCTGACTTCAGCCACAGCCATGAAATCAGCTGAAGATAAGAAACTTCTTTCAAATGTACAAAAAATTCTTATTGAGATAAACAGAGGGTTAAATGTTGATGT
Source organism: Hypophthalmichthys nobilis (assembly GCA_037950665.1). Lineage (NCBI taxonomy): Eukaryota > Metazoa > Chordata > Actinopteri > Cypriniformes > Xenocyprididae > Hypophthalmichthys > Hypophthalmichthys nobilis. The sequence goes on along the minus strand of CM075480.1, from coordinate 40,901,755 downwards.
TTGGTTGAAAATAAGTTTTGTTTGAAGTCACCATGATGGTGAAGAGTATTTGCTCTGTGTGAGACCTTCCAGAAACACTACAAGCTCTTGTGTAAAAGTTGAGACACACTTAGCCATCAACACTCATCACACAAACCTCAACAACAGTGACAATCAAAAAATATTTAAATTTAAATTTTACAGTTCAGCTGCAAAATTTAGAGTCTAAACAGCACAAACTTCATGCTCATAATATGGTTTCATAATTTTTCAGAATTAGGTCAGAAGCACAATATTCAAACGAATTAACAAAACACACTTCTGAGCAGTGATTAGACTTAAAATGTGATCAGTGAATCAAAACACTTCACTATGACATTAATTAACAGTCAACATCACCTGCTGCTGTTCTGTCTCCTTCACTTTCTCTGTGTAAAAGTGTCTGAACAAACTGTTAAAGTGGCCAGAGTAAAACTAATAATACAACCAAGAGTCAAGAGCCCAAATACAGAAACACTGATCACCATAATGGTGACGTATAATGCTTATTCCTCTTTCCTTCAGTGTGTCATCACTAATGGTCACTTAATTATCTAATAAACTCCAGCACTGCTTCAGTGTTATTTTAACACTCTGTAGTGTGGACACATATGAACACTGAGCGCTGTTCATGAAACAATATTTTGCTGTGCAGCTTCCCACCATTTTATTAGCCAAAAAGTTTAGTGATCCTTAATATTTAAAGGACAACTGAATAATGTTGTTCCAAGAACGTTTTCTCCCAACATTATTGAGAGAACCTTGCCAGAACATTAGCCAAAGTTATGAGAACATTGTTAGCTGGGTTTCCATCTTCATCAAATTACATTTTTCAGAAAAGCTGAATTGCTGACCTTCAATCACACATTACATAAATCAATAGGTTATAAATCAGTTTATTTGAACAGATGTAAGTCTTGTGTAGTGAACAACTTTGTATAAAAGCAACAAGTCCTGTGAAGCCGTAGTTTACAGTGATATTAGAACATCACCTGCATATAAAGGCTCTCAGCTGTTGTAAAATTACTGCGGCACCTAGTGGAGATTAATAGTGTCTGATACTGAAAGCTCATGCAGGTTTACATGCTCTCTGTCCACCTTATTTTTAACATATAAGTGTAAATGAGGAAGTTTCGCACATTCACAGAAAACAGCTTACTTCAGCAATGCAAATGAAGGTGGATAATAAGGTAATAGTTCAAAACAGAAGATTGAAATAATAACAGAAGTGCTAAAGATACAAAATATAGTGTGAAATATATACAAATAAGATCATACAGATTTCAGATCATAAGAGGCTCCAGCAGCTGGAGTCTGCTTCCTTTCCTTCATCTCTGACTTTGGTATAATATTTGATAATTACATGGACTCATTGTTAATGCAGACATATTTAAAACCAAAGTTTCATTCCTTCAGATTGACTCTTTCATTTCAAACTTGTGTAAAAGGAAGCGTGTAAATCAGTGCAATTTATAATTCATCAAAACACAACATAATATTACTACTAATAAAAAAACACCTACACTATCAACTTTCATACAATACAATTAAATTTCACTGCAATAAAACCAGTACATCAGACATTAACTCAGATTTGCCACTAGATGGAGCCAAAGGATTCAGAACGTGAATCATGAACAGGAAATTACCATCTCTAGAAAGATTTTTTTTTTTTTAAATGACAGATCCAATAACTAGACTAATTAAAAAAAAAACTAAAAAGTAAATTTTCAAAAGCAGATGAGGACAAATCACCAGTGAATTACTCCTGCAGAGAGGAAAAAAGGTCCAGTCGTGCTGACAGAACATTTGAAAAGCAAGCAGACATTTTAACACAGATACACGACTGCAGTTGGCAGCAGAAATAGTTTAGAACTTTTTAATCCATAATGTTCTAAAAAACAAAACAATAAAAAAAACAAACAAACAAAAAAAACAATAACAGTTATTCTACATGCAGCAGAAGCACTGTGACCTCTAAAACCTTGTTTTATGTCCTGGAAAAAAAAAAGAAAAAAAAAAAAAACCTTTAAGAAGAAGAGTTGTGTAATATACTATGATGCTTTTATTTATTACAAAAAATTCACAGCATCTCTTTTATGTAGTGGAAAGTCTGCACCCATTGTTGCTAAAGAAACCATTTCCTGTTTGTATCACAACTGCAGGTGGCTGACGAGCTTCTTGGTTTGACCAACAGAATATAAAGAGCAAGAGCAAAAACCACAAGGACGAGAGCATTAACTTTAGATCATGAAATAATCTAGTTTGATAAATTGTGTGACAAGAGTCATTTTGATATTTCAGAACATTTTATAGTTTCATTTAATCAGTCTATACATCAAACCTTTAGAGTGAATGCATCATTCAAGAGCAGAATTACTCTCTCTCTCTCTCTCTCTCTCTCTCTCACACACACACACACACACACACACACACTCACACACACAAAGAGAATTCAAAATACTTATAGTGATAAAACTGCAGTTGTTGCTTGTATAAAAGAATTAACATACTTAGTTCAACGTTACAAATTATGACATTTATAGTATTTTTACAGACATTATGTGTCATTGTCATTTTTTTTTTTTTAGTTTAAAGTAAAATAGTCCAATCACACACAAAAACTTGTGGATCATAAAAGTGGTTCAGCCTTTTTAATACTCAAATAAGCAAAAGTAACTATTTATATTTTAATTATGGAACATCTTCAGTAATAACAAGGCAGTCTTTGTCTTCTGTCCATAAACGATGTTCGTCATTTCTCTCTGTGGGTTTCCTGAGTGAGTGTTTGATCTTCAGTCAAACAGAACTGAGACTCTTAACCTTCATCTGTGTCTTTGAGCTGAATGAAAGAAAAGAAGAAGAAGAAAAAAAACATTAATGTAATGATAAGCAGAAAACAAAATGATATGATTTCAGTTCAAACTACTGAATATCATTGACTCCCAGCATAGAATTTTTAAGTGTGTTTGTGTGTATATGTTCATATGTTTAATTTGAATTCAAGTTAAATCTGTACAATATACATTTATACATCTGTGTTAACATACATATTAATGTCAAAGACTATAGAATAACACAAGACGCGTCACTCTTATTGTTTTGAATGGGAGAAAGTGCAACGCGCAATATGGCGGAATAAGTCCCGCCTTCTAAGCTCCGGTTCCTATAGAAACAATCAGACACACGCCTCCGATATTAGGCTCAAGAGATGCGCATTTAGGTCTGTGTATGTGCATTAGCTTGATTCAGCCAAAAAAAATTTAAATAAAATATACAGTTTTTTGTCATGATTCGAGCGTTTAGGGAAAAAAATTATGAAATAGTTGTTGTCAGATTGAATTGCTGATTTCAAATATGAAATTTAATTGAAAGCTTGGCAAACAGCTTTGGAGAATTTGATGTTTCCCCATTCAAAGAGATAGGAGCTGCACTTGGATGACTGAGAGGCGTTTCAAAGATGGCCGCCAATTGAAATGGATTTTGGTAATGGTTAGGTACTGCTAATCAAATGCCTTTGATTAATCGATCATCAGCAAGTGTGATCACCTCTATAAAAGCAGAAGTTTTGGCAGTTTACTGGCCTGGAGCCTTCAGGTGTGTGTTAACACAATGCCCAGGAGGAAAGACACCAGAAATGATCTTAGAGAAGCAATTGTTGCTGCCATCAATCTAGGAAGGGTTATATCGCCATTTCCAAACAATTTGAAGTCCATTATTCTACAGTAAGGAAGATTAATCACACGTGTAAAACATTCAAGACAGACACCAATCTTCACAGGAGTGGACGCCCAAGCAAATTCACATGCCAAGTATGGCTTGTTTGGAAGGAGAAAACATGGCAGAGGTTTGCAAAGTTGAATCTGACCAAAACCACAAGACTTCTAAACAAGAAAACTAAACTCAGCATATCAGCACAAAAAACTCATCCCAAAAGTCAAGGATGCTGCTGGAGTTGTGATGATTTGGGCTTGTTTTGTAGCCACAGGCCTTGGGCATCTCACAGTCATCGGGTCAACCATGAACTCTTCTGTATACCAAAGGATTCTAGATTCAAATGTGAGGCCATCTGTCTGACAGCTAAAGCTTGGCCAAATTTGGCCAATGATCTGAAGATAACCAGCAAATTTACACCAGAATGGCTAAAAAAAAAGAAAAAAGGTGTTGCAATGGCCTAGTCAAGTCCAGACCTCATCTCCACTGAAATACTGTGTTGAGGCTGTGCATAGGCAAATGCCCACAAACCTCAATAAACTGGAACAACATTGTAAAGAAGAATGGGCCAAAATTCTTCCAGAATGATGTGAAAGACTGATAAAGTCATACAGAAAATGATTATTTCAAGTTATTGCTGCTAATAAAAAATCATCTGGTCCTTGGTAGTGTCACAGACATGCCAGGTTCCAACATCACCCAATCACAGCGCACTCAATCCCCAGAGTACTGATCACATGCACCTGCACCTTATCAGCACTCCAATCTTCACCCACATAAAAGACACTCACACTCACTCAGTCACTGTCCGGTCTCGTACGCATTAAATACCCTAAATGCTTACCTCTTGGACTCCTGTTGAAAACTACTTACCTGTCTCCATCGTCTCCAAGTCTCCTCATCTCCTCGTGTTGTTCCAGTTCGTGTGTGAGTGTCTCCAATCCTCCTCGTCAGCCATCCCAGCACCTCTCCACGGATCTTCACTTCTGCAAAGCACCCAAAGGACAGTATTACCATTTATCATCACCTCAACATCTAACTTCATTCATCTTCACTCACCTGCACCACCATAACCTCTGCTGTGTGTGAATAAATAAAGTCAGTTATCTGTTATCTCTGCCTCTGCCCGTCTGTATTGTAACAGGTAGGTCTTAAAATTAGGAAAATAAAACCTCATATGAACAACAACACGTGACATATCACGCGGTGTCATTATTTGTATATTCAACAAAAACTAGGCCAAAATGGAAAAGCCATGGGTGAAAAACTAAGGACACCCTGTGATTAAATTGCTAATTAAGCACTCATTTCAGTTGAGATGAGGTCTGGACTTGCTTGAGTGAATTTCAGCAGTGGCCTGTAACGCCATCATCACTAATTTCTCCATCAGTGAGTTAACACACACAAACCCACCTCCCCTTACTTACTCATTTCATATGCCCTGGATGAATATTGTTGGTTTTACAGGGCTTGAATTTAGGTGTGGGATTGCGCATAATTTTACTCATTCCCACAGATTTTGTGCTCACACCCAAAGTGTGCGCACATAAAGCCGCCTCTCAGTACTAAATTGAGTGCTTTTTCTTTGCTTATTGTGCTTAAACAGTCAAATACACAGAAAATCACGTCAAAATGCCGGTCTTGGCAAGTATTCACATAAACACAGTCAGTTATGTTTTAAGTGAACGTAAACAGCTGAGAAAGAAAATGCATGTGGAACAGTATAATAGATCTGTGCGTCAGCTCTTAAAGTGACAGGAGCCTAATTATACCTGCTTCCAAATTATGAGATAATATTAAAAATATCTATATGGCAGTTTTTCCCCATGGTATCAGTGTCAGAATTGTGGCCAGTAAAAATGCTAAGTGAATATTGTTAATAGGGGTGTGATGGTACACGTATTCGTATACCGAAAATTTTCGGTACGCTTCTTTCGGTTCGGTACACGTACACTCTGTACCGATGAGTTAACCACAATTAACCACCGATAATCGAAATAAGCTTTGTTTTTTGTTACTTTAGATAAGAAACAAAGTCTCATCCCTAAAATTCTGTCCATTTTATCACAAAATTAAAACAATATGCCTTTTAGTCGCTCTTTGATGTGGCGTGACAGATCACTGTACAGGCACCTCATTTCAAACGGCAGCGCGGAGCGCGAGTGAACGCGGTCATCTCTTCCTCTTTAATATTAGTTACAGAATAAACATAAATGAACATCTGAAGGTACTGTATGTTGAAATATACAGTACAACTTACTGAAATGTATCTCGTGTGATCACTCAGTGTTTCAACCGTGGAAAGACATCAATGAAACAGCTTGTAAACCAGCTTGTTTACCTCAGAAATGCCATTCTGTGTCCACAGCTTGTTAGTTCGCAAGAGAAATGAACTCTTTCGCTACATACATGCACTATATTAGCCTATATATTCATTATATTTTACTTAACCTGTCTTGATTATTTAATGTATATGTTTAATGTATGTTTAAATAAATCTGGCATGAAAACAAGTTATGACGGCCACTGTGTAAATTAATATATTTTAACTTTGAATTGGAGTAGAAACAGATTTTGAAGTTAATGCAATGTATGTATGCAATTTACATGTTTACATACAATTGATTATTATATCTAAAAATAAATAGCAACTTAATTTGGGCTCTGTTGTTAATTGTAACCTTTAACATTATAGTAATGTGCAAGAAAGTGCTCCCTATATATCGTTTATAGCATTAGATGAAATAGAATTTTTATCCATAAGAAAATTTTAATTATAATTGATTTTATTTAAAGACAGAGACACTATTTCCTCAGTAAACCACTTTTTAAAAAAAGAAAAGAAAAAAAGCAATTTTGTGTTTAGTTTTCTCCCTCCTGCTGTACCGAATCCGTACCAAACCGTGACTTCAATATCGAGGTACATATCGAACCGTCATTTTTGTGTACTGTTACACCCCTAATAGTTAATAAACCACTAGCCACAGTGGCTGGTGAGCAAACAAGTTAATGTCAAGCTCTGATTACATGATTAATTATTTTTTAATTTATCTGATTTATATGATTTTTAAATGCAGTAAAAATAAACGCAACTCATTACTGAAAAGGAAGTGAACTGAACTATTTAAATTGATTAAAATAAAATGAAAATATAAAAAAACAATAATGAGATCACGCTAAAGTTAAGATTTCTTAAAAAAATCTATCCCATAAACTCTTTAAAGGTGCAGTATGTAGGATTTCTGTCCGCTAGAGGTCGCTAGAGGCCTATTCAAAACAAAGGCGTAGCTTGATGACGGCAAGTTTGAGAGCGGAATCTTGGGACATGTGATCTTCACCTCAACGGATGGTGGAAAAGAATTGGGATAGGACTCGGGAAGAAATCATGTTCATGGATGCGATGAGCAATAGCGGAACTTTTATTATGACACAGTCGCCGGCGCCGCTTCTGCTTTTCCGGTCATGAGTATGAGGTAACGCAGCTCTGTTTATCATATTTGAAACATTTGAGAGTGTTGAAAATGATGTTACAACGTTACTCTGAGTGTTCTGTATTACTGTTACCAAAAATAAAGCTGCATCTGATTATGCTATGTTAGCTACTTCACAGAATAGTGTTTTTCTCTGAGGCATGGTAAAGCATGGTACTCGCAAAAAATCAAGAAAATTAGATTTAAACAATAAGACTAAACTAAGCTATATAACAACAATTAGTTTTCTGTCAATAAATATATCAAAACAGTTGTTCCCTTGTCTATTAAAATGTTTAATTTATTAAAGCGTCTTTGGCGTTTCCATGGTTTCTACAAAATAAAACCGGAAACCGAGGCAGACCAAGGGTAACGCGGGTATGACGCCATTGACAGGCGACTCCTCACACTTCCCGGAGCCTTGGTTAAAATTGCAATTTTCTCATGATTTACAAATAGTTGGAAACATTTGGGATATTGTAAGTACTCAAGTGAACAAAATATATAACACTGGCCTAGTGGTTTTTAGATATTTTACTGCAAAATTATTACATATTGCACCTTTAACAAGAGGAATTCTTCAGTAGAAAGCTAAACGCAATAATTACTTGTTTAGCAAAATTAGTTTTGACTGAAATCTGGTCTATAGGACAATGACATGTGGGTTTGTCTCAACTATGTTCAGATATGAAAACAGATTTGGCTGGACAATCAATATAAATGTCTAAACCCAAGTAGAACGGTGTTAGCTTTTATCTAGCTCCCGTTCCCCAAAGTTCAGTACAGTTGTGTGAACTTCTGACTGGTGAAAGGCATCCATCCTTGACTTTCAGGATGGTATGAATGAAAAATAAAGCATCACCTTTATAAGCTCTAGTTTTGCCCTACACAGTGTGAGCTTTTCTCTATTGCTGCCAGAGGTTAGCACCTGTTTTTGTAGTAGGCTTTATTTTTGGCCTCCTTCAGAGCATGATGATTATGTGTACTCCCCTTGCTTTAAGAGGAAGGGTATTTCTGAGTACATGGCCTGTTGGATTGCATAGCACCTTAGAATGAAACACTGCCACAAGATTGGTTTGCATTGAGTTTGAAGGCTTTCATGTATTGAGCCTCCTTCTAGCATTTTTTGTCGCTTGTTTACCACAAGCTCTTGTTGGTAGATTGTTTTTGATCGAGGTGTTCGCTCACGTAAAATACAGACACTGCCACAGGTTTATGTCTAGGTCTGTTTTGACCTGCTAGGCCAGTTGTTAGGCCTCCTTCATACACATATTATTCCGTAGTACATTGCCTGTTGGAATGTGTAAATTTAAGCTCAGTTTGAGTTAAGCTAGGTAACCTCATTTTGTTTGGTTCTCAGATTAGGCTCCCTTCGTAGCTTAGATAGATACTTTTGGCTGACGCCACATGTTTGTTGGAGTAGCAGGCCCTGGTTTTTGGGCCTCTTCTAAGAACCCACATAGCAACATTGTGTCGGCCCAGATCCGGCCCACATCTGGCACGATGATCTGGCCCACATGCTGCAATGAATTATGGTCCTTGTGTGGGCCGCTTCTGTTTGCCAGATCTGGGCCACAAGCAGGCCACAGCAATGCCACATGTCAGCCAAGAGCAAAGAAATAAACCTAAACTGGACCTTATCTGAGCCACAAAATCTGTGTATATTAAATATAGAGTCATCTGAGCCTTAATAAGCCTGTTATCAAGCAGAATCACTGAAGGAAAGAAGAGAACAGAAAAAGAGACGAGCAGAAACACAAGAACTACAACTGACTTCAGCCACAGCCTTAGATGAAATCAACTGAAGATGAAAGACATTAAATCTCTTTTCTTTTGGAGTACACAGCCTCCTCAGTGCAAATAATCACGCGCTGAGTAGATCCTAGGATTGAGCAGAGTGTTACTCCCCTCAATAGCAGGGTAAAGCGCTAAGCTGAGTCTTGCTCTCCAGGATGCCCGTCTCTACGCTCTGGTTTGAGTTAAGTTACTGCCTCTTTTGCAGTCACTCTTACTGGATATCTTCTCTGAAGAATGCGTTTGGAGGCTCTGTGATCAGACAGGTTGTTGGCCAAGACTAGGTTTTGGTAAATAGACCAGGTCAGGCCTCCCTGGTGGCAATCAGGGTCAAGTACTTTCCCCTGACAAGTGACTGGCTAGGGTTCCCTCGGGCCCTCTGGCCACATTCCCTTAAAGGCACCCTCTTTCTTTGGAAGAGAGCTGGGTTCCAGAAGCCTTTGAGCGGCCTTGGTAGGCCTTCTGCGGAAGGCCTCTTTGAGGCTTACAGCTTGGGCTGTTGGCCGTAGGGAGTGTGGTCACTGACAGCCTATGTATGACCCGTAGGGAGTGTGGTTCTGGCACTTCAGTTGAAGCTGCTAGCTCTGACGTTTGTCTAGCCATTCTTTGGCATGCACTCCCCTCAAACATGGCGGCGTGGGAATATAGATCCCCATAGCAGCCAATAGGATTGGTAAGGTTGGATAATTGTTTCAGACACCGGTTCACGTGAGGACGTTCCCCATAGTCTTGTTCATGGAACCATGGTTACATGCGTAACCTGAGACGTTTTCTGTCTATAAATATATCAAAACAGTTGTTTCCTTGCCTAATAAACATGTAATATATTAAAGCATCTTTGGTGTTTCCATGGTTTCATGGGAATCGATGGTAATGCAGGTATGACGTCACTCATAAGCGACACGGACATGGTCCGTTTTCTGGTTAAAACTGCTTATTTCTCTGGATTTAAATATTCTTGGAAACATTTGGGATAATGTAAGTACACAAGTCAACAAAATATGTTCTAGTGGTTTTTAGATATTTTAATCCAAAAATCTTACATATTGTTCCAAAAATCTTACTAACCATACTTTTGACCTGGTCGTATAACTCTGGGTTATGAAAAATTGCTCTTAGTGCTAAATCAAATTGGGAAAAAGTATATTGTGTGAAATCCGTATTTGTTATTGTTTACATTTACATTACATTTACGTTATTCATTTAGCAGACGTTTTTATCCAAAGCGACTTACAAATGAGGACTACAACAAGTGATTCATCATAAAGAGGCAATAAATGCAAGAAGTGCAGGTAATAAAAAGTTTCAGACATTGTTTAGGATAGTACAAGCTAGAACAGGGAGAAATTAAAGAATAGTGAAAGCACAGGGTAAGAGTGAAGTGGGATGTTTGTAAAAATTAACACTTAACAAAGGAGCAAACCACAAAACACACACAGTAAGACAAACATGCATCTCACTCACATACACGTGTCCATGTGTAAAGGCAGAGGTGTGGTGGAGAGGTAGAAGAAGTCTATCATATGTTCTCATGTGTGTTCATGAAGGACAGCATCAGCTCATCTTAATAAACTGCCACCATGTAAACTGGGACCCAAATTTGTTGTACCGTTTTCCACCACCAAGGTGCTTCTCAGCCAAGCATGAATAAAGAATAAACAAAAACATCCACCGAGAGCAACTTCTCCCAACCATCCAAGAACATTTTGTTGACAAATAATGCCTTTTCCAGCAAGACAGATCACCTTGCCATGAAGAGTAGAGCCTGTGTTTCAGTCAATGATGAGAACACTGATGTTATGCTGCATGTTGCTTTACTGAAAGTCAGTAACTGTGTAGTTGCTGATGCAGTGATAAGCTGTTTGTTAAATACTTTAACACATATATGTGTGCTATTGCTACACTGTTAGACCTTGCCAGGCTTTTTTACAGTAAAATACTGGCAACACTGTATACACAAAATAACTGATTATTGAAACATTGCTGGATCTCATGCTTTTAAATCACAGACATAGTTTAATCAATAAATATAAAATACCCATGAAATCAAAGGTTAGACACAGAAAGAGATCAGTGAATTAGACAAGTCCAAGATGATAACAGCATCATCACAACAGCCAAAAACACCTGATCAACTTCCTGTTGGCTCTTCTTGCCATAACAAATGTGCTTTATAAACACTCAGTTACAGCAGCCAGAGAAAACTGATGTTAAAGAGTCAAGAGCCCAACTAAAGCAAACACTGTTCACCACGATGGTGACTACAAACTTTATTATTTTCAGTAAAACATCAACATCCAAATGTGTTAATTCTCAGCAAGAACTTCTGCACATGTATGAAAGAAATAATGTCAAACAGGTTTGTAAACTGGTTTCACACTCAGTGTGGCTGAAGTCAGTTGTAGTTCTTGTGTTTCTGCTTGTCTCTTCTCGTTTTTCTGGTCTTGCTTCTCTGTCCTTCGGTGATTCTGCTTATTAGGTGTTCATCAGTGTCTGAATTCACTCACTTCTTTTAATTAACTCTCTCAAGTGGACTATATTAGTGAACTAATGTAGGGAATAGTGAATGAGGGTATAGGGTGTGATTTAGAACACAGCCTCTGAGTGTCGACTTTGAGCGATGTTAACTCACAGTATATTCCTGTAGGCTACTTTCTCGAAAATGACAAATATTACCCAGAATGCAATGTTTTCTACAGTATATTTCTGTTTTAATGGAAAATGGTTTGTTACTGTCAGAATTTGGTCGTATTTTTACAGCAAGGTTTAACAGTGTAGCTTAGACAAGCTGCAAAGATTTGAATTAAAGTCATATTTTTAATTATTTCACTATTATACATTAAGTGCAGTTAAGAAATATTCATTTTCAGTTGACTCAAATGAAATAAGTTCACAGTACTAATGCTCTATAAATACTAGTTTTTAAACTCAAACTGTTTGAAGCAATCTGTTTCCCAAATGAAATGAGTTAATTTCCATCGTAGTATTACAGTAACATCCTGTAAAAAGAGCTGTAAATTTACAGTAGAGGGCTGTAAATTAACAGTACATTACTGGCAACCACAACTGCCAGTAGATTACCGTTATTTTACAGCACAATTTTTTACAGTGCAAATTGGAATAATCTATGTTCTTTTATGTTTAAAAATGGTTTGTTTCTTTGTTTTGAAACTTGTTGTAATTGTTTTAGATGATATATCTAAGTTTATATTTATTAATGCTAGGTAAATAAACATATTTTATGTGTTAATTTTGTAGTGGTGTGTTTAAAGTTTACTGATTTGAATGAGGTGATTGTTATTGTTTTTATTGTAGTATTATTATTATTTTTGTTATGTGATCTAACTTTGTGACCTCCATGAAAATGAGACGATGCATCTCAAAGGGATTTATCCTAAAGACTAAATTTGTTAACTTACTGAACGTATATATATATATATATATATATATATATATTGTAATGAGGCGGAACACGACGTGAGATCCATGTGCAAGCTTTATTGAACAATGTTCATGGTCAAACAGGCGTGGGTCAAACAGTGGCAAACAGGTACAGCAAGGGACAGGCAGAGACGTGGTCAGGATACAGGCAGTAGATCAAGGCAGGCAGATATCGTTCACAGGTCAGATAACAATAAACAGTCCAAAGGCAGGCAGCAGGAATCGTAACACGGGGAACAGACAGGATCAGTAACTGGCAGACAGACAGGGTAAATAACGCTCAGAATTGCTACACGGGTTAACAAGACTTCGCAATGAGGTGGAGTGTGAGTGTGTCTTAAATAGTCCAGATGATAGGCTCCAGGTGTATGTGGCAACGGGTGATTGGTGTGGAGTGTGCATGTGACTGGCAGAGAGGATTATGGGAACTGTAGTCCAGGAACTGACAGGCACAGACGGTGATCGTGACATATATATATATATATATATATATATATATTTTTTTTTTTTTTTTTTTTTTTTACAGTGTACAAGACAAGAAAACAAGACTAACCAGGTGTCATGTTTATCAAACTAAAACTTATAGTAAATATAGATTCCACTTTTTGGTTCTGAAACATTATATACATATCTTAAACTTTCTCATGAGATCAACGGATATGGATGGAGAGAGACATTCAAGCTAGGAAATGTTTTAAAAAGTTGTACTGCAAAGTAACAATGTGTAATGTGTAATTAAAACAAAATACAATTTTGTGAATTGCTGTAATGTTTTTTGCTTGCTAGAACACAACTAAAAACGAAAGTGAAACTTTTTCAGTCTGTTGTCACATTACTTATCAGACAGTACAAACTGGATTAGGAGTGTATCTATATTCATAATCACCCTTTACAAAAATACATATAAAATACAAATTTGTTGTACCGTTTTCCACCACCAAGGTGCTTCTCAGCCAAGCATGAATAAAGAATAAACAAAAACATCCACCGAGAGCAACTTCTCCCAACCATCCAAGAACATTTTGTTGACGAATAATGCCTTTTCCAGCAAGATCACCTTGCCATGAAGAGTAGAGCCTGTGTTTCAGTCAATGATGAGAACACTGATGTTATGCTGCATGTTGCTTTACTGAAAGTCAGTAACTGTGTAGTTGCTGATGCAGTGATAAGCTGTTTGTTAAATACTTTAACACATATATGTGTGCTATTGCTACACTGTTAGACCTTGCCAGGCTTTTTTTACAGTAAAATACTGGCAACACTGTATACACAAAATAACTGATTATTGAAACATTGCTGGATCTCATGCTTTTAAATCACAGACATAGTTTAATCAATAAATATAAAATACCCATGAAATCAAAGGTTAGACACAGAAAGAGATCAGTGAATTAGACAAGTCCAAGATGATAACAGCATCATCACAACAGCCAAAAACACCTGATCAACTTCCTGTTGGCTTTTCTTGCCATAACAAATGTGTTTTATAAACACTCAGTTACAGCAGCCAAAGAAAATTAAGGACAAAGAGTCAAGAGCCCAACTAAAGCAAACACTGTTCACCACGATGGTGACTACAAACTTTATTATTTTCAGTAAAACATCAACATCCAAATGTGTTAATTCTCAGCAAGAACTTCTGCACATGTATGAAAGAAATAATGTCAAACAGGTTTGTAAACTGGTTTTACACTCAGTGTGGCTGAAGTCAGTTGTAGTTCTTTTGTTTCTGCTTGTCTCTTCTCGTTTTTCTGGTCTTCTCTGTCCTTCGGTGATTCTGCTTATTAGGTGTTCATCAGTGTCTAAATTCACTCACTTATTTTAATTAACTCTCTCAAGTGGACTATATTAGTGAACTAATGTAGGGAATAGTGAATGAGGGTATAGGGTGTGATTTAGAACACAGCCTCTGAGTGTCGACTTTGAGCGATGTTAACTCACAGTCTATTCCTGTAGGCTACTTTCTCGAAAATGACAAATATTACCCAGAATGCATTGTTTTCTACAGTATGTTTCTGTTTTAATGGAAAATGGTTTGTTACTGTCAGAATTTGGTCGTATTTTTACAGCAAGGTTTAACAGTGTAGCTTAGACAAGCTATAAGATTTGAATTAAAGTCATATTTTTAATTATTTCACTATTATACATTAAGTGCAGTTAAGAAATATTCATTTTCAGTTGACTCAAATGAAATAAGTTCACAGTACTAATGCTCTATAAATACTAGTTTTTAAACTCGAACTGTTTGAAGCAATCTGTTTCCCAAATGAAATGAGTTAATTTCCATCGTAGTATTACAGTAACATACTGTAAAAAGAGCTGTAAATTCTGGTAGAGGGCTGTAAATTAACAGTACATTACTGGCAACCACAGCTGCCAGTAGATTACCGTTATTTTACAGCACAATTTTTGGAATAATTTATGATCTTTGTTTAAAAATGGTTTGTTTCTTTGTTTTGAAACTTGTTGTAATTGTTTTAGATGATATATCTAAGTTTATATTTATTAATGCTAGGTAAATATCCATATTTTATGTGTTAATTTTGTAGTGGTGTGTTTAAAGTTTATTGATTTGAATGAAGTGATTGTTATTGTTTTTATTGTAGTATTATTATTATTTTTGTTATGTGATCTAACTTTGTGACCTCCATGAAAATGAGATGATGCATCTCAAAGGGATTTATCCTAAAGACTAAATTTGTTACCATAACTTACTGAACGTATACATACATATACATATATATATATATATATTTTTTTTTACAGTGTACAAGACAAGAAATCAAGACGAACCAGGTGTCATGTTTATCAAACTAACTTTTGGTACTGAAACATTATATACATATCTTAAACTTTCTTATGAGATCAACGGATATGGATGGAGAGAGACATTAAAGCTAGGAAATGTTTTAAAAAGTTGTACTGCAAAGTAACAATGTGTAATGTGTAATTAAAACAAAATACAATTTTGTGAATTGCTATAACATTTTTTTTTGCTTGCTAGAACACAACTAAAAAACGAAAGTGGAACTTTTTTCAGTCTGTTGTCACATTACTTATCAGACAGTACAAACTGGATTAGGGAGTGTATCTATATTCATAATCACCCTTTACAAAAATACATAGCCTGTGGAACGCATGAGAGGAAGTCTACAGGTCCTCTAGTTTATATCTGCTCTACATGGATTACTGCAACACTTTGAATGAATGATCACTTGGGATTGACACCAGTAAGGTATGTCATCTACTACATTGTAGGCATTGTATTCACAGAATCAAAATGTATATATAATATATGTGGGGTGATTGCTGTTTGCTTGAATATGCTTGTTTTTATTATTATTATTATTTATTTATTTTTGTAGTTTATGCACTTAAACTATAGTAGTTTGTTTGTGTAGTTTCTCTCACAAATATTTTCTTAAAACACATAATATTGTTATGTCATGTTTTTATTTTAGAAATGCATTGTTCTAGAGTAACAGAATGTGGTGAGATTACATTTGTTTGACCTTTAAAAGCTCAAGACATTAATTTCAATCGAGTAAGATCTTGTTTGTCTGGCCAATCACTTTCTAATTTTAAGTTTAGATTGATTTTCAACCATGCATGCTATTTTTTTTTTTTTATTCTACAGATTATATCAGCCCAGTTTACTTTTTATATATATAAAAATTCATCTGTCCAAGAAGAGAAATTCAGTTTTAGGACATCATGAAAAAGCGGTATGTCTGTCTGTCTTTTACCAACTGATTTGTTTATTAAAGAGATTTTAAGATATTTAAGGTATTTGAGAAGAGATTAAGATTATTATCTTTATGATAAAGAGATATTTCCCACATTTTACATCTACACAATGTAACCATTAAGTGTTTGTTATTTAGATGAAGTACATTCACATTGTGCATGTATAAGTAGCAGCCATAACTTTGTTTTAAACACTGACGTGGAGAGTTGCTTGTATGGTTTCAGTCATGGTCTCTTTTGTCCCCTCCATAATTGTATGTTATAACAAATAATGACGGCTCACAACAATAACAAAACCCATTTTGTTGCTAAATAGGACAATTTTTATAAGGTTCAATAATGAACTAGAATGTTATTTAAAGGTTAGTATGATGTTCCTGAAACATTCTTTCAATCATCCAAACACCTGCTGTGAACAAGCACTGAAAGAAAGAGAAATAAGAACACAAACTACAACTTTCTTCAGCCACAGCCTTAGATGAACTGAAGATAAAAGACATTAAATCTCTGAAGATCTGATTAAACAACTCCACAAACAGCATTACCAGCTTCACTTATTACTAACCAGACTAACCAGTCTTTTATCTTCCAGTTCATCTAAGGCTGTGATATACATGATATAACTTATATTTTTGTGTAATGGATAAATATCAAATATCTCAAACTTACTTGCTTAGATATCTGTTGGTCGTTTTTGTGATTGCAATGGTTTTGTTTCTGACACCAGCTGTGAGACCCATTGATAACCGCTATTGTAAAGTATCAGATGCCCAGATTTTTAATATAGTAAATTTTAAAAGAATATCTAGCAGTTCTGAGAGCTGTAGAGGTTCAGGATTTTATGTATCCCATGACATGATTTGTTCCAGTAAACCAGCTGATAATCTGAGGAAAGGATAAATGCATCTCAGACTACAAAATAAATAAACTCATACCACAGAATATATGAATACTTTTTGTGTAATGAATTAATATCAAACTTCTCAAACTGTACTCTGGTGGTTTACTTTCAGATATTGGATTGTCATTGTGGTTGCAGTGGTTGCAGTGCTTGCAGTGGTGGCGCTCATTCTGACACTCACTCTGACACTCATTACGAGAACCAATGAAACACCTGATGTGAGCTATTCTAAAGCAGCAGATGCTAGGACTTGCTTTAAAGGAGAAGTGGCAACAGATAATATGAACTGCTCTAAGATTGGGAGGTATGATTACAAAGAGCCACACGTTTCTGAGAGAGATTCCTTGCGTGATCAAGGAGACTTTTGCAACCCTAGAGTCTACATGACTAATATGTTAGCTTCACGTAACTTTACACAGAGCTCTTTGTCTAACAGGGACATGTTGAAGCGTAACGGTTCAGCAGTTGATGCTGCTATTGCTGCTCTGCTGTGTGTGAGTGTGGTTAATCCTCACAGCATGGGAATCGGAGGAGGTGTGGTTTTCACCATATACAATGCATCAACAGGTACGTGGCCTCAGAGAGACTTGACTAGATTCAAACAACAATCCACCACAATGGCTACAGTTTAAAAAAAAAAAAAGTCCTGCTCATCTTAATAAAGCACATCTTGAGCTGAATTTTTTTCTAAGCACACACTCTCAAAATGCTGGGTTGAAACTTCTGGGTAAGGACGCTGAATTGATTTCATTAAAAAATCATTATTATCTGTAACCCAGCGGTGGTAACCTTGGAATGGAATGTGTCAGTTCTGGTACTTTGCCGGTCACTCAACACGGGTAAATTGCAATCAAAGATTTCTTTTAACTCAAGTACTCAAATTTAATTGAGGAATCGTGACTGCCTTACTGTCATTTGTGTTATTCATTTAATATTATTGATTATAGAAGTGTTGAGGGAGGCGGACCAAGATGGCGCCAAGGAAAGTAAACTTTTGAGTGACGCAGTTTTCTTTTGTGCAAAACTTAGCTCTCGGTTACTGATAATATACATATAGGTGCTGAACAGCTTCGTTATAGATGTCTTGCTAAATTTAGACATAAAAAAAGTTTTATCAGCCACCAGGGGCAGAGCCAGACATTGTAAACATTCGGGTCTTAGCCCAAATCTATTTTGTCCAATAACATTTTAATTTTCTGCTAACAGCTTTACTGACATGAAAGGAGCTTTGTTGTAGTATTCTTGAGTAAAGCTCATAAATTGTACATAATTTGGAATTTGTAAAACTATGTTGGGTGTACCTCCTCTAGGGGGGTCCCCCCTCCCCCCCAGAAAATTTTGTACATTTTGAGGTTAAATGCATCAATCTGCATCAATCTCAAAATTAAGAGCTTCAACCCATGTACAGTGTGCAAATTGACCAAAGACACAGCATTGTACCTGGACATGAAAGACGGTTCAAACATCTTATTAGTTGTGATATAGAGTCTTATATAGAGTCTATATAATTATTCATATGACAGTAATATCCATATAGGGTTATTGTAACAAATGCACTTTAAAATAAATGACAATTTTTATTAGTTACTTTACACAACAGTATAGGGAAATTACAATACTTCTCTACTAATTTCTAAGATAAATCCTTGAGCTTTTATTTTGATCACCAGATCACCAGCTGATGGGGTGAGTAAAGTGCACACTTCTATTTAAAACACGCAGCACTGACAGACTACTTAATTACTGTCTTTTGCTGTTTTATAAAGACACAAAGCCATATCATAGTTTCGATTTTAGTTCGTTGGCAAAATACAAAGACCATTTAGCTATGTTTGTTTAAAAAAATTCAGTTCATTGTGAAACGGTGGCGGCGGCTCAGGGTCATTAATGGGAAACGCTGAATGAATGTTTAGCTGACAAATGTGCTAAAGTTGTCGTAGCAACTGAAATATCATAACAAAAACCCTTCAGCCGGACCGAAAGAGAGTATCGAGGTCTGCCGCTGCTCTGAGTGAGTGACAGGAGGAGTGTCTGTGTACAGCTGCGGTGTGTGTGAACTCGCTGTCGGAGAAGAGAGAGAAAGGATACTGTAGAAAAGCGGTATTGAACTGTTTAACATATTTTAAAGGGGCTATATGTAAGATTTTTACTTTAATAAAGCATAAAAATACACCAATATGTTTGCAGATATTTAGGAAACATGCTAAGTTCACCTACTTGTTTCTACAGCCAGATATTCTACTTTGAAATGTGCGTTCCGTGTCGGAATGTCTGTCTTTGTTTTGGTCTGTGTGAAACCGTGTACTGTCAGTTTATCTAGTAGTATTTCGACATCACAGGTTGCCAGTTGGCGGAAAACACCGCTTATTGCAGCCATGGAAACCAGCAAACAAACTGGGTCAGAGAATCGCAGATTCTACCTGACCTAAAAAGCCTCTGCATCCATCTAAAAATCTCTATGAACGACAGCATATTAAAACACAGATAAATCAACTCATCAGCTCACAGTGTGTAAGTCTCCTCAGCTTTCATTGTCAATTGAGCTCCCTCTTGATGCTGTCCTCAAGCTGGCCACCCGCGTCTTTGAAGGAGGGGGCGGGGCAAACAATATTTTGAATTTGGACTGCAGCAGGGCCGTAACCACCATAGACAATGTTATTCTAACTAATAATTAGAAATGGCCAAATCGTCCTCCCCAATATTTGAAATTCTTGCACTACTCTCTGCATGTTGTTAGGATGACAAAAAGGTTTAAAAGTTACATTTTTAGTCTGGTCTGCCTCAGTGGTCTAAGAACGCTTGTCAATGTCAAAATGATTGAGATGGCCAGTCAAATGAAAAAGTAGGCGGGGTTTACGTTCTCTTTTTGCTCGTGCACACAGTCTTCACAGCACCGACGGGCGCGTCAATCGATTGCTTAACGCCGTTGCGGAGGTCCCTTTTTTTCTGGTAGAATCACAAAACAATTGCACACAAACGTGTCCCTGCTCTTGATATGCAACCATTGATGGACATCTTTGATTTTTAATGAGGAACAAAAAACGGATTACAACACACAACCTTTGAAACTGTTAACAAAAATCCTACTACTGGACCACTAGGGCATTCAAGTGATTAACGCGGATCTATGTATTTATTCACTAAATTGAAGAATCTCGGACCTAACAATATATTGTATTATGAAACTATCACATTAAACATGAGTTCTCAATGTAGCCTACTATTGAAATTGATTTAACCCACCCCTAGCGCCGCCGCCACTGTTTCACAATGAACTGAATTTTTTTAAACAAACATAGCTAAATGGTCTTTGTATTTTGCCAACGAACTAAAATCGAAACTATGATATGGCTTTGTGTCTTTATAAAACAGCAAAAGACAGTGATTAAGTAGTCTGTCAGTGCTGCGTGTTTTAAATAGAAGTGTGCACTTTACTCACCCCCCTAGAGGAGGTCTATTTCTTTTATAAGCAGTTATTAATGTTCTCGTTGTCATGTTTTTCAATTAATGTACGGGGGATTCAAGATATTACTAAGAGAAAAGCTTTATTTTTGTTTTGTCATTCTTTAAAAAAGAACGTATACTTTCTTCAAGAAACGTACTCAAGTAAGACAGATGAAAGATTTTGGCAAAATCAGTGGGGAGCCCTTTTCAGTCATTGTACTAATCATTCTGGTGGTGTAGCTATCATATTTGAAAGAAACTTTAAAGGAAATATTCATTCATTTTTCTTTAGAGCGCAGATGCATTGTCACTGTGATAGAGCTTGATGATGTATTTTTTTTAAATGTTTATGGCTTTAATAATTCTGCTGCAAATAATGCCCTACTACAAGAACTATCATGTAAAATATCACAGTTAAAAGGTAAATTCCCATCAGCATTTGGTGATTTCAATGAGGCTCCTAATAATAATATTGATAGGTTTCCATCAAGGAACACTGGTCATGTCATTAACCCTATCATAACTGATTTTTGCAATAACTTGTCACTATTGGATCCTTTTAGATTACTTCATCCTTCTTCGATAGATTCATTCACCTGGTTCAAAGCTGATATGCCTAAAAAGTCTCGAATAGACCTATGGTCTATCTCCTTATATCTACTCTTGTGAGATCTCTCCGGCTCCTTTGACTGACCATGCTGGAATTTCCAAAGGCTAGGAAGACAAACAATATTTGAAAATTCAGGGTATTGGAAATTGAATTGTTTGTTTCTAGACCAAAATTCGTATATTGTGGCAATACAAGATATCATATAAAAATATATAAAGATATGACTGATATATCTACATCCTTAAAATGGGAACTATTAAAAAATGAGTGTAGAAGCTTTTCAATCAAGTATGGAAAAGAACAGGCAAAAAAGAAAATGCAAATTCATAATAACACATTAAGTGAAATAAATGACCTTCTTAGAAAACCACTGCTTAATGAAAATGAATTAAAAAATCTTCATACTTTACAAGAGAATCTAGACAAATTCTGTATAGAAATAGCAAGAGGAGCCTTTATAAGGTTGATGGCCAAATGGCTTGAGTATGGTGAAAAAAATTCTAATCAAGTCAAGTCACCTTTATTTATATAGCGCTTTTTACAATGCAGATTGTGTCAAAGCAGCTTTACATTGATAACTGGTATATAATTTTGGCTGCACAGCAGCTCTTAAAGAATAATGTCAATGCCGGCAGATCAAAGCACTGTTGAATGTCAAATGTCAAGTGTCCCCAACTAAGCAAGCCAAAGGCGACAGCGGCAAGGAACCCAAACTCCAACAGGTGACATCAGGTGGCAAATAGACTTCTGTGTTAAAATGGAGAAGAAAAAAAAACCTTGGGAGAAACCAGGCTTATTATTTTTTTTTAATTTGGAGAAAAAACGTGGTCTCAAAAAAATCCAAAATCTTTATATAAATAATATCCTTACTTCTGATAGCAAAATGATACATTCATATGTTGTGAACAACAGTCAAGATGGCATTCCAGGGACCAGTTTACGACAGGGCCCCTCTCTAACTGCTGGTGTGTAGGAAGATGTGCCACACCGTGATTGGATCTTTGGTGAATGAACATAAACAAATGTTCATTAACATCAGATAAGATGTTGGGACAACTACCAGACACCTCTTCCAGAGCAGGAAGGGGGACCTTCTGCACCCACCAAAACCAAAGAGAGGACTTCTCATTGGACGACACATTGACTCTAACCACCAAACTCATTCCTAAGGTTTAGGCAAGGACTGCCATAAAAATTCCTTCAGGACCCCTGGATGGAGCAGCAGTGACTGAAATAAAGAGAGGCCACAGAGATCTATCTAAATTCATTCATATCTATGTTTGGAGGCCTTAATTTGATCTAAACTGCATCACATCCACTCCATCTTCATGCAAAGCACAGTTTATGCTCATGGTTACTGACTGTTAAAACAACAGGTCATGGGACAGACCTGTTCACAGATAAACAAATGCACGGATGATGATTTAACCATTTCATAGTGTGTTTGGTGTCTATCTGTTCCCTACGATGCCTTTAATAATTTGAAAGCGGTTTGGTAAAGATATAATGCATGGGTAAAATGTTAAAGATACTATTTTAACACTGTACTTTATGCTATGGAAATGAGTTCCACACTAGGGTGGGCAACACCGGGGCTACTTCAGATAACAGTGGCCAATCACAATCCAGGATCGGCAAGGCGCTACATTTCAATCTCCTCCTCATCACAAAGGGATAAATATGTCCCCCGGGTAGACACACCCTTGTTCTGCGTTTCCAGCTCGACGGGGAAGGAGACATTAACAGACACTCCACGTCCTGAGTTTCTGACCTGACGAGGAAAGAGACTACAAGACAGTTAAGGTTAAGCTTTTGCGAGCAAAACCTTTTACATTGCTTCCAGCTGCACTCTAGCTGCAAAAAGAGCCCCAGCATTGAGGGACTTCATCTGACCCTCACAGCTCCTACAGCAGCGCAGCCCAGTCCGCAAAGGACCTCTGCATTGGCAGACATTGCCTGTACCACCACGGCTCCTCAGCGACGCAGCCAGCCTGCAAAGGAACCTGTGACGATTCATCTGACCCAGCTGCCCAGTCCATCCTAAAGGACCCTCTTGGCGCAACCGGTTCAGCATCCTCCAGCCCAGCGTGGCACGACTACTGGATCGCAACTCCGCGCCTCCCACTGCACGCAGCCTGCATCATCAGTGGAAGACGTCTCTGCTACCGGATTGATCACCCGACTGTGTGGAACGTAAATATAAACTTACCAAACCTCTTTCTAGAGACCTTGGCATTAGTTTATACATGCAGCATATGTTTTTCTAACCTGTTTAGATAACAGTTACTTGAGGTCAGCTTGTTACAAATAATAGGGATATTATTTGTTGAATGATAAATAAGCAATTATTTATCACCATTTTACCAGAGCCATTAAGTGGCTTCCATAAGAAGCATTCCCATACAGTTCTCTTCCATTCTACATTCAGTTCAACAGCATTGCATTTATCCATTCTGTGTTCACTTCATTTATTTGTTTCTTTGATTTAATTTGGTATTCTCCTTTGATTATTGTTTTACTATCTTTAGAAGTGCATATTCATTATTTCATTATTAATCGTTGTGGTATTTACTCTTGCATGTCTATTGTTTATAAATTTCATTGATTTTATTATAATTGTGTCTTCCTTGTGTTGATGATCAAAGACTCTACTAGTTGACCAGACTCTCACAAATCCTTCAGACAAATCAGTTGACTGACTCCCTCCAGTTTATAATAATTTTGAATTATTGAACAGCTCTTTTGGAGTGTTCTTAAATTGTTAAGATAGTATTCTTAACTGGTGCCCCGTATTACAAAAGGGGGGAGGGGTCATCTGATACACTCATAACCACACCTTAAGTGACATGTGATCAAAAGTCACTACGTCACCGGTGAAAGGAGTAAAAATCACTACATAGTGGTGCCCCGTGTGAGGACAGCTAAGATTGAAATGAGTCTTTGGTTCATCAACACAACAAATTCACCTAAAAGGTTGCAAGATTAATTACTTTAACGGGAAGCTAAAATTCTCAGTTTGATCAGTTACCGCTTTGCTTAGCAGGTGGTCCCTCCCAAGCCTGATTCATAGTTTCCTCACTCAGCTCTGTGGTGCTATTTATGAATAGGATTTGTTGCAGTTGAATTGTTTGCAGTAAACAGAATTGTTGTTTGAGCTTTGGACCATTGTACAGTGGCATAGTTCTGGTAAAGCGTTTCCTCCTTTAGGAAACTATAGCGTTAGCAGAGGTTGTAATCATTAATTATAACTAATTGCTACTACTAAGCATAGCAAAGGGCTCATATACCTTGTAAGTCTATCAAAAAGTTCTGTGTGAACTTAGATAAGTGTCAGATAAGGGCAGTTCCCTCTGACCACTCATAGCCAAGGGCTAAAATCCTCACCACTAATCAGTGTGAGACTCACAGTGTCCCAGTGACACCAAACTAGCAACACTTTTGTGTTAAGTACTGAGATTAGCTAGTTGCTAGGTGCAGTACAGTATCTGAGCTTAAACAGCTCAGGAATGAACGCTTAAGTTCAGTCACTGTACCCAGAAGCCAGGATACAGCCGCTCTGCATACAGAGCTGGCTCAGGCTCAAAATGATTTGTCAGCACAGGCAGATAAATTAAGGATAGTGAGTATCAGTGAGAAACAGGCCAAAGATGACTTAAGGTCAGCCGTGTCTGAAATTTCTAGTTTGAAAATGGACTTAGAAATTGAACACAAACTGTGTATTGATGCCCGTGAGCAGTCAGAGTTGTTTAGCGACAACTGTACGATTCAAAACAGGCTCAGGTTCAACTCAGGGAGGACTTGGCTAGGGCAGACAATAAATTATTGGAAGTACAAAACAGTCATGACAAAATTGCTTCCAGAGCCCGAGAGTGGGCAGATAAAGCTGATATGGCAGAGCAAAGGCTAGAGGAAATAGGGAAGAGAATGGAGCAGTTAGACATAAATATGGACACACCCCATGAACCTGAACCACCAAGTGTGCGCTTCAGCTCATTTGGCCCACAGGTGAAAGACTCCCTATTTGATAGCCCCTCACAGAGACAGTGCTATCAGACCCATGGTGATGCTGTAGCTGCCAGTGGCCCAACTCCCACTGCTAGTCCCAGCCATCCTTATGGAGTAGATTTTGATTCACCTGTGTGGGGAAAAACTAGTCGCTCCATCCCAGATTTCCTAGTATAGCACAGTCCAGAGACAGTAGGCTGCGTCAGCTTAGGGAATTAGCACGTGACATTGAAGTGTTTAATCCTGACACCCCTGGAAGCAACATAGAGTTGTACCTTAAGGATGTAAACTATGCATTGTCATACATCCCTGAGGCCACTATGGCAGATAAGCTACTCCTTCTGAGGAAAACAACCGTGCGGACTGTCCATGGTTTCATAGAGACAAAGTCCTGCCATTGCTGGTAATTACAATGAACTGTGTAGGGCCCTGAGAGCAGAATACACAATATATCAAAATCCGTCTGTCTCCAGGCTTTCGGCCTTGCAGACCAAGCAAAATCGCTACTGAATCACCCAGAGAATATTATGAACAGCTTACGCAGAGTGTATTTTGCTGGTGCTGATTCTCCTAGGGCAGAAGAGGATGTGATGTTTAAAAGTCTGTTTGTGAGTAATTTGCATCCAACAATTAGGAAGTCTCTTTCACTGCTGGTAGATGTTGATCACATGACTGCAGCAGAGTTAAGACAGTTGGCAATGCGAGCCTGGGAGAGTGAGAAGTTACACACAGACAAGAAGGATAGGGACCCAGGCACTCATGTGTTTGAACTCCGACATGACAGGGAGCCTCCCCTTGAACTAGAACGTTCAGAGCTTCCCCAAAGTGGACCAGCTCGTCTGAGTCGCCCCTCACAGCCAAAGTCCGGTGAGTTCCAACAGGACACGCAGGGCCATAAATCCTCAAGAAATGGAGGATACAGGAGTGGCAGACATACACACAGAGAGGAAAGGCACAGGAGGTTCAGAGATAGGTCAAATGACAGTCACAAACAGAGCAGTCAGAAGAAAAGGGAGTCCAAAGGGACTGAAGGAAGGGATCGTGATAATTTGAAGCAAATTCAGAAAATACTTGCGAAAGCTCTCAAAGACCTTAAGTCAGAGGAGCACACATCCCCAAAAGAGAAAGACCCTCCTTCAAAGCAATGACTAGGCCGGCACCCCTCCCCTCCCCCACCTAAAGTGTATTTGATAGGGTGGGGGGAAGAGCCTGGGGAAGGGGGAACCATGCAACAGATTGTAAGGCCTAACCAATCAGATGTCAGTAGACCAAATCCCAGCCTCTGTCAGTTCCTTGGTGACTTGACACAGAGAGGTAGGGCCAGAAGGATTTACATTTCTGTGTCCATTGAAGGTGTATTAACATGTGACGCACTGCTAGACACTGGCTCAGAAATTTCTTTGGTGTCACCTGGGTTGTTTAAAAAACTCACCCAGGTAACCAACTCACTTGGTAAGTGGCTCAAGATAGAGAGTTGTCAGATCAAGATAACTAGCTACACACAGGATCAGGCCCCGATTAACCAGCGAGTGTGGGTGGAATTAACCTTTGGTGAGATGAAGATACTTCACCCTCTCTATGTTGTTGGTTTTGATACAGAACAACTTCTTATTGGCCAGGATTTGTTGAACAGGCTCACACCATTAATTGACTATCACAGCTGTCAATTGTGGGCACAAGCTAGAATCCCACGACCTATTGAGGAGACTAGTTCTGGTCAGAAGCTATGCAAGGCAGTGGAGGTAGAGAGGACCTGTGACTCTAGACAGCTGACAGTGAAGGATGCCCACCTTAAGGAAGAGGCACCCGCTGTGAGGGAAATGCAAATCATCAGCCCCCAGTCAGCAGACATGGCTCATGAGAACAAGATTCCCCTAGAGCTGTTAGAGAAGAAACATGCATTTCTGTGTGCCCTGGAACCTCTTAACACCCAGGTGTATAATCCGCAGGTGGTGGGGGGCATACATGTTAATGAAGTACTTGTTGAGGATGCTGTGGTCGCACTCTGGTCAGAGAAGTCAGCCATAAGTCAGGAACTGTATCAACTGTTACAGGAAAAGCCTTGCACAATTCCCATGGTTGAAAAGAAGCAGAAATTTTGGCTTGCTAGTGGCTCCCAGAAAACAGTTAAAAGTGTTGGAGTTTGCTCTGTCTCCCTTGAGCTTGGCCATAAAAATTTCAAGCACTACATGCTTGTGTTACCTGACCTGACACACTCGGTATACATTGGTTCTGATGTGTTAGTGAGACTAGGGGTGCAGTTAGACACAGTCAACAATGTGTTGTGGTCCAGAGCAGATATTGGCCCTAACATATTATCTTGTGATGCGAATAACATGAGTTCTGGCCAGACAGTTCCCCAAGCATGTCAGGTTATGAATGAGTTTGACACAGTGGTCCCTGCCCAAACTGCAGAGGTCCCGGTCAGATTAGTCATAAAAAGGGGTCAAGAAATGAACCAGACAGTACTAGCCTTTTTCCAGCCCTCTGCTCAGTTTTGCAGTTTGGGACTTACAATCTGTGGTAACCCACAGCTTGAATTGTACAACCGCTCAACTTACCTACTTGTACAAAATTTCACCAGAGGAAGTATTCGCATTCCCCCACACACTCCTCTAGGATACCTGATTGATAGCTCCTTTCATGATTTTGAATTAACTATTCCTGTCATAGGAAAGCTTCCTGACTTGCCTATAGAGAGGGACAACTGTGATCAAGTGTATCTCACCTACCCTACAAAGATGATTTCCATCATAACCCTCCCAGGTGTGTTTGAGGAAGCCATCTGTAGAATAGACTTTGAAAGTGACAGCGAGATAGTGGTACATACTGTGATAGCCCAAGAGTCGCATGCACCAGTGAACTGTGAGAAAGATGCAGGAAATTGTGCTGAACCATACCCTGGCTTTGAGTCAGAAGTGCAACAGCAGTTAGACCAAGCAGATGCTCTTGCCACAGAGATTCAGCGTCAGGAATTAAGACAGGTGTTTTATGAGCACAAGGAAATCTTTTCTAAGGATTCCTATGATTGTGGAGTTACAGATGTCCATACTGTCCGTATTCCCACAAATCCAAATGCACCGCCTACTTTTGTGCGGCAGTACAGAATTCCACTCACTGCTTTTGACTCCATTCAGGAAATTATTGATTCCCTGTTAGAGAAAAAGATCATACGTGAGTGCAGTTCCACCTACAATTCTCCAGTTTGGCCTGTCTTAAAGCCAAGTGGAAAGTGGCGTTTAACTGTAGATTACCGGCAGCTCAACAAACAGGTTCCCCTGTCACGTTGGCCTATGATACATCTTGACCAAGAGTTAGCAAAGGTTACTACAGCTAAATATTTCTCCACAGTCGACGTTGCAAATGGATTCTGGACAATGAAGGTAGACCCAACAGATCAGTATAAACTAGCATTTTCTTTTGGAGGTAGACAGTTCACCTGGAACAGGTGCCCATTTAGCTATTCAAACTCTCCTGCAGAGTTTAATATATTTCTACACAAGGCAATGGGTGACGCAGCTACACGTGGTAACTTGATCTATGTTGATGATATCCTTATGCGTAGTCAGACCTGGTCAGACCATCTAACTGAGATACGACATTTTCTCACCCAGCTCACTGAGGCAGGTGCTAAATTGTCATTATCCAAAGGACAGTGGTGTAGAACAAAAGTGGAGTATGTAGGACTGACTGTTGGTCCTGAAGGTATTCAACCTCAGTCTAGTAGAATAGAAGCAGTAAAAAATATTAAACCTCCCACAAATGTCTCTGAACTGCGTAGCTTCCTAGGAGTATGCAATTATTCCCGTCAGTTTATAGAAGATTATGCAGACATTGCCAGACCACTGCATGAACTGCTACAGAAAGATAGAGAATTTAGCTGGGAGGAAAGTCAGGCACAGGCTATGAAAGAACTGAAGGACAGGTTGTGCACTGCCCCATGCCTAGCCTACCCTGACAAAGACAAAGAGTTTTTCTTCAGGCTGATTTTTCAGAACACTGCCTCAGTGCAGCACTCTCCCAAAAGCATGACCAGGACAAGCGGGTTGTAGCCTATGCTAGTAGGGCACTAAGTAGTGTAGAGATTAAGTTCTCAGACTGTGAGAAAGCCTTGCTTGCTACAGTGTGGGCAATTGAACATTTTCGTAGCTATATTGGGGGTCAGAAATTGATGGAGAATACACACAAGAAGCTGACACAGTAATCACCACACCCTCACTGACATCAAGCCATCACTACTATGATGAAAATGTCTGTGCAGGCCTTCCTAAGGCCTACATTGATGGGTGCTCCTATCACCATGAACAACACATACAGGCTGGAGTAGGATTAGTCTGGGAGGCTGACACCCCCTGTGGTGCACAGCAGTTCTGTTTAGGCCCTAAATCTAGTCAGTATGCAGAAATCGCCGCCGCACTCATAACTTTGCAACAAGCAGCAAAGTATGGGATCAGAGATTTGGTAATCTGTTCTGATTCAAACTATGCCAGACACAGTTTTGTTTCTCACCTCCCTCATTGGAAACAGAATAGCATGAAAAATGCCAGAGGAAAGGAAGTTAAGCATAAAGAACTGTTTCTTGCCTGTGACAAACTTGTATATCAGAATGGTATGACTGTGTACTGGAAAAAGGTAAAAGGGCATTCACAAGCCCCTGGGCCAGACAAAACAGGCAATGATGAAGCTGATAGGCTAGCCAAAGCAGGCGCCATAGCAGGCTCTCCCTGGCAGTTCCAGGAGGAGTGGCTTCCAACAGAGTCAACTCCTGTAAGTGTTAATGCTGTCACACGTAGGCAAACAAAGGAGGCAGTGACAACCCTTAATGACACCACTCAGACTGTAGTGATAGGCAGACAACTATCAGATACTGACCTTATTGCCATGCAAAAACAAGACCCTGTGATCAGCACTATGTACCTATTCATTTCTAACCCAGTAGAGCATCCGATAACTGACCAAAATCTGACAGAATCAAGTGACCTGAAAACACTGTATCTTATCAGACACCATCTGAAGTTAGAAAAGGGTTTGCTAGTATACGCTGCTGATAAAAATTCACCACCTCGATGGGTGGTCCCCACAGCACACAGGGGGGTTATGCTCCTGCATGCCCATGATGAACCTTGTGGAGGCCACCGGGGGGTGAAGGCAACGCATGAGACCCTTTGTCAGTTAGCCTACTGGCCACAGATGAAACAGGACATTGTAGGAAAACTATCACCAGTAGCATACCGCATCAAAATCTCAAAAGGGAAAAGATCCCCTGAGTACAAGTGGGTCCACTTCAACCAGATTAAGCCTTACAAACCCCAAATGGGAATAAAAGGGGTAGACACCGCTCAGGAGTAACTCCGGTTAAGGTGTAAGTTCTAAGGCAGTGTAGAGAAGTCTATACTGTGTCAGGCACTGTGGCCAGTGCATCTGTGACTAGTTGTTGTGGCTAGTTATAGTGGTATTTGTTAGTTGTACTCTGCTTATAAAGTAGTGAAGTGACACTCCATATTTGTGCAATTTCAGAATGAACCTGCTGAGCCTAATCATAGTGATCTGCGTACTCAATGCAGTACAGCCCGTGGAAATAGTGGAATCAGGTCCTCCTACTGGCATTATACTTCAGGATGCCCCTGGAATTTTAGTGACTGACTGTTACGTGCACACTCAGAGAGTCTTTGTTCGGCTCGACCCGGCTGACGTGTACAAAAAGCATGTGACTGGAGGGGGGATGGTCCCCTGGCATGTCATCCAATGGAGCAAGGACATCATAGGACATGCCCAGTTAGACACAATTCACATGCTTAAACAGCTACAAAAAGTCACCATAACACAGGAAGAATTAAGAGGAGTTAGACGCCCAAAGCGCTTCCTTGGTACACTGCTGACAGCAGCATCAGCCCTAGGCTCACTTTTCTCAGTGGGTACTTCAACAGTTAACAGCATTAGCATATCCACACTGGGAAAAAACGTGGAAGGGTTAAAAAGAGAAATGCCTTAGATACAAGAGAAAATGTATGTCCAGCAGAAGCAGCTGCAGCAGTTAGACAGAACATTGGAGGGCACAATCCTCGTCTTAAACCAACACACAGCCCTTCTGAATTATACAATCCACAGTATAGGCAAGATAGTGGATGTCATACAACATGATTATGCCCATGTACAAAAGGTTCAAGTACTAATGCAAGATTTGCTGAGAGAGGTCAGCTCTGTTGTTGACAGTTTGGCATTGAATAGGATCCCTTCATACTTGGTACCGGTTGAGCTGGTGAAGAATATCTTGAATCCGGTGTTGCAGGGAACCACGCAAACACTGCAGATACATTTAGCTTACAGCCTGGGAGTGCTGTACCAATCCATGTAAACCCAGAGGCTCAAGAAATTGGCTTCCTGTTAAACCTCCCGATAATCCACACTAAAAACATATATAGGTTGAAATCAGTGCTAAATGTAGGGTTTTGGTCTCAAGATATACACATAAAAATTGAGACACCCTCACTTATAGCTTACCAAGATGAAAATCCTGACATGTATCTGACACCTAACCTACATATGTGTACAGTGGTCAAAGACATTCACTGGCTGTGTCCCAGTAAACCTTTGTAAGAGACCCCATTGAAGGCCTATGTGGCATTAAAAGGTTAACCACGGAAGACAAATGTAATGCTGTTGCTACATACAGAGATGATGTAACTACCACCCAAATTGAGAGAGCAGGAAATAAGTGGTTAGTGAATACACCTGTTAGTGAAGCTATAATGACATATAACAGACATGACACAGCTACTCCAATACATCTTCCTAATGAAACTATGCTAATTCAAATCCCAGTAGGAGCAATTCTCCACATCAAACATTTAGCTCTATACCATCTTGATGCTGATGTGCATAGTGTTGAGTTTGAAATAACTGATGGCTTTGAAGGACACACTCTGGCAGTAGATAATTCACTCAGGAATCAAGTTCTGTTTGAGGGACCTAAATTAGCAAAGATCAGTCTCCAGTTAGGTAGCCTCCAAGCTACACCTGTGGAGCCAAAACCTAAGAGGGTGTCATTCACTTGGGGGTTGGGATATCAGTGACAGCCTATTACTTATCTTCACGCTATGTGGGTGGGCTACAATGGGCCTCCTGGGGTGGACACTGTACCAGCGAATCCACAAACTGCAGTTTAGCCTGTCAGAGCAGGAAAGTGTGAGACCTAGCGACGCTCCTGAGCTCAAATCTAACATGTGTAGACCACTCCCTGAGCTTTCTCCCGTTATAACAAGCAATTCTGACTAGACAGAAATAGAGACTGCTCTATTCCCTATACCCCTCTCACTGAATAGTCTTTATAGTTCTCTTTTAGACTATCTATAGTTTTCTTTCTTAACACGTAGATTCATGTGTAACCTTTTTAGTAGTCCTGAAAAAGGATACTATTATTATACTCACTAAAGAAGTTACTTAGTTGTAACTGTTGAATTATAGTTTACTCAAAATGCCAATGGTCGAAGGATGAGGTGAGGTTTGTGTTTTGTTCCTGCTGTTCCCCTCTTAGTACACCACCCAGATCAACGACTTCAGGTCCTCGATCAGTCTGTGCAGGGGGGAGATGTTGTGAACAACAGTCAAGATGGCATTCCAGGGACCAGTTTACGACAGGGCCCCTCTCTAACTGCTGGTGTGTAGGAAGATGTGCCACACCGTGATTGGATCTTTGGTGAATGAACATAAACAAATGTTCATTAACATCAGATAAGATGTTGGGACAACTACCAGACACCTCTTCCAGAGCAGGAAGGGGGACCTTCTGCACCCACCAAAACCAAAGAGAGGACTTCTCATTGACGACACATTGACTCTAACCACCAAACTCATTCCTAAGGTTTAGGCAAGGACTGCCATAAAAATTCCTTCAGGACCCCCTGGATGGAGCAGCAGTGACTGAAATAAAGAGAGGCCACAGAGATCTATCTAAATTCATTCATATCTATGTTTGGAGGCCTTAATTTGATCTAAACTGCATCACATCCACTCCATCTTCATGCAAAGCACAGTTTATGCTCATGGTTACTGACTGTTAAAACAACAGGTCATGGGACAGACCTGTTCACAGATAAACAAATGCACGGATGATGATTTAACCATTGGTGTCTGGTGTTTGGTGTCTATCTGTTCCCTACGATGCCTTTAATAATTTGAAAGCGGTTTGGTAAAGATATAATGCATGGGTAAAATGTTAAAGATACTATTTTAACACTGTACTTTATGCTATGCAAATGAGTTCCACACTAGGGTTAGCAACACCGGGGCTACTTCAGATAACAGTGGCCAATCACAATCCAGGATCGGCAAGGCGCTACATTTCAATCTCCTCCTCATCACAAAGGGATAAATATGTCCCCCGGGTAGACACACCCTTGTTCTGCGTTTCCAGCTCGACGGGGAAGGAGACATTAACAGACACTCCACGTCCTGAGTTTCTGACCTGACGAGGAAAGAGACTACAAGACAGTTAAGGTTAAGCTTTTGCGAGCAAAACCTTTTACATTGCTTCCAGCTGCACTCTAGCTGCAAAAAGAGCCCCAGCATTGAGGACTTCATCTGACCCTCACAGCTCCTACAGCAGCGCAGCCCAGTCCGCAAAGGACCTCTGCATTGGCAGACATTGCCTGTACCACCACGGCTCCTCAGCGACGCAGCCAGCCTGCAAAGGAACCTGTGACGATTCATCTGACCCAGCTGCCCAGTCCATCCTAAAGGACCCTCTTGGCGCAACCGGTTCAGCATCCTCCAGCCCAGCGTGGCACGACTACTGGATCGCAACTCGCGCCCTCCCACTGCACGCAGCCTGCATCATCAGTGGAAGACGTCTCTGCTACCGGATTGATCACCCGACTGTGTGGAACGTAAATATAAACTTACCAAACCTCTTTCTAGAGACCTTGGCATTAGTTTATACATGCAGCATATGTTTTTCTAACCTGTTTAGATAACAGTTACTTGAGGTCAGCTTGTTACAAATAATAGGGATATTATTTGTTGAATGATAAATAAGCAATTATTTATCACCATTTTACCAGAGCCATTAAGTGGCTTCCATAAGAAGCATTCCCATACAGTTCTCTTCCATTCTACATTCAGTTCAACAGCATTGCATTTATCCATTCTGTGTTCACTTCATTTATTTGTTTCTTTGATTTAATTTGGTATTCTCCTTTGATTATTGTTTTACTATCTTTTAGAAGTGCATATTCATTATTTCATTATTAATCGTTGTGGTATTTACTCTTGCATGTCTATTGTTTATAAATTTCATTGATTTTATTATAATTGTGTCTTCCTTGTGTTGATGATCAAAGACTCTACTAGTTGACCAGACTCTCACAAATCCTTCAGACAAATCAGTTGACTGACTCCCTCCAGTTTATAATAATTTTGAATTATTGAACAGCTCTTTTGGAGTGTTCTTAAATTGTTAAGATAGTATTCTTAACTGGTGCCCCGTATTACAAAAGGGGGGAGGGGTCATCTGATACACTCATAACCACACCTTAAGTGACATGTGATCAAAAGTCACTACGTCACCGGTGAAAGGAGTAAAAATCACTACACATATATTTCTACCTTTTATGAAAACCATTACTCTTCATCCTTCAGTGCTGAATGGTGTGAATTATTTTTTAATAGAGTTGATAAATTCATCCCTAAAATATCTCCGCATAGTTTAATTAGTTGTGAAGATCACTAACTTTAGAAGAGTTAGATTGTACTTTATCCAAAACTCCTTTAAACAAAAGTCCCGGTCCTGATGGCTTGCCATTTGAATTTTATAGAACTTTTTGGAATGATCTAAGAGATTTGATTTTCGATGTATTTGAAGACTGTTTAAGTTCTGGTGAATTACTAGATTCTATGAAACAAGGTCTCATCACTCTTTTACCGAAACCAAATAAAGATATTTGTTACATTGAAAACTGGAGACCTATTACTCTGCTAAATTCTGATTATAAATTATCAACCTCTCTTTTTGCAAAAAGATTAAAACCCTGTCTGGAAGATATCATTTCAATAACACAATCAGGTTTTATAAAGGGTAGACATATATCTAATAACATACGTCTTGTATTGGATATGATCGATTATTCTGATCTAATTGAAGAAGGAGCCATCATTCTGTTCTTAGACTTCTATAGTTTGACTTAAGTCGTTTGACTCTATTGAGCATGAATTTATATATACAGCCTTAGATAAATATGGATTTGGATTAAAATTTAAAAATATGGTCAGAACTATAAACAAAGGTATAAACAGCAGTGTTTCTCTGACAGAAGGAACATCTAAACGTTTTGCACTTACTAGAGGTATTTGTCAGGGTTGCCCGATTTCCCCTTTTTTATTTTTGATTGCAGCAGAATTATTGAATCTTTATACTGTAAACTGCATCAATGCTGAAGGTATAAGAATTGGTGATAATGTTATTTTAATTTCTCAGCTAGCAGATGACACAAGCATTTTTCTTAAAGATGAAAACCAGGTTTTGAGCGTTTTGGAAGGACTGGAACTTTTTTCAAATGCTATTTTATTAAATAAGATTATAAAGTCACCTGTGAATAGAGATACGTTTAGATGAGATCTTTCTATCCCCCCAACTAAGTCATAACGAAATTAAAATTATTTTTTGTTTGTTTTTTGTTTTTGTTTTTTTGTGTAAATTATTTTTTTATCATTATTTTATGTATTATCTGTTTACTTTGTCAATACTCTATGTCCCTCGTAACAAGTCAGTTGTTCTTTTAATTGTTAAATTCAACTTTCAATACATGTTGATGGATTGAATGTTAATTGTTGTTACTTGAACATTTAAAAAAAAAAAAAAGATTATAGAAGTGTTTCTATAGCATGAGACCCAACAGTGCTTTAAAGGGTTAGTTCACCCAAAAATGAAAATTCTGTCATTAATTACTCACCCTCATGTCGTTCTACACCCGTAAGTCCTATGAATCTTTTGTTTTGAATCAGTGGTTCGGATCGCGTATTAAACTGCCAAAGTCACGTGAACTATTGAAGTTTCAAAACACTTATGATGTAACGAAGCCTCGTTTACTGAAATCATGTGACTTTGCCTCTCCAAATTTGAATGTTTTTGTTTGTCTTGGTGAAGAGGTCTGAAACTTATTGTGCACAGTTGTTTTTTTTTTTTTTTTTTTTAGTTACATTCTTAAATTCTTCATCACTTGGCCAAATCACTGCAACCCCTTGACTACATGAGCCACAATTTTGTGTTAAATGATATGTGTCATGCCTTCGCCCTCAGGAACGGTGGAGATAATTAATGCCAGAGAAACTGCTCCCATGAATGCTTCAGAGAACATGTTTAGTGAACCCATAAATAAAACCAAGGAAGAAAAACCAGGTAAACCACAATAAATGTACATATCATCAAACCCAGCCTCCATGATGGTTTCACAGCACAGATTCAGAAGATTAAAACAGCAAAGCACTGATGAGTTTTTGACAGTTTGGCCCTTGAATGACTTGACCACTACTCTGTGTTTTGTACGAATACCAGGGTTGTTTATAGCTGTACCAGGAGAACTGCGTGGTTATGCGATGGCGCATGAAAAGTATGGGAGACTGAAATGGAAGGAGCTCTTTGAGCCCAGTATAAAGCTGGCAAAGAATGGTTTTCAGATTGGCAAAGCCTTGGCCAGAGCTATCAATGAGAAGAATTGCACAATTCTGAATAATACAGCATTGTGGTAAGAATATGTTATTTGTAAACTAATGGAAAACTAGATTAATTTTTGAAAATGAAAAAACACTTTCTCAGTGGCAGCTGTCTTGTCTACAGATGAACATAACAAATATTCTTCAAGACAAATCCTAACACTAGTATAATATTATATGAAGACTTCAGATGCAAAAGCCACTAAACACCACCTCCATCACAAATGAGATAATGATACTGAGTGAATGCTCTCCGCACATACGTTCATCAAATACTTTCACTTCAAATCTGCTAAATCGCAGCCTCAGCTTCTCCAGCTGGCTTATGATTGGCCGATGAGGTTCGCATGAGCAGCATGATGCATGTGTGTGATGCTGAAGCAGGAGCCAATGGCGAGCTGGCGTTCTGACATAGAACACAGAAGTGCTGCACTGTATTTACAACGTAAACTGCGAGACTGACACAGACATGAAGAAATTGTTGGGTTAAGTGATATATATATATATATATATATATATTTATATTTTAAATAAGGCATTTCAATAACTGACTTTCTGTCGCCATTAAAGTAAAATTACTGAACCTAAACTTAGGAGCTAAGACAAATGTCAGACAGTTTTTGCATCTGAAGTCTTCATATGTCATAATTACAACAGGTTCTCCATCTTTCTTTGAAGTTTTATGACATCATCTTGCGTCTCTTCTCTCTCTTCTTTCCAGTGAAGTGTTTTGCAATTCAAACAAAACTACTGTCTTAAGAGAAAATGACACAATTAAATTTGTCAAACTAGCTGAGACTTATGAGAAGATAGCAAATGGAACAGCAGATGTCTTTTACAATGGGCAATTGTCTCAGATTATTGTGGAAGATATCAAGGCTGCAGGTTATTTCATACTTAAATTTTACTCTATTCATATTTAGGGGTATGCAAAATCTGTCTGAATCTTTGTTTCTTCTAACACAGGAGGCAATATAACTCTTAAGGACCTGCAGAAGTATGAGCCAGTGTGGAATGAGTATGCAGTAAACTTTACTGTGGGGAATTACACATTTCTTGCTCCTGGTGCTCCATTCGGTGGACCCGTGCTCGCTCTGATGCTCAACATACTCAAAGGTCAGTGAGTGTGTGTCTATGGCCATGTTCACACAGCAACAGAATACAGATGTCAGTCCTGTATTTAAGTCCTTAATGTGGTTATATTCACACACAGTTCAGTTTCAGGACTCAAAACTGTGTTTGAACTGTGAACACAACTGGGGCCTCATGTATAAAACTTTCCATAGATTTCATCCTAAAAGTGTGTGTACGCATAAAAGCCTGATTTTCTGTGCACACAAAAGTTTTCAGATTTATAAAACCATGCGTATGCCAGAACCTGCACAAAATTCTCTTTATAAAACTCAGCCAGCAGAAGATTGTGCGCACATGCATCTCCACCCCGTCTCCTCCCCGAAATCACCATATATATAACACCTAGTTTTACTATCCATTATGTCATCTGCATATTGTTTCCATGCATATTCCCATCCATGTGACACCGTGTTTAACTGTACAAGACATTTGGAAAATAATGACAATAAATGCCATCACATTACATTGCTAAAAATCATTCACTATCCTTGTCTTGTTTTAGAAAAAAAAAAATAAAATACTGTTCAGAATGTTTTCAATGAAGAGTTATTCTCATATATATATATATATATATATATATATTCTCATATATATATATATATATATATCTGAACAAGATGTCCAGGACCTCCAGCAGAAAAATAGGCCCACAACATTAAAGATCCAGCAGTATATTTAACCGTGGGCATGGGGTGCTTTTTATCCATGTGTGCACCAAACCCATCTGGTGGGTTTGCTGCCAAAAAGCTCTTTTTTTTTTTAGTTTTATCTGACCATAGAAGCCGGTCCCGTTTGAAGTTCCAGTCTTGTCTGACAACTGAATATGCTGGAGATTGTTTCTGGATGAGAGCAGAGGATTTCTCTTGATACCCTCCCGAACAACTTGTGGGGATGTAGGTGCTGTTTGATCTTCTGAGACAAGACTCAACTAATCTCTGCAATTCTCCAGCTGTGATCCTTGGAGAGTCTTTGGCCACTCAAACTCTCCTCCTCACTGTGCATTATTTTCTTACAGCCACTTTCTATTTTGTGAAGCTCAACAATCTTTTGCTGCACATCAGAACTATATTCTTTGGTTTTACTCATTATGAAGAATGATCGAGGGAAGACTTGTACAGTGTGCACCTTGGCTTTAGTAAACGCTCAGATAGACACACAATGGGTGATTTTAAGAGTTTGATCTTTAGCTCATTTAAGGACAAGCATAGTTATGCATGAAAGCCTTTTAATTCTTTACAATTTTTAAGGTTCATTTCAAATAATTAAACATTTAATTTCAGGTTTTAACCTCTCAAGCAGCAGTGTTTCCACAAGAGAGAATAAGACTTTGACCTATCATCGTATAATAGAGGCGTTCCGCCTTGCCAATGAGCAAAAGAGTAAACTGGGAGACCCACGTTATGAAAACATCACTGAGGTGAGTTCAACTCTACAAATGGATTCCTTTGGTTTTAAAGAGATATTCAACCAAAAATTAAATTTCTGGAGACAAGAGACAAAATTAGGAAACTTACCCCACTCATACTATAGCAGCTCATCTCCGACCACAATTTTTTCTTTTGTACCAAATGTGATGTAAGTGGTGACATGACAAGATCTAAAGATACCTGCTGTCAGTGACATCAAACTGATGCAATTGAATCTCACAGGTCATGATCAGAAGGTGAATAAACAATGACTGAATTTTTTCTGTAAACTTTACTTTTAAACCAACTCCACATCTCAAATACAGAATTTCTGAATTTGTCTTAACTTTTGCCACATCTGATCTAACATGGGTAGCTTATGTTAAATTAAACAGACATTATTTTGTCAACGCCTTTCACTGTTCCTATAATTACAAATACAAATCTTGTTTCACAGATTGTCCAAAATATGACCTCAGAGCGCTTTGCAGACTACATCAGGAGTACTATTAAAGATGACACCGGCGAAGAAAACAGATACGACATGGAGACTGTATGTGACGGCCACGGCACATCTCATGTGTCTGTCATCGCAGAAGATGGGAGTGCAGTGGCAGTAACCAGCAGTATCAATAACTAGTAAGAGAAGTATAAAGAGACAAAGAGAGCAGTGTTATATCCTGGTCTTCATCTAACACACCCAGATTCAGTTATTGACAGTTCCTCCTCCATTTACATTGATAATATCACACCCCTTTGCATCCAAAAACTTTCAAGCTAGACTAGATTTTTTAGGAGCCAGTCTAGTAGACTAATTTGCATACTTACTGGCAAATCAGAGTAATGGGAACACAAGGCTGTTTCTTAGCAGGGGATCATTAATAGGTCCAACGACTGAACTCTCTACCAAAAGGCTCTAATAATATCAGATATGTTGGAAGTTGCCATTTTCAGATCTCTCCAGAGATGTTCAATCAGGTTCAAGTCTGGGCTCTGGCTGGGTCAATCAAGGACAGAGAGTCACAGAGTTGTCCCGTAGCCACTCCTTTGTTATCTTGGCTGTGTGCTTAGGGTCATTGTCCTGTTGGAAGATTAACCTTCCCCCCAGTCTGAGGTCCAGGGGCCGGTTGCATAAACCACTTAGACTTGTCTTAAAAGTTAAGACACTATTTTTTTTTTTCTTGAAGAGTGGTCCTGATTTTTTTAACTTGGTTAACTGCAAGTTGGTCAAACTAGTTCTTAAGACACAGTCTTAATATAGTGACTAAGTTTATGCAACTGGCCCCAGAGCGCTCTGGAGCAGGTTTTCATCAAGGATGTCTCTGTACATTTTATGTCTTTCCCTCAATCCTGACTAGTTTGCCAGTTCCTGCCACTGAAAAACATCCCCACAGCATGATGCTGCCACCACCTGGTGTTGGCCAGATGATGAGCGGTGCCTGATTTCCTCCAGAAGTGACACTTGCTATTTAGGCCACAGAGTTCAATCTTTGTTTCATCAGACCAAAGAATTTTGTTTCTCATGGTCTGAAAGTCCTCCAGGCGGGCTACCATGTGCCTTTTACTGAGGAGTGGCTTCCGTCTGGCCGTCTACCATACAGGCCTGATTGGTGGAGTGCTGCAGAGATGGTTGTTCTTCTGGAAGGTTCTCCTCTCTCCACAGAGAAATGCTGGGGCTCTGTCAGAGTAACTGTCGGGTTCTTGGTTACCTCCCAGCAGGCGCAACGATATTACGCAGCGGCTGTGACCCCCTGCTTGCACAGGGAGCGTGCCTTGCAACCATGGAGACATTTGTGAGAGACGCTGTGTAGTATCATTGCGCCTGCTGCATCCATGGTACGGCAGCAAAGTTCCTTGATTATTACGCCGGAATGAGAGTATAGTTCCTAGCCATATCGGCCTAGAAAATCACAACTTTTCATTTTCCGTCTGTCTTAGTACACGATGGAACTACAGAAGAGTCAAGTTTAAATAGGAAAAATATCAAAACTCTTTGGTCATTTTTGAGCGAGATGCTAACGGTCTAATCCGATTCAATGAATTATGCTAAGCTATGCTAAAAGTGGTACCGCCAGACCCGGAGATCGGCTGAATGGATTCGAAAACGGTAAAACTCAACATTTTAACTCTAGGGGAGTTGGAAAATGAGCTTATTTTCAAAAAAAGTGGAGTGGGACCTTATATAGACAGGTGTGTGCCTTTCCAAATCATGTCCAATCAACTGAATTTACCACAGGTGGACTCCAATCAAGTTGCAGAAACATCTCAAGGATGATCAGTGGAAACAGGATGCACCTGAGCTCAATTTTGAGTGTCATGGCAAAGGCTGTGAAAACTTATGTACATATGATTATTATTATTTATTTATATATATATATTTTTAAATAAATTTGCAAAGATTTTAAACAAACTTCTTTCACATTGTCATTATGGGGTATTGGTTGTAGAATTTTGAGGAAAATAATAAATTTAATCTCTTTTGGAATAAGGCTGTAACAACAAAATGTGGAAAAAGTGAAGCGCTGTGAATACTTTCCGGATCCACTGTATGTCTGTGTTCATGCAGTGATCCTGTTCTCATATTATGATGAGCAAGAAAGTCAGAGGGAGACTTTAAATCTTTCTACTCAATAATCTGAATGTAACTGATCTCTGACAGAGGAAGGCAAGATTTCAACAAGAACAGTCGGTAGATTTGATTTCTAGCAAAATCATTCAAGTCGGCTGGTGGAACAGCCTTCAGAAATATTTAAATGAAACACTGCTAAATACAACACCTTTTTAAAGAATCTGGCAAAACATAGATAAGACTTTAATACAGAATAGAATTTAAAAAACAAGCTGTTAATGTATTTTTGCTGTATATATTTATGAAGATTTGTTGCATTGCTGTTCTTTTCAATCTTGTTGTCTGGATGTTTTTTTGTGTGCAGCTTTGGTTCTGGGGTGATGTCAAACTCAACAGGCATTATTTTTAATGACCAAATGTGTGATTTCAGTAATAAGTCAGTCCTAAATGAAACTAACAGAAACAACCTAATCAAACCAGGTAAAAACAACAACAACAACAAAAAAATGCAATTAAAATTAGTTCCAATAAGTTACAATACAGAGTACAAGTGAAACTATCTGTATATACACTTAAATGTTCACATGTAAAATACTATTTGTTTTGACAAGGTAAAAGGCCACTTTCATCAAAGTGTCCCACAATAATATTGGACAAACAGAGCAAAGTCAGAATGGTGGTTGGAGGTGCAGGAGGGTCAAATATCACCACATCAGTTGCTCAGGTAACAAAAACACTGAAGAGAGTTGAACAATTAAAGCATTGCTCAACTTTACAGCACATAACAGAAAGCAATATCAATACACTGACATTTGATTATTCTGAATTACTATTCTGAACTTGAAAAACGTGTTTATTCTGAATTTGCCAATGGCTAAGGTTATGTGTTTTAATGAATAAATAAAATAGGTTTGTGTTATTTTTAAATGTATTTGTCTTTCATCTAAAAATCATTTCCCCCTCTCTTTTCTCCGTCATCTCAGGTGATCCTGAACTACCTGTTCTTTGACTATGACCTGCAGAAAGCTGTTAATGAATCCAGAGTTCAGGTCCCAAGAAATAAGACAAATTTTGAAGATGACTTTGAAAAGGTAGGATTCTTACACTTGACAACAAAAGTTTGTCATCTAAATTAGAATCACAAAGTCAAAAAAGTGAAAATTATATAGTTTTCTCTCTGTGCTGTGTTTATGAATGCAGAATGTAGCTTGTGACCTGAAGAAGAAGAAGAATCATAATATAGGTAATAAAACTGAATTATCAGTGGTCCAGGTGGTCGTACAAGAGGGGGAGAAAATCTTAGCTGAATCCGACCCCAGGAATGACCGCTATCCTGTTGAATATGAGATGGGCCTGACAAATGAGATAAGCTGTACTGATTCTGGTAAAATAACCAAATACACG
Source organism: Hypophthalmichthys nobilis (assembly GCA_037950665.1). Lineage (NCBI taxonomy): Eukaryota > Metazoa > Chordata > Actinopteri > Cypriniformes > Xenocyprididae > Hypophthalmichthys > Hypophthalmichthys nobilis. Next base: position 40,858,392 of record CM075480.1, on the reverse strand, counting down.
AAGAGAACTTTTCTTTTGATATGGTTGATATGGTTGATTTGATCACTCAAGGTTTGCAAAAAGAACAAGACAAAATCTCAAATAAACAGGCCGAAAAGGAGAAGAAACACCGCTAGAAGGGGAGGAATGAAGATGGATTCGAAGGCCAAAGAGATGATTAAATTACTGAGACAGCAACAGAAAATTAATTTGAAATTGATTACGCTTATTAAACAATCATATTCTTTGAATACTTTTACATATGAAATGGAACAGATTACAAACGAGGTTGAAGCTTTGACCACGGAAGCTTCAGCGCCGGTTGTATCTGAAAATGGTGTTTAAGGGTCAAAAGGTTAAAATGATGTCTTTACTGCTGAATTTCTGAGAAACTAACTAAGATGTATGTTTTTTTTTATATCTAGAGGTGTTAATGGAAACTATCCGAAATGTATGTTTTTACTTTAACTAGAAGTGGAAAAAGGAACTAATACGAGATGTATGTTTTATTTTATCTAGAAGTGTCAATTGAAACTAACCGAGATGTATGTTTTTATTTTAACTAGGAGTATTAAAGGGAACTAACCCGAAGGTCTTAAGTTCAAGTAATTAAAATGTTTTAAAATTCACAGAATATGACGCAGCCTGCAAAAAGGTGTCACTAGACCGGCTGCAGTTGACCTTTGTATCTTATACTTAGCATACAACACGGGACTGTGAAGTGTTAGGGGCTGTATTCATGTTTACAAATAAGGAAATGTTTATGTTAGAAAAAGGAGGTGATCTTTGAGGTGATCTTTTATTCTGTATCTTGTTATTAAACCGAAACCATTGTATTTGGTGATTCGTAAACCTCTCTAAACAAGTCTCAGAGTGAATTTACTTATACATAAACTATTATAAGTACATGTAATTAAATTATTAAAATTACTAAATTACAAGAGCATCGGATCCTGACTGAGCTGGTGTGGACTCCACCTTGAAATCTCTAATTGTCATTACAACGCTCTCAATCCATCTGATCAGAAGGTAAGACCAAGTTTTTGATGCAGTAAAGGATTTTAGAGATGTTTGTTTGATTAATTGGAGATTGAGGGGATAACAAATACAACAGATAGTGAGCGCTGCTCCTGTGCTCATGCTGCTGTTGTCAAACATGTGTTTGACCCTGCAAAAGTAAAACTATTGTTGAGTGACAGATCAAGAATTGTTTGTTAGGATGCTTTTGGGTGTCAAAAAAAAAAAAAAACTTGAGCAGGCAATCTGTGAAAGGCTATTCATAAATAACATTGTTCCAGCCATCTTGCATTATTATATCACACAGTGCGAAATATGCTGCAAATATTCAATTTTTAAAATTTTATTTAGCTTATCCATTGCTATAACTTGCATTTTGAAATCTGCTAATCTCAATATACACTAAAACATTATTTTCACTGTTGTAAGCTTTACTGAAAAGAGTTTGATAGTTGCATTGTAAATGAGTTGTTTCAAATCAATAAAGTATGCTGTCAGCTTTAGTCTACTTCATATGTGTTGTATAGGAAATGCAGACATTGATGAACGCAATGCAGTATGTATTTTTTGTGACTGCAGGGGCACTCACTAAATAAAATATGGGCTGTTTTTGGTGTGGGTTTCATTCTGCTTTTCTCAGGTGACTTTTCAGACAATGTTAAATTGTATTTTCAAAACTTGAACTCGCCAAACTTTGACTAAAACGTCCAGGGTGCATAAAACTACAGAAAAAGCAGTTGTTTGAACAACTTTAATGCAGACATTTGCCTGTTTTTAAAAACAGATATGTTGATCAACAGATATGTTGATCTAAGAATGTTTCTGGAACATCATACTAACCTTTAAATAACATTTTACTAACATTAAGGAAACTGGACATTTTTATGACCTTGGAATGTTAGAAATCAACGTTCCTAGAATGTTGAATTTTAAATCAAAATTAAGTTGAAAGAACAGTTTGAAGAACATCATACCTTTAAAAACACATTCCAACACTGAACGTTCTTATGCACTAGTAAATTTTATTCAAATGTACTAATAATATACAGTTTTTTTTTTTTATTATTTTGTTTTTAAGTCTTACCTTTTAATGTTAATGTAAAAACATTTTTAACACAAAGTCATCAGTTCTAATGTTGTTTTTTAAACTATAAAATTATAATTTGACAATAGACATCTAAATCTTTTTGAGGAAATAAACCCTTAAAATCTGTGGCCTGTTGCAGTTTTTTCAGTTTTTTCGGGCTCATGGAGGTGGATTGGTTTTTAGTGGGTTTCATTGCTATGGTAACTTACGCTACACGGCTAACCTGCTCCGTCAATACTGTCAACAGCCAAAGAAAAACAGAGTAAAATGTCAGTGTTCAGTCAGTGTTCAGCACCGCGGACAGCAGCTGATCTGCAGCACATGACTGAGATTCATCACCACACACAAACACACTCACAGTCTTCCCAGCATGTTTTTGTTCTAAGAACATTTTCCAAACGTTCAGTTTTTGTTATGGAAACATTAAAATGTTACTGGGAAGTTAGTATGATGTTCCTGAAACATTCTTTCAATCATCTGAACACATGTTGTTAATAAGCAGAATCACTGAAGGAAAGAGAAACAACAAGAACAGAATCTGACTTCAGCCACAGCCATGAAATCAGCTGAAGATAAGAAACTTCTTTCAAAATGTACAAAAATTCTTATTGAGATAAACAGAGGTTTAAATGTTGATGTTTGGTTGAAAATAAGTTTCTTTGAAGTCACCATGATGGTGAAGAGTATTTGCTCTGTGCGAGATCTTCCAGAAACACTACAAGCTCTTGTGTAAAAGTTGAGACACACTCATCACACAAACCTCAACAACAGTGACAATCAAAAAATATTCAAATTTAAATATTAACAGTTCAGCTGTAAAATGTAGAGTCTAAACAGCACAAACTTCATGTTCATAATATGGTTTCAGAATTTTTCAGAATTAGGTCAGTAGCACAATATTCAAACAAATTTACAAAACACACTTCTGACCAATGATTAGACTTAAAATGTGATCAGCGAATCAAAACACTTCACTATGACATTAATTAACAGTCAACATCACCTGCTGCTGTTCTGTCTCCTTCACTTCCTCTGATGCAGTAAAAGTGTCTGAACAAACTATTAAAGTGGCCAGAGTAAAACTAATAATACAACCAAGAGTCAAGAGCCCAAATACAGAAAACACTGATCACCATAATGGTGGCGTATAATGCTTATTGCTCTTTCCTTCAGTGTGTCATCACTAATGGTCACTTAATCATCTAATAAACTCCAGCACTGCTTCAGTGTTATTTTAACACTCTGTAGTGTGGACACATATGAACACTGAGCGCTGTTCATTAAACAATATTTAGCTGTGCAGCTTCCCACCATTTTATTAGCCAAAAAGTTTAGTGATCCTTAATATTTAAAGAACAACTGAATAATGTTGTTCCAAGAACGTTTTCTCCAAACATTATTGAGAGAACCTTGCCAGAACATTAGCCAAAGTTATGAGAACATTGTTAGCTGGGTTTCCATCTTCATCAAATTACATTTTTCAGAAAAGCTGAATTATTGACCTTCAATCACACATTACATAAATCAATAGGTTATAAATCAGTTTATTTGAACAGATATAAGTCTTGTGTAGTAAACAGCTTTGTATAAAAGCAACAAGTCCTGTGAAGCCGTAGTTTACAGTGATATTAGAACATCACCTGCATATAAAGGCTCTCAGCTGTTGTAAAGTTACTGCGGCACCTAGTGGAGATTAATAGTGTCTGATACTGAAAGCTCATGCAGGTTTTCATGCTCTCTATCCAGCCTTATTTGTAACATATAAGTGTAAATGAGGAAGTTTCGCACATTCACAGAAAACAGAAAAATAAGATCATACAGATTTCAGATCATAAGAGGCTCCAGCAGCTGGAGTCTGCTTCCTTTCCTTCATCTCTTCATCTCTCATCCTCATTGTTAATGCAGACATATTTAAAACCAAAGTTTCATTCCTTCAGATTGACTCTTTCATTTCAAACTTGTGTAAAAGGAAGCGTGTAAATCAGTGCAATTTATAATTAATCAAAACCGAATATTAATAAAAAATAATAATAAAAAAAACACCTACACTATCAACTTTCATACAATACAATTAAATCTCACTGCAATAAAACCAGTAAATCATGCATTAACTCAGATTTGTCACTAGATGGAGCCAAGGATTCAGAACGTGAATCATGAACAGGAAATTACCATCTCTAGAAAGATTTTTTTTTTTTTTTTTAAATGACTGATCCAATAACTAGACTAATTAAAAAAAAAAAAAAAAGAAAACTAATTTTCAAAAACAGATGAGGACAAATCACCAGTGAATTACTCCTGCAGAGAGGAAAAAAGGTCCAGTCGTGCTGACAGAACATTTGAAAAGCAAGCAGACATTTTAACACAGATACACGACTGCAGTTGGCAGCAAAAATATTTTAGAACTTGTTAGTCCATAATGTTGTAAAACAAACAAACAAAAAAAAAAAACAACAACTGTTATTCTACATGCAGCAGAAGCACTGTGACCTCTAAAACCTTGTTTTATGTCCTGAAAAAAAAGGAAGAGGAAGAAGACTTGTGTAATATACTACAATAATTTGAAAACTGAGACCCTGAAACTTCATCTGTTTTCTGTGGCTTTGAGCTGGACTGATCATCACACAAACACAAAAACACCCACAGAGCTCATGAGAAACTCTGTGACCAAAAAGATTTTAAAAGACTTGATGTTTATTACATTTTCAAGGATGATGAAGATTAAAAGTACGTTTGTTTGTGACTCTGCATCTGACAAAATGTCCCTTTAAAGACATTTTGGATGTCCTCATTTGGAAAAAGACTATTCATAAACAGTATTTGAGTTAGTAGTTACAGTCAGTGTGTGTTCATGAAGGACAGCATCACCTCATCTTAATAAACACTCAATCACAGTGAATCCTCCAATCAGCAGCAGAGTCGAACACAGAGAAATAATGTTGAACAAAGAGAAATCTGAAAATACAAAAAAAAAACATAAAAGTGATGATTAGAGAGAAATGGGAGTGTACAGACTGGGATAATTTGCAGACATTACAAACATACAAAATTCATGGTAAATATACACAGATGTGAATGATTCAGAGTTAAATCTGAGCTGTAGCATTACAAAGAAGTTTTGAACATAAATGTTGCCGTTTTCATCATGAATAGCCATGTAATAACCGTGAGAAAAAACATCTTTAGGCTGTGTGTCCACCAGCTGAAAATACTAGACACTCTGCAGATAATGTCTGTGAGCGCTTGAGAGCCCTTCTGCATCGCAGCATTTTTTCATTTGAGACGCTTTGTTGCTATGATGCAGAATATCCAGCACTGTACTTACTTGTAACTGGTTTTGGAGATAATTTGTTTCAGACTAAAAATGTCCACACACTGTATAGTACTTGCTCTGTATGTTTGGAGACCAGCAATATTCATTTCTCATCCATTTTGTCTGTTCTCTGCTTGTTGATGTCGTTTTACAGCAAGAACGTTGTGACAGTTGGTCGGTGGACGGCTGGCTAAAAGTGAAAGTGATGAGCGTAGCATTTTTCTCATTCTTCAACTCGAGGCGACCGGTCCCATGAAGGGATGTTCACTGTAACAGGAGGCCTCAGCTGCCTCGCTCAACAGATGAAGCGGGTGATCCGAGGGTGCTTCCCACTGGAGCCCCTTCAATCAGGGCATGGCAGGCTGATATGGTGGCCACAAATACCCTGAGAGTAGCGGGACATGTGCCTGCTGATAACTTTTTCTGTAGAAACTCCAGCACTGAAACAAACTGGCAGTGTACTGGGTCTGCACGGTGTGCAGTATACCACTTTTCAAAGACACTCAATTTAAAGGCATAGATTCTTCTCATGGAGGGAGCCCTGGCACTCAGAATAGTCTGTACGACATCAGCTGGAAGCCCAGCATCTCTCAGTCAGTCCCCCTCAAGGGCCAAATGTGAAGGTTTCACAGCTTGGGCCATGGATGAAATATTGTTCCCTGTGCCTGAGGAAGCCGTCAAGGAGGGATATTATCTCCGAGAACCAAATTGTGGTAAGCCAATGAGGAGCTATCAATAAGAGGCAAGACCCTTGTTGACGGACCTTAGCCAGGACTGCCGGGAGCAGATCGATTGGTGGAAATGCATACAGATGCAGCCTGGGCAACATATGCACATTGGCATCCAGACACAGGGGGGTGGGTGATTCAGGTAGAAGTAGAGGAGACATTGCGCTGTCTCCTGGTAGGCAAATAGCACGACCTCTGCATCTGTTTGACTACTTCGGGGTGGAGTTTCTATTCCCGTGTGTCACAGTCTGTCTGGACAGTAAGTCTGCTTCCACATTCAGATGCCCATGGATGTAAATCGCCCAGAGAGACAGGAACTTGTCCTGAGCCCAAAGCAGAACCTGCTGCATTAGCCTGTTCAGACAGATCTGACAGTCTTATGTTCGTTGGTACATCCAATAACAGAACATGTAATGTTTTTTTTTTTTTTTTTTTTTGGCACAGACATTGTAGATCTCCAGCTGCTACAGTGAGGAAACAGAAATGAGAGACTGCTGCAGTTAACTCAGGATCGATCAATGCTAATAGGGCAGATCGTCACCAGTCATGGGCCGTGCTCCCCCTACTCTTATGTAAATCTGGAACCGCTTGTTTGGAGAGACTGTTTATGATTTATGGGGATTAAAAAAAGTAGTGGGTGGATTTTTACCATTATAGGCTGGTGTTTACACACAGTGTGGACACACATCTGTGTTCAAGGGAACAAGACACTGATTGCCTTTGCCATGCCTTCGCATGTCTGAGAGCAACTTGCTTTGAGCTATCAGAAGCTGACGCTACTGTGAGCCGGCATCTCTTTATAGTTTTTGTGTATGCCGTCACATGCCATGTCACCAAGGGTGTCTCCATCAGGATTGGAATAGTTTCATTCATGCTTCATGAATGACGCGCTACGCTAAGGGCGTTCCCCAAAGTGTTGTCAAGATGACGCAGCATCTCGTTCACTTCTCAGGGAACAAGGGTTACAGTCGTAACCCGAGACATTCTTAGTTGTTTATGTGATGGTAATGAACACTGTCAAAAGACACACGTAATCTTTTTTTTTTTTTTTTTTTAAATTAAGTCCTAAACTATTTAAATATATAAAAAAATATATCTTACCCTTTTTAACAGTGAGGTTCACTTTAGTGGTGATGTGAGATCCACACCAGTATATCCAAGAATCCTCTTCTCTCAGATCAGTGATGTTTAGAGTAAAGACTCCAGTAGAAGCTTCATCACTGAAAGAGAATCGATCATCTCTGATCGTCTCCAATGAAACTCCATCCTTCACACACATGGAGGGTTTCATGATGTTTGCACTGGATTGACATGTCGTCTCCTTCATACTTAGTCAAGTTCAGCTCTGGAAATGATGAGAAATATAAGAACATCAATTCACAGCCATAGTTTGACATATTCAGATGATAAACCTTCCTCACCCTCGTTCATGATGACGATCAGATGAGTGTAAAGATAATTCACGTCTCTCTCTAATGTCACTGCACACCAGTATTTCCCAGCATCCTCTGCTGTCAGTCCAGTGATGGTCCCAGTGAAGACACTTGCAGTGACATCATCATTCAGAGTCAATCTGTCAGTCTTGGTCTCTTTCTCTTCATTGAGAGTATTTCTATCTCTAGTGGAGCACTTCCCCTTACAGAGAGACTTTGACTTTGATTTATAGATTGAATCATAAGGGCAGATGATCTTAGCAGATTCTCCTTCACGTCTCACTACTGGAGCCACTGCAAACAAACAAACACAGACATTTAACACATATGATTCTGAATATACTGTATTTACTACAATGAAATCATCTGAATTCACTCACTGATGAGGTTGAGCTGAATTTTGGTGGTCAGGGAGATGAAAGTCAAATGTGTGTCTCTGGTTTCTGCTCCACACCAGTAAACTCCAGCATCTCTCACGCTCACATTACTGATGCTCACTGTAAAAACTCTCTCTTCATTTCTCTCTGATGAACCATTCATTTCTGTCACTGTAGATGTGCTGATGTTTTGACAGATGTGATTATCATCCTCTTTGCAGAAATGAACTTTACGTTCCTCTGGGATCTGACAGGTGATGTTGACTTCTTCACCAGGATAAGCAGATTCAGTCACAAATGTTACATCTGTAAACCAAGAGAAATTACATAAAAATCTGATCAGATACTTCAAGCATGCAAGATAAAACATTTCTCAGTATAGTGAGACACCTTCACTCCACACCTGTATGTTCCTGCATCTGCAGCTTTCAGCTCTCTAAAAAACACCATCAAGACTCCTGCTCTGGTGTCGAACACAGGGATCTGGTGCTCAGACACCTCAGCCAGTTGGGTCTTCAGGTCAACTGGGAAAAGAGCAAACTCCCCAGTGCAGAGGATCTCTTTTCTTGGTATGGAGTTGGATTCGGTCAAACAGATAGCACGCCTCACAGAGGAATGTGCTCAGTCGGTGTTGAACTGCCTGAATACGTTCAACGGCAGGACAGCGGCTCCACTGAAATTCTTTCAGAGGCTCCTGGGGCATATGGCGGCCGCAGCGGCAGTAACCCAGCTCGGTCTGCTTCATATGAGGCTGCTTCAACACTGGCTTCACGGCCGAGTCCCGAGATGGGCGTGGCAACGCGGCACGTTCCGGGTGGCAATCACTCAGGAGTGTCGCCAAGCCTTCAGCCCGTGGTCGGACCCCTTGTTTCTTCGGGCAGGAGTGCCCCTAGAGCAAGTGTCCCGGCATGCTGTGGTATTCACAGATGCCTCTGCCACCGGCTGGGGTGCCACGTACAACGGGCATGCAGTCTCAGGGGTGTGGACAGGCCCCCATCTGCATTGGCACATCAACTGCCTCGAGTTGCTGGCAGTACGCCTTGCTCTGAGCCGCCTCAAAGGACTGCTAAGGGGCAAGCATGTACTGGTCCATACAGACAACACTGCGACCGTTGCGTACATCAACCGTCAAGGTGGTCTACGCTCCCGTCGCATGTCGCAACTCGCCCGCCATCTCCTCCTCTGGAGTCAGAAGCATCTGAGGTCGCTTCGTGCCATTCATGTCCCCGGTGTGCTCAACTGTGTGGCCGACGAGCTATCACGAGCTGCGCTGCCAGGAGAGTGGCGACTCCACCCCCAGGTGATTCAGCTGATCTGGAGAGAGTTCGGAGAGGCTCAGGTAGACCTGTTTGCCTCACCAGAAACCTCCCACTGCCAGTTGTTTTACTCCCTGTCCGAGGGAACACTCGGAACAGATGCGCTGGCACACAGCTGGCCCCGGGGCCTTCGCAAATATGCGTTTTCCCCAGTGAGCCTACTTGCACAGACCCTGTGCAAAGTCAGGGAGGACGAGGAGCAGGTCCTGCTAGTTGCGCCCTATTGGCCCAACCGGACCTAGTTCCCAGAACTCTCACTCCTCGCGACAGCCCCTCCCTGGCCCATTCCTCTGAGGAAGGACCTTCTTTCTCAGAGACGGGGCACTCTCTGGCACCCGCGTCAGACCTCTGGAAACTCCATGTCTGGTCCCTGGACGGGACGCGGAGGTTCTAGGTGACTTACCCCCCGAGGTACTTAACACCATCACTTCGGCACGTGCACCGTCTACGAGACGTGCTTACGCCTCGAAGTGGAACCTGTTCATCGAGTGGTGTTCTTCTCGGAGAAGACCCCCGAAGATGCTCGATCGGTGTCGTGCTTTCCTTCTTGCAGCAAGCGTTGGAGCGTAGGCTGTCCCCCCTCCACCCTTAAAGTCCATACTGCTGCTATCTCCGCATACCATGACCACATAGATGGCAAGTCTGTTGGTCAGCACGACCTGGTCGTCAGGTTCCTTAGGGGGGCGAGATGGTTAAATCCTCCTCGTCCTCCCTCCATACCCTCTTGGGACTTTGCTCTGGTGCTGAGAGCACTCCAGATTGCTCCCTTTGAGCCCTTTCAATCAGCAGACTTAAAGATTCTGTCTATGAAGACTTTGCTGCTGGTTGCATTGGCCTCCATCAAGAGGGTAGGGGACCTGCAGTCTTTTTCGGTCGACGAATCGTGCCTAGAGTTCGGGCCGGGTGACGGCCACATGGTACTGAGACCCCGGCCTGGCTATGTGCCCAAGGTTCCTACCACTCCCTTCAGGGACCAGGTAGTGAACCTGCAAGCGCTGCCCTTGGAGGAGGCAGACCCAGCCCTAGCTTTGCTCTGTCCAGTTCGCGCCTTGCGACTGTACATAGACAGAACTCAAAGCTTCAGGACCTCAGACCAGCTCTTTGTCTGTTACGGAGGCCAGCAGAAGGGAAAGGCTGTCTCCAAGCAGAGGATGGCTCACTGGATAGTGGACGCCATCGCCTTGGCTTACCAAGCCCAAGGCGTGCCCTGCCCGCTCAGGTTGCATGCTCACTCTACGAGAGGTGTTGCATCCTCCTGGGCGCTGGCTCGTGGCACCTCGCTAACAGACATTTGTAGAGCTGCGGGCTGGGCGACACCTAACACGTTCGCTAGATTCTATAGCCTTCGTGTCGAGCTGGTCTCCTCCCGTGTTCTCACCTCAGGTCAGAGGCACGGAGAGGCCCCGGCTTAGTGTCGGCTTGCTGCGCTCATGCGCTTTTTTCTCCAGAGAGTCCCTACAAGGCAGACCCTGTTGAGTCCTCCGTTCTCCCTTCGGCAGCCGACGTGGCGGAGCGTCTGGCGCCAGGCCTATACTCCGCTGTATCCTTGAGAACCGGGTTTAGGCTGGGATACATATGTGTGACCCTACAGGGATCCCATATGTCTAGTTCCACGGTTGCTCCTAAACGAAGCCCGTGTCTTTCCCTCTGGGAGAACCCACCTCTCACCGAGTTGGAGTCACCCCAGTTCTTCCATATGTAGTACAGCCCTACGCGGTTAGTCCATATGTTCTTCTCCACATAACTCCTTCCTTCCATTCCTTCCCAGCGGAAGGGTACGCTTTCCCAGCGTTATCCAATAGTCTCACTGAATGGGTTTTGGGGAACAGCAGTGATCGACACTCTCTGTGTTAGCCCTGTCCCACCGTCCTTTGGCAAGGGGGTTCAGGTGGCTTACAACAGAGCGCTGGAAGGGGGCAGCTCCTGTGGCGCTTTGGTAGGGATTCCTATTCGTCGGTCTGTCCGACGTACGTCGAACGTGACCGACTGAATGGGAACGTCTCAGTTACAAAGGTAACCCTCGTTCCCTGAAGGAGGGAACGGAGACGTACGTCCCGTCGCCACAGGCCCTGTACCCCGTTGATGCTGCCGCCTATCCGGTTCGGCTCCTCAGCGAAAACCTGAAGATGTAACGCACCTGCTGCTCATTATGTACCCACGCTGCGAGGCGAGCAGCTGCTGCATATGATTGCATGCCAATGTGCACTGGCTCGTTGTAGTTACACTCGAAGTAGATTGGCCTCTCTAGCGAGATTCCTATTCGTCGGTCTGTCCGACGTACGTCTCCGTTCCCTCCTTCAGGGAACGAGGGTTACCTTTGTAACCGAGACGTTACTTTAGATGCTTTATCTGTCAATCACAAATATCTGACTAAATCAGTGTCTTCATCAAATATGAAATCCAGCAAATCCTGAAGAAGCAAACTGACTATGTGAATTTACTAACTGACATTGATAGTTTGTTCTACTCACCCATGATATGTAGATGAACAGTATTAATAATGGAGTAACTGTACGAGTGTCTGTTGATCCAAACTCCACATAAATAAACTCCTCCATCATCTGGTGTCACAGCAGTAATTCTCACATGGAAGAAGATTTTATGTCTGTCATCAGAAATATTGAATCTTTCTTTCTTATACCATTTGCTGTAAATCATCTCAAAAGAGTCTTTTCCTTCTTTGAATATGATCTTGATATCATTAATATGATTCTGTGAATATTCACAGCTGAAGCTGTTAGTTTCTCCATTATTCAAAATCACTCTCTTTGACTCATTACAATAATAATCTGTAATTGACAAAATAAAGAAACAGATTTCACAAATATAAAAAGCTTTAAAATTATCAATAGTTGTACTATACAAAGACTTTAATCTTAAAATGACTGACCTTCTTCCACATTCAAAGTCGTTTGACACGGTGAATGTCTCAAAATGAACACAAGTGTTGTCCCAAAATTGATGTGTAAGACTTTTTTTTTTTTTTTAGACTGGACTTGATAGAGAGATCATTGCAAATTTTGTCTTCATGTTCAGAAGTAGCACAGGTGTTTTATTTTGTTGTTGTTTTCCTCTTTCCTTCAATGATTCTGCGTGTTAACAGCAGGTGTTCATCACTTGTGCTTGATTAATGACTTAATTGTCTCATTAACTTCCCTCTAGAATGGTCTTGGTCTCGGTCTTGGAGGGTCTAGTCTTGACTACACCTCTGGTTAATCTTACTGACACATTCACTGTGTTAAAATCATTGACTCAACGAATGTGTCAGAATTAACACACCAAGTGTTGTCCCTAAACTCACACACTGATGTGTAAGAATTCAACACATTTTGAATCAGTTTTAACACATCCTTTCTAAGAGTGTATAAAAATACAGTAAATTGTCTGTAAAAAACATGTGAATTACTGTAATTTTTCATTAATGTCATAATACTTAAAATAACAGCAGAGTTGTTAATTTACATATATTGTTTGTAATTTTACAGAGTTTTGAGTATAATTAAAATAAAAGAAAATGACTGTAAAAAAATCAGTTATTTTCTGTAAAATTAGGATTTTTTTTTTTTTATTTTTTTTTTACAGTGTACTTGTTGTAATTGTTTTAGATGATATATCTAAGTTTATATTTATTAATGCTAGGTAAACATCCATATTTTATGTGTTAATTTTGTAGTGGTGTGTTTAAAGTTTATTGATTTGAATGAGGTGATTGTTATTGTTTTTATTTATTTATTTTTTTGTTATGTGATCTAACTTTGTGTAGGACCCCCATGAAAATGAAATGATGCATCTCAAGGGGTTTATCCTAAAGAATAAATTTGTTACCATAACTTACTGAACGTGTATATATATATATATATATATATATATATATATATATATATATATATATATATGTATGTATATATACAGTGGGCACGGAAAGTATTCAGACCCCCTTAAATTTTTCACTCTTTGTTATATTACAGCTATTTGCTAAAATCATTTAAGTTCATTTTTTTCCCCCTTTGTACAAGACAAAAAAACAAGACTAACCAGGTGTCATGTTTATCAAACTAAAACTTATAGTAAATATAGATTCCACTTTTTTGGTACTGAAATATTATATACATATCTTAAACTTTCTTTTTTTGCTTGCTAGA